>JAKKIB010000178.1:13577500-14292500 GCA_023089585.1 Melophagus ovinus
TTAATTGTTGCATGAGGTTCTCATGGAAACTGTCAAGATGTGGTGTTGTTGACTGATTTTGACAATCTATCGGTGTTATTGAAACAGAGTCTGGCGTCAGAGATGGTGTAGATTGAAGCTCAAATTCTTGTCGCGGTGGACTTGTCGAATTCTCATCAACAACGTAATTACGTTGTAAAAATGTGCTCAAATCTACAGCATCTGATAACTGGTCGACCAAAGTGTCCGTCTGCGAGGACATCAATAATGTAGCAGTAAATTGTAATGGATCGGCAGCACCATTAGCATTTTGAGCAACCGTTGCCAAATCAGCCATGATGGCATCTTCATAAGCTGACGCATTAAAATTACCTGTTGTACCCATCGTTGCTTGAATTATATTCTGAGCGAATACGCCAATATCGATTTTCGCTTCATCATATTCAATATCTGGTTCATCTTTTAAAACAATGCCATAAGCTGAAGGATTACCGCCATATGGTAAATGTGCCAAATGTTGTGATGCCGTCGCGCAATGTGGAAAAGTAGAATTATGATGATTACTATATTTAGTAGAATAACCTAAAGGATTATATGAAGTTGTGTTACCGTGGCTATGTACGAAAGTGGCTACCAATTCGTTCGTATTGTTCTCTAGATTTTCACTACTATCACCGCTGCCACCATTCCCGTTCGTATCAAGATTATGACAACCCGAATCCGAAAATTGACTGGATGGACAACCACCGCCGGTATCACCACCTCCACTGCCAGTACCACCACTGCTTCCACAACCATTGCCATTGCCATTACCACTACCACTGCTACCATTACCTGCGCTGCCTCCACCACCGGCCGCAGACATTAAATAAGCAGCCGCATTTTGCAATAATAAATTGGAAGGGGCACCTGAAGTTGGCGATGAAGAATTTGGTGAACTGTGAAAATTCATGGTGGATGAACCATTCATGGAATGTCCGCTTTTCAAACTTTCGTAGAAAGGTGGCAATGCACCCGATGGTGGAGAATTTGGACCGTAATTACTTCGACCGTCACGCCCACCACCCATACCACCACCACCACTCCCTGTTCCACCACCAAATCCACCAGATCCACTAAAACTGTTTGGTGAACTTCCGGCTGGCGTTTGGCCACTACCACCTCCCGAATTACTATTAAAACTACCGTGGAAACCTCTACTTTGACTATTACCGTTCGAGCCAGATGTTGTTCTTCCGTGACCGGCAGCTGCTGTCAGAATACCAGGTAGAGATCGAACAAAATAACGAGGATTTAAACGAGCTTGTGCTAATATTGTTCTAGCTGCCCAAAGAGCGCTACGCCTGCGTGCTTCTCTTAATTTTCGTTCCCGTTCTAAACGTCTAGCATTTAATAATTGTTCGTCGTCACTATCATTACTCAGTCGTCGTCGTGGTACGTGATAATCAATCGGCTCTTTTTGTTCGCTAAGTGAACTTGTTAATGGTAAATATAATTCGTATGATCGTCCACCTACATTTGCAGCGGCTGTAGGAGTTCTCTGAATAACGCTACAACGTACTGCCGGCTCAGAAGGCGGTACAGGGCTAGGTCTTTGGCTTTCGGGTGGTGGAGTACTACGTATACGTAAGGATAAAGGTTGTTCTTCCGGTATTATAGGTTTCTCATCAACAATTAATTTCGAGCCAGCATCAGAATCATCACTATCAGTTTCCGACGCTTCACTACTATTATTACTTAAACTGTGAGATATTTTCGTATCACTACTTACTGAATGAGACGTAATTACTTCAACTGGATATTCTTTACGTTGAGCCGAAGTTAAAACAACACTACCAATATATGATTTATTAGCATTCAAATATGATGCTATATAACGTTGTTTCGGTGATGCTGATGATTTTTTTTGTGACTCACCAACACTATTAAAATCCTTCTTACTACTACTGTCACTTGATATTAATTTTAAAGCTCTGGATACATTTGTTGTTGAGGCAACATTTGGTATTTGTTCGGTAAAACATGAAACCGCCGCCTCTTTACAGTCTTGATATTGTGAAATTCGTAGTTGCTTTTGATGTATATAGGCAGGATATTTCTGAATTATGGAATTTTTCGATTTCTCGGTGGTGATACAATATGTTTGAGATGTATAGGCGGCAGTGGAGTTATTTGATGATGAAATACTTTTTGGTTGTACTTGTTGCTGTTGTTTATATTGTTGTTGGGATTGTGGCTGTGTTGTTTGGTTGTGTTCAATGCGATCAACTAGAAATACATTAAAAAGGATAATTAACATTCATTAATCAATATTAAGTTTTAAACAGTATCAAGTGTAAAAAAAACACTTAAGAAATATGTTTTAGAAGAAAAGCATAAACAACGAAATAAACGATTTTTTTTTTGGTACAATCGAATTCTTAGAAGTATATCACTGTAGCTTTATCTTATTTTTTTTTTTTTGGGTACTGCGTTAACTGTACTGTACAATTTTAGCCTCACGTATTTCTTCTTTTTTCTTGTTTTTAACTCACAAAAATTTACAAAAATTACAAAATAAAGCACGTATATTAGTGTTAGCAAATAGATAACGGTATTGCGCATTAAATGAACGAACAATAGTAGAACTTTCTATTAGAAAATTTTGCGCAGGAATAACATTTTAATATAATCTTTTTATTCAACAAAGAAATGGCACTTTAAAAAATATAACTGTTCTTTCTTGAGTTTTGTTGTTGTTACAATTATTGTCGCGATTGCTACTGTCACAATTCTACTCAATTTCGTGCTCAATTATTTTGCGAAACATTGTTGCCAACTGTCTATATTTGTTTATTAATCAAGATTTTCGAAAAAACCAAAAAAAAGCATTTTCTTTTTCTATATCTCTGACATTTTTGTGCTTTACACTAATTTAGATTATATACTTATAAAGATAATTAAAAGAAATTAGAAAAAGTCTTAGACTCAATTTTTAAATTACTCTGTTCCATTGATATTGCCTTATTCCTCTTCTTTTTGTTACAGATTGAATTGTTAAGCTCAATCGTTTTGAATGAGTGTAAAGTATTTCCGTGGAATTCTTAGACGCGCACCGCGTAATCTGATTAAGATTCATTAAAAATTGTTTAACATTGTGATAAATAGAAAAGTGCTGCATAAATTTATAAAAAAAATATGCTTAATCAATTTATATAATCAATAATTATATTTAGCTGATTAAAAAAGTGTTAGAAAAAAGAAAAAAATGAAAATGAAATTTTCCTTTTGTAAAAATTTTGTTTTTCGGGAACACTCCGAATTTTCCTTAGTCTCCATTAAAGTTTGGCTTCGCTTGCATTGTTCGTATTGTTGTAAAGTTTCGTCAACAAAACAAATCAAAGCGAGCAATCGAATTAGATCGCTTTAAATGAGTGTAAAGTATTTCCGTGGAATCCTTAAAAGTGTGTTGCGTGTTAATTAATATTCATTAAAAATTATTTAACATTGTGATAAATAGAAAAGTGCTGCATAAATTTATAAAAAAAAATATGCTTAATCAATTTATATAATCAATAATTATATTTAGCTGATTAAAAAAGTGTTAGAAAAAAGAAAAAAATGAAAATGAAATTTTCCTTTTGTAAAAATTTTGTTTTTCGGGAACACTCCGAATTTTCCTTAGTCTCCATTAAAGTTTGGCTTCGCTTGCATTGTTCGTATTGTTGTAAAGTTTCGTCAACAAAACAAATCAAAGCGAGCAATCGAATTAGATCGCTTTAAATGAGTGTAAAGTATTTCCGTGGAATCCTTAAAAATGCGTTGCGTGTTAATTAATATTCATTAAAAATTATTTAACATTGTGATAAGTAGAAAAGTGGTTCATAAATTTATTTACAAAAATATGCTTAATCAATTTATATAATCAATAATTATGTTTAGCAATTTAAAAAAGTGTTCGAGAAAAGAAAAAATGAAAATAATATTGTGCTATTGCGAAAATTTTATTTTTTCGTAAAAGCTCCGAATTTTTTTTAGTCTACATTAAAGTTTGGCTTCGTTTGATTTATTCGTCTTGTTGTAAAGTTTCGTCAATAAAAAAAAAATTAAAAGCGAGTAATCGAATTGAATGGCATAAGAAAAAAAAAATATAATTATTTATTTGTGAAAGAAAAAAGTTTGTTTTTTTTTTTTTAAAGAAAATGGCAATTTTTTATATTTGCTTGTTATTTATCTCGCGTATCAAAATTTCAGCTCATCTTGTGTTTAAAATGTATGAAAATAAGTGCTTGGGTGATTGTGCCATTTATTTTATGTGAAAAAAGTAAAATATATTTATGTATTAATTAATTATGGCAAATGGTTAAATAGTTTTCTTCAATTCGTTTCAAGTTATCAATAAAATCAACAACAAAGTAAGTATCAATAAATTGCATTTCTTTTTCTTTTTTAACCTTAATTTTTCCATTAGATTTAAGAAAAATGCTTTTATATTTTATAATGCTTTGATAATTGTCTACAAGGAAGACAATCGTCAAAATAAATACGTTCTTTCCGATATTAATTTGATAACGCATAATGCGCTTTAGATAGACTTTCTATTCAAATATCTTAATAATTCTTAACATGAGAAGAGATCGCCAAAATGAAGTGACATTAACAGATTTTCAAGTTTTGGAATATTACAAATTTATTCTTTTTTGATTTGATTTTCAAAAATTTCAAAAACCAACGAAAGAAAATAGAAAATTCTGAATGTATCTAAATTTCTTCAACTCTTCTCTGGTTGGCATGAAATTTTATGTTTGTGGATTTCTGTAAATATGAACCCAAATAAATTAATTTTTCAAAGTCAAATAAATTTGTTATATTTTTTTTTGTTTTAAAAAAAATACTATTTAAAAAAGAGAAGCAATAAATTGAAAATTTTGACTTATTAATATTTCAATTTTTTTATATCACACATACAAACATTTTAAATTAAACATTAACTTAATTTAGAGAAATTGATGACAATTTTTATATTTATTGAGCATTTCTGCTTCCTTTTTTATTTGAGGAAAAACATTTTAAAGCGCAATGTAATCGATACGACTAATTCTCACATGTTTGCATGTTTCATGTCAGCCAAAGATAATGAGCCATAATTTCATTTATTATTATTGAGTTTTTTTTTTGGTGTTTTTGTGCTTTTGTAGGTTTTCTGTGGATCGTTTATCTGATCTGTTGATTTTATTGCTATTTTTTCAATTTGTGTTAAAGTATTCTTGTTATCGTTGCCGTTATAGGATCTGATTGAACTGTGCCTGATGCATGTCAAATCATTGTAAATTTCTATTTAATGTTGTTCATTATTACCAAGTTATCGTTAGTTTGCTTTCTCATGTCGCTGCCTCATAAACAAAGACTTTTAATATACAAAATTTAGTTCACCCAAAAAAAAGTGAATGTCTCTAGAGTTACATTTAATTAATTAGTTTGGCTTAAAGATTTTAAATGGGTTTACTTCATATAACTTCGGCCTCCATTTAAATCTGCTTAGTCGTTTGTCTATCAGTCCATCCATTTTTGTTAATACTTTATAAGCGTATGCAGATATGTTTTGGTTGAAGAATGAACCTGCACTTGAAATGTTAGATCTCCGATCACTTTAATAGCGGGACTTACTTCGATAGAAGTTTTTATATGGAAAAAGTTTACAATTTGCACCGGTTTTTTTTTAATGAAAATTTTTTCATGAAAAATTTGCTTCTTCTTGATCCATATTTTCGGAATGCCATCATAACTTTATAATAGACCTTTCCAGTTTATGAATAATCAATGCTTTTAATTGGCTTTTGTTAATGTCGTTAAAAATTCTTGACTTTATAAGCAAAACTTAAGTGGATCCATCGAAATGTTTAGATCATCCTGCCACATTTTATATTTAATTAATTCCCACGCCCCTAAATTGCTCATCTTGCTATCAAGATGCATCAATGAGTTACTTCAAATTTCTTATAAAAAAGATTCATAATTCCTTGCGCTGTCTTATTGATCTATAGACACTCCGTCTGGGAAATTGAGCTTCTCAATTCGGCAATCGCTGGCGCAGGGTATTTAAATGTCATTCATGACTTATTTTCTAGAAATTTCTTTTTTGATACCATTCAAATACTACATTTTTGTGGAATATCTATTTTCAATTTTACCTCTTCTTCTTTTTCTTCTTCTTCTTGCTCAACTCCTTTTTCTCTCGCGCTAGCAAACCGTTAATATTTTTTTTTGTAAAATTGAACATTGCTCGGCTTTCAAGCATAAAAGTAATTCATGCTTATTTTTCTTGTTCTTTTTTTGGTTTTTTTTTTTTTTTTTTTTTTTTTTTTTTTTGTAAGTATAGATCTATAAACGATTTTTGTGTAATGTTTTACTAAACGTGATTAAGTAATTTAATGTAATTCGAAAAAGGCAAAAAAAACTCGATAACAACAACAAAAGTGCCAAACAAGAAAAACACAAGAGAAAATATAAAGAATGAAAGAAAAGCAAAAAAAAAAATGAGAGAAAAAGAGAAGAGAGAAAAACAGTAAAATAATCAAATATTAAAGCACAAGGTTAAAAACTTTGCAGAACATTTTCGTGGCCTTTAACATAAACATAAACACCCCAATACACAAGCACACACACACACACACACATACGCACACACAGACACAAAATTATAGACATATTTGTGGTATGCAAACATAAAACACAAATTAACAGTGGAAAAGGCAGAAAAAGCAGCAAAAGCAGAAAAAACAAAAACCAAAACTAAACTTAAACACGTAAAACACTCAAAATTATCAACCACACGCTGAACGTGAATAAAGTCAAAGGTATAAGCAAACAGACTTATAAACACATGCATACACTCACAATTACGTGCCTAACACTCACATGCATAACAAAAAAAAAAGCTTTTACAAGCCAGTTCTGTTATTGCATTCCTTTTAGCTTTTTTAGGTTTTTTATCTTTTTGTTTTTTTTTTTGTTTTTTAGTCTTAGTTGAGGTTTCAAACATTCAGCTCAATATTCAGTGCAGTTTTCTTTCTTTCATTTGCCGTAACTAACTTGGCTATGTAATACACACACACACACACACACACACACAACTACAAATGGTGTATATATGTTTCTCTCTTTCTCTCTCATTCTCTATATGCATATAATATATATATATATATATATATATATATATATATATATAATATATTATTTAATGTGTGTGTGTGTGTGTGTTAGTGCATAATATTTGAGATCAAGATCAAGGTTTTTGCTTTTACATTTTTACTTTATTTTACTTTGCTTTACTTTGTTTCATTTTACCTCGCTTGATTTTATTATGCTTTTATTCTGTATCCAGCAAAAATTTATTTGTTTTTACTAATTTTGTCGCTGTCGTTGTCGTTGTCGTTGTCGTTATTGCTGTCGTTGCCGTAGCCGTTGCCGTTGCCGTTGTTATTGTTGTTGTTAGCGGGGTCGATTTTTTTTGCCTTTATTTTTATAAGTATTTTTTTCTGCTGCCTTTAGGAAGGTGATTTTTTTTACTTTTAAATTCTGTTATAAAAATCAATTCTTTTTTTTTTTTAATCAAAATCTCTTGATGGCAATGTCATTGTTTTATGCCGTTCCATACCGTTAGCATGAATGCTTGAATGGGAGTGGCATATCATTTCAATATTTTATTTCGGACTTTTTCATGGAATGACATTTCATATATAAAAAGGTTATTTTTCATGGCCTAAATTATCCTCCTTTGAGTGAAATATTTCTACGGGTTTTAAATACAATTGGCCCAATTTTAAGCCATTGGTTGTTAGTTAAGCAAAACATAATTCGATTCATTAAAAATTTACAACTAACTTGAGGAATTTATTTAGGAGCAAAATTTTCCTTTAGAAATGTTTCATACATTTCAGATATTGAGCAAGTGATGAAACTTCATTTTTTGTTATAATCAGAAATGAATACAACAAAAATAACTGTGAGACATTGAACTTGAAATATTTCATACTGAACCTGAATTATTTTTAAATAGAGGCGATTGCTCATTTTCAGTTTCCCTTACATTATTCTTTGTCACAATATTTATTCAACTTATTTGCATATTTATTAGATCTTGTGAAATTTTAAAATTGCAGGAAAGGGAAATAGAGATGAAGAAAAAAAATAAATAAATTTAAAGTATTAGTCGATATTTGCGTACTCCTAAGATCTTGCTCTTTTGACTAAGGTACAATTTGCAAAGTGAAGTTTTAGGAAAAAATTTCTGAAGGAAACATTTGCCTGAAAATAAATAAATCCAATTAAAATTTTTTATGTTCCAAAAATAATTTGAAACGATTTTTTTACTGCTCAATAAACGAGTTAAACTTTACTTCTATATTTCGTAAGAAAAGTAATATTGAAAGTGGTTCAAAAAATAAGACAAAATATTCGATATAAATTTCATGAAGCAAGCCTGAGATTTTATGAGAATTTTGCTTAATAAATATTCAAAATTTTAGAGAAACTACTCAGCTTGTTCTCATTTTGAAAGAAACACTTACTGAAGTTTTAGTAGCCTTCCTCACTGGACTTTAAGTGTTTTATGTATCCTTCTTTTCGTAACTCGGAATGAAATATCCATGTAGGAATCTAAGGCATGTGGTAAAAAAGGGAGCATTATTAAATCGCTTCAAAATTTAATTCTAAATGAATCTAGAAAATTCCAATCAATCATCTAAAGCATTACAAGTGATTGTAGAGTGCAACAATTACAACTCAAGATGACAACTCTCACTATTTGATTTTGTAGAACTGGTTTAGTTTTTTATTCTTTCTTTGTACTCGGTCTCCTAACATTACATAAACAAAAAAACCAGGCAACAATTGGAAAAGAATAGATCATTATACAAAGAGAACTAAGGAGAGACTAAGTTAATGCTAGAAGATGGAGACTTTAATATCATGATTTTATGATATACTAAATTAATGATATACAATCAGCGACATCTCATACATATTAATCATCTGGTTAGCTGTAACTTTTGTTCAGCTAAAAATCGTTCGATCATACAAAATCGTTCATTTTAAAAAGAGAGAGAGAGTTCAAGATTATTCATTGACATATGCAATGATTTATCAAGATTTTCACATGACACGTTGCATGATGCATTTCTAAACTCGCATATAAAATTAGTTTAAGATACTAAATTTTTGGAGCATAGAAAATTTTTTAAGTATTTATACACTTCTGGTCATGAAATTATCTTCAATTTTTTACTTTTTTGTAAAAAAAAAAAATTAGTATTTTATTTTACTTTACACTGTAAAGAAAATGTAAAAAATTTCATTTTTTACATTTTTCTTTACCTCTTCTTAATCTTCAAGAGTACTTTCTGTTACATGTAATCAATTATAAATTATGAATTGAACACGAAAACTTCTAACTAACTACAAATCAATCTGATCATTATGATCATCTTTATTATCATTATTATCATTATTATCATCATTATTATGTTAGACGATTTATTATAATTCCTATAAAAGGAATTATATTTTATCTACCATTATTGGATATTTTGCCATTTCCTTTTTCCATGTAGTAGTAGTAGCACTTAAATATAGTGAATTGAAAGTAAAATATTAAAGAAAAAATGAAAAAGAGAAAACGGAGAAAAAAAAATGAAGATTTGTTTCCTCTCACTATTTTTTACATTCTTTTTCAATATTTTTTTTCTGTTTCCTTTTTTTTTCTTTGTGCTATCTAAAAATCTTTGTAGAAGTTTTCAAAGGTTTAACATGAAGCACTGAGAACGAGTTGTGAATATTTGAATGATTAGCAATTGGTCTTTGATCATGGTTAAGAACCTTAATGACTAATCTTTTATATTTTTTAATGATAATTTTGTGGGCGTTGCAAATTAGTTTTAACAAAAAAATAAATAGATCAAATTGAGTGGCAAGGGCCACTCAAGTTGATCTAGTGGCCGTGTGGTGTGATTTAACTAATTTGCCTTGAAATTAAATGCCACGTAGCTAGCACAAGAACTTTTAGGATTTCTATGAAATTTTTGACATGAATCTCACAATTTTCACGAGATATCGCAGAAAGTTTGGAATAGAAAAGAAGAAAACAGGTCGAAAATCAATGGACGCTGTTAGATCTTTTTAGAATTTTGCCAACTTTATCTAAGATGCAATTTTATCTAGGATTTACTTTTAAGTCCTAGTAAAATGATCCGGGTCTGGTGTTTGGTGCTTATAAGAAAATATGAAAATATGAAATGAAAAGTAGGGCCAAAAGTCCAGAGAGATGGTGGAATATCGTTGGGAATTGAAAGACAATAATAAAAAGAAGAAGAAGAAGTGTATATATATTCGTATGTATAAAGAACAACTACATGTATACACACATCTATGAATATTAACATATTTCTATCCTGCATAAAAACTTCATTTTTTTTTTTTTTGCATTCAAGTAGTTCGTTGTGAGGCGGCATTTCTAGTGTGTGTATACAACTAACTTTACTATTAAACATTGTATGTATGACTATTATTGTTGTTGCTACTATTGCTGCTGCCGGTTATTGTTGTTGTTGTTGTTTTTGTTATTTTGTACAATATGTAAACATTGTCTATATTTGCAGTTATGTGCAGCCTTAAGGCGATTGCGATTTTTTTGCGTTGCTTTGTATGGCCCAAGTTTACTAGATATAATCTCCCTCCCCCCCACCCTTTATGAGGCAGAAGGCTGGTATAATCAGGCAAAGAAATGAGGGGAAAATGATTAGCAAACCACAGCGTACACAACGTATTGTTGCTTATTGTCTGTTGCTTTTGTCTTTTTATTCACTTCACCTTCAATTAAGTTATGTTACGTTATGTTACGTTATGTTACGCTAGGTTATTTCTGTTTTAATGGTAGTTGGTGCTGCCTGCAATGTACAAAATAAAAAACATAACTATTATTATTTGTTGCGTCCGCTGTTGCTGTTATTGTTATTGGTATTGCTGTTATTGTTGCTTGCTTGCCTTTGCCTTTACCTTTGCTTTTCCTTATTTCCTCGCCGTTTCGTTTAATTTTTGTTTTTATGAAAAAACTGCTAAAGCAAACGCATTTACACGGTTAACAATTCTTGGTCTTGAAGATGTTTCTTTCTATCTCTTTCTCTCTCTCTCTCTCTAGTTCTCTCTCTAGTTCTCTCTCTCTCTCTTTCTCACACTCTGTACAAGTTCTTCTATACTTCTGTTTCTGTTGCTATTTTATATTTATCGTCTTCTTTTACTTTGCGTTTCTATTCTGCTCAGCTCGTTTCTGTTCTTTTCTATTCAGTTCATTTCGATTCACCTTCATGTTGTATTTTTTCTGTTGTGGTTTTGTTGTTTTTGTTTGATTTTTGTACCGATGGTTAATAAAAGCGAAAGACTTTTTAAGGTTTTGCTTGTTGTTGTTGTTGTGTTGTTTGTTGCAATATTCTTCTCACATGATGTACATAAATTTTATCTTTCCTTTTTGTCTGTTTCTTTTTCTTTCTTCTGCTTCTTTCTCTTCGCCTTCTTTTGCAATCACTCTATCTCTCTCTCTCTCTCTTTCTCTCTCTGTTAATGTTTGCCATTAAAACAAAAATCATTCATAGGAATTTGCCGTGGTTCTATATAAAATGCCCACAAAGCCCACAAAAGCAGCCCATCAAGTTCTTCCATATTAATACAATGTATTTTAATGTCGATTTGTTTGTATAATTTGTATGCATTTTATTTACCCTCTTCTTCTTCTTCTTCTTCTTCTTCTTTATATTCTATATATGCATATTTTTTTTTTTAAATATTTGTATTTTATTTCAATATTCTTATATTTTCTACTTGCTGTGCTTCTTCTTCTTCAGCTTCTATCGTAACCATTATCGAAATACTGGTTTCCCTTTTTTATACTATCACTTTATACATACAACATTTTATCTTGATGATGATAGAAAAATTTTTAACAATATACATAGAAAAATTCTATCAAAATGGCTGACTTGATTAGAATTGTGATTTCAAGTCATTCACTATAAGAAAAAGAAAATCGCTAAATAAATCTCTAAACGCAATATTCAATTAGAAAATTCAAAAAAGGAAAAGGACACAAGTGACTGTCAACAAAGAATTAAAATTGAAAGGCCGAGTCTTTACATTTAAATACCGTTTTAGAAAAAAATCCGTTTATAAGTTGAATTTTTAATGAGGCTACCTGAAAGGGATTTTATACATGATCATTTATATATCAAGGTTCCTTACTTTATTAAATCAATTTGTTAAAATAATTTATATTTTTCTAAATTGATTTAGATAAACGAAAGAAGAAGAAGATTTATGAAACGAATTTTTCAATTTTTTCAGTCACAGAATTTTTATTACGTTTGTAGATTTAAGTCATTTATCAATAAAAGCAAGTTCATCATTTAACCTTTACTTTAAATGATGATAATGACGTTGATGATGATAATAATGGCAAAATGTATGCCTGCACAATAAAACAATTTATAAATATATTAACGGTTATTAAAGTTATGATTAACGTACTTTAAGTATATACAAAAATTATGCATATTTTATTATTTATTTTATTTTTATATTTTATGAGAAAAAAAACTTATATAAATGTGAGATAATGTGAGAGAAATTAATTAACAATATTCTATGGGAAAAAAAAAGTGAAACTGTTTTGCATATCACTTTTGTTTTTTCTAAAGTTTTCTCATTTCTATTTTGCAGTGAATGTTTACGAGATTTTTGAAGATAAAGTAGAATCATTATTTTTAGTTTTAATACTTAAATGCTAGGCCCCCATAATTTCTGCAAGGGTCTTTAAATTCTTCAAATGATTTTGCCATGTCTTTCCGTCCATTCATATATCCGCTCTAACTATTTAGTAGTAAGCGCAAGTTTTTATACTCAGAAACCCATGTGGGTTCTGAGTAAACATAAGCCTAATTGGTTATGGGAACAACAACTGCCTTCCTAGGTAAAAAAATTCAAGTTCTTTGAGGCCTTTGCTAACAATTTACAAGAGAAATTTTCTCTTAATATTCCCTTATTGACAATACAAATGGCGACAATTTCATTGAACTTAGAAAACATTTGTATCAAATGTCTCAGGAGCCCTGGGAGAACGCTAATGACGAAATGTAAAGGGAATAATTTTTATAGGGCAATTTTTAATGTTAAAAATCAGTAGCGTTGTAGAACAATTGGACGGTAGAGTAAACTGAACTGAACAGGACTCGAGAGATCGCTAAGACCCCTCCTCTATGGACATCTCTATGGAAAATGGTCAAACACAGAAAATTTAAATAAATTTCCATCTGATCTTATGAAATAGCATGAAGAAATAAAATTTCACCACTCTCGGAATTATAAAAACATATCAATATTTAATAAACTTAATTTTATGATAAAAATTATAAAATCATAATTCATTTGAATGCTTCCTCTAATTACTAATTCGAACATTACCTTATTTGAAATGTTGTTTATAATAAAAAAAAAATAAAATAGAAATAAAAACAGTTGTCCATAATTTGATGAATGCATATTTATATATATATATATCTGTGTGTGTGTGTGTGTGTGTGTGTGTGTGTGCGCGCGTGCGTAGGGTGGCATACATTAAAATTCTTTGAATTAATTAATTTAGAGAGAGAAAAAATCAGAGTCGTATCGAGCTACTCTCTTCAAATAAATTAGAAATTTACTTAAGCAAAAAACAAAAAAAAATCAATTTGCAATAACAATAGAAAAAAAAGGCATTTTAAAAATTATTAACAAAAAAAAATCAGTAGAATTGAATAAAGTAACAAAAGCAAAATGGATGAAATGACACAATAAATGAACATTAATAATAACAATAGTGACTTTTAGGCCAATGGGCGAGAAAAAAACAAAAGTAAACACAAAACAAAATGAAAAAGAAAAAAAAACCAAAAAGAAAAATAAAATGCAAAATTCGCACTCACAGTTTTTGAACAATAAAATTATAAATAAATAATGTTATTACTAACGTTCTTCTTCTTCTTTTATTATTATTATTGTTATTGTTGTTATTTTTATTTGCATTTATATTCAATCAATTGTTTACGAATATAACAAAAGGGTATTACAAAAATAATTAACAACTGCAACAACATTAACAACAATATTAATATTAATGTTAACGAACTCCAATTCGGGGCTAATTTATATGAAATGATTATTTATATCCTCTCTAGCAATTATAGTAAGGAGCGGTATAACATTCATCAAACAATTTGAAAAGGATTTAAATTTTTGCCTACTGTTTCCTGTACAATTAGTTTTAGGTTCGTCCTCTTTGGTTGTACAACTTTTCCCAAAGAACTTAAAATAATCATAACTTTTACTTTGTGGATTCATTTAGAATCAACTTTGATGGCGCTTTTCGGTTCGTGCAATTTTTCGTAATGAACTTGCCGATCCATTTAGCATCAATTTTATGCAGAAACGATAAACTTGGCATTAACTTGACTTTTACTTTGCCGATCCATTTAGAATCAACTCTGATTTCACTTTTGTGTTTGCACAACTTTTCCCAAAGAACTTAAAATAATCGTAACTTTTACTTTACTGGATCCATTTAGAATCAACTCCGATTGCGCTTTTCTATTTCTTAGACAGTTTGTGCAAATTTGAAATAAAAATTCTGTTGATTCAAGAGAGAATATTCTGAAAACAAAAACTGCTCATAAAGCCACATAAAATGATGCTTCTTGAAAATCGGTATTAGGAACTATTCCCATTTATAAAATCTTTTACGGCGCCTTACTCCCTAGAAGAAGGCTTCACCAATTATTCTAAAATATCGCTATAATTGAAGCAATTGGATTATGTACAAATTTGTATTAAAAAGCAAAACATTGCAGATCGCGTGTTTTCTATAGAATATTTTACAATCGGTCTAGATCGATCAATAAAATATTTCTACTATTTCAGTGATTTGCATTTTAGCGATTTTCGTCCCTACTTTGTTGATGATGTAACTAAATTGCATGAAATTAAATTAGAATTAAAGTCAATTCATTTGGAATTCAATTGGAATTGAATTGAATTGAATTGGAATTAAATTAAATTGAATTAGGCTGGAGTGATAGAGTGAAGAGTGGAATGAACTAAATTGATTTATATGAAGCGTTTGGATACGTGACGATGGTTGGCAACTTGTATAACACTTTGAATTCTTTTTTCCTCTTATTTCTTATTCTTTCTTTTATGTTCTATTCAATTTGGCATGGCGAAGTTGACACACACACACAAAACACACACACACACGCACATACCCATTGTTAGCATTTTTATATAAGACAAATGAGAATTTTGAAATTGATTTTGGGGGGAAAACGTCGATAAGAATTAATAGAAAACTGAAAGAGAGAGATAGAGAATTTAAAGAGAAAGAAAAGAAAAAGAGTAAGCTTTAATTTGAAAATATTTTATTTTCTGCTTCTCCTACTCTCACCTTTTCTCTTTATTTTTGCCTTGGCCTTCTTCAATAAGTGTCTGCATTTTAATTACAGTTAATAATGATGTTGTTGTTACTGCTCTTGTTTATCTTTATGTAAGCGAAATCAACAAAAAAAGAAAATACGCCTAAAAAAATAAAAAATTTTTTCTTTTTTCTTTTATATTTTTCTAAAAATTCTTAAAGGAAAAATACAAAAAAAAAGATCAATTGTGCATTCTCAATCATTTTATTCTGTTGTTGCTGTTGTTGTTATTATTATTATTATTGTTGTTGTTATCTGTATTGGTGTTGCTGTTACCATTGCTGCTGCTGTTGTTGTAGTTGTCTGATTATTTTTTATCGTCGTTATCCCCAGTTTAAATATGCGTACAAACAACAACAACAATAATAAATATAATAGATTGAAATAAATTGAAATTACATATTTTGAGCACGTTTAATTATAAAACAAAATCAAACAAATCTAAACAAAACAAAATAAAAAATTGTTTAATGAAATATTAAACACAGAAGAAAACAAAAAAACACGAAGCGAAACAAAATAAACACAAACAAATGCACCAACAAAAATGTTATAAATTCCAATGAGATCTCAAATATATGCACAACCAAACACACACACATACACTTACGTACATACAAAACATTGAGACACGTACAAGAAAAAAAATATACATAATTATACACACACAAGTATAAACAAATGAATAGAAATACGGTTAGATTTAATGCATTATAAAATTATTATTTTATTGTACGTTTTTCTTTGTTTGGTATGCTACCAGGTAGTGTGAAACCTTCATAGGTACCAACAGCCTTCTGTTGGCATGCACGACTTATAGACAAGGCTAAACCTGGCTTTACTCCTGCCTACACTTACGTACTAAAACACATTCCTCCAGCACGGGGTGATGGTTAGCATGCTTATGCATTCATCGTCTTTCTTATTCCCTTATGGCTCGTTCGGTCGCCCTTAGTTCCTTTAATGCGGAAGCAATAATTTCGCTAATCTCCCTTCAATTGGCCTCTTTTGCAAAACGCTTCGTGTTGTAGGGTGCCTCAATCTACCCGTTGCGAAATGGGGGCAATAAAAGAAGACATGTTCTACGAGTTCCTCCTCGTTGGTGCACATCTTGGTGACTCGTCGTGCCCCAACTTATTGAGGTATTTTCTAAAAATGCCATGTCCATGTATAATGCAAAATTTTACATCCCTGTCTTTTCTGCTAATCCGGGTTAATATGTCCGGTATAAGCCTGTGTGTCCACCTCCAATTTATCGAATTATTCTAAAGGTGCTGCCAAAGCAAAAGGGACACTTTCCGCTCTTCGCTTTTAAGAAGTTGCCTCTGCGTGTGAGTTCTGGTAATCTCATCTGCAAGGACGTGTGGCGGAATGGCTCCTGCTATTGCGTTAGCATTTTCATGAGGCATAGTTCTGTATTCACAGATGGTCCTCAATGAGCATAATCTTCATCATCTTCTTGTTCTTCACGCACCCCGTCGAAACAGGTCCCGCATATAGCAGTCTAGAGCTAACAACGTTAGCCAGCAAAGTTCTTTTTGGTATAAAAACCAGGCATTGCAGCTTCCAACATCTTGGAAAAATACCTTCCCGTAGACACCTTTCGAAGTGGGATATGAATAAGCTCAGCCGCTCTTAGATCAACATCTTTATGACCTCATTGGGAATATCATTC
This sequence comes from Melophagus ovinus, assembly GCA_023089585.1. Classification (NCBI taxonomy): domain Eukaryota; kingdom Metazoa; phylum Arthropoda; class Insecta; order Diptera; family Hippoboscidae; genus Melophagus; species Melophagus ovinus. The sequence goes on from JAKKIB010000178.1 coordinate 13,594,682, forward strand.
AGCCCAGGGGCTTTGCCATCCGTAATACTGGTACATACGATGTGCATCTCCTGCTCGGTTATTGTCGGTATGTCCTCGATATCCTGGTTTATAGTCCTTTCTGTAGATAAAGAGATGTACCCTTTTGTTGTTGCAGACGCCGACCGATGGTAATTTAGGCAAAGGAAAATTTCACCCAAAATGACCACTTGGTCAAATGGGCGGGTGGCAGTAGGATAAATTGACACTATATTTGTACGAAACAAGCTACCTTTAGCGTGTTCCAGACAGTATAGTGCTATTAATCGAAACGAACTCATCAAAACAATCCGGTTTGTGATCAGCTTTAAGTGAAATTTTGCGGAACTCTTCACTTCAGTAAACTATCCTATTTTATTGTACGTGTTTATGCGCTGATGTGTGTGTATGTGTGTGAATCTATCTATGATTATCTATGTACGTATTTCGTGAAGTTGTAAATAGTTTATCATTCTTAGACTACGGTGCACATATACGCACACATACACAAAAGAGAGAAAGAGAAATGGAGAGAGCGAAAGAGATGGACGTATATGCTTAATTATTTCATTTTCTATCATTTATGTTGCAGGATGTGATAAATTTCTGCGGCAGCATACAACGCCCTAAAGAAATTTGAGATAGGCCCTTGATAGACTTCATAAGCAATTTCTTTTTCATATAATTATAACGGCTTCTCCATCTGTACGACAGTCTATGTATCCAATATTACCTCTATTTATTCTAATCTAATACTAATTCGACAATGCGTCGAATATTAAGCCATTCCATTTGTTGGTTTATTTGTCAAAATGCAAGTAAGAAATTTGAATGAAATTTATTGGGCAAGCCGAGTTTTTGATTCAAAATTCGTAGGATCGGTTTTTTTATAATAATTCTCCAGAGTTAAGTTTTTGTTATAAGAAATTTGAACTTCTTTAAAAGAAAAAATCAAATGCAATCGATGCATTTGATTTTCATTTTTTTTTTTTTTTTTTTTTTTTTTTTTGGTAACTTTCCATGTTCTTTTAGACTTCCTCGAAAATTGATGCATTTTAATTTGTCTTTTTTGGACATTTCAACTAACCATATTTGCTGACTTTGTTTAGAGTATTAAAAAGTCCATTTAAGTTATCGAATTTAATTTTTACTTGTTATAAATACTAAAAAACTGAAATGACATTGTTAGGAATTGTGCAAAAGTAATCATGACTGTAGTCACTTAATCATAATGTAATATTTTAAAATATTCTACATTAATACTAGGCGTGGCTGTATTAAACGCTTTTACCATAATAAATTTTCAATTTGTTTTACTTTCTTAGTGCAAAAAGAAGAAACGGAGAGAGAAATTATTTTTTTTGGCATTTTTTTTTAATCACACAAGCCACGCCTATTTTTGCCTATTTATATTTTACTTGCATATGTATTGAAATTTATAGAAATTTATGGTTTCCTTAGGATGACGTGACATAAAACAAAATAATAACAACAACATGACAATGAAAAGCAACAAAATATTCTTTATGATTCATAATTAGATCATTAAAATTGCTTGTTGCGGTAACAAATAATCATGGTAGTTGATTTGGAGATGATTTAGATGGAAAACTATTTCTACAAAATAGGATTATAACATGTATGTGTACATAGGTCAATAAGTCAACTGGTTTGATTTCTAAATGAAATTAATAATTACGTTTAAAAATTTCCTTACTTTCAAATTATACAAATATCTAAATGTCTATTCAAAGAATGAATTAGTTGCCACGTCAACAATTCGAACAAACATTTCTAAAGGCTCCAAATTAATTTTCAAAGTTTGTCTAAGTTCTTTTGGCGTGATAAAAGAAAGTTATTAAAGAATGGATCTATTAGTATACATTTGAGTCGAGGATATTTCAAGTGAAAGTCAGCAAAAATTTCAAGAATTAATTGTATGAAGGACATAATTAATTTCCTTCGCATTTCGATATAGAACTTTGGTATTTGGTTCAACGTCTTTACAGCGAAAGATAAACTTAGAAAAAGCGACTAAAGCGTTGAATCAATTTTTTATTTTGTAGAATTTTAAGCAAAAAAAAAAAAATAAAAAAAAAACCGTCTACAGACTTATAGGCCAAGGGCTTATGCATGCTATTCATAATATGTGAAATAATGAAGCAATTTGCATCAGTTTCAAATAAAATTATTTTTCTATTGTTTAACAAAGAAGAAGAATAATATGCACGATTTTTTCTTAAGGCGGTAAATTAACGATCTATATAATTAAAGGGTTTCTTTACATGTGGGAAACACGTAATTGATAATAAGAATAAGAAATATGATGGAGTACAATGTATACAAGAGAAAAAAGTTACAAAACAAACAAAACAAACAAAACAAATCAAATCAATTCAAATGAATTGAACTGAAATGAAATACAACAATACGAATGGTAATTATTTTGTTGTCATAGAACAACAACAACAAATAATAAATAACAAATAAATCAAATTAAATTAAATTGTAATACTAAGTAATAAAAACATAAAAAACCATGATCAAATACAAATTAAAATTAATCAATGAATAACATGTGTCTCGACTTTGACTTTGAATCAATTCATATGTGAGTTGTTAATTAAATTGTTTCTTATATTGCTGTGATTTTTTGTTGTTATTGTAATGTTTCAATATATTTCTATTATTTTTCCTATACAAACAATTATTAATTGTTCATGGATTTTATGTTTGTTAGTGTTTCTCAATATAATTGTTTTTTGATTAAAGTTTCAGAGACAGCGGACCATCGTTGCATTTGATTCATGCAAATTCTATGTGGAGTCGATTCATACTTTTTCCAAAACATACAATCTAAATGAGCAGAGTCTTATCCTACTTTAAAAGAGCCCTTTCTGAACCTCTTCACGATTCTTCTCTCACAATACATTTCATTAAAAATGTGAAAAGCGGTGGCATAATCTCACCACCGCTTGCTTTGAAAGGACCCTTAATGACATCTTTCAAGAGGCCTTTCAAAATGCTATTCGGAATGTCTTTCAAAACGTTTTTCATAGAGCTTGCTATGACACCCTTCGTGATCATTTTCACTATGCTTTTTATGAAGCTATTTAAGACAAGTTTCCTAAGGCAATCTGATTCACAATGCCAACGCAAAGGACTTCGATATTCCTAAAAAATCACAATTAGAAAAACTTAAGGCTTTGAGAACTCTCACAGATGGACTTTTAAAATGTCATCACTCATTTTACTATGTAAAATTTTCAAAATCGTTATACCAATAAATTATGAAATTATTTTTTCCCTACAAATTTTATTTCATTATTTTATTTTGATGGTGAAACTCTCAATATATTTAATTAAGACGTTTACATAAATCATGAATTTATCAAAGATGTTGAAAGATATTTTCTTCAAAAATTTTGTTAAAATTCATGAAATTTTGTTAAATGCGAAACACAAATAAATTAGTTGACAGCTCATCCATTAGACCGTTCATATAAATTTTTTCGTACTTTTATTAATTTTTTTTGGTTTTTTTATGTTTCTTGTTTAATTTGCCATCGGTGTCCTGCTCTCTCTCTTTCTCTACCTATCACCGTATTTTTCTTTCACTCTCTATCATATTTATCTTTCTATAACTCCTGCTCTTCCTCTCTTTATCACTCGATCTCTCTCTTTCTTTCTATCTCTATTACCTTGCTTCTTTTCGTTTCGCCATTGAAATTTCTTAAACTAAATTAATTTATGAGTGTATACATTTGCGTTACATAAACGTTAGTTGTCCGATAGAAACTGATGTATGCATCCGGTTAACAAAACAAGGACTTAAAATTTAAGCAGGGCCGAGATGAAAGAGCAACAGATAAATGCTGGCAGACAATTTAATATTTTTAAATAAGAAACAGGTGATTTTAAGTTTTATTCTTCTTCTCCTGTCTGCTTCTTCTAATTATTGTTGTTGTTGTAGTGGTTGTCTGTCTATTGATTTTATTGTCCTAGCGGCCTTAACCAATGACCTAATAAACCAAATGTTTCAACAGCCATGCTGCTGTTTGTTGTGCCAGCAAATTATCGTCTTATTTTACCAAGAATTAGAATTGAATTGGAACCTTTTCTTTTTATCCTTCTTTTGCTCTTTTCTTTTCTTTCTTTCTTTCTTTCTTTTTTTTTTTTTTTTGTTGATGAAAAAATTTGAAAAGTGAAACCAAATGCCAGGCCAAGACGAAACAAGACCAGACCAAACTAAACCGGCCTTGGCCATAAGATATTTTTGCAAAAGACATTTTGATAAAGGTGAGGAAACGTAACACCATGTGAATAATGAATTCAAAAGATCCTTTTTCTTCTTCTATATATAAAAAAAAAAGTTATACATTTTGCGACTTTAATTATAACGCCCTTTCATGCAACAGCAACCTTAGACTTTTACCTTGTGTGCCTGCGTTTTTTTTAAATCGAAGTTTTAGATCTTTTTTTGTTCTTTACTTCGTTTTTGGGTTATTTTGTCATTTTGGGCAATCATTTTCATCATTATCATTTACTAGTTAAGTTAGTTAAGGGCACCTTAAGTTAATGGTTATTAGAAAATTCACATGCACAGAATATCCTTTCAATATAAATAATATGGCCTAAAAGCATCAAAATTTTGCAGCTGCATATGGACAGACGGAGAGACATTTGATAAAAATTTTTTTTATTGGTTTTTTTTTTTTTTGCAAATAGTTTCTCATTCATTTTGCTACAGTGCAAAACCTTTAAAAACTTAAAACTCAATTAGTAAAATAAATTATATTTGAAGGCGATAGCGAAATCATACACTCAAGCAAAAGCAAGAGCGAAGGTGGACAGTGCCCTTCGTGTTATAAATTTATGTGACTAAATATAATTATCTGACAAACAAAAAAAAACAACTAACAACATAATTGTTAAATGAATTGTTGAAATTAATTGAAAACACACACACACACACACACACACATATATATATATATATATATATATATATTATATATATATATATATATATATATATATGTATGTGTGTGTGTGTGTGTGTGTAATTGCTTTGTAACATTATCTCATTCTTTTAATTGAATTATATTAACATTCTAAAAATATATCAGATTTGTATTAAGAAAAAAAAATTAAACCAGTAAGAGCTTTAAAGTCCATTGAGCCGAATCTTAAATATCCTTAATATCCTTCGAAGAATAAAATATTAATATAATCATCTTGCTTAATGTAATTAAAATCGAATAAGAGTTTTACAAACTAAGAAAGTTGAAAAACTCTCAAGTATTTCAAAAGTTCTTTATATGAGGGAAGATTTCAAAAATGGATCGATCTGAACCAAATTTGGTACAAACAAACAATGTTTATATTAAAATACAACTAAACGTTATTTTATTTTTAAATATATATGAAATTGTAACTCTTTGTTATATAAAGACTTTTTTCTAAAAAAAAACGTTATATGGGGCGCGCTCAAAAAAAAATAATGCGATTTTAACTATTTTCAATACAATTGGTATATGGGCCAGAAACACATTCATTTAACAAATTCTACTAAATTATTTCAAAAATTGCGACATGTAGTTTGATAATAAATATCAGGCAGACGGACAAACGGACAAACGAAGAAACGGACAGACAGACGCATAGCCTTAAATCGTATCATGCAGTAATTCTGAGACGATTGATATAATTTAACGGTGAATTTATCTCAACTACTTTCGGGTATTACATACATTTGAACAAACTATATCATAAGTGGTGTAGGGTATAAACGTGGCATTGAAAAAAAAATCTTGAAATTAAACGATTGTAAATTTTTCTGTGTATTAGAAAAAAACATATTACTATTTTCTTTTTAATTTAATTTTTTTCAAATATATTAAACCAAAAAAAAAAAAAAACTATTAAGTTTTGTGTTAGAATGCATGATTTTTTTCAAGATTGGTTTTAAATGAAATGATGGAATTTAGCAAAATAACTCGGTCGACGTGACAAAAGTATGCTTATTATATTGAGAAATACCCGTAATATGAAGTTTTATTTTTTCAAATGAAAATGTAAATGTAAGATGTGTACGAAAGGGGTTTGGTTTCCGGCTTTTCACCTTTGTAATGTTCTAAATAAATGAAGTGTCAGATAAAATAGATTAAAAAAAACTTAATTTTTTAAAGTATCAATCAGAGGATATTCAAAATAGACACACGATGTATATTGTAAATGGGGTCAAATGCAACTTTTTAATATGATTTTACTATGATGAACTTTCGCCAGAAATTTACAAAGATGTGAATTTTTTCATTGTGGTGATTTTTTACTTAAAATAAAGGACAAGAAGCCGTTTTTAAATCGTTTATCAAGAAGCTTGAAATGCCACGTCACGCTTCTATATCGGATCATGGAAAGAAGTAGTAGATCTAAATCGATTAAGAATTTGAGTGTAAAATTAATGGACTTTTAGATTAATACTGTAATTTAATTATATTGATTAATTATCAATTGTATTAATTAATTGTTAATTAATTATAAATACGTTAATTAATTATTAATTGCATTACTTAATTATTATATAAGTAATTATTATTTCATTAAATAATAATTATTAATTAATCAACTAATTAATTAATTGATTAATTAAACAATTAATTAATTAATCAATAATTTCTAATTATCAAGCATAGTTTGTACTTTATAAGAAAATTATTATCGTAATTTGAACAATTTTAAAATGAAATTATATCAAAAACAAATCTGAAACTAATTAAAACTGGAGTGACCTATATTTTTAGTAACAATAACAAATCTCGTTCAGCGTTTTACGTGACTGACTTTTACGGTTTATAACAAAATCGTTTTTGGAACGTCGTATATCAAATAATGTAATAATTGGCAATTGTTGTTATTGTGTTATTATTGTTGGTGATTTCATTCAAATTGCAAAGATACTTTAACATTGTGTTAGAATATTAAATGATCGCCGCAGATCAATTATCATAAATTTTTTTCTGTATTTTATTTTATTTTATTTTATTTTATTTTTTTTTTAGTTTTTCATTTTGTACTTTTTTCTTTTATAGAAAAAATTTTTCATTTATTTAAATCACATTGCGTGACTATTTCATTTCATTTCAATCCATCCACTTCATTCCACCATATTCTCCATTTCATACATCATCATGCTCATATATCAAATTATAGTTAAAGTACGGATTGTCAGGTTCGTTTCCTTGACTACTTTATTGGCATTGTATTAAATTTTATTGTGTTATTTTTATTATTACTGCGACTACTACACATATTGTTGTTGTTGCTTTTACTATTATTATTATTGTTTTTATCGTTGTTGCCATTAACGGTGAGTGAGTTTATTATTGGACTGTTTTTATTTTCTTTTACTTTTTTCGTTGTTGTCTTGTCTTGTTGTTGTTGTTGTTGTTGTTGTTGTTGTTGTTGTGCTTCATTATTATGTTTGTTTAGTTTGTGCTTTTTTTTGTTTTTTTTTACTAAAAATGCCTTTTTTGTTTTCCCAATAAAAACAATAAAAACTATTTATTATAATTTATTTGGTGTAATAAGAATAAATGAAATAAAATGTAAAAAAATAATTTATTAGAAAAATTTTGCTAAAATTGTTTAAAATTTTGTATAAATTTTAAAACAAAATCAAAAGATAACTGTTTGATCAAACATGATTTGCTTTGTCATAATTAATGGTTGATTGCCATAATTTTAAAACTGATGACGGGGTACTGAAACGATCTTAAAATTTAAAGAATTTTTATATGAAAGCGTACGAGGTTTTTTAACTTTAAGTATGGCAAGTGTGATAAAATTTCGTGAACATAAAAATATACATGGATATTTTCCATACAATAAGCATTTCATTCGATTCAATTTTCTAGGCAGGCACGAGGAAATTTTTTATATTTTCGCTTAGTTTGAGGTTGATATCAAAATTTTTGCAACGACGCTATGCATTCATAGATGGTTATATATAGATCGATGGACTTATCTAGATCGATGAATGTATCTAGATGAAATGGATGTATCTAAATTGAAAGATATGTGTAAACCGATAATCTCTAGATCAGCGGACATAAGTAGATTGACAGATATATCTAGACCGATGGATATATCTAGATCGATGAATGTATCTAGATCGGATAAACATATAAGTCTAGATCGACAGATATATCTAGATCGTATGGACAAATCTAAATTGATGGATATGTCTAGATCAGCAGACATATCTAAATCGAGGGACACATCTAGAGCAACTGTGATTTTATAGCGATCAATGCTATAAAATATTGATAAAATAAATACACCCCCAAAACTTCTTGATAGTTTGGTTCTAAAATCAAAAATATAACAAAAACATTTATCTATTTGCAGTACATACATACACACACACATACATATATACATATAATAAATGTGTATATATAGAAATTAAAATTTAGGTCAATACACACACACACAAAGAATAAATTACGTAAAAATCAAGTAAACATGCTGAATTCTTTTTAATTTAATTTTTTTTTCTGCGTTTTGTTTTTATTTTTGTTTTCTGTTTTCGAATTCAGTTTTGTTTTATTAACTTGTTCCCCACCAATCTGTAAAAATACAACACAAGCGGAAATCGTATTATAAAATAAATGAAATGAAAATATAATAAATAAAATACGCAAAACACACACACACACACACACACACACATGCAAATAAAAATGAATACTTATTATGTGTTAAGTAAAAAAGATAGCAACAATAAAAATAAAAGTAAAAAAGAGGCAAAATAAAATAAAAAATTTATAAAAAAAAAACAAAAAAGCGTACTATTAATTTTTTTTATTATTTTATTAAAAGTATCATCATTAAATTTTTGTAATTTTTGTTTCTTTTTTTTTTTCAATTTTTGTTTTTGCTTTTGTTTTTAGGAAACTTCATTCTTATCTGTTTTGTCGAAACTAGTATCTTGACCAGTTTGCTTTAATATCATTTAACGCGTTATCATTTTGTACATTTTTTTTTTGTTTTTGCTTTTGCTTTTATTATGCTTTTAATAATTTTATTTAATTTAAGCATCAATTCACACCAGATGAGAGGAAATTTGTTTTGATGAACCGATAAAATCTGTAGTAATTGACTTAATGACCTTTAGATTTCGATTGTCGATTCATCTTTAGAATAATTATGATTAATAATTAATTCAATAAGCTCAGTTAACCATTTTGCTTGCAAAAAAAAATCGCCTGAAAATTAGCCTTCCAAAATTTGCAAGTCCATTTTAATTCACAATATGATTTTTAAAAAATTAAGCTGTAATATTTGGAAAGTTCGAATCGGTTTGTTGGCGTATTGCGAGTATTCAGGTTTGCTAAGCCAAAGGGCCATTTGACCATGATGTTTGTTGATTCGAGATTTTTTCTCGTTCGTAAGGTCTTGTTAGGTCTAAAGGGTAAACATTATACGCTCTTAGTTCGTTAGTTTAGTTGTACATGAGTCGGGGAAAGTTCGCAATGAGTTGTTATGTATTCAGAATAATTCGCTTCGATTCTTGGGACAACTCTTGTTCATTTTCCGCTTTTTATAATATCACCTAAAAAGTATTTAGCGTGTTAAATAATGCTAGGGAAATGTTGTAGAAACCAGACCAATGCCTTCGCAAATTTTATGACTTCAAATAATGCCCTTAATGTAAAATTGATAGGACAGTCTGTTCTTGTAATGAATAAAAATCTTACAAAATAAATTAACTAATCGGTTAATTAAAATGATTGCCCAACAACAATATGAAGTCAATTAAGCATTCATTTACATTGGACACGGAAGGATTACAGTGTCGTATCTCCCTTAAGAGTTTTTTTTTATTCTTTTCTTATTATATCAGATTGATAAATTGTGTATTCTTGTGACCTCAAGTATTTTTTCAAGTTTGGCGATAATAACTTTTTTTTTAATGGCAGTTAAATGGGAGTTTAATTAATTATTAATTATAACATCATTTATCATCATCAATGTCTCAAGATATAATTCGTGAGAGAAGAAGCCTAAGTACAATGTTGCTAGCGTTGAACTACAATCAAATTATAATTTATATCATGCGGCTTGAACGACATTGAAGGCGGTTTTCCTTTTGAAGAGGCCTCAATGAAAATCATGCTTTAAAGTGATTCTAAAAAAATTTTTTTACTTGAATCCCTAAACAGCTGACTTCCACGTCGCTGGTATATTTCGCAATTAAAAAGTTTAGTATAAAAATTTTTTTTATTTTTGGAATGTTGGCATCTATTCAAAATTTTAAGATCAACTTAACATAAAGTTCCCTTAATGAGGAGTCTTACTATTAAAACCGGCCTGGACACCTTAATACCAAAAAATATTCTTTTTCATTACAAGTTATTGCTAAAAAAAAATTATTATCCAAAAGTGTTTCGAAAAATAATTCCCCGTACTTTTTCTTAAGTCCTAATACACAGAGCGTAGTGGCTTGCTGGCTTAATCGAAGTGCTGCCTTATAGAAAGTTTTTAAACATTTACATTTAACATTTTTAATTGATATTTTGAAAATGAAATTTTATTGGCCCCTTAGTATGAAATGTTTGGCCATTCATGAAGTTCATGTATGTAAATATTTGCATGTAAGTTTTACATATGGCATATTGCATGCGTAATATAATTTGTGTTATTTGTTATGTTGAAAAAGTATTTTCGAACGGAATCACAGTTGAAATGAAATGTCATTTTTATCTGAACAAAAACACAAAGTTCAAGTTTTTTGTATATTCGCTTTTTTTTCTGTATTTCATTTCTAATAATTCTCATTTATATATGAATATCAATTTGAATGTGTGTATGAATGTTTAAATAATAGAATACAAAATGAAAAGTCAAAAAAGCGAAAGAGACTAAATAACAAAGTAAACACAAATCACAATCAAATGGCTACAGAATGTTAACAGCAGTAATGACCTTGAGCTTTAAAATACTGCTAAATAACAGCAAGCCGTAGCGAAGAGCAAAAAAGAGATAACAGCAGAAGCACTAGCAGCACCAACAGCAACAGCAACAGCAACAGCAATAGCAGGTTCAGCAATAACCAGTAAATTACAATAAAATTTTATTGGCTTGAATTAAATAGTAAAATAACAAGAATTACAAGAACAATAACAAAAAACAAAACAACAACAATAATAATAATAATAATAATAATAATAAATATTACAATAATAACAATAAAAGTCAATAATAACAATTCACTTGTATTGTAACACAAAAGAAAAAATAACAAATTAATAGCATAAATTTTCATTCATGGCTGGCATTGAGATCATTTAAATCATTGTCTGCACAATAAATATCCTCGACAATCTTAATGATTTTGAAGATTTGGAAGATTTCATAAAATGTATATATATATATATATATATATATATATATATATATAATATAACAAGGCATCGATTTCAATTAAAATTGAAATACTTTTTGCTCACAATATTTTCCAAGGTGAACTAAAATGTTACAGCTGTTATCACGTTCTTTACTCTTGGACACTCTCCACCATTTATTTATGGTACAAGGTATTAAAATTTTATACAGATATTTTGTTTGAGTTAAGATAGGCTCACTTTTTACTACATTCATCAATTCTTCATCATTTTATGTGTCGATTCATCACTGACATTTGTCCATATGGCCTTCTCTAGAAGCTTATTATCAAAGCCATTATTTATAAGAATTTAATAGATATATCGATAGAATTTGGTATAACCACATATTTCGGACCACAGACCAACCATATGAAAAAGAGCTAAGAATAGATCATTTTTACCATAACTCCCCATATAACGAGTTTACCGAAAAAAAATCATTATTTTGAAAGAAATTAACAATTTTGCATTTTTTTTATTGAAAATGGATGCATTTCGCTGTATTGATGTAAGAAATATATAAACCAAATTTGGTCCGAATGGTTCAGTTTTTTGAACCCTCTGCCATATAAACTACTTTTCAAATATATAAATTTTTTAATTTCTAGACTTGCAAACTTTTCGATTTTTTTATAACTAAAAATAGTGCATGATATTTAAGAGTCGGCCCTAATGCATTATAACATTATAATTTTCTTTTCGAAAAATCGAAAAACTAGACTCAGAGAGAAATATCAAGCGATTTTCTTGACGTTGTTCATATTTGATCATATAATCGAAAACTGCATAGCAATCTGCATTTTAGTCTTATAAAATAATCTTAAAAAGAAAAAAACTAAACAAAGTTGAGTTTTAATTCTAGGTTAATGTTAAATGCCTACTTAAAAAATTCTATATAAAAAAAAAAAAAAAAGTCTCACATGGTTTAAATCTAAAATATTGTAAATAATCAGTTGGACAGTTAAGCAGTTCAAGTATTCAGTTAGAGTCAGTCAGTTAGTTAGATGATGAAGATAAGAGAAGGCATTCAGCCATTTAATCAACCATGAAATTATAACTATTAATAGTTGGCGGCGTACGCTGTCAACTGTTCGCAAAGCTATGCCCAATGATTAAATAAATATTTCGGTGCGCCGGCTTTTTATGCAAGTTTTTTTTTCATTTTATACTGTTATTTTCTATATACATTTGTATATACATATATATGTTTGTATGTATGTGTGCAATTGACCATGTGTGTTATTTTGATCTTGCTACATAAAATTCTAAAGGCATTTATCTTACAAAATTGAGCTCATGGTTATTTAAGCGTTTTTTATTTTTATTTTTTATTTTTTTCTGCTTATTTAATTTTTGTTTAATTTTATATAATAAAAAATTTGTTGTTTTAGCTGTAAATATAAATGAATAGAATTTCAAATATTCCGTCAAAGGAAAAGCTTGTTATTTAGATTATCGCTTATTATTGAGAAAATATAGATTTTATTTTGAACATCTGAATATAAAAATTTCGACAAAAAAACATATTTTAAAAGCAAAGGTGATTAAAATATCAAAGTAGGTATTTTTCACATCAAACATTTGCAATAGTGTTCCCGTTTTCTGCTTCCTTTCTATATAAATTACACCCGAAAGTAGTATATTTGATTAATTCGTTTTGAATATTTATCAGATCACAATTTATTTTTGCAATGAGTCTTCTTTTTTTTATGTTGTTTTGGTTTCTGCATGTTTATTTCTTTGTAATGTCATTTCTGCATTTTCGTCTCCTTTATGGGTTTATTGAATGTGACACCTGTCTCTAGACCTTAAGAATATTGTTCAATTGTGTGAAAGATGATAAAAAGAAATGACGATGAAGAATAAAGCAAAATGTGAAAAGTATGAATCAGAATGAAAACCATAAAAATTATAAATTAGGTAATTGCTTGTTCATATGAAAAAATGTTAAGAATAACGAAGAAGAAAAAAAATTATTGACATATCAAACAAAAATCTCTAAGTTTTTAGCGAATGTACTTTCTTTTTAATTAAATCAAACGGCATTTTTTTGATATTTTCATCCTTATATTAAAAATTTATATACTCAATATATGGATATATTGAGTATATATTAAGTACAATATGTAAGGTATTAAAACAAATTTTTAATTGTATATAAACATCAAAAACTTTATCCACATATGTTGAAAAATTTTTTATTCCTAGCAACATTGTGTAGTGAAATGAAATAGTGCAGCATGCAACAAGCTTATAAAGTTATTAAATGTAACTTATGTAATTCTATGGGCCATGTTTGTTTAAGGGTGAGTTTATCAGTTTATTCAATATTTGTTATGCCCTTTAACAATAAAGCAACATTTGTTTTAGTTATATTGAATAGCCCTAGCTTAATTATAGCAACATTCATCAATTTTATAAATTTGTTGCAAGTAATGTGTTCCGATACATATCATGTATATTGATGGATTCATAATTTTAAGCAACATTATATCTGCAATGTAATGATGCAACTTGTAGAGAATAACCGTATGTGGCTAGCTAAATGTTGTGATGTTTAGCAATATGTTTATAATGTAATGCTCTGTATAATTGGAGACAGAAATAATTTTTAGTACATTAAAATAAGAAATACGAAATAAAATAACAATACTTTTGATGAAATGTATAACTTAACAAATTCATAGAGAAATATGTTCAAAAAAATACTTAGATAAACTTTTAAGCTGTAATGAATTATATCTCCTATTAATATAAAATATTGGAATTTGTATTAAAAATTTTATAGAAGTAACAGAATTAATCTAATATATATATATATATATATATATATATATGTATGTGCAAATGTATTGCATTTATATAAAATAACCTAGTTACCTAAAATTTGGTGTTAAAGTACATTTGAATTGTATTTAATACAATCAATTAACATGTTCATGGTAACACATGATGTTGTGATGCAAATTAAATAACATCAATAATGCAAATATGTATACATACATATACATTTATTAGTACAACAATTTAGTCAAGTAAAGTGTTTTTAGAATAAGAAAACAAGTCTTTATCGTTTTTTATATATATATTCTTTAAGTATACAAGTTATTTCTTGTCTTGCTTTTTTAGGTTTTTTCTTCATTAGCAACATGTTTTTAATATTTAGAGATTCAAGTGAAAGAAATGTTTAATTACTTTTGTTGATAATTACAAGATTTTAAAAAATTTTTTTATTAAATATTTATTTTTCGCATATTCATTAATAAAAAAGACAAATTACATTGATTAACATACATATTTGGAAAAAAAAATATTTAAAAGTTTATCTAGATTTCGGATTTGATTAGTTGACCTTAATTCAATAATATTTAAATATAACTGAAAATGTTTATATGTTACTTGAAATGAATTTAATTATAAAATACAAATAATTGAAGGTGGAAAAAATTGAAATTATGACCCATTGTATTATTGATCAGCAATGTACTTTTATATTTTGTTTCTTTTTCTTAAATCATGTTATTACAATCAACATAAACGAATTCTATAAAACGCAGAACTACAGAACTGTTTAAGCTTTAAAAACTTTAAATTTTTAAATATAAATTATGACATAATCGTAGTACAATATTGGACGAACCATTACAAATGAAACAATTCTTCATTTATGCCATTAAATAATAATTACACTATAAGTATTAATAATAAATCTGACTAAATATGAATAAATAGTTGATTAAAAAAAATTAAAAATGAGCATTTTAAATATTCATAAATGAATTAATGTAAATTGTAAAATGTAAAAAGTGGTAGGCAAAGAACTTGATAATAACATTTATAATGATATATGGTATTTTTAATACTATTGGAATAGTGAAAGAGAGAGAGAGAGAGACTTAGAGAGATAAAGAGCGCAACCTTGAAAACCGGTAATTGTTGCGCCTTTATTTTATTATAAATGTATTTTTTAGTGGTTAAAATGTAAACATAATTTTGTCTACTTTAATGTGATTTATGAATAAAATAATTTTGGCAATATCATAAAGGAAATAAAAAAAATATTAAGTACAGATTTATAATCTTTTTTATCATTCATCATTAAGAAATTATCTTAATTGTTGATCTTTCATGGAATTACAATTTAATGAAACAGAGAAACTGTAAAAAAATAATACAATGAAAAAGACTTGAGCAACAAACTTGCTAAAGCTAAGCAACAAATAATTCCATTTCTTTGCAACATAAAACTCTACTCTTTGCAACAAATGAATCTTTGCTTTTGCTTCTTCATTTTATATTCATAATTTTTATTTTTGCTTATTTTCATTTATTTTAATATATTTATATTGAATTTCATGCATGAGCTGCCTCTTTTGACTGCTTTTAAAGTAATTTATCCATAATTATGTTTAGATAAAGAATTTGAAAAATATATTTTGATAATTTATGAAAATGAAAGCTAAACAAAGTAAATATGGAGATGTTGCCACAAATCACTTTAATTTTTTTTTTTTTTTTACTTATTAAAATGGGGCATTTTTGAGATAATTTTTTTTTTATTTATTGTAATAGAATATCCTTTACAGCAAATTGTTTGAGGGTATTTTTTTTTGTTTTTGTTTTTCAATTTGTATTTGAATAATAATTTCCAAAAATGATAAATATGGCGACAAAACGTTTTGTAGAGCCGCCTTTCCTCCAATTTAGCCTCAGACTTTGAAAGAAATAAATTATTTCATAAACAGTGAATGTAATTACTCAACAGGTGGCGCTATAATCTTAAGCTACATGATAGAAAAGGAATAGTAGGAATAAAGTTATTGTTGTTGCTTTTTGCTTTTTTTTTATTATATCAGGTAAATGAAGTTGTCTAATGGCCAGACATTTGTGCATGTTTATCTAATAATTTTTTTAAATTTTTTTCTTTTGGATTTTTTTAAATTTAGTGAGACAAAATTTTTCATATGCTTAATGCATTTTGGAGCCACAAATTAATTACAACTCGACACGATTGCTATTCAGACATTTATATTCAATCGTTTGTTCATTTTATTATCTTTCTATAAGATAAATTTAATGCATTAAAATTATAATTAGAAAAAATTTAACAATATTAAAAAAACAATTCAATTCATTGTTTATATTTTAAAGTGTTGTGTGTGTGTGGGTGTGTATGTGTGAATAATCATTTCCTGTAAATTTTTGCATACACAAACACAAATACACTCACATAAATCCTCCTTAATTATATGGAATAGAAACGATGAAACGAAACATATAACAACAACACAACGTAAAAGAAGAAAGAAAAAAAGTGATTTTTTTTATTTTTGTTTAATGTTGCTTTTTCTTTTTTCTTTTCAAATTTGTACATTAATTTTTCTATATTTTTATAATTGTAAAGCAATGCACGTACACATATATTCATGTGCGTGTGTGTGTGTGTGTGTGTGTGTATGTGTGTGTGCAAGCAGTTCACCCTCAATATAAACCACCTTCAACTTTACGTTTAGCGTTGCTTTTTGTCATTTTCTGTTATTTTGGTTTGCCTTTTTTTTTTGCTTTTCTATGCTTAAATACACACACGCACACATATACACTCATGTATATATATGGAGATACATATTTACACATGTGAGTACAATTCATTAATAATTAGAAAATTTTTAGAGATATGAAGAAAAAAAGCAAAAAAAAATTGTCGTTTCATAAATTTTGTGCTTTTGTGCGTTTTGCTTCAATTTTTCTTCTTCTTTGCCCCTAATTTAATTATTTAATTTTTTTTGGTTTCTTGTTTCTCTCTGAATATTTTTGTTTAATAATTTCATATAATTTTAAGTTAATTTTTTTATTTATAATTTATATAATAATTAGGAGTCAAATTGAGAAAAAAAAATTAATAAAATTAAAAAATTTAAATTAAGGAGAAGAAGAAAAGATGCATCAAAAAGAAGAAGAAGAAGAAGAAGAAGAAGAAAAAGGAAAAAGAAGAAAAATTGTATATCATTCTCATGAAATTTGAAACGTTTTATTTTGATATTTGAAAATATTAAAGAAAAAAAACATTAACACATGGGTCAATAAGTCTTTAGTCTTAGTAAGGATAAGAAGTTCTCTTTCTTGCTTTATTTATTATTCTTATGCGATAACAAAAAGTCATAGATTCATGCCTTCAATATTTTTTTTGTAAATCCATTTTTAATGACCCAACTCTACCTTAACCATCAAAATAAACCTTAAAGTTAGCCATCAGAGCTTCCGTTTTTGCTATATCTATAAAAATAGATAAAGATATAAAGCGTACAATCATTGGAAAGTGAATTTGAAAATGAAATTTGTGGGAAGGACCTTTTTTAAAAGATTGTTATCTGAAAACTTATTGACCCATGGCTCACATAAAAAAATCTAATAACTTTCACATAGTTTACTCGTTTTGATTTTGTTGGCTTTTTATTAATATTTTGTTGTTGTTGTTGTTGTTGTTGTTGTTTACATTATCTCCATAATTGTTTGAACTTTCATGGTTTGCATGTGAATTAAAATGAATGAAATGAAATCTGAATAAATGGAAAAGACTTAAAGTATATTTATTTATAATAATTGTGAGAAATATTTATATGTGAAATAGTTGTACAAAAAAAAATAAATAAATAATAATAATAATCATAATAAATACAATAAAAACGATTCAAGTTAAATGTTGGTTTCATTTTTTATTTCGTTGTATGCGATGATCATTGAATAACAATAAATATTACAAAATTTTCAATGCGAATTATCTCTCGCTCCCGTTCGCTCTCTCTCTCGCTCTCTCTTCTCTCTCTCTCTTTCTCTCTCATCAACGGTCCATGTACCTAATGTAATAATTTTAAACAAGTTTTGTGTTAGTTTAAATAAAACAAAATCCTAGAAAAAAAAAATGCCCGTGTGCAGTTTTTTTCTTTCCCTCCAAAACTTACTGAAAGGAAATAAAATAAAATAAAAATTTAGTTAACAAAAATTTTTATTGTTTGTTAATTTATGGTGCTTCTTCTTCATCCATATGTACATATTTCTAAATTATGTGTTAATTTTTCATTAGATAAACGATTATCTTTCTATCTCTTTCTGCTTCTTCTTTTGCTTCTATCTCTCTCTTTTTCTTTCTATATATAAGTCTATTTCTTTTCTTTTAATTATTACTATTCATCCATATCTATCTATCTATCTCTCTCTCTCTCTCTTTCCTTCTCTTTGTGTATATATCTATCTCTTTCTTTTTATTTATTTGTCTCCCTCTCTGTTTTTCTGTTTCTGTTGCTTCCTCTTTTTATTTCTTAATCATTGTTCCTACATCATCCTGTCCCCCTCTCTCTCTCTCTCAATCTCACTCTTTCGCTTTTTCTTTCTCTCTCCCTCTCTCTTTCACATTTCTAAAATTATTCTTAAGAATTAATATGAAATTATAAAATAATTTGACAAAAACAAAAGTGACGAGCAATAAATTCTAAAATAAGTTTAATTTAATTCTTCTTCTTTATTGTTATTCTTCCTCTTTAATACTCATATTATATTTAAATATTATAATAAAAATAAAAGTGGCAAAGAAATTTTACAGCAGAGGAAATAGAGGAAAATATTATTTATAAAAAATCTACAACAACAAGAAAAAATTTCATTATTTATTTAAGTCCATGATTTTGCTTGGCTATTTTTATATATATGTGTATTTATTTGTGTATGTATGTGAAAATTTATAGCCATTAACATTAACCTTGGTCTTGGCTTAAATAACTGACTTCACTGAAACTTAGAAGCTATAAACTTACAACAACTTTTTTCTTTTCATCTGTTTTGTGTTTATATAAATTTTTTTATCTTTATTTATACATTTAATTTACACAAATATCGATGCAATACATATTTATATGATGACGTGTGTGTGTGTGTGTGGTTGTGGTGTGGTATGTGTGTATTTGTAAGCAGATCTAAAATAAAACGTTGCCATAAACCAACATGTGAAAACATTAGTCGTTTAAAAATTGTAAATTATTTTATAGTTGAAGAAAAGAAAACCAGTAAAGAAGAAAAATTGGTAAATTAAAAAAGTATTAACAATCGAAAAGACGACTTTTCAAAATATCCTACATTATTTTATTCATCGAAAATTTCTTTTAAATTGTTGAAATTTTAAAAGTTTTGCAAATGAATCAAAAAAGTGTCCATTAAAATAAAAAAATTGCAAAAAATCGAAGCAAATTATTGTGAAAAATTTCTTTAGAAAAAGGGCTTTCAAAAAAGTGAACTCATTGAAAAAATAATAACAATACTTTGTAAAATACATAAACATTCTAAATATCGAGCAGGGTTCAACATATAAATCGTTTCTAGTCTAAATTTCAAGCACAAACTTTATAGATCACAAAAGAATTTTCTAACAAGTTCCTATGAAAAAAATGTTAACCATTATAAAATGGGTGTGCCTTAAGGATTATCTCATACTTATCACTTTTCATTGTTATCCATTTTGAATTAAAAGTGATAAATTCAGTAAAAAAAAATATCTAGGAAATTTGCGGCCTTTAAGTAAAGAGACGGACAAAGTTATGATTTTGGAAAGTGTATCACGGTTGGACTTTTTAATTCTATAAATGTTACATAAATATCTCCAAATTTATTTAGAATCTACATGCATAGTACAAATGCCGTCATAGACCATAAAAAGAGAAGCATTTAAAAAACAAATGGAAATAGCAGCAACTTATTATATTTTTCAACGGGTTTCATTTTACAATGAACCCATTGAAATTTCTATTTATTTTATTCAAATTGAATCGTATTATTTATCGTATTGCATTTTCATAACTTTTCAACTGATTTGAATAATGACATTTTGCATTTCTTATAATTTTTCAGAAGATGGGAGCAAATTCTATTTAACTGAGAATTTGCTTTGTGTTTTCTCAAAAATTCAGACTCCTTGGTGGATTTTTAATTTTAATTTTAATAGATTTTCAAATTAAACAAAGAATAAAATTTTGAAGTAATTTATAAAAAAAAATTTGAAATAATTTTTTCCAAAATGGCGTTAATTATCGAAATTTTAAATATCTTTAAATGTTTTGAGAAGTTTGAAATGAGTTTAAATTGAATGTGTATGTAGCCATGAAGGCAAAGAAGGTTCAAATTCTCCTAAGAAGTCAGTTCCAAAAAAAAAGCGAATAAAGATCTAAATTTATTTGAAGTAAAGTCCACTTTTAATAATTTACTTGAATTGAAAAAAGTCTAAATAAATTTTAGAATCTTCTGATATACCTGATTACAATAAAGTCATTGCTTTGCCTTACAAAAGGGGGCATGTTCTTTTTTTTCTCGATTTTTTTCTTTCTTATTTTTCATCTTAATAAAATGTTTAAAGAAAGTCATTAATTTTTACTTTGCCCAAATAAAGCAATCAAAAATTTATGGATGGATAAATAAATGGAAATTAATATTCACTCTCTATATAAAATTGCTTTTTATTTATGGATAATTGAGCTATTTATCTTTTTTTTTAAATTAAAAATGAAAAGATTTCTATGCCAAGCAAAGTGAAATTATTTTTCTAAATAGCATAAGTAGAAGAAGAAAAGCGCTTAATTAATTTTTAATATATTTCCAAGTAATTAATAATAAATAAAAAATATAGAAAAATTTGCCAAAAAAAAAAAAAAACACCGTTAATTTTCAAGTATAGCATCCCATTTTTCTTCTTCCTACTATAAGATTGCAAGAGCAGCATCAACAATTGTAAGGCATTTTAATCATTTATTGTCGTGCTTTAAATTTTCACATGTAAACAAAGCTTATTAAAAAAAACTACAAGAACAAAAACAACAATAATAACAATAACAAAATTATAATATGAAACAATAACAATAACAGTAGCGTTAATAAGAATTGTTAGTGAAAAAAAATTTGCTTTAAATTCAAAAGAAAAATGGAGAGAAAAACAAATGACTGAAAAATATCGCGTCACTTGTATAACTGAACATAAAGTTGTATTCAAAACAGTGAAAAAAAAAGGCAAAAGAGTGAAAACAAGTTTTAGTTAATCAAAAACTGACCATTAAATTCCCTACAATATTTCTTTTAAAGTCGAACAACAAAAACAAAAATTATTAACGAAGTGTGAAATAATTCAATTTGCGAAGAATTTCTAGCGCAGAATTTCTTCCGAAGGCATGACAACGCAATACAAGAGATTTAATAAGTCCAAAGTTTTCAAGATATCAAAACGTTATTTTGGGCAGTTTATGTTTTTTTTTTTTTTTTTTTTTTTAAAAGCATAATGTAAATGGTCAAGTTTTATCAATCGCGAAAAATTTCTTGACGGGTAGAAGAGATCGAATCAATTTAAACCGTAACATATTTTAGGGGAATTTCGGCCTAATTTTTTATAATAAAAATAATCAAATGTTATTAATTAAGAATGGCCGGGGGCCTTTTTTTTTTTTAAAAGAAATGGGCATGCCCATAAAGAAAGTTGAATGGCATTATAAATAAGGCAAGTGAACCGTAAAAGTCGCTTTTAATCACATTTTTGTTTATTATCCGCCCACGTTTATGTAATAAATTTTAACAAGTTTAATGGTTTGATCTTAAATACAGACTTGGATATAAACATTGAGGAATGGGCCAATCAATGGCTACATTTTAATTATTAGTGCAAAGAAAAAAAGTTAAAGTCCCTCGTTGCTTCAATATTCTTACTCACTTTACTTAATACGATTGAAAAAGTTAGGAAAATGAAAGCAAAGTCTTGAAAAGATCTGCAGAATTGTGCTTTTCATGGATTCGATGTTCAAAAAATAGATAAATTTGTTATTCACATATTTATTTTGTGCTTTCAAATTAAGCAAATTTTTATTCAAAATTTTATATTATTTTCCACATAACTTTAATATTTTTTTATTAAATAAACGACTTAAAATAGGAAAATTTTGTCGCAAATCTCGTGTTTAACTCGAAACATGATCATGCCAGAAATTTTACTTTGTTTTTTGAAAAACGAATGCTTTTAGTTTGATAATGAAAAATGGACGGATGGATGGACATACACAGAGACAGACGTATGGACCCAAAAATGTCAAAAATTTTTAATTTGCTATAACGCCTGATTTGATTTGGTGCCTTTTTTTAAATGTTGCATACAAGCGCCTTAACTTATTTTATTACTTTGTAGGGTGCAAAAAATCATTTTTTTTTTTGGTGTCGTTTTTGTTTGTTTTGTTTTACTTTTTCTACTCAATTTCTTTTTTTTTTCTTTTTGTGCTTGATTACATACGTGAAATGTCTCTTATTGTTATTGTTAGTATTGTTATTGTTATTGCAGTTATATTTAATTTGGTAATAACGTGTCTCTCTTACATGCACACATACACACGCACACACATACATGCCCATATACATATACGTATCTATATAAAGAAAATAATTTACAATAATACTAAATAAGATGAAAAGCAAAAAAAAAAAAAATAGAGGCAAAAATAAGCAACAACAAGAAAGAAAAAAAAGCAAAAACGAAAACGAAAAACAAAAAAAAAATAGAAAAACTTGAAATAAAATAAAATTTAATACTTTTCAGGTCAGGGTTGACTTGTAAGAAAAGTAAACACATTTACAGGTAAATGTTAAACTATTTATATATATGTGTATATGTATATATGTATATATGTATATGCATATGTATATGTATATGTATATGTAAATGAATGCCCAATGTATGTATGTATGTATATAAAACCTTTATACATAAATGCACACACATGCACCTTAAGATTATTAGTTAAATGATTTCACATTGTTTTGTTTTGTATTGAAATGGATTTAATATTTTTGTTATTGTTATTATTATTATTATTATTGTAGTTGTTGTTGTTATTGTCGATGATGCTATTGTTATTGTTATTGTTGTTTTTAACTGTTTTCAACAAGTTGCTGTTGCAATTGTTGTTTATTATTATTATTATTTATTATTATTATTATTATTATTATTATTATTATTATTATTCATGTTGTTGTTGTTGTTGTTGTTGTTGTTGTTGTTGTTTGTTGTTGTTGTATATCACATGTAAAGGCATCATCGTCAGCGTTGGCCTCAACGTCAGCATCAGCGTCGGCTATAACAGCGTCATTTCTCAGTTACTGTTATTTATTTCATTGTATTAGTGCATTATTATTGATGCTTATAAAAATATTTGTGTGTGTGTGTGTGTGTGTGTGTGTGTGTGTAGTTTTTGTTGTAATTAGTTAAATTTAATATTATTTTATTTTCCATATATATTTGTATAAACAAATTGAGTGAAAAAGGTGAGAAAGAGATAGACAAAGAGATATAGAGATAGAACGAGAAAGAACTATATGAGAACGTAAAAATACTAATACGTAATTATATTATAATTTATTTATAAAAAAAATTTTTTATGGCAATCTTTTTTTTTTTTTGTTTTGTCATAAATAAAGTATGCCCGATATTTCATAAGAAATGTTACATAAATTAAAAATTTGAAAAAAAAATTACTTTTTTTTATGTAGTCACATTTCAAAGAAAATATTTTATGAAATTTTCTCGCTAAGTAAAATTTATGACTAAACCTTTGAATAACATAAAAGAGCAAAAGAAAAGAAGTGCAAAAAGTGGAAAATTTAGAATAATTAAAAAAAAAATTAAAATAATTAAAAAAATTTTATAAAAAAATTTTATAAAATTGTATAAAATATAAATTTGATATTTTGAAATATCATTTTGAGAATAAATATAAATTCAAAGAATGTGAAATCTCACTTTCGTGACTTTTAATTAATTTTTTGTCACTTTTTATTGATTGTTGTAGGGTTTTCAAAAAATCGTCCACTCAGCCATAAAAAACTTTGCAAATTTTTCAAAAAAAATTCTTCTATCTCATTTGCATGACTTTTGGTTAACTTTTTGTCACTTTCCACAGATTGTTGTAGGGTTTTTAAAAAAAAAATAAAAACCATAAAAAAACTTTTCAAATTTTTCAAAAAATTCTTATATCTTACACTCGTGACTTTTTGTGATTTTTCATGGATTGATGTAGGGCTTTCAAAAATATCTACTCCATCAATTTTATTAACATTTTTTATTTATCTTTTACAGTTTTTACTGATTTATTTCTTTTCATTGTCTTTTTTTCATTTTTTTTTTTTTTTTTTTTTTTTTTTTTTTTTGTAGAAGTAAATCGGTTTTTTTTTCTTTTCTGATGAATTAATTGAATTTATTTGATATTTATATCGTTACGGTCACAATAAAAACCATTTTTATTGCCATATAATTTCATGTCGTTATCTTAAATTTCAATCTCTAAAAGCAATCAGGCAAAATGTGTAAATGTTTAACGATTTTAAATGTGTAACGTTCAACGATTTCCTGTTCAAACATTGTTTAATTTTCTTATTTAATGAACTTTGATCGCATTAATTCTAGCGATATATATAAATTCTAAGAAATTTCATTATGGCAGATTTATCTTTTATTAATTTAGATAAAGGCATAGATTTAGTTAATTTAAAAATTAAAAGTTAATCAAAATGAAAATTTAATTATAATTAACAGTTTAATTAAGGAATTACAAAAAAAAAAAAAAGAAGAAAATAAGGACAGCGCTTCAATTTCCCTGAAATTTTCCTACTCATAATTATTAATTAAGTTTCAAAATTATTTTCAAAAAAAAAAAAAAACTTCCAATTCATAAAGAAAATCTAAAATAATTTGCCAGCAAATTTACATGAATTTCAAGTAGCGTTAATAAAATTTTATGTACATGTTTGTTGTTGTATTATTCTGTTATTGTTGTTATAGCAATAGCAATTGTAATAGCAGTAACAGTAGCAGCAATTGCTACAATCACGTCAGCAATAACAACAGTAATAACAACAATAACAAACAAGAGAATTTTATTAGTTTTAGTTACCGTTAACAAAGTTTTCAGGGTCTACCGCATCATTTATCATAAAATATAGAATTATACAAGTGCATTAGTAATATAATATTATATATAATGCACTACTTTACTTTTAGGTATATTAAGTTTATCATAAAATATGTAACATTTAAAAATTTAAAGTCCAATTGTTTTCTTGTTTTGGTTATAAACTAATTTCAATAACAGATACGATTTTTTAAATCTATTTATTAATAAGACTGTTTGTTTGTCTGTCCTTTTAGCTAAGTGTCCATCTTTTATTTAATAACACTCCATATGACCAGAATAGCAAATTATATCGAAAATTGAGGCTTTGTCTTACAAAACGAAAATGTCGTAATTTTCAATAAAATTAAATGGATTTGACTACGCCCATTTCTAATATCATTTTGGGTATAAATTTCTTTCAAAGCAAAATATACAAAAATTTTCATTATTTTGAAATAAATGAAAAGAATAAGTAATTTTGTTTTTTCATCTTAAATAAAATTCAAAATATTTTACAGGCATATTTTAAAATTTCTTGTGTTCAACTTGACTCAGTTGATTGTATATAAAAATATATTAAAAAAATTAAAAAAAATATATAAGTTTTAATTTACAATTTATTGTTGTTTTTGTTTTGAGCTTTTTTTTTATCCATATAAAATTTATTTATGTTATACAGCAGAAAAAAAAATTTATTTATATTTGCTTAAATAAAACGAACTGCTTTGTCTCTTACTCTCTCTCTCTATCTCTCTCTCTCTCTCTCTTTTCTTTCTTTCTTTTTCTTTACCTCTTTCTTTCTTTCTTTGAATCTCTCAATTTCGCTTTGATGTTTGTTTGTTTGTTTGTTTGTTTGTGGTCTGTGATTCCTAATTTTTATTATTGTAGTTATATATATATATATATATATATATTGTGTGTGTGTGTGTATATATGTATTTTATTATGTTAACAACTAAACAATTGTAATTTATAATAATAGATTTTTGTGATTTTATATTAATCGTTTTATACAAATAATTTATTAATAAAGCAAAAAATTAACCTAAACTGATAAAAATTAATCAACTGAAAAGAAGAAGAAAAATAAAAAGAAGAACAAGAAGAAGAAGAAGAAGAGGAAGACGAAGAAAAAAAGGGAAAATGTTATGGAAGAAGAAGCAGCAGAAACAAAGACTTGAAAAAAGCATTAAAAAAGTAGGTGGAGAAGGAGAAGAAGAAGCAGAGAAACAAGAAGAAGAAAGCAACAACAATAAACAACGAACGATTAAATTTATATTAAAAAAAAAAAAGCAACAATAGCAGCAACAGCAGCCGCAGTAGTCTCAGCTTTCAGCTTAAGAGCTTCAGCCTTTTCCTCAAACAACACTTTTAATTTCTTTGTTTGAAATTTACACAAAATATTTGTATTTTGCTCAAGTATGAGTGTATGTGCTTTTATATGTGTGTCCGCTTGTTATATGAAAGTGAAGAAATATTTGCATAAAAATATCGTTGGGCGTTAAATGTTACAGAGAAAAAAAAAAAAAAAAAGAAAAAGCGATGCTTCGATAACAATTTACATAATAACAACAACAACTGGTCATTTGATGATGTTAAAAATACTCAACAAACAAATTGAAATATTTTCCATATGAAATTAATTCTATTTGTTGTTATTGTTATTGTTATTGTTATTGTTATTGTTATTATTTTACTTTATTTGCTTAATTATGAATTTTAAATTTAGTTGCTTAACATGCATCATTAATTATAATCATTATTATATCATAATGATGATGATAATGATGATGATGATACCAATAAATTTTTAAGAAATTCAAAAATAAAAAAATTACCGAATTTGTAAATAAAAACATTAAAAGTATTTTCAAATAATAATGCAAATTTTGTTTCAAACGAATAACAAAAAACAGTGAAAAACAACAATAACAAAAACGGTGAAACAAAAATTGCCTTAATTATCATTGAAATTTATTTATATGAAGTAGCCAGCAGCACATTGATTCGTTACACATTAAACGCCACTTTTTTTTCTTTTCAACAATTTTTCGCTATTTTTTTTTTTTTGGTTTTTTTTTTATTTTTGTGTCCATATTTTTGCAATTTTTGTCGTTTGCCTTTTAATAAATCGAATTATTATATAATTTTAATGATGATTATGAAGCATTGATAGATGGATAAATCGATATGAAAGATGAAAAGAAATGAATCGTTTTTTGAGTAATATTCAAAAAAAAAAAAAGAAACAAGTTTTTTTTTTTTACAAAACTTAATTTACAAGCCCAAAAAAATGGACAATTTTATTTCGTAGTGTTTGTGTAACATTTGTGCGTTACGTGTCGTTTTTCAAGAAATATGTCGCTCAGGCTTTAAAACGCCAAGGCGTTAAAAGCCTTGGAAATGATAATGCGATAAAAAGCATACCCCAGTATCGCCAGAAATACTGGCGATAAAGTTATAAGGCGAAAACTTGAACAGATAACGATACAATGATAAAGCGATAAGATCATAAAACGTTAAAGGCGCTAAAGTGATAAGGCTATAAAAAAAAATTAGGCGATAAAACAGTAGAGCGATAACGCGATAAAGCGACAAGGCGATATAACGATAAAGCGTTAACAAATTGATAAAATGATAAATCATAGATAAAAAAAAATTTTTTTAATTCCTCTAAGTTTTATAAGGCCACCAGAATTGGAGAGCGAAAGTCTCACATATCTCACCGATTGATAATCGGTTTTTTCCATACAATTTTCTAAGCAAGTGCCGCAATATAATGACTTTTTATTGCCATCAGTTTAATGAAAGCATACCAACTTTATTATAAACATTCTTAAAATAAAATTTATTAAAAAAAAAAAAAAAAGAAGAGATATTGCGAAACGGTTTAAGAAAGACAGCAATTAAAGTCAAGAAAAGAAAATGGAGGAATCTGCCTTGATTTACTTGCACAAAAGAGTCAAACAGTCAAAATAAATTTCAAGTAAAAAGGTAACGAGTGGGCGAGTGTACAATTGATGATGTAGTAAAGTGTCAGAGGGAGAAGGCGAAGTGGCAGAAAAGAATTCAAAGATTATTTTTAAAATGCCATAAAATAATTAAGTTTCTTGTTTTTTTTTTTTAATATCGAACATTTTCAATTAACCGTTCGTTATTATTATTTAGTTAATGTTTTTTGTTGTTATTGTTGTTGCTTGTCGTCTTATTCATCATTTAATTGTTGTTGTTGGTGTTTGCTGCTGCTGCTTTTATTGCTGTTATTATTATTCTCCTTTTGCTGATTACTTTGGCGACATGAAATTATACGTGCATGTGTGTGTGTGTGTGTGTGTGTGTGTGTGTGTTGTGTGGCGACTACTATAAAACCAGTTCTATATGATTCTTCTTTTTAATGGCCAACATTGGTATTAGGTGATGCCAAGTTTTTTTTTCTCTCTTTTTTTTATTCGTTTATTTATTTACTTTTAGTTTTACGTTTACTTTTTACAATTTTTTTTTTATATATATATATATTTCTTTGTACTTATTGTGTCATTTCTCTTCAACAGTTTTTTTTTCTTTTTTAATTGTTTACTTAACCAAAAGGGAATAAAAGAACAGAGAAACAGAAATAAAAATGTAAATGGAAGGCAGAACAGAACAGAAAAAAAAAAGACTGAGCAGAAATAAAAAAAAAGGATGATGATGATTCAATGAAATATTATAAGTCAATTCAATATAATTCATTTCATTTTATATGAGTTAGTGAGTGTACAGGAATAAAAATAAGCAATAAAAACAAAACACAAAAAAGAAAATAAAGAAAAGAAAAATAGAAAAAATGAAAACAAAAAAAAATTTTATTTATATTTTTTGTGATCATGACAAAAACTGATCGAAGGTGTGGATTCATCATAATGCCATTATTATCTGTATTAATGTGTTTATGTATGTGTATGTGTTTATGTATGTGTGTGGCTTGTTATGTTTATATGTTTTATAGGCTAAACTCTGTCAGTTTCTACTCGATTACAGACCGTCCGATCCGTTCGTTCGATTTTAAATTATTTGGAATTTCTTTAACACAAAACCAAAGTGGAAAAAAATACGAAAAAAAAGCCAAAATTAAAAAGAAAAAATATTTTAAGCAAAAATATCTGCGATTGAAGGTGACTCTTTTCTAGTCTCTCTCTCTCTCTCTCTCTCTCTAGCATATCTCGCTCTCTCTCTCTTAGCATATCTCGTCTCTCTTCTCTCTCCTCTCTCTCTTAGCATATCTCTTTTCTCTAGCATATATATATATATATCTAACGTATCTATCTCTTTCTCTCTCTCTCTATATCCTTCTTTCTCTCCCTCTATCATTCCTCTTTAGAATGTGCTTTATTATATTTGTCTTCTTCTTACTTCTAAAGTATAACAAAAATCAAAGCAACAAAACAATTGAAAAAGCAAACTAAGCCAAAAATCTCCAAAAAAAAGGGATTGAAGAGAATTCTGTTCAAAATTTTTTTTTTGCTTTTTATTCATGTGAAAGTTGCCTTTTATATATGTGTGCCTGTCCGTGTACATTTGTGTGCTGGATAATTTTATGTGTATGTAGTTTATTTGAAATACAAAAGAAGAAATTCTTTTTATAAAAACAAAAAAAAATAAATAGAAAAAATTTTTGTAAATCAAATGAAATAGAAAAAGCAGGTAGCCAGGTTTAAAGTTATGAGGGACAAACAACAACAATTAAAAAAAAACAAAAAAATTCTCTACGAAAAAAAATTTAAGAATTCCTTTTTATTGCAGCATACACACTCGCACACACACACACACACCTATCCACACACACATACACGCACACTCACACACACACCTATCCACACACACACACCACACACACACACACACACCACACACACACACACACACACACACCTGCACACACACACACACACCCACTCGCACACACACACACACCATCGCACACCCCACAACACACCACACACACACCACACACACACACACACACAAACCACACACACACACACACACACACACACACACACACACACATACATACATACATACATGTTAAAACATTTATATGAAAATATAAGAAAAATTTAAAATCAACGAGTAAGAATTTTATAGTTGGCCTTCTCATGTGGACTGGAAGGGTCTACAAAATTAGATCCGTCGTACTTTATATTTCAAAAATGACTTAATCGATTTTCAATTGTTGTCTACAAAAGAAAATATAATAGATGAAAAAGAACAGACGGTTTATTGCTGCGTTATTTTTTAAGAAAATGAAATTTTGAAAGGACAGTGGACATTTTTTGTTACTTTTCTGAAACCACTTTTAAAATTATATCTTGTATATCTTTTTCAATGTAGAAACAATGAAAATATATAGAAATTATTTACTTAAAATAGGCAAAGTCTCTGCCAGCATTAAAATCGCCCAAAGTGAATCTCTAAGAGAACAATTTATATCAAAAATCATTGAAAGCGGTTAGAAAATAATATTTTGCATATCGGGCAATATTAAGATAATGCTTGTAAGAACAAGCATGTACTGACCTTTCGCGCTATTGTACTGGTTTTGCTTTTTTTTGAGAAGCAAGCTCCATTAGATTGCTTCAAATATGAGCGTTAGGTAAATTATAAAAATTATAAAAATAAATTGATAAAATGAAATCGATTCCGAAAATATTGAAAATGTACAATGTCCCTTAGAGGTGTCAGAAGAAGTTCTATTAACAAAACAGCGGAGTAAGCATACCAAATTTCTTTATTATAAATTTAAGATGCTTGAATTTAGATTAATACTTCAGTATACAAAGAACAATTCAAATTTCGCCGAATACTCACATGTTTGAATGGCCCGAAGAACAAAATTTGAATTTGAAAATTGCAGAATTGATCATGTTATCGATTTCTGGTTGCTTGGATTTAATGAAGAAAAGTAACCGCATAAATTAAGAATATTAATCAGAGAATGCGTCAAAATGAACACACACACACACACACCACACACAAAGATAGAAAGATGGAATGAGTGGAAAAGAGAGAAGAAAAGAAACAATGAAACGAAACCTCAAAATAATCAGAAACAAAAAACAAAAGAACAAAAAAAAAAACGCAGAAAAACCAAAAAAATTTGTTTGGCGCAGAATTTATATGATACAGGAAAAAGTAAACAAAACAAAGCAGAAACAGAGAGTTTCTTATCTTTGCCTTTTTTTTTTGCTTTCCTTCTATTTCTTTTCATTCCTTTTGTTTTCGCCTTAAGTTGTTATTTAATGTTGTGTGTTATAATAAATTCTTATACAAAACAAAAAGAAGGGGAAAAAAATCTGAGGAGAAACCAGTTTTTCTATAAAATCCAAACAAAAAGAAGAAAAAGACGAAGAAGAAGAAGTTAACAAAAACTCAACTTCAGCGTTGACTTTTTTCTGTTCTTGTAAATGATTAATTTTCTTTTAATTTTAATGGAAAGTGAATTGATTTGAAGCGGTTTTTATAAAAATAAGAAAAATAAAGACAAGAAAATTATGATGATGAAATAAAAACAAACAAAGAAAATAAGAATTTCTTTCTATTTAAAAATTTCACATAATTTTTAAAGTTTTATAATCAAATTTTAAATCACGCAATTTCAATAAGATTATTTTCGATTACTCATTAATGAAATTTATTGAAATTATTAAAGGAAAAATAAATAACTTATTATTTAAGATTAAAATCTGGCAAGAATTGATTTTATACCATCATTTAATTTGTTGCTTCTTTTTATAATGAAATCAGAAATTTTGATATGAATTTCTATCATTCAGTTACGCTTTAAATCAAAGATGTCTCGGCATGACTTCTACCCGAATTTTTATTCGAACGTAACTTCTTAGTAGGACGGAAATAAATGAGTTCATTATTCAAGGGTGCTAACAAAATATATCGCGGGGCTTCAATTTTCTTACTTTTAAATATTAAAAAAATATGAACAATATTTCTGGCATCTCTGATTCAGAAAGTGCTACCTAGATCCAATTTATCGTAAAAGAAAATCATTCTAAACATTTTCTAAAAGATCTAATTTTTTTTAAAAGAGTTTAAAGTTTACACAAAAATTTCTTAGATCAAAATACTTCTCAAGAGCCCAATTGATTATCTAAGAGCTTTGATTTGAAAAAACTGCTACTTCAAGGAACTTTCACAAAGCTTTTCTGAAACGGAAAGTTGATAAATCTAAAGTCTAAAGTAGAAATTCCGCCATGTTTAATCACCATAAAATATGGATCCATTTTTTATTGGACAATAATATGAGACAACTACAACTAAAATATGAAACGATTTTCGAATTCGATCACAACTTTCTTCTTCCCTATCAAACTTTTCTTCTTCATAAAAAAAAATATGTTACATCAAATATATTTAAAGGAAGTTCCAAGTGTCTGGCATCTGTTGAAATTCAAATACTGTTATTTTTATTGGTTTATTAATTAATTTTTTTTTTTTTTGTATATAATTTGTTTTTTGTTATTTTTACACACATTTGGTAGAAATGAACATTTGTCAAAAACAAAAAGCAAAACAAAAAAAAAACAAAAAAAAAAACAAAAATTTAACGGGTTATGCGTTAAGCGGAAATCGATCGCAATAATTTAATAGGAAAACTAAAGAAGAGCAACAAATGCAAAATATGAAGACAAAGAAAACAATTTGAGATAGAAAAGATAAATAGTTCGATTAATAATAAAAATATTAACGGAAGTTTTTATGTCTCATTCAAATTATCTTCTTATCATTCTCAAATATAAGAAAAAGTGAAGAAGTGCACAAGAAGTAAAAGGGAGTTTTATTCATATGTTTCTATTGTTGAAGCAGCCTGTTAAACAACATGAAAAGAATTTCAAAAGAACTTTCTAGTTATGTTGATGTTTTTTTTTTCTCTCCTTCTTTAAATATATAATTTGTATGCCCTTCTTCTCATCACATTTCATCATCTTTCATGAGCCTCGTTCTTTCACTTGAATTTCTTAGATGTATGCCAAATGGTTTCATTGTGTGCTATCACCTGTTTGCCAACAAAATTTTGTCTTATTTCATTCTGCTTGATGTTGCTGCATCTAACTTCAAAAGAAAATGAAAAGGTAAGGTAGAGGAAGAAAAACTACTCAACTAAACAAACAACCAGAAATCTTTAAAAAAAGAGTGTAAATGCAATTTATGTTGATTGTTGCTTTTGTTGTTGATTATTGATGTTGTTGATGATAGTTAAATAAAGTTTGGCTCAATTAGATTGCATTGATTATATCTCCTTTTTGTTATCGGCATATTTTATTCTACTCTGTCATTTATAGCTTTATTTAAACTCTAACACCTTCTTACTAAACAGCTGGTCTGATCTACTTTAGTTTGATATGGTTTAGTTTGGTTTGATATGATCATGATCTTGATCATGATTTGTGCTCATATTTCCGTTCATTTATGTCTGAAAATGGCTACCAATTCATTCATTCATTCTCTGCTAGTTTCCCCTACTTTCTTTCGTTTTTTTTCTTTCCTTGCTTTTCGTGACATAATGGGCGTTTGAAATTGCTCATTTTTTTTTTTTTTTTGGATGCATTTTTATTTATTGCATTTTATCGAGTGTTTTCGAAATAGCTGGCAAAGCAAACTAGAACAGAAGAAGTCCCCACTATTTTTGTTTTTTTTTTTTTATCCAAAAGGTAGCGAATTATTGTTTTGTTTATGTCATTAAAGGTGCTAAAGTATTATTTGCCAAAAGGATCCTTTTTTTCCTTTATTTTTTTCTGTTTAGTGCAAATTGTGTCTGCTCTTTGTATTTTTTTTAGGTTTTTTTGTTTAGTTTTTAGCAATTCCTTAGAGATAATTATATGAATATTTCCAATCATTGAGTAATCAAAAGAAATAACCACAACAAAAAGAAAAAGAACACAACCAAAGGCTAAAACGAAATCTTATCTTAATTGAATTATATTTATAAGAAAAGTGTTTTTTTTTCCTTTCGCAAACTTAGAATTAATTTTTAATAATAATAATTGTAGGTATTTGCTGAAAAACATTAAATTCTTAAAAAAATTCGATAAAAACAAAACAAAACAAGGCAAAAAAAATTTTCTAAGAAAGCAATTTGCTGAATAATAATAAAAAGAAGAAGAAATGGGTGTAAATTCCAAGAATAAGAAAGTAAGTAAAGAAAACAAACGTCCTGTATGACTTTATGCTCCTAATATTAGGCAATATATAATTTGAAAATTTTTGCCAATAACTAACGGTAACATAATTCCAATATCTAACGGGAATTCTGCTAAAAATAATATTATAAATTAATGATGTCTGGAATTTACTGGAATTTCTTGAAATGTATCCAAAATTTAATGGAAAATTTTCATGTAATTGAAATGAGTTCTCCTTAATGTATATTACAAAATATGTAGAATTGTTTGGTAAAAAATATTGTCAGAATTAAATAATTCTATTTGTAATAGTAATAATGTGGCAGCCATATAAAATGTTTATATTTGGATTTTACGCGATTTCATTTTCAGTTCGAAAAAATTGCGCAATAATTTTCTTTTCCAAGTAATTTGGATGAGCTTCGAAAACTTTTCCTTATCTAATTTGTATGAGTTCAATAAATTGATTGCTAGATGTAAAAGGTCTAAAGAGACTTCTCTAATGCTCAAGCAAATATATCGAAAGTAATTTTTTGGCTTAATTAGAATTTATTTGGTATAACTACCTTTCTCGTCTTCAAGTTACATTCATTCTTTATGTACTCTTCTTTTATTCTGAATTTTTCCGTTTTTTTCTTTGTCTTTCTAATTTTGTATTGTTTTATTTTCATCATATACCAACATTCTTTATTGTACTTTAATACTATAATCATTTAATAATGATACCATTGTATCATTGTACACGGACAGACATGACAAAATGAGAAACGTGTTTCTATTGTGCTCATTTTTTGATGAACAGCAAACTAAAGAAGCAAACAAACACACAATGCCACAAATCCAAATCCAAACATTTGCCTCTGAATTATTGTGTCTAGATTATAATTACTAAAAATGTTAAAATTATCTTTAACATTAGGCATTATTAATAATGATCATTAACATGATAATAATGATAATTGTGATG
This sequence comes from Melophagus ovinus, assembly GCA_023089585.1. Classification (NCBI taxonomy): domain Eukaryota; kingdom Metazoa; phylum Arthropoda; class Insecta; order Diptera; family Hippoboscidae; genus Melophagus; species Melophagus ovinus. Next base: position 13,630,233 of record JAKKIB010000178.1, read on the forward strand.
ATAAAGTGAGTTAGTTTAAAGTAAATAAAATTTCCCAATTGTGTAATGGGAAAAATGGCTAAAGACAAAGGGAGAGATGTGAAATGATATAACACGATCTTTAGATAATTTTTAAATAATATTTCGATTTAGTTTTAATTTTCAATTTTACTTAATTTAGCCTTAATTAATTTTTTGTAGAATGAATGTGAAATTTTTATACAAAGGTGATTTCTAGATAATTTTTAGATAAATTTTTAGATAATTTTTAGATAAACTTTTTAGATTTAGTTTCAATGTTAATCTTAATTGAATCGATTTAAAATTACGATTGCAAAATTTTCATTCAAATTTGTAGATAAAATTTAGATATATTTTAGATAATTTTTAAATTTAGTTTCAATATTAAACTTCATTTAGTTCAATCTTAATTGAATCGATTTAAAATTATGATTGCAAAATTTTCATTCAAATTTGTAGATAAAATTTAGATATATTTTAGATAATTTTTAAATTTAGTTTCAATATTAAACTTCATTTAGTTCAATCTTAATTGAATCGATTTAAAATTATGATTGCAAAATTTTCATTCAAATTTGTTAATAAAATTTAGATATATTTTAGATAATTTTTGAATAATATTGAGATAATTTTTGCATATAATTTTAATATTGGTTTTTCACATAAATTACTTTTAAATGAATTGTTTTAAAATCGCGGTGTTAACATTTTCATGCCGTTGATTATCATGATTTAAAGGATTTGACACTTTGTCATCTTAAATTTTTCAATGATAAATAAATTCGATGCATTTAAGATAATCTAAAGTGGAATTGACAAAATTTCGATCATTTAAAGGAACCATGATTTATAACACATTTTTATCAAACAAAAAGCATTCAGATAATCAGTTTTTAGGTAAACAGATGAAATTTGATGAGACGAGTTTGTTTAAATTGATTTTCTTTTTGTATTTGAATTGGGGAATCTTTTCAAGTTTCTTTTCTCAGCTTTTTTGGTTATACTACACTTAATAAATAAATTTTGTGATATAAAACGTCTTGCTTAAGGCTTAGAAAATTGAGAAATCGAATAACACCAAATTTTCATGCATTATGAAATTTTATCACATTTATATTAGGGCATTTTCATTTTATAATTTATTAATATGCATTTTCTTTCGCTTCTTCTCTTCTTCTTTTTTAAAAATTTTTTAAACTTCTTCTATCTATTGTTTTAAGTTGTAATTCTGCTACTTTGCATTCTGCTAATACTTTTCATATTACTTTGATTAATAATTTTATTTTAGAAGTAATTAAATGTATGCTTGTATATGTGTGTATGTGTGTGTGTGTGTGTGTTTGTATTTGTGGAAGTGTCTATGTTTATGTATATGGTGGCCAAGCGTAAAGCATGAAGCGTAGACAAAACTAAGCAAAAAGAGAAAAACAACCAAATGTAAGCGCACTATAAAACAAAAACAAAAAAAAAATAAAAAAGCAAAACGTCTCGCACTTGTGTTTTCAAAGCCAAAGCAATAAGCAAAGTCAAGGAAATCTTAATAAAAAAATCATGTTTACAAACTTTAACATCGAATTAAAAAAAAAAAAAAACAACAGCAACAACAACAATATCACACGTAACATTGGTGGTCACAAAACCAAAAGCAAAACCAAAATCAAAACTGAAAGCAAAACCAAACTCAAATACCCAACAACTTGTTCAATTGTTTTTATTGCTTTTTTTCTTCGTTTTTTTGTTTGTTTATTCTCTGAAAAGTGCTTGTTGCTTCTTTTGCTGAGTTTTGTTCAATTAAATTGCATTGAATTGCAATGAATTGAGTTGAATTGTTTGTTGAGTTATGCGTTATTGCTGTTGCTTTTTTTTATCTTTTAATTCTTCTTATATACAATTTTTGTGTGTTTGTGTTTAAAAGTAAAAATCAAAAATCAAAAAGCAAGAAAAGCAACAGAACCTAAAAGTGTGCAGACAAAACAACAAGCTCATATTTATTTACATATAATTTTTTTTGTTTTCTCTGCTCAAATGTAAAATCCAAACAAATAATATTTAAAAAAAAAGTAGAAAAAAGGCAAAAAAAAGCTAAGTAAATAAATAAATAATCATTAGTTAAGTTTATTTATCTATTATCTGTCCGTCTGTCTATCTAATTGTCTTACTGTCTAACTATCTCTTGGCTTCTTTATCTTTTAATTTATCTATATATGTAGCTACATTTTACTAGAATTTGTGCTGCCTTTCCTTCTTGATTGTTTTCTTTGTTCTTTTGCTCATTTTTATTAGTATTTTATGCCCATTTCTATCTTTTTCTTCTTCTCTTTCTGTTTATCGCTTTCTCTATTTCTATTTCTTAGATAATCTCCAGATGAATTTATTGAACAATTTTCTAATTTTTTCTTTTGGCTTTTTTTTGTTTGATTTGAATGTTTCTTCTACTCTTCTGTTTTCATTTCATTTTCTGCTTTCTCTGTGTTTGATGGCGTACTATGAAAAAAGAAAAAAAAAGAAGTGTTGCATGTTTTATTGCGTAATATTAATAAATTATTTTTAGCTTTGTTTTTTCATCTATCTATCACTTTTTTTTTTGTGAAATGAAAAAGAAAGATTCATGAAAAAAATTACAAAAACACAAAAGATTTAAGCAACAAACTTCTTATGTGCTTAGAACAAAGACCACTAAAGAGAAGAAGAAGATTTTTTTTTTTTTTTGGATGAAAAGTAGAAGGGGAAAAAATTCTTGTAAACTTATAAAATATTTTATTAGGTTGTTCAATAAGTTAGTGGTATATAATTTTTGAATTTTTTGAAATATTTTTTTTATAGTACCTTGAAAATATTAAAAATATATTAAATTAATAAATAATTTTATATATATATAAAAAGTAGCCTAATTATTATACAATTTTTTGTTGTTATAATTTCAGAATAATATTTACAATTTCTTGGTATAAATTTTAATATATGAACCCGTTCTTTCCACTTAAATTTAAATTACTTGAATTTTCTAATTTTCTATTTCAATATAAATTAATTGAATTAATTTAATTAATTAATTGTCTTTACATAACATAAAACAATTATTTATTTTCTAATTATCATTAATAAAAGACAAAAAAAGAAGAAAAAATATGATTCATGAAATTCATTGTCATAAATAGTTCCGTATTTAAGGTAACAAACAGTCAAAAGTCATTGGGTAATTAATTAATTACTTTCTTAATTCTTAAAAAAAAATTCATCTCATAAAAAAAATTGAAATTCTAATCGATAATTTAATTCTTTTAATTAAGTAAGAAAATTTAATTAAGAACTTATAATTAAGAAAATTTAATTTCATAGAACGTTTTAAAATACTTCCAAGAAAAAAAAAAAGAAAATTAAGTCTTTGAAAATATTTTGTAACAGATTTAAAAAGAATTTAATTTTGGCATGTTTAAGAAAAAATTAATTTACATTGTCAAATTTATAATCGTTTTGAAAGTTAATTAATTTTAATTAACAATTTTTTTTAGAAAAAATTTTTACTATTCAAACGAAATTAAATAAATTTACAAAAAGAAATTTAATAAATTTCCCAAGACACAAATATTTAAGTTTTGATTATTTACGAAAACATTTAAAAATTGATCATTTCAAATTACTTTTTTTCGTTTAATTTCAGTGGTAATTAATTTAAGAAGAAGAAAATTAATTAATTCCCTTATGGTGAGTGCAATTTATTTGTAATTATTTATATAATAAAAATATGATGCTTACCTTCATAATTATCCTTTTTGGTTTGACCAATATTTCTAGTAATTGGCTCAGATGCTACAAAATTTTCATCGTGTAAATGTTGTTGTTGTTGATGATGATGGTGTTGTCCTTGTTGTTGTAAATTATAAGCAAAATAATTACGTTGAAAACATTTACGTCCCAAATGATATAACGATGCATTTGTGCCTATTGATGTTGTATCCGTTGCTGTTGCTGTTGCTGCTGGTGTTGCTGATGTTGTTGTGGTGGTGGTGGTGGTGGTGGTGGTTGCTGTTGTTGTTGTTGTTGCTGTTATCGTAGTTAATATATTTAAAGTTGTTGGTCGTTGTGCTGGTGGCGGTAGTTGCGTTAGCGATGATGATAATGATGACGGTGATAATGATGGCGGTGGTGGTGGTGTTATTGTTGTCGTCGTTATTGTTTCAATTGATTTATCAGTTAATTGGGTTTTCCTTACTAAACTTAATGGTTCATCTTGTGTTATGTGACCATTTAAAGCTTCATAAATCGGTGATGGTGAACGTGAACGTGTCAAATGTAAGGCTTCCAATGATGCCGATGTTTTCGCTACATTCGTATGTGATAGTGATGTCAATGATGTCGATAATGGTCGTAGCGATAGTGTTGAAGGTGTTGCTGATATTGATGATGTTGTTGCTGTTGATATTGCTGGTATTGCTTTCACATTTTCTACTGAGAATATTGGTCTTACATATCCTGATGTAATGAGATCTTGTGGCTCTGGTGTTTGCGGTAAATGTGGCAATGGTGATGTTGGTGTTGGTGTTGGTGTTGGTGTTAGTGTTGGTGACTTTGATCGTGTACGTAAACGCGCTTGTGCCTTTAAGGCTGTCGTAGCATTTACATTGTCATTATTTCTATCGGCAACATTTTGTTCATAATGCCGTGTAATAGATAATGATGGTGATTGTGATGGGGGTGAAAGTGGTGGCGGTGGCGGTGGCGGCTGCGGAGGCGGTGGCGGCGGTGTTGTGGATGGCGCTAAATCTGGCACTAAACGATCATCGTATGGTTTATGATTTTGAGCATCTAACAAACGTTGCTGTTGCTGATGCAAACGATTTTTTATTAAAAATATTTTCGGCATTTTTTTTTTTGCTTGTTCTCTATAAAAATTTTTCTTGAATTCTTCTTTATATTCCACTCATTTACGCGGTGCTTTTTTCTTTTTCTTTTTTGCTTGCGGCTTTCATATTTTAGTGTTATTGTTATTGTTATTACTGTTTATGTACGCGCTTAGCAAATTCATTTCAATTCATTTAGATCGTTTAGATTTTGCTTTTCTTTGTTCACTTTAATGCAAGTTGTTGCTGCTCTAGTTGCTATTGTTGTTGTTGTTGTTGTTGTTGTTATTATTATTATTATTATTGTTGACAAAATTTGTTAACAGTTTGCATTTTAGCAATTAACACTAATCCTTGGCGTGCATTTGCTAAACAACTGTTTTTCGTCACACTCGTTCAAAATTTATTCAAAATTCAGACGCACATTTTTTTACAAGCATTCATCAAAAATGTTTTCTCTCGACATTTTTCTCCTCACATTTTTCTAATAATTTTCTTGTTATTTCACACATATTTTTTTCTTTAGATTTTTTTTTATTGCCACATTTAGTTGAGTTATTTATTGTTGCTTAACATTTGACTTTTGTTTTTCTTTTTATTGAAATTTTTTTCAAATTTTTTTTAATTTCTTGTTAATTTCGAAATATTTCTTTTTTTATATATTTCTATTATTATTATTAAATATTATTGTTAATGGTTTACTTTTTAAAATTTTCATCTCTTGTATTTATTTTTCTTTCGTTTCATATAAATTCTAATAAATTTTTCAAACAATTTTTTTTTCTTTTAAAATTTTCCTTTTTTCTTTTTAATTATTTATGTTACTTTATTTTAATTTTTAAATTAATCTTTCAAAATTTTGTCATTTTTTTTTGAAAAAAAAATTTTTTTTTTCAAAATTTTTTTGTTTCCCAATTTTTCTATAATTTCTTTTTTTTTTCTATTTTATTTGTCGTATTTGTTTTTGCTGAAATGCGCGTGTTTTTCAAATTTAATGTATGTATGTGTGTGGTGGAGTGCGTGTGTGTGTGTGTGTGTGTATGTATTCTTTTAAGCGACAACAAAAAAAAAAAACAAAAGGAAAAGGAAAAAAATTTGAAATTATTTGACGTTTCGGTTTTGGGGAGACGCGTGTAAACGGTTCAACGGTTCATCTCTTACTGTTTTTCAGTAATTTTTGCATTTTTGTTATGCATAATAAACTTGACTTTACATGGTACATGAAACAATAGTGGCAGCAACAATCAAATAACCACCAACAATAAAAGCAATAATAGCAACGGCAAACAGCAGCAGCAGCAACAGCAACAGCAACAACAGCAACAGCACCGATACCAGCAGCAGTAATAATAGTAAGATCAATAGCAGTAAAAGAGCTGCAGCCGCCACAACAGAAATCAACAGTATTTTAACAGTAATTGTTGTATAATTGTATATGTTTGTAGGTGTGTCTATGTGTGTGTATACATAGAAACGGTAGTATTTTGTTTTGTTTGTATTTAGCAAGTACACACACACACACACACACACATGTGTACACCTGTAAATATCTATACAAATTAACAGTTGTTGTTGTTATTGTTGCTGTCTATTTCATTGTTACTGCTGTTTGCTCATTTTTCTTTGTCTTCTTCTTCTTGTTCCTTCTCTTTTAAGGTCTCTGTAGTATTTGTTTGAGAAACGTTCTACACAGCACCATCAAAAAAAAAGAAAAAAAAAGCAACCAGCAAAGAATTATTCTTTAATTTTCAGTTTTATTATTATTATTATTTTTGTTGTTCTTCTTTTTTTAGTGTATTTGTGTAGGTGAGAAAGAAAAATCGTACTCTGCTAAAGACTTAGAAAATAAAGTAAAACTGGGCAGAAAAAAAAAGAAAAAAGAACAAAAATTCATCAACACCAAACAACGATTGAATCAACAGTATAGAACAACAACAAATAAAACGATCTCCGTCTAATCGACCATTTAAATAAAATCTATTCATTTCCCTTTCCATGAAGGACACTCTCGCGATGGCGTTGCTCCGTTTTCATTCCTGTCATATCGTTGTCTATATCGCCCTATCTTTTTTTCTCTCTCCTTCACTCTTTCTCCCTCTCACTCTCTCTTAACTATGTATGTAATTAAAGAGAAGATCCGTTTAAAAAAGAAAAGAAAAAACGCGTAAAAGCAAAAGAACCGTAATCATCCATATTTTTTTATTGTTATTGTTATTGGCTTAGACGAATGATTACACGAATGAAAATTAAAATTAGATGAGAGAGATTGAGAATGAAGCATGCAGTTTTTTTTTCTGTTTTTTGTTTTTTGTTCTTGTTATAGAACCAAACCACGATACGACGACTAACGAACAAAGAAATCGATTAAATATTAACTAACGATCATTATTCTCCATCTATCTATGTATGTATGTCTCTCTGTCTATTAATCTCTCTAAGTGTATGTATGTCTGTCTGCCTGTTTGTCTGTCCATTGCGCTATAGAAAATAAAATTCTACTTTATCTCGTTCTCTTTCTCTTGCACTTGCTCGCTGCCTGGCTGTCTATCTGTCTGTCTGTCTATCTATCTCATTTTGTTAGTACGTTTATTATTAAATAATTCATGAATACACACACATACACAACCATACATACATATGCAAACATATCCCAAGCATATGTTTGCGTTACCTTTTAAATAGCAACAAGTAAAATGAATAAGTTTGCTGAGTGCGATTGTAAATGCTTCATTTCATTTCAGTTGTGTGCTTTTTTTCTCAGCTCAATCTCTTTTGCTTGTAAATTACGCTCAATTTTTATTTTTTTGTTTTGTTTTTGCTTTTGTATTTTTCTTCTTTCGTTTCATTCTATTTCTTACATTGCACACTAACACAATTTTACTCGTGAAATTTTATTGTTGTTAAACTGTTATTGACATTGCTATTGTCTATTGTTGTTATTATTATTATTATTATTATTATTATTCCACAAAATAAAAGCAACGGTTTTACCTGCATCAAAACGTTCAGTACGCCAGTTACTGCGTTTTCAAGTGTTTGTTTCTTGTACCGAGTCATTTATTTATTTATTTATTTAAACATGTGTTTGATCATGTACATGTGTGTGTGTGTGTGTGTGTGCCCGCGCGTGTGTGTTTGTGTGTGTGTGTGTGTGTGTGTGTGTTGTTACGGCTTAGTATTAGTCTTTACATATATTTAATAAATAACGTAACAAAATTTATCATTCTCTCTCAATTTTTAAATCTCTCTTTCTCTCTATTCCATCCTCTCTCTCTCTCTCTCTGTTCAATTTGTAACTTTAATCCGCTCTAAAAATGTTCTCTTTTACTTATTTGCCTTTTTTTGTTGTTTTAATGTAAAAATGTTAGATGTTACTTAGCTTGTAGATTGTTAAATTGTTTTTGTTTTTTTGTTACTTATTGATTGCCCTTTTTTTTCTTCTTGCCTTAATTATGTATTTAATAATTATCCTCTTTTAGTTAATGTAACTTTATGCAGCTTACTTGCTTTTTCTGTTTGCTTTATTTCTTCTTTTTTATTTCTATTTTCTGTTTTTCTTTTCTAATTTTTTTATTTGTTTGCTTTTGAAAATTTTTATGCTGCAACAATTTCAGAGTCAAGGTAGAGCTAAAAACAAAAACAAAAAAAGCAAGAAGAAGAAGAAACATAGTTATATTAACATTTATATTTTGTTAGTCTCTCTAACTCGCGTTTGTTTTCTGGCTTTCGCTCTAGCTCTCTATATTTTTTTGCTCTCTCTCTCTCTCTCTCTTTCTTTCTTTCTCTTTGTGTGTTTAAAGTTATATATTTTTGTATAAAAATTTTCCTCTCATCTTCTTCACAGTTTTATTTTGTAATTTGTAATGCCGGCTTTCAATGTTATTTATTGTTGTTGCTGTTTAATGTTTTTAATTTCAATTTTTCTATAGTTTCTTCTTCTATGGGTTTTATTTGTTGTTGTTTATTGTTTTTTGTTTTGATTTTTAATTTTAGTTTTTTACATTTGTTTGTTTGTTTATATATTTATAATTTTTCTTTTCTTTTTAATCTCATTCTTTGCTCTTTCCCTTTTTATTTTTTGTGTGTTTTCTTAGAAGTTCTCTTAACTTTGACTTTGGCATTTTTAGGGTGCACTTTATTTCTATTATATATACATATTTATGTGTGTGTGTGTGTGTGTGTGTGTGTGTATGTGTGTCTGTGTGTGCGTGAGTGTGTGTGTGTGTATGTATGTATGTATGTATGTATGTATGTGTGTGTGTATGTATATATAATTGTACATTTATTGTGTATTTCTTTTACCTTAACTTGGTCTTGACTCTGAAATTATTTATTTATAATATTTTTCCTTGTTCCTTTTTTCATTTCATTTGCTGAGATTGTTTGTTGTTGTTCTTGTAGTTGTTGTTGTTAACTTCGTTGGAACATTTAATGAGTTTGTTGTTGTTATTTATATTATATTATTATAAAATCTCATTAAGTAGAAGGAAAAGAAGAAGAAAATGTTTATTAAATTTCATTTTTGATCGTCTTTTTCAATAGAAACTTGAAATCAAGTTTGTTGCTTAAGTCTTTTATTACAACATAACAAATGAATGAAATTAAATTTTAATTTAACCAGACTTTTTTTCTTATCTGTATACGAAAGCATAGAAAATAAAATAGATTGAAACTTTTTCTCTCAATTAAAACTATTTTTCATAATTTCTTAACTTTTAAAAGAACCTCCTTATTTTTATTCAGAATTTTCTCTCTTAAAATAAGTTTTTATAGATTTTTGTATTTAAGTTTAAAAAACTATTTAATTGAAATAAATTATTTGAAATTTGAGAAAGTGAAGAAGAAAATAGTTAAAAAGAGCTTTCTGAAGATAAAATTTCGTGAATTATTATTTACATGTCTCGCTTATACTTCACGCTTTTATTTTTCGCTTAGACATCGCATTTACATTTCCCGCTTAAATGTCTCACTTATATTTCACGCTTTTATTTGTCGTTTAAGTGCTGCGCTTTTGTTGCACGCTTTTATTTTTCGCTTAAATGTCTCACTTACGCGTCTCGCTTTTATTTCTCACTTACACGCCTCGATTACATGTCTCGTTTTGTTTCACGCTTTTATTTCTCGTTTAATGATCTCACTTTAACGAAATACGCCATACAATAGATTTCTTGATTTTATATATCTCTTACGTTTCTCGCTTAAATTTTCTTAGATTTTTTTGATGTCTCTTTTTAAAGATGTAGATCTTAGAAAACCTTAGCATTGCCCTTAAAATAAATTCTTTTGCTTTCGTTAGACTATGAAGCATTCAATTTTTTTTAATTCTTCAACATTTTTTTTTTGTTTTTATTTCCTAAGCCGTTTTCTTTTGCTTTTCCTTTAGCTGTCATTCATTTTTCTTTCTATTAATGTTATTGTTTCTATTTGTCTGTTACATAAAAATAAGGCGACAATTTGAAGTGAAAAACTGAACTCTGTAAATAGCAGAGTTCATAGATTTTTACAGTAAAAATTTCAAAAGATATGTAATGAAAATTGATTTTACATGAAACGTATTTTATTTTGTTTATTTTATTTTATATGTAAGTTGTAACTTAATGCGTGAATTGAATTGAATTGAATTTTAATTGATATAGAAGAGGAATAAAAGAAAACATAAAGTGTTTAGTGAATAGAGAAAAAGTATAAAGAGCAAAGAGCAGAGAGCCTAAATAGAGAGAAGAAGAAGAAGAAGAAGAAAAGGTTTTTTTGAACACCTGTAGAGAATGCATAATTAAATCTAGTTTTTAATGTAAAGAACCCAAAAACCGAAGAAGAAGAACAGAAGAAGTTGCGAAATAGAAGACGTAGCAAGAAATGATAATAGTTGTAAAAATCTAACCACCAACACAAACACACACATACACACACACACGCATACAGTATATATAAATAGATGTGATAGACTAACAGTTAAATTGTCAGCTCAAAATAAACGTAAATTCAATCAATCAGTCAGTCAATCCGTCTGTACATGCGTCCATCCGTCCGTCCGGCAGTCAGCCAATCGTCATTTCAATCGATCGTAATAATAATAATAAAATCTAGCATAAATGTTTGACTGATTGGTATGTATGGATGTATGTGTGCGAACTGTGTGTGTTTGTGTGTGTGTATGTAATGCATAACATAACTGCATTGAAAATACAAATATAAACAGAAAAGCAACAGCAAAAGGCAAAAAAAGAATAAAATGCAAATACTGAGATTTATAATGCGAGTGCTAGAATGAAATTTAAAAAAAAGAAAGAGAAAAAGAGAGAGAGAGAGAGAGAGAGAGAGAGGAAGATAGATAGAGATAGAGATAAAAAAAGTCAAAAATGCGGCGAAAGATATGTATGTGTGTGGATGTGGATGTGGATGTGTATGTGCGTTTGTGTTTGGGTTTGTATGTTTAAGAGTGCCAAATGGGGATAGTGAGTGAGAGTGCGAGAAGGCGAGAGCGTATGCATCAATAAATTGTGTGATTGTGATTTTGAAAGGTTGATATACGAAAAAATAGACAAGAAAAAATCCAACAGAACTTCACTCTCACTCACCTGTTTTTCATATTGAATTTGTTGTATACAAAAGACAAACAAACAAAATTGAATAGAAAGAGAAATAGGAATTGAAGGAAAAAAAGAAAGGCAAAAATTGATAATAAGAAGATACGTAAAACAGAGTTTGTGTGAAAGAGTGAAAGAGAAAGAGTGAGTTATAGAAGACAAGTGCCAATAAATTTGTTTTATGTTTATTGTTATTTATTGTTGTTGTTCTTTAACTTCTTTTTTTTCTCTTTTTCTGGTGTTGTTATAATTAGGATTTTAAGAAATTTTTCTGTTTGGTTTTTCTGTTTTTTTTTTGTGGGTATTTGTTTATTTGCCTATTTATCATTTAAATATTGTTAAAGAAACTCCAGTAATAAAAATTGAAGAAAACAAAAGAAAGTGAGTAATTAGCAATTCTGTTAGACAGACAGACAGACAGACATACGAAGATATTTAATGTCGCATCTAAACTTTTAAAAATTGCATTAGATTTTATATGTAAACGCGCGCGCGCGTGTGTGTGTGTGTGTGTGCATGTATGTGTGCGTGTGCATTCGGATGTGTACGCTCGTCTATTTGGCTGTTTAGGTGATTTCTGTTGTTGTCGGTTTCTACAACTTTGATGTTTTATTGTTTGATGTTAGTTCTTGGGTTTTGTTTATTATTCTTTATATTTTGTTATTTATTGTTTTTTTTGTTATTATATTATTATTATTATTATTATTATTATTATTATTATTATTATTATTATTATTATTATTATATAATATTTATATTATTTTATTATTATTTTGAAAGTTATTCATTTTGTTGTTTATTTATTATTCTATTTATTGTTTAACTAACCAGCAAATTCTAATATTTTTCTTCATTTATTTTTTGTTTAAGTTTTCATTGAAGTTATTTGTTGTTGTCGTTTTCAAGTTTTTTTATAGTTGTACTTATACTTGCTTAAATGAGCGGTTTTTTTTCATAATTACACTTGTTGTTACAATTCTTGTTTTGTTGCCATTATTTTTGTTGTTGTTGTTGTCGTTTGTTGTTGCTGTTGTTGTATAGCACTTATTATTATTTTTATTATTATTACAATATTTTTTCCCCTAATTTCTTAATTAAGCTTCATATTCGGCTCATTAAATATTATAAATGGGAAATAACTTTGTGTTTGGATTAACTTTTTTTTCTTCCTCTGAATTTATACAATCAGACAGCTAACATTCTAAAGCATACTAATTTTGTTAAAATGTTTGCACCACTTGCAACATTCAGGGAGTTTTAAAATATGATACATTTTCTTTATACCAATATCAGTTCTGTCTGTCCTTGCCACTCTTCCAATCTTGTAAATTTAATTATGCAGATTTATTTGCAGTAAAAATCAAACATCAAGACACGCCCATAATACAGTAAGAACATCATTACACCACCTCTAGTACAAGGTATTATGAATTTGTGCTGATGTATGTAACACCCAGATGAAGTTGAGTTAGTCGAATGGTCTTATTGCTTCAATCAACCAGAATAATTTTTTGAAGTGATTTAAATATGCCTGTCCGTCTGTACATTGGTTGTCCATAACGAAACAGAGAAAGCCAGTTATGTCCCTTATTTTACTGTATCAGTTTCATAATTCTTTTAATCGTTTACTGCTCTTTCATATCGTGCTCTATTAGTTCCAAAATTTTTCTCTTCTTCTTCTTCTAACCCATTTACACACCTTACTCATTTAATGGACATTTTTGAAATTCGCCTATCTGTAATTTTTGGTAAATTAATTACGCAAAGATTAAAGTTATTCCATAAGGCCCTTCATAGCACAAGCATCTTTAGAGACGGTGCTTTGAGTAGAAATTTGAAAATTATATTACGAGTTTATATCAAACCCTTAATTCATAAATTTAATTTTAATACGTTACAGTTAAGAATCTAGAAAATTGGACGTGCGAAATTCTAGATCGATTGAACCATCATCCATTGTCTTGTCGTTTGAGATGGTTCTATTTTAATCTTGTATTTTTTATGGTTGTTTGTTTTTATTTCTCATTTTCGTTGATTATTTGGTTTATTATTCACATAATTTTAACCTTTGAATAAATGTTGCACATTTTTTCTTTTTCTTTTTTTTTTTGGCTCCGTTTTAATGTAAATCTTTATATAAGAAAAAAAAATGTTCACGTCTATTGCTTAATTGTTCTGGTGTCAGTTTGTGCATTTGTGTGTGTAAGTAAAAGTTTATTTGTTAGTTTTGTGTTTACTTATTGTCATCATCAACATCATTATGATGATCATTATGAGCAAACATCTTATGAGGGCAAATTTACGACTTCTATTGGTACTGCTTCTTCTTCCATTTTTATTTATTTGCATTGTCTAAAACTTTTCTTTGTCTTCACATTTAAATAAATGTATCTACACACAAGCACACACACACACATACACGCACACACCTTAATGTTTTTATGAAAAGATATGCAAAGAATTGTACAATAATTGTTGTTGCTGTTCAATTTGCATTTGTATACAATTGTTTATTTATTGTTTTGCACATATTTATATACATGTATAAATGTAAATGCATATGTATATATGTATGTGTATATATGAGCTTATCATCATTATTGCAATTATTCTTAATACACGCTAAATCCTTGTTGCTCATGCTTCATTCCAATGCCCGCATATTTACTTGCACTTAAAGCTTTTCTGAATTGACTAGCCGAATGGCCGACTGACTGACTGGTTGGTTGGCTGGTTGATAGTTTGCTTAAGTGGCCGTTTATTCAGTCACTCAGTCAATGAGTCAGTTTGTTTGTGTCTTTGGCCGTTATCTCAGTCAGTAAGTCAGTCAATTAGTCAATGAATCTCTATGTAGTATTTATCATCTCAAGTACATTTCAAAGATATATTTATTTTTTTACAACGTTCGCTACATTTTTAAAAAAATAATCAGAAATTCCATAAAATGTTTTGCAGCCTTAAATTCTTTAGTAATGTAGGAAAATTTGTTCAATAGTCTCTTTATTAAAAGGAATGTTGATGTCACGACTATATTACATTGGTTCAAGGACACGCCTACAATACACTCGAAACTAAGAGACTTTCAAAGTTGGTTCAGCTAGAACTTTAAAATTTTCTATTCATGATTTACAACTGAAAAGTAAAAATTAAATAAAGGATTTTTTTCAATCAGTATAAAATCACCTGAACTTGAAAGAGTTATTTCAAAATAATATAAAACAGCCACGCCTACTTGAGATTATAAAAAAAAAGAAACCAATCTTTTATCATTCATTTTTTGTTATTCATTTTGCTAAACTTAGGATTTCAAATTATTTTTAATTCGGTTTACAAGTTGGCCACGCCCTTTATAAGGCATAGTGTATGAGTGCCCCAGATTCTAACTAAGCTAAGCATAATTAACTTATCTTACTAATTTGTTTAACCCTGCATTTCCCTTTAATATTTTTTTCCATATTTCTATATACGAGGGCAGTTGTTTAGTTTGCAGTTAATTATTATGCGGTTGTATAAATGTAAATGCATAAGCGTTTGTGTGCATTGTCTGTGTGTGTGTGTGTTTAGATAAATGTGCGTTTCCATGTGTACAAACAACTTTATGTCGTTTTATTTTTTCCTTCAATTTATTCAGTTTCTTCAGTTTAGTTGGTTGAGCAAAGCAAAAAGCAAAAAACAAAAAAACAAAAAACACAAAGAAGAAGCAAAAGAGAATTGATAATAAAAATGCAACAACAAGAAATTGAAATACCTGTCGGACCTGTTTATGTACGTACCTACTAACGTACTAACACTGTTATAGCGGATTTGCTTTTAGTTTTATGTTGGTCGCGTCTTCATTATTTCTTACTTGCTGTTATTTTCAATTTTTAATATCTTCTCTTTTTCACTTACTCTATCTTCTTCTGCCGCCTCATCGTCAATTCTATTTCTATATAATATTGTTGATTGGTGTTGTTGTTAATTTATGTAATAAACCTTTTAATGTTTTTATGTTCAGCCTTGTTGCTGTTTTTATTCTTCATTCTTCTTGGTCTTCTTCTTCTTACACGTCTCCTTCTTGTTCTTTATTGTCTTCTTTTTTTATTTTGATAACTCTTCTTCTTCTGATTTTTTTAAGTGCAGTGATGATGATCATCATGGGCTGGCTGGATATTTGACATGCATGCGCTTTTAAACTTGGCAGACATAAGCACACATGTTCACACACACCCAAGCACACACACATATACGCACACATATATATCAAGAAGTAGGCAATAATAATAATACTCTCTAAAGTGATTTATCATTTAATAAGAAAAGCAAAAAATAAGAATAAAAGAAAACGAACTTTTAATGATAAAGTCAACATGCGTATTTATTGCTTAGATGCATGTGTTGTTGTTTATGTGTTTGTTGTACATTAGGCCAAAGAGAGAAGTTTTATACATATTAAATTTGTCATTCCAATTAATAAGTTTTAAAAAGACACAAAGTTCAATTCAACTATTGATTAGTAGTTGCATTCGTCCTTCTCCAAATGCATTCCTTTCCAGTGCATTTCATATACCATTGCATTCCTACCTATACAACATTTATCGAATTATCTCTATTATCATTTAGAGTCGACTTTAAAGCACTCTGCATCATTTCGCTTCATTTAAAGAGGAACAAGTAAAAAGTTTACAATTGGCCAGGGCCATCTCCAATATCCGGCACCAATTAGTCCAATGTAATTGAAAATATTTAAAATTCAATTAATCAAAGGCAAATCCATAGTTTTTTGATAACTTTGAAAGGGATTTTATGGTAGAGAAAACATAAAATTAATCCATCTGGACCAAATTCGATGCATAGACTTTTTTTTGCAAAAATATAAACCATATTCAAAATTCTAACTTTTGTCCATGTAACGCCTTTTTTTAAGAAAGGTCTTGTATGGGACGTTGAATGGTCTGATTTTAACCACTTTCAATAGTTTGCCTCCGGACCAAAATATGAATATTTTATAGAAAGAGATTTTCAAATTAGATGTTACAAAAAAGAAGCATAATTTCCAGCGGATTTCTTTTTACCATCAAGGCCTTTCCATTCTTGCTGAATTTGATTCTTGCTGTCTCTAGAAAAATTCTTACAAACTCATAAAGTTTTAAATGATTTCAGATAATCGTTTTGCCTTTTTCTTTGTCAAAATTTCTAAATTTAACCTTTAACGTTTAAGTTTAAGTGAAGCAAATTGTTTTAATTAAATTTCTTGAACTTTTACTCAGAAGAGGTTAGCGGCACTCTTCATTCATTACCCACTTTTTTTTTCTTTTTTATAGTTCTTCTAAAAATAAGAACAAAAAAAGAATACAATAAGTAACGCCCTTACTTTTCAGCGTAACACAAAGTGTTGTATGTAGCTTGTTAAGCGAAACATTGAAGAATAAAGGACTGAGAGAGGGAGATATGGGCAATTGGAAATACTTTTTGAGGTATAACAAGAAACAAAAAATTTATGTGGACTTATGCAACATCCAAAAGGCTTTGCCATTTCTAATGCAACAGGGAAAAATTTTTATCTATAAAAATTTCATAGCATACTTTTTAACGAAAATTAATTAATCTAAATCGCTGTGGCCTTCTTTAGGTATCCCAAAAATTTCTGATTCACTGTTTTGACTTTTAATTCCCTTTCTTGATGTTAAGCAAATCTTAAGCACCCGATGTAGGATACTTTATGGCTGGCTATAATTTAATTTTGCGATTTTTTATTTAAATACTTAAGATCAAAACATTTTTTGCCATAATTAAGTTTTTCAAGTTGAAATCATTGAAAGGTCGTCATTTGCTTTGGTGATAATAAAAGTTTAGAATGGTGCCATTCGCTATATCAAACTTTATTATTATTCTATTTTTGCTTTTTATTTAGTATTTTTCATTTTGCCATTTTTCTTTTCTTTTTTTTTTTTGTTTTGATTTTTTTATGAAATCCTTAAAATTTGAAAATCCTTTCATATGAAATTGGGGAAAATTTTTATGGGAACAATTCCATCTAGTGTAAGTACACTTAGGTTTTACAAGGCAACAAAAACAATAAAACTAACGATCTGCCTAAGAGCAGCAGATGCAGATCGAAGAAGTGTTGGGTCACACCTTTTTTTTTTGTATATTTGAACGCCGTTGATGATAAAAATGATCATGTTTGTTGTTATTATTGTTATTGTTACTGTTACTGTTACCGCTGTTTTGTATTCATCTGGTATTTGTATAAATGTCAGTGGGATATAATTGTGAATTTTGGGTACAACGAAAAGTAGAAAACCAAAAAAAAAATAATAAATAAATAAATAAGAAAATAGAACAAAGAAAAATTCAAAGCAAAAAAAAAGCAACAAAAAATTCTTCGCAAAGTGTTGCTTCCTCTAAATTTTGGCCTTTTTTCTTTAGTTTTTTCTTTTCTTCCTTTTTTTTTTTTTGGTTTGAAATATATTTTGTTTTTCCTACTTGTTCATTTAATTCGGTTTTTATACACATTTAACAAGCTCCATGTAATTTCATGTGGTGTATAAGAACAACAACAATAGCAAGAGCAACAACAACAACAACAATAATAATCTAACTTTACCATAGAATTAAGAATATCAAAACAGTATTTTTCAATTTTTTTTTGTGCAAAAAAAATTACTTTTTGTGTTTTTGTAATGTTTTGTTGTTATTGTTATTCTCTTACCATTTAAATCTATTTTTAATATGTTTGGCTGTTATTACACCAAAAAAGAAGAAAAAAATAAGTCTAAAAGGAAAAATCGAAAAGAAAAATTCAAAAAGAAAAAATTTGTAAAAATTTAGGAAAAAAAGGAAGAAGAAGAAGAAGAAGAAGAAAAAGAAGCAAAAAAGGAGTAAACACAGAGAGAATAAAAATGGAAAGCAAAAAGAAGAAGAAATTACATGTTTGTCCAGTCTATGAACAAGTACTTCCATCCAACCATCCAAAACACGCAATATACATGCACACACATACACATACATACGCGCACACACACACATATTTATATATTATATATTTATATATTAGCCAGAGACACACACAGACACACATACATATATACATCCATATATAGGCCTTTTTTGAATCATAGACAAAGATCATAGATGTAGCTCGTGCATGAAATCCATTTCTTTGTTGTTTTCTTTCTTTCTTTCTTTCTTTCTTTCTTCTCATTTTTTTTCCAAGTTTTTCTGCTGTGGTTGAAATTTTAATTTAATTAAATAGTGCTGTGCACACTGAGTTGAAGAATTTTTTCAGTTTAATTTAAAAACACTATAAAATTACTTGGAGTAGCCAAAAAAAAAAACAACAAGAACATTAACAATAACAACAATAGCAAAGAAATTAAACAAAAAAAAAAAAAGAAGGCAACTGAAAATTTCGTAATAATTGTATGATTATTATGGAGAGTGCTACAATAAAATCACTTAAAAAATAAAAAAAAACCTGGTTGGTAAAGTTGAACATAAACATGAACATTTGTGGATACGAATTAATAGAACTAACACTGACAAAATTTCGCATGTTTTTTATACTTTTTTATTTTTCATTTTTCAAATCAAATTAAATGCCCTATTTTTAAAGTAAAATCTAATTAGTTTAAGTTAATATTTATAACATTCAGAAGGGGCCTTAAGATGGACTCACATTCGATTTAAATTTCATGTCTGTCCATCCGTTGATGTACATGGTCTCTTGTCTGTCCATGTGTTGTTGTTGTTAAAGTATATTTCGCCATTTTAAAGATATTTCAATGAAATTTGCTAGACTTACGTTTTTCTTTTCGTTTTAGTCTAAAAAAGCTGGGAACTGATTTTAAGATCGTACAATTTTTACGATTATTTTTCATATAATGCCATTTATTTTAAATAAAGTCATTTCATTTAAAATTTGGAATACTTTCTGATGATAATCGGAGCACTCTGTAAATGTAACAATATTTGGCCCTGAACGATTCATATTTTGAAACCTTTGCCAAACTTTGCCAAACTTTTTCGTAATATTTGAAAATTGAAATTTCTTAGCTTTTTAAGTTTTGCAATATACTTTATTTACTTTTTTATATAAACTGCTTTAAAAAAAGTAATGTAGGGTATTTTACGTCGACTATAACATTTTTACTTAGCTCATATTGAAATAAGTTTCTAGAACTGTGATTAAAAAACATGAAAAAGAAAATGAATAAAAAAAATTTTTGTTAGTGAATTGAAATTGTAACTTTTGGAGATATTAGATTTGAAGGTTTCCTTAAAATTTGATTTTGTTGGGTTTTTTTTTTTATTTAGGACCCTTTTAAAATCGCGTAAAATTCTTTGGAAATGATTTAAAATCTTTCTGAAATGATTTAAGCTCATTTGGAATGGCTTGTTCCGATATTTTGCTTGATTTGAAATGCACAATTTTTAAGAAATCTAATAAATATTTAGCATGTATCAAATATTTTGAATTAGGGCCGTTTCAAAAAGAAATAAAGAAATGTCTAAATAAGCGGAGGCCTAATTTTCATTGTTCTATATCATAAACCAAATGCTGCCTACTTTTCGGATTTCTAACTACAATAAAATTCCTTTGAAGCGACTGATACATCAAAATTCTATTCATATTGATTTTTATAGCAAAAACTCTCTCATAAAAAAAATATGAAATTTTCATTTCTCAAGCATTTTGAGTGTATTTTTTAGGCGACTCTGATTGTGACTACACATTACTTTACTTACCTCTTCTTCATTCGTCGTTTCATTTAACATCTAATTTAAGAGTTTTACTAATACTTAGGCATTTATGTGTATGTATGGTTGTACATGTATATGTTTATATTTACTACCAACATATATTATATAAAAGTGTTTACGTTAGCCATGATATGTAAATGATGATGATGATAATGATTATCATTAAAAACAGCAATAATATTAACACACAATAACAAGTGTTTTTTTTTTTTTTGGTTTTTTTTTTTTTGGTAGATGAACTTGACTAGCAATGAACTCTGTTCTTGTTCTTTGTTTTTCTTGCTTTTTTTCTTTCTTGATATAATTCAAAAGAATTTTCAATGAATTGAAAATTATATAGTTAACACATTGTTCTAAATTATTACTGTTACTGTTTACTACAACAACGATTATTAAATATCTAACATCATAAAAACCGACCAGACTTTTTACAATGAAATAAACATCAACTTTATCATTTAACTAACTTTTTTTTTCTATGCTTCTTCTAGCATTGAATTCTAATTTCTCTAAACAATTTTTTTTACAAATTTATTAAAATTTTATAATGAAATATAACCGAATTACATTAAATGATCATAAATCATGTGAAATGAGTATATAAACTTTAAACTATATGAATGAATATTATTTATAAAATTTTATAGAAGAAATGAGATATGAATCTATAAAATATAAAACGCACACACTACTAATTGTTACGGTTTAATCAAATGTATGGACATTTGTTGACACACAGACAGCAATATCATTATAAATTCTATATATCTATCATGCTATGCTATGCCATGCTATGCCTTGCCATAACTTATAACCATAACCGTATATGGTACAATCCAGTTATGGTTCTTTCATAGAGATCATAATAAACATTTGATATATTTTTACTTTTATAACGTGAATTTTCTTATTTCATATTTTTGCATTTATTGCACTTTACATAAGTTCATGAATGAGTTAATCTGGCCATTTGCCATGTAACATTTAAATCACTGACTGGTAACTGGTAACTGATTGACTTCCACGCTTTATATTTTGCAAAAAAAAAAAAAAAAATTAAAATAAAAATAAAAATAAGGGAAAAGAAAATAGTAAGAAATGTATGAAAATGATTATGATGATTTTAATGGCATGCATTGCATATTGAAATCTGTATGTAAAATTTATGATTACTTTGGCATTTTGTATACAAGATAAATGACATTAACTTATGGGCCATGAACGTGACAATTTATTTCATTTCAATATGAAACATCAATATTTAATGTAATCTTTCTTTATGTATGAAATATAAAAAATTCAAAATCGTCAACAATTCTATTGAAACAATTTGAAACTGGTTCGCTTATTTTGATATCATGTCTGATAAGTTTTCAGCATATTCAAAAGTACGTGGCATACTTTTAGGGGTAAATTAAGAAAACATTCACTTTTGAAAGGAGTAGAATTATATAAATTTTTATGATTTCTTCTAATGAAGAGGATTTGTCTTCTAATGGAAAAAACTTTCTTTACCTGTATCAATACAATTGACAAATTATAGGGATTATATGGCTAAAGTTTGGCACTTTTTTTATAAGAGGAAATATGACTTTTGTCATTCAAAATTTCAACAACAGACCATTAACAACTTGGTAGTTGTGATTTCAAAGGCGGAAAATTAATTAAAATTTACATTTTTTATATTTTTCTACACATTTTTTTTTTTTACTATTTTTGTACATTATTTTTTTGGATTTTCTTTTATTATTCTTCTTAAAAAGAGTTTATGATACGCAAATGTGGATCATACTTCAAGTAGAAAATTAAATATTATTTTCATAAGCAATGTAATTTAAATATTTATAAAACGAAAAATTTCAATCTCAGATAATAAATTTGACTGGTTCATAAAACAGTTAGTTATCATAGAAATTACCGTCGAAGAGAAACGATATAAATTTATAAATTCATAAACTTTGATTGTAAAGACTTGAAAGCATAATTTAAAATAACTTGGATTTATATAACTAAGTGCGAAAAGAGGGAAATTTACACTTGACTGGATTTAAATACTTTAAAAGAGCGATAAATCGGACGGACCTGAAGGAATGTTCCAAAGTTTTTAATCAAATATGTTACAAGGAATGGAGTAATATTTATAGTGCGTTAGCTAAAATTTCAAAAATGACAATTTCGTTTAAATCGCATTTAGAATTGTTTAATAATCCGGTGGTTATTTCGATCGGAAAGTTCAATTTCGATATTAAGAACGTTCATGCAAAAATTTTCAAATTTTCTCAACAGATTTAAGGCCGATAATGGACAGACAGACAGACAAACAGACCGGCAAGTCGATAAATAGCCGGACTGAGATGCCTTTAAGCGAAATTTTTGAAAATTGATGCTGATTTGAATTCTATGTACTGACATTTTCATCTGATATTTGTCGAATTATGTAACCTAACAAATATACGACGAAGCGCTGGCTAGTTTGGATGCATAAACAAAAGAAAAAAACTTGAAAGATAGATAAATTAATTTTATTGTAGGCAAAATACCACGAAATGATTCATTTTAGGAAATGCCATCAGTCGCGCTAACGCCGCCATTCTCATCCTCTATCTATTTCATTTGGCTTTGCTCGGTTTTATTCGTATTATCAATTGGCGGGGATGTAAAGTAATTTTTTAATGGGACAGACAAATGAATGGAACGGACTGGACTTAAGAAAATTGTATAATATGAAAAGTTTCCTCTTCTTTTATTTTTAAGGTTTTTTTTATTTTCATTTTTCTTTAAATATATTTTTCAGTTTTTAATGCAAAATTTTGAAAAGTGTTGAAAAATGTTTAAATATCTCAATTTTTATTAAAAATGAATTATAATTATTTTATAAAGTCGATTTATAAATAAGCTTCTTCTTCTCCATTGTATTTTTCTCTTCGGCTTCTGGTGATTCTTAGTAAGTTTTCTTCATCTTCTTCTTTTCTTCGTTGTTTTATTGTTTTTTATAGTTATTGTTGTTCCTTTCTTTTGTTGTTGTAATTATTATTCTTCTTCTTCTTCTTCTTATTTGTTGTTGTTGTTCTTGTTGTTGTTATTGTATAAGGAAGTAGTTGCTTTAATAATTTCTAGAATTGCGGTTAATTTGTTTTTTGTTGATTCTTGTTTTATTGTTGTTATTGTTATTGCTATTTTTTTATTGTCTGTTTTTGCTTATTTGAACAATATTGTTTATAATCATTTATTTATTTGTTTAGTTATGCTTGTGCTTTTTTTTTCGTGCTACTCGTTTTTTTTTTTTGTTATATTTTTTCTCCGTTTTTCTGATTTTCCGTTGTGCTTTTTTTTTTTGTTTTGCCTTATTTTCTTTAAATTTAATTCATTAAGTAAATATTTATATTTATTACGCAGTTCACTATGCCAAGTGCTTGCCGTTTGCGTGTTAATTTAGTTTTTCCTTTATATTTTTTCTATTTTTTTTCATATTTTCTTTTTTCATTTATTTTATCATAATGAAAATTTTTCTATATATTAATTTGTTAATTTTATTTTTATTTTTATTTTCTTAATGTTTTTTCTTTTTTGAATTGTTTTTTGTTTGTTTTTTTTTTTTGCTGCTGCTTTCCTTCTTTCAAGTGAATAAACTATAAATCAAACTTAGATGACATTGAAATTTATTGTTTTGTTTATTTAACGCTTTTTTTGTATTAAGTTATTTTGTTATTGTTGTTGTTTTTTGTTGTTGTCTTCTAATTATAATTGTATTATGATTGCATTATTATTCATTCATTTATTTTACTTCATTTTTTTCATTTTCTTTTGCTTTACATTTTGTTAAAATAAAATTAATGTATTTAAAATATGAAGCTTTGAATATTTTTTTCAATTTTTTTCGTTTTCTTGTTTTTTTGAATTTTTATTGTTTTTCTTTGGTATTTCAATTAATCTTTTTCAAATCATTTAATTTCAAAAACAGATTAAATGAATGTAAATGACAGTTGACATGATTTTGAATTGATCATATCTTCTAATTTCCATTTTATATTTCTATTCTTGTATGCAGAAGTAGAGAAAACAAAAAAGATACGTAAATAGTTTGATAAGTTTATGGAAAAAATTTCAAATGCAACTCTGTTAAATCAATTTAAAACTGTCAGTGAAGTGCTGTCAAATTTTAAGGTAGATATCTCATTTGGTTGACATTTGTCAGCCACTTCAATCAGATAATTCGATGAATTTTTGACTATGTTTAACAAAAAGACTGAATTTCAAGGAAAGCTTCCTCGAGTCGAGTCATCATTTCCAATACTGTACACACGCCATTAGAATCATTGAAATATGTGACTGATGAATGAAATTTTATCATTAAAAGTCTAAAACTATTGGTACGTTAATTGAGCTGGTCTAGAACTTTTCCCATGCACATTTCGTCAGATGTATTACACAAACTCAGTACGTAGACTTTTCTGCCAAGCAACTCTTTACTGTTGATTTGCACAAGAATCAACATGATACATTTGCTGTCCTAATTTTCTCCAAGATTCTCCTAAAAAATGCTTCTACTAAAATTATCACTTCCTGAGCCGTACTGGTCTAAGTTGATCCATTTAGATTACATTGAAAAATTTTAATCGTTTGATAATTTGGCAACCAACAAAAAAGAAGAGAGAGAGAGAGAGAGTTAGAGAATGAGAAATATAGAAAAGAGAGAAAAATAAATCTCTATAGAGTGAGTGAAAGAAATAGATAAGAAAAGATATAAAATTTCTATTCCATATTTAAATAAAAGTCTTCAGTAAAAGAGAACGTTTTAAAAAATTCAAATATTTGAGCTGCTCCTTTTTCGCATTTGTTTTATTGCTCTTCATTAGTTTCAATAAGAACAACAACAACAATTTTTTTGTTTGCAACAATTTTTCTTTAACGTTCTTTTGTTTTTCTTTAGATTTCTGATTTTTTTCTTTACACTTTTCGTGGGGGAAAATTTGCCAATTTGCCATTCTTCTTCTTATTTTTGATTGTTTTAAATATACAAAACTCATTGAATATCGCATGATATAAAACGCAAACTATTCCATTTCAATAACATTCAATTCAGTTTAGAGTTAATTTTCGATTGTATACTCAGTTCAGTTCATTTACGTTCGTTTAAGGTTCTGTGCCAACCAATTGCTTTCATTTCAATTCAATTCAATTTTAAATTACTGTGATTACATTGAAGAAGAGCAAATGAAATTTTAACAATAATAATAATAAGTAGAAGAGTAACAACAACAACATGAATGTTCAGAATATAAAAAAAATGCAACATTATAAACTTCAATGACGTCGTTTAATGTACAATAAAAATGAAGTGCGTCATAAATATTTTTTTATAATGTTTTTTTGTAAAATGTAAAAAAGTATTTCAAAAAAAGGGGGGGGACACATCTATTGATTTATTTAGCTTAAAAAAACATTTTTTTACCTTTTTTTGATTTTTGGCTTCCCGTCTTTAACTTATTTGTACCATTTTAGTGGATTTGAAGTTAAAAATAAAGAAATATTTTTTTTGCTGAGGGCAATTTTTCAATCTTCATCATTTTAGCATAATTTTTTATCTGAATAATTGAGCGTGACGTATTTTTTTTTTTTGCGAAAATTGCTTAGATTTAGAAGGAGCATGTGACTACAAATTCTCAAGTTACGAGTTATTAGTAAAAACTGCAAGGGCTCGAGAAAGTAAAACCAAGATGTCTAAGTTTGGGCCCATCCGCCCGAAGAACCTTAACGGCAGTCAAGCTGCTGAAAATGGCTTATTGGATTTACTTTCTTCTGATTATTATAAAACGAAATTATTTAACGAAATGAATGGGCCCACAAAGTTTTAAAAAAAGGTACAATTTCAGAACTTCAATTTAAAATAACAAGAGTAGTACAAAGAAAATTGTGTGATGCATTATTTTTAAATAAATGAGCACTATTAGTAATAAAAATATAAAATTACATCAGTTTCAATTTAATGTTAATAAGAACAATAACAAAAACAACAACAACAAGAAGAAGAAGAAGAAGAAGTATATAAGAAGAAGAATAAGAAAAGAAACAATTCTAAAAACAAAAATAAAATATGTTACCATGAATATAAATATGAGCAGTTAGTAAATGTTGAATGCAAATGTCAATCGATCAATTCAATATATAAATAAGTAGAGTAACAACAACAACAACAACACCAACACCAACATTAATAATAATGACAATTATTTGAAACGAAAGAAAGAATTTATGGGAAGAAAAATTTTATAAAAAATTTTATGACGCCGTCAACGTCTAGCAATTGTCAGTTATCCATCAGTCATCATCATATTTATCATTATCATCGTTAACAACAACAATAATCTCATTCCGGGAAAATTTGTTGAAATAGGAAAAGAAAAACCTGTACGAAAACGAAATAGTAGTAATACAAATAGAAATAGAAATGGAAGTAGAAATAAATAACAATAACAAAATTATTTCACACAGTTTCAAGTTAATTAAGTCAATTGTCAAATGGCGTCTTAGAAATAAATCACATTAAATTGCAGTGGCATTCAATTGTAATCATTTAAAATCTGACTGGCTCTTTTGTACATGAATTAAAAAAATATGTAAAGTAGATTTGATTTTGAATTTTAGGAAAAATTTATGGAAAAAGTATAAAGTGAAAATAACTTTGGTAAAGAAAACGATTCTTGAAATTTTTTTTTGCTTTATTTGATTGAAAGATTGGCCAATTTCTGACTTATTATTGTTAAACTTTTTTGCATTTTTTAAGAACCATGCCCACTTGTACTAATAATACTATAACATTTTATTGTGTACTTTCTTTTCCACACACTTCTATTTTGTTTAAGGATCATGATTCAAGACAAAAATTATCTATCACATCAAAATGAAAAGTTTACTCCTTCAAGTGGAGAATAACAGAATGAAAGTGTTGCTACAAGTGTAGTTTCTGAGGTTTTTGTTACCCATTGATTTACTAAAGTATGAAATTAATATCAGATTATGGTCTTTTGATGAAGCTCCTCCTTTTATCAGCAATTTTTAAATCAGTCTACGAATTCAATTTGTTGAATTCTTACTCATTCTGATCTTAGTAATATATCACTTTGTAAATATATTTTGCTTAGGATGAATATTTAGGAAAGTGATTCAATAATAATTTTGTTAAATCTTCATTTTACACTTTTGTTGGAAATAATTTTTTTGGATTTGGAGACACTTTTAACTTAAGTCTTAAGTCACTTTAACTTAACTTTAATAATTAAACAAAATTTCATTTTCATTTTGCTTTTTCTCTCTCTCTCTCTCTCGACTTGTATGCAAAAATTCTAACACTTATGATTTTAATTTCATTTTCCGATGGATTTTTTTTTTTCGTTTTCAAAACAAATTCCTCAAATAGGGGAAAAAAATTATAGAAAATAAAGGTGAATAGAAAGGAAAGATATTTTAATAAAATTTTGTTGACTAAATGCAAAAGTAGCCAAAAGAAAAGGCATAAGCAAATTATAAATTATAGAAAAAAGAAATACTTTTTTATCAA
The DNA here is from genome assembly GCA_023089585.1 of Melophagus ovinus. Classification (NCBI taxonomy): domain Eukaryota; kingdom Metazoa; phylum Arthropoda; class Insecta; order Diptera; family Hippoboscidae; genus Melophagus; species Melophagus ovinus. The sequence goes on from JAKKIB010000178.1 coordinate 13,657,964, forward strand.
AATATTTGAAACTTATTAACTAAAAGATTTATAAAAAAAAAATGTATAAGAAAGCACACACTCATGCACATTAAATATAAGTGTAAACAAAAATCGTTGCTCTTGTCCATCCATCCGTCCTTACATTCAGCTATACACAATTTGAAAGTGTTTAAGAAGATAAAAAAAGAAAAGAAAAAAAAATAAAAAAAAAACAAAAACTTTTATGGCATTTGTTTGTTATGTATGTGTGTATATAAATATTTATATATGTGAAGATGAAACCGTTTGACCGGTTTTCCCTTTTCATCAAGTACAGTTCATTTCCAAGAAATTCAAGTAAAATCAAATCACAAATCAAAGCAACCAACCAACCAGCCAACCAACGTACCATCCAGCAAAATCAAGCAAAACATCTATTCACGTATAGATTTTTATATACACGCAAACAAATAAAGCCTTTAAATCAATTCAAAGCAATTTATACTGGAACCCAAACAACAACAAGAGCAGACACATAGACAAAGAGAGAGAGAGAGGAGAGAGAGAGAGAGATAAGGACAAACAAATAATACAGATATGTTTTAATATGCCAGGCAAGCAGGCAATCATTATCATCATCTACGTAGACGTAACAGCAATGATTTAACAACGGCAACAACAACAGCAATAGCAACAACAACAATAGCAATAGCAAATAACAATAACAAATAACAAATAACAAAAATAAATTAAATAAGTGGTGTAACGAGTTAGTCAGATGTTGGCGACGGTAGAAGGTGAATGGGCCGGCTAGCTAACCGGCCGTTCGGCTGGCTGGCTGGTTGGCTGGTCTGGCTGGTTGGCTGGCTGTTGTGTTTGGCTTTGTTAGGTAAAACAACAACTACAACAAAAAGAAAATTCCAAAAAAGAAAGACACTTTTTAGTTCTTCAATATCATGATCAACATTATCATTATCATCATCATAATCATTATCATTATCATTATGATAATCATTATGATACATTATGAAGATTGTGAGCCTTTAAATTGCCATAATAAAGTAAACTAACGAACAATCAAAATTATCATCATCAGTTCCAACTCATTTCAACTCTTAACAACAACAAAGATAACTGGTTTTTAGGTATCTAAACAAACAAATCCCTTTGCTTGTTTTTTCCATTTTTTTTTCTTCTTTTTTTGATGTGCCTCCATCTATTTGGGTGTGTAAGTGTGTGTGTGTGTGTGTGTGTGTGTGTTGTGTGTGTGTGTGTGTGTGTGTGTGTGTGTGTGTGTGTGTGTGTGTGTGTGTGTGTGTGTGTGTGTGTGTGTACTTTTGAACTGGTACCCACATATGAAACAGCAATAATAATAACAACAACAATAACAATAACAACAAAACACAACACAAAACAATAAAAATAAAGAAAAGAAAAGCAGAAGAAGAAGAAGAAGAAGAAGAAGAAGCATCAGCAGTTAAAGTAGAAAGAAAAAAAACCTGTTTGTGAGCGTAATTTTTAAAAAATGAAACTGAAGTAACTGCAAAACATTTTTTCCTTTTACACATTTCTTATTTATATATAAACTCACAACACACACACACACACACACACACACACACAACACACACACACACACACAAACATATTTTAAAAAAATTACAAACTTTTATTCTAAGTTTCAGTTGTTTCAATAAAATTTTCAATGATGCTGAATGTTTTGTGATTTTTTATTTTCCTTCTGCTTCTTCCTATTATTCCTTCTTCCTCTTATTCCTTCTTCGTATTCTTCTCCAACAATTCTACTTCTTTGCTGCTCTTTTCGTGTTTTGTTCTTTTTGCTTTTTTTTTGTTGTTTGTTTTTGCGGTTCATTTTATTCGTTATGTCTGTATTTTTTTTTGTCAGTTTTTTAGCAATCAACAAAAATCACAACAAACAAACGTTTTGAGAAAAAAAAAACAATCATATCATCATCATCATCATCATTTGCTTTAGACAAATTTATGTTTTTTTCCGCTTTTTCCATTTTTTTTTTTGATTGAGTTGTGTTGATGGTTGTTTTTTCTTTTTTACAATAAATGACCTTGTTGACCTTGTTGTTGTATACAAAAAAATTAACAAAAATAAAAAAAAACTTAAATAAACATAAATATAAAGTAAAATCTAGAGAATAAGAACAACAAAAACCGAATATCAAAAAAAAAAATTAAAATCAAATCAAAAGAAGAAAATTTGTATAAAAACAAAAACAACTAAAAGCCGCCAAAATAAAAAAAATAGCAGTAAAATATTTAGTTTTTTTTCATTATACATTTTTAAAGTTTTTTCTTTGATGGTAAATGAACGAAAGTGCATTAATAATGCACCCGCGTTTTTGAGCTCCTTCTCTCCCTCCCTGCCTGTTACATTTAGAAATTTTTATTTGTATGAATTTTCATGTTTTAGAATAATTGAGAATTTCTTATGTTTTTATGGAAAACTTTTTAGATTTTTTAACTCGAGAAGTGAGAATTATTAAAAAAAGCATCAAACAAAGAAAATTTTCTTAAAATTTTATATAAACTTTTTTCTGAATTGAATTTATTTTCTTAATCGCACTTTATGATTTTTAAATTACTTTCAGATAAATTTTGAGAGAAACATTTTTCTTTTTTTTTCTTTGAACTTTCCAGCATAATTTTTTATCATAATTCACGATTTTTATTTAATGCTAAATGCCAGCAAATTCTAACTTGAGGAAGTTTGCTTTTTTTCTCGATATAACTGAAAATTTTTCTCAATAAATTTTGTTTCATTGAATTGAAATAAAATTTTTAATGCCACGCCTACTAAATCGCCTAAATTTTTTTGCTAATCTAGAGTTATGATGAAAGTTTGTCTTATTTCATCTAAGGCACTTGCTTATCACGTACAATCGGGATTACTAAATTAGCTTGTTCTTTGACAGAAAATTTCAATTGCCACGCCCACTATAACAGTCTCTTATCTTTCTTAATCATGCAAATGCCACACGCTAGTACTGCTCATTCGCCAAACTAAAGGACAATATTTAAAAATTTTTTTCACTTAAGCTCTGGGCTATGAAATTTTGAATCCAAATTCGGAGCGGATGGGCAAACTTAAGATTGAATCGCATGCTATGGTTGTCAAATCCATTGGCGTTTAATTTAAGCCTTACGCATCTAAATAATTTTGCTTAATGGTGGTAAAACCATCTGATTGCATTACTTTTTAAGTGATTATCACTGAAGCATAACAAAAAGTCATTCAGAGTCGATCGATATAAATAAAACTTGGATTTATCTCAATCCCTTTTTAGATGTTACAAATATCTATACAAATTTATAATACCCCAAATGGTTATAATGGATGGATAATAATAAAAGATTTTTAATGTGAAAAGGACATGAATATTTTAGTAAAGTTTGTGTTAAGAGTAAAGCAAAATAATAATAATTAATGATTATTAATGTTTTTGGCTTCATTCAGCTGTTAATTTAGAACTTAATTGAAGATTATTTTGTTTTTCTTTCTGTTTGCATTTCTACAGGAAATTTCTAATAAAAGAACAAAAAAACCAGAATTTTTTACATACACATATGAAATTAATGGGATAAACAAAAAAAAAAAAAAAGAAATTCAGAAAATCATAAAACATTAATATGCCGCACAAATACATGCATACACAACACACATATTGAATAATGATGATATTTATAAAAAAAGAAAAATAAATGAATTTCTGAAGTCGTTCAAATTTGCCTCAACTATTTGCCTCGAGCATTATCAGATTAAAGGGCATAAAGAATACAGAATAAATTTATATAATTTTGGCAGAATCAGTGTTAGAATGAAAATGAAAATTTTTAATTATTTAAAGCAACTAATCCAGAAATATTGAATGGAAACTTTAAATTATTTTTCATCTAAAAGAATAAATAATTTCCCATTGTGAGACCGAATTGAGGGGCTCATACTTTTCTTGGACCAATATAATCAATTTTCTCTAACAATCTTCAGGCATGAATTTTCTCTTGTTTCTATGAAGTTTGAAGGCAACGTAGCAATTGTTGTAATAGCTAAATGATATAGATAAAAAATTGAATTCAAACTTTAAATGGACGGTTTTCTTTTTTTTTTTTTTAAATGCTACTAACATTTTGATAAACATAAAATGCCCATCAAACAAGTTGTAAAGTATTTATAAAAAAAGCAACACCCTGCAAAGATAACTTAAAATATTATTCACATTTAAATTTTAATACTTAATACTTCAATATGTTTGTGCCATCATTGGTAATGGCATTAAGCCTTAACCATCCACCACTGAACATCATCTTTCTTCCATTATTTTATAATATTATATAAGTATCTGATGCTGTTCGGTGCATACATCATGACAGCACACTTGACCAGACTAAGTTGTTTTGTTGCGGCTGCTAATGAATAATTGCACGCGTAGAGGCCAAAAAAAAAATTCACTATTTATAGATGTTTATGCAGATTTTTTATATATGCACGTGTTTGTTTGTATGTATGACTGATAGACAGACAAATAGGCAGGTTAATAGTTAGACATATGTTGTAATTCTATTGTTGTTGTTATTATTATTATTATTATTATTATTATTATTATTATTATTATTATTATTATTATTATTATTATTATTATTATTATTATTGTTGTTGTTTGTTGTTGTTGTTGTTGTAGTTATTAATAATAACACCGGCAAAGTCTTAGTTAAAGCTATCACTGTCAAGGATCTGGTTAAACAAGTTTCAAATTGAAACAAGTCTAATGCCGCCACCAGCTATCAGGCTTCAATCATCAGCCATCACTAGTTAGAATAATTAAAATTTACCAATGTCTTTATGTGTAGTCATGATTTAATGTAAGGACATCTAATTGATTGTTTGCACGTTTGCTTTATGATTTGGTTGTTTTTGGAGTAGTTAAAATTGGAATAGTTGGTGAAATTGGAATAGCAATTTTCATTATTCCATATTGTTACAATTGCCACTGACGTATTTGCACTTGAAGAAACTGCACAAATTAAATTGACTTATAATGTCAAAGCATCATCTGTAACAAGGGGAGTACAGTTAGTGTTTTACATGCATACCTGCCTAGAAGGCTCAAATGCATGGTATAAACATACTTATGATCGCTAGCGTTGGTAGACACGTCACAAAGTGCATGCCACCGTCCCGACTAGCTTCCAATTTAAAGCCACTATTGCACCTCATCTAGTAAGCTTAATCCTTGGTGTAAGGATTCAGAGCCTTCTTAAAACCCCTAGGCTTAGATTAGATTAGCCCGATAAGCCCACCCAGCTAGCCATTTTATTCGGGAAATGGCACCCTGCTCGACAAAACTATAATAGTGGTATAAACATAATAGGTTGAGCTACGTCCGCGACATGGACACCACAGCCCCCACGAAGCCAACTCCAACATCACCACATGGGCAAAATATGAATTTGGTGATCCCGTGGTACCAAATTAAATCTTTGGATCTGATCTCGTGAACTCATGATGCCCCCTGATGGATATGGATCAGAAACCATCTCATGAGCAACTCCCAATTGAGCAGGTGCTTCTCGGGATTGGTCGCCCCCTAACAAGGGGAGTGCGTACTTTGAAGGCTTAAGCAAACCATACCGAAGTATAAATTTTACTTTAGAATTAATAATTATGCTTGCCTAGTACACTCGCCGCCATTGCCTTCCAATCTAAAGTTTATATTGCTCTTAATTATGTAGCTTATATTTTTATGAAAGAGCGGATTCTTCCTAAAATCTGCTAGATCAAGTTCATTGGATAAAACTTACTAGCGAAAAATTCATTTAGTGGTAGACACCTCTTTCGAGAATAATAAGAATATGGACAGTAGAGTCCCCATGAAATCAACACCGATATCGCCAAATGGATTCTGAATTGAGTAGTTTCGTCCAGTAACGTAGAAAAGAAAAGAATTCTAATCAGAATTTACTTCAAACTCTGCTTAACTTAGTAGCTAAAAAAATTGCAAAAGTGCTTAAAAATTTTAACAATTTTAAATATGACTTTTGATATTGATTTTTTTTGTGGGTAACTGCGATTAATCTTTTTTCTTTTGCTTAATAAATTTTTATTGTTCTTACTACGTTTTTCGTCGTTTAAAAAAAACTCCAAAGACTTCGCCGTTAATTTTTGGTTTTTCTTTTTATATTTGTAAGATATTTTTTGCGAGAGAATAGGAGACAAATCTTTTAAATAAAAAATTAATCATATTGATGAATTTTTTTCTTGCTTTTTTTTTGTTTTTTTCTTTTTTGGGGGGGTGGTTTTTTTGCTTTAGTCATTTCTTCTTCTTGCGAATGACTTCAAAGAACATGACATACGAATTAAGGTCATTTATTTATTTCAACCAACATTTTAATTTATTGGTAAAAAGAAAATACCTTTATGACAAACGTTTACTTACACATAACTTTGACTTAATGTAAAAAATTTATTAAGAGAATTTGTCTTTTTGAAATATTTGAAATATTCTTAGCAGCTTCTCCTAAAAGGCTTAAATTTTAAATATTGAACTTCCATAAAAATGATAATGATGATCATGATCATGATCATAAAGATAATTATGACAATTCTGTAAAACTTGTATAAGGCGCATGAATATTTCTTTTTTATTAGTTTAATTAATTTTGCATCATTTGTTGAATCATCTTAAAATCGACCGAACATATTTTATCACTTTGAATAAGATTTGGGTCAACAATTTATTGCAAAATATCTTGATAACAAAAACCCAAGACTTTAGAATTATTCACAATTTGCTAAGTTTCATTTTAACGAGTCGCCTTAATGTATACTTTGAAATAATTAATTATAAGGAGCCTGAAATTATTCAACTTTGATGCTTTACTTAACATGCTTTATGGTAAATTTATTGATCGTTTAAAAAGGATATATTAAAGTTTGAATAGATTGAAAAATGTTTTTTTAAAACTTTCATTTTCTTCTTCTGCAAATCTTGTCTTAAATGTTAAAAAAAATTGCATGTCCGCAAATACAATTTTTGTAAGCAGATCTATTTTATAAATGATAGAAATATTTTATTCCATATGCCATTTTTTTTCATAAAATCTAAGTTGTAGATTCATTTTCTTGACATTAGTCGATAGAACCTTTCAAAATAATGGCCGTTCCCAGAAGACTTGGTTATGTCCTCTCTAAATTTAAAAACTTTATGTTTGTTTGAGCTTAATTTTTACTAAACAATCACCATGATCTTATTTTAAATCCCAATGCTTATTATGATTATCTTAAGATTTTTAGATCATTGTATGCCTTTTTCACTATGGATCTAATATTCCATAATTCAAAGATGCTAAGGATCGGTATGATTTTTTTTTTCTATTACAATAATTTAAAAGCCATTTTATTTTATGGGCTTTCTTCCTCTAAAAGTAATTTAATATTTTTTATTAAAAATTTATATATTTTTATGCTCAGTTATAAGAAAATCACGCATATTTTTTCAAATTAGTACAAAAATAAAACAAAAATATTAAAAGCTTCCTTGAGGTTCATTTTCTTATTTATTGTACTTATTTTGGTTAGGCTGCTGTAACGCTGCTATAATGCAAAATATAAACTTGTTTTATTTAAATGTGATAAATCACAAAGGAGGAGGTTTAATGGTGTTGCCAAGATTTGCATATAATAATTTCAATGGCACAAACAGTAAAACAAGTTTAAATAATGAGGCAATTTAATTAGTGGATACCAATAAAAGTTTCAATAGCAATAAATTAATATTTATTGGCATTGCAGTAACGTCATAATTGATTATTTCATTCTTTTTTGCTGGTTTTACTCTTTGTTGTTGTTGTTGTTGTTGTTGTGTTTTCTAAAGAGTTTTAAAGTGCAGAATGAATTGAAAGTATCCAAAAAAAAAAGAAAATGTGGCCTAATTTAATTGTTTCCAATAATTCTCTAAGAGTTTGATATATGAAACTAGTTTTATTTACTCATAATGAATTTGTAAATTTGGAATTTGATTGATAAGAGCTCAAAGGCTTTTAATAAACTCATTAAATTCTTATTATTACGAAATATGATTGCGAAGTGGTCCTAGACAAAATGAACGCATATTGCAGAAAAATTATCATGGATGTTATCATAAATTTCTGCCTTGCACACAGAGGAGACCAAAAGAAAGTTATTATCCTAACTTATTTCCCTTGGCTGTCACAAAAGTTTACGTTAAGCCTAAGAGCTTATAAGAACAGGTGTCTAAAAAGATACAAAATAAATTATACACATAAAACATTTGGTAGAAGAAAAATAAGCAAGAGAAGGAAATTTTGAAAATAAACTAACACAAAATATTCTAGAGAAAATTGTTAGTTCATTTGCTACACAAACGTCTAAATAGATCAAATCCATAATAAATTGCTGTTGCTGTCGGTTATTTAAAAAAAAAAAAAGAAGCTTTTTGTACAAACATATCAAATATACGAGGATAGTTTAATAAGTGCTAGATTTTTAGTCACTTCATTTCCTCATTTTTGTACTCTTTTAATCCTTTCAAGATTGTTAATGTAATTATTCGCGGCAAAGTTAATCTCATCATTTGACAGAAAACCTTCAATGTCCAACCATTATTTTAGGTTTAAAAAGAAGGGAATGAGGAGGCCATGGACCAAACCTAAAACGCTTCAGCTATCGCTGCTTTAATTATGAACTTTTGCCAATACATTCACACACACAAGACATCTGTGCATTTTTTTGATGGAATACTTCTTTTTTCTTTATCAAATTAATATTTAACCTTTTCAAAAAGGGTAAACGGACTCTCTGAAATTTCGACCATTTTATGTTCTTGCCACGGTAAGCGATGTAAAGGGTACAATGTGCCTTACCAAAAAGCTAGGAAATTACTGTCTGATTAGCCAATAAATCTATATTTTTCGTTTGATTATTCCTTGTTTTTTACTTATGATGGTTTTACCATCAATGGAAATTCGGGTAATGGTTTGCTTTCAATGCCTGTTAAGCACAAAAGCATAACTTATTCTAAATTTTATTTCAGTCTATTGACAGTTAGTAGTTGACATTTGACCAAATCAGAGTTGCATTTGAAGTTTTTACTTGAAATATACCACAGAGCGGCAAACTTATCAAACCACCCTCGTGTATATACCTTGATATACACGTCTTTCACTTTTTAGTTTTTTTTTTGACAATGTCATTGTTGTTGTTGTTAATATTATTATTATGTTGCTGCTGCTGCTGTTGTTGTTTTAATATTATATAATCGGAAAAGAAGATTGTCTTTTATTTTATTTTTTTTTTGCTCCAATTTCGCTAAAAGAGGAAACATTTTTTTTATATATTAATGACATACAGCCCCAGTAAACTGACTAATATCAACAACAAGAGCAGCCACAATAATAGCAATAACATAATAAATAAAAATAACAACAGCATATCAAATCAAATTTCGTTACATATTTTCATGCATTGTTATTAGTTTTGTTGGTTGCTTTTTCCTTCTTTTGTGCTTTGTTTTTTAATATCATGTGATGATTAAATTTACTAACTCTTATGATACAAGGTATGATAAGTTTGTAGAAATATATGTAACAGCCAATTAAACATTTAAGAAAGATATATATGGATTTGGAAACGTTTTTTAAATCTGTGACAATTTGCTTAATATTTTTATTGTTCTTGGTATCAAAGTACAAACTTTATTATATGAGATCTAATTTGTTCTAATTTGGAAAGTAGCTTTTGTTTATTCTAAGAGCTTGAATCTGCAAGTGGACTATATCTGTTAAGTTTTTTTTTTATTGTTTTCCATGGAAAAGTCTCTTAATTTGAAAAAAAAAAGAAATTTACAATTTTCCATATTTTTCTATATTTTCTTAAAAAAAATTCTGAGTTTGAAAATGATCCATGTCCCTTGGAACTGCTATTCCTTGTCAAAGATATTTCATTGAAAAAAGTGGAATTTTGTAAATTTATTTACACTTTAACTCTCGTTTGCTTCCCTCGAAACTTTTGAACTTTGAGCCTTGACTTGCTGTGCCTAAGTTTTCAGCTGGAAAGGAAAAGTGCTATAAAGTATTTAAAAGTCTGCCAGTATCGGCTATTTCGATTTCATTTATTATTATTCCATTTTGTTTAGATACCGCTGCTATTACTTCTTCTCACTTTTTCATTTGAATATTTTTCTTTTCTTTTGATATTTTATTAAATTTTGTTTTTGTTGAGAGGAAATCTCCGTCTTTTATCTAAATTAATTACAAGAGTGAGCAAGTTTTTTGTACCATATAAAATTTTTACATGAATCAAGTTAAAAATCAAGAGAATACCAACTTGTACTAAATTCATTCCACGAGGAATAAGCAACAAATAAAATGCCAAACATTGAAGCTCAAAAAAAAAAAACAAAACGAAAAATTCTTGCATATTTTACATTTTTTGTTTCTCTGGTTCCTTTTTTTTTTTTTGTTATATTTCTTCCTAAAATACATTTTCGTACATATTCTTAGAAGAAAATCGCGTAACAAACATAGAAGATAAATCAGAAAAAAAAACAACAAGATTTTCCTTTAGGCATATTATTTATGAGCACCTTGGGTGATAATTTTTAAATTTACACCTTTACGGGATTTAATTCTTTGGTTGTTATGATTATTATTTAACAGCAAAAAGAGAAAGAAATCTCCAAAAGAATTAAAAATTACAAAAAAAAAAAAAGACAAAGAAGAGAGATCACTTGAAATTGAAAAAGATTTTTCATTGGCCCCGATTTTTTGAACGAAAAACTGAACCAACTACGTTTTGTAGCTCTCTACACAATTGAAGATTTTTCTCATATTGCAAAGCAATCTAATATTTGGCTGGGGCCAAATCTTGAAGAGTCCACCATCTAGACAGATAATTGAAAGTTGGATAATTCAGATCGATTTGCATAATGAATAATGATTTTATTATTTGTTTTGGGTGAGCAACTATAAAATTTTTCCTAAAGAGCAGTGGTGTTTTCATGTAACGTTGCATCATGGGCGTGTCCTGTGGTCAGTGCCTACGTTTCTGTCACATTTGAACACAATATCTCTTTTTGCACAATCAAGGCAGACAGACAGACGGACAGACATACCCAAAATTAATTTAGCCTTTTATGTTGATCAAGATTTTGGTCTTCTTTTTAGTTGTTACAAACGCAAAAACAAAATGAGTATACGTGCAAAATTGAGTTTTTATTTGGTATAATAAGAAAGCGCTAAAAAAAAAAGAAATATGATTCGGCTTTTTTATCAAGAGCAATCATCAAAAACATTTTAAGGTTTTACATATTAGACTACAACTACATGTGTATTTACACATATACATACACAGGCATATATGTATATATGTATATGTAAATGTTACTGATAAAAGGCCATATATTTCACTGCCAATAAGCAAAGTGCTGCGCGTTTTACTTTAATTTGTTGTTTTTCTTGATTTTTGTTGCTGCTGCTTTATTTTCGATATTCATATGAAACAGTAGCTAAAATAATTGCATTGGCATTAAAAAAAAGTGGTGGGCATTATTGTTAGGCTTAATCGACAACAACACTAACAACATCACTAACATCATCATCATCATCAACCAAGAGCTTTCATATAAAATTCGATGAATTCTATATGTTTGTTGTTGTTGTGCTTGAACACAATCATCATAAATGTTTATCTTTATTTGAATTCTTGCCATGTACACTGTTATTGTTGTGATTGCAAGTAAAACTTCACTCAAAAATGTTGTTGTTATTATTATTATATTATTATTATTATTATTATTGTTGTTGTCGTTTTTTTAAACATTTAAAGTCATTTAAGATAATTGCTAACAGGATGAACAACAATTTAACATTTCGAGATTGAATGAAAAACTGTTCTATAAATTATAATGTTTTTCTCTTTTCTCTTCTCTCTTCATTTCTTCCTCTCTTTTTTTTCTTTTTTTATTTTATTTTATTTTATTTTATTTTTTTTTGATTAGATTAACCAAAAAGTTAGAAAGAAATAAAAAAAAAGCAGCAGAATGAAATATAAAACTCATTTAAATAGAGACGACAAAAGTAAACGAAAAGCAAAAAATAAAAAAGCACAAAAAATCACAAAATTTCTTTCTATTCTTATCTGTGATACATTTTATTATTATATTTCACATGAAACTAACTATTCAAAAAGAAAAAAAACAACATTTCAGGCAGTAAAAATGAATTCTTTGTAAAAAAAAAAACTACAAAAACAAAAACAAGTAAAGAAAAAAACGTTATTAACTAATATTAAATCTTTTGCACATGACGATTCTAGAATATTTCCATCAACAATAAGGGTATTCAAAGAAAAATTCATAAATTTATGCTTATTATTTATAAGCGATATCTGAATACAAACGAACGTTATATAAAAATGCCAGAGAGCTTTCATTAAACCATTCGCTAAAAACTTTCACTTAAACTCTTTGTTTACTCATTGCTCTGCTTTACTAAGATTTAGAACTTCCTAATTATCTTATTCTAATTGACTACTTTTACCAATATAGAATTTATTTAGAACCAAAGAAACTCATTGAAAATTTTGAAAATATTCCTAAAAACTTTAAATAAAAATTTAGATCAAATTGAAAAGTATTCATACGATGATTTTTTTTTTTTTTTGGTATATATAGAAATAAAATTTATCTGAACTGAACTGTATTTTTCTGAGGCATTGAACTTTTGCGTACATTTTTCACTATATCCATTGTAGTAAAAATTCCTTTTCTTTGGATTTTCCAGTGACGACCCGATCAGAGCATTGTACACCATTAAAAATAAACTTTGCGTCATGGAAACGTATCAAGCACTTTTAAGTCTGATGTTTCGGTTATATCGAAGCACCAGCCTTAATTAAGAAATTTTTTTTTTGCTTATTTCACTCACTTGTCTCTCTCACTTTTTGCAATTGTAACAGAAAGACATGACACCTAAAAGAGCATCTTTAAAACATTTATTTATCCGATATAAACAACCAAAATTTTTTAGAATTTTGTTTAGTTTTGCGATATACTTTTTAATAGAACTGACTTCATTTACAAATTTATGAGAAAAAAAGAATTTATAGAAAGAAGAAATAAGCGAAAAATTCTTCTCGTTATGAACACCCTTAATTTATGTATATGGAAATTAGCTTAAAGCTACCAATTGAAATACTTCTATCTTGTGATATCATCTTACAAATAATATGAATGCATCTAACAAAAAGTGAAGTAAAGTAAAGTAGGGTCTGTCTGTCTGTCTGTCTGTCTGTTTGTATGATGGCATTTTTTTGTAAACTTGTAAATTTTTGTTTGTTTTTTTTTTTTGCACGAATTCATTTAATATTATTGCTACTTATTATTTGTTGTTATTATTATTGCTTATTCTTATTCTTATTCTTGTTTGATTTTCTTTATTTGTTTATTTATTGTAACATTAACAATTGTTGTTACGCAAAATAGTTTCTTCAGGCAGAATCAGTACAGCTGTTTTTTTCAATATCCACAATTCGATAGAGTAGGCCAAATACTATAAAAAGAAATAATCCAAGAAAAAAATAAAGGAAGAAATATTAAATCTTTGCTATTAAAACTTTCCATATGAATTCTCTTGCCATTTGGAAAGTATTTCCATGAAAAAAAACTGGTTCACATAAAGGCTTTTTAAAATTCTATCTACTTTCTGGATGCTTAATGAAGTGAGTTCTCTCTCTCGTAAGGAACGGCTGAGGATCTATTTTCAAAAATGTTTCTTATTAAGTTCCATGAAAGTATACAAAACGAAAATGGGCAGATTAGGCATTTTGCTATTTTTAATGAATGCTTCCTGGTTGCTTAAGGAATAAAGTTCTCCCTCTCTCTCGCTTTCAGCATTTCGCAGTGTGCAATCAATCCAATAAAATATTTACAACTTCATTTCGTTGAAAGCACTATTTTTTTTTGCTAAATTTCTATTAATTTTTGTTACTATCTTTACTTTGAATGTAAAAAATATTGGTAGTGAAATGGTTTTTTTTTTTTTTTTTGTATTAATATTTCTCTGCTTGTTTGTTGGATCTATGAACTTTTTCTGCTAAACGTTAGAAATTTTCACCATAAAAATTGTTTTATCGACACATTGAAATTTTGCTATTTTTACTTTATATTTTCTTCTTATTTTTTCGTAAATTGTTTAAATGTTATTCATTTATAGAGATCAAAGAAAATAAGAGGAACAATTATTAAATCTTCATTGTCACTAATGCCATTAACATGAATTATATGCCAAAAACCAAGCAAATTAGAAAAGAAGAAGCCTCCTTTTTTTTGCAAACTCGTAAATTATCTCAAAGATTTATTGGTGCCTTATTATTTTGTGTTTTTTTTTCATTTATTCCATTTAAAGAATGACACAAGCAATTAATATTTTAATTAACATTTTACATAGACATTTTATAGATGAAAGTTTGTCTTTGTAGGAAGATTTCATTTAAATAGTAATTACTATTTTAATTAACGCCTTAACGTTAGCGTTTCTATGAGTTTTATATTGTATTATTCTTAGAGAATATTCTCCGCTTTTTTTTTTAGTACCAGTGCCTTTAACTTATGAACTTTGTATTAGCCTTTTTGTACTTCATTACAATGGTTTTCTAAGGTTATTTGTGAGGCAATTCCCGAGAGGAATCCATATAAATTAAGAATTGAAAATTGATAGAACTAAAAGCTTTGCTATAGAGATGATTTGGAAGCGCGATCCAGTCTAAAATTTAATTTATTACCACTATGAAAAAAAAATCATTTCGTAAATGGTTTTATCAAGATTGGCTATGTGTACATTGTTCCACTCCACAGGGGGCGACCAATCCCGAGAAGCACCTGCTCAATTGGGAGTGGCTCATGAGATGGTTTCTGATCCATAGATAGTTTGGTACCACGGGATCACCAAATTCATATTTGCCCATGTGGTGATGTTGGAGTTGGCTTCGTGGGTTCTGTGGTGTCCATGTCGCGGACGTAGCTCGACCTATTATGTTTATACCACTATTATAGTTTTGTCGAGCAGGGTGCCATTTCACGAATAAAATGGCTGGGTAGGCTTATCGGGCTAATTTAATCTAAGCCAAGGGGTTTTAAGAAGGCCCCGAATCCTTACACCAAGGATTAAGCTAACTAGATGAGGTGCAATAGTGGCTTTAAATTGGAAGCTAGTCGGGACGGTGGCATGCACTTTGTGACGTGTCTACCAACGCTAGCGATCATAAGTATGTTTATACCATGCATTTGAGCCTTCCAGGCAGGTATGCATGTAAAACACTAACTGTACTGTTCCACTCCACAAGCGGTGGCGCAATAAAGCGATATTTCTCCTAAGATGAGCCACATGCCATGTCCCGGCATTTAATTCAAGTAGAAAGTCTCTAAGGGTTATTAGTCTCGAGTTGCACTCCCTTTATTGACATTGGCATTTTGGTGGAACACTCTTTGAAGGCATATAAATCGAATCCAATTTTATTTCGTTATCATCCACCTTAAATTCATGGCTCAATTGCGACACATTCGTAATATTTTGTAATTGGAAGAAAAATTTTCGAATAGTTCTGTTTGAATCAAATTATAAAGTTGTAACATCTAATAAACGCTTCTTAAATGATCTGACATTCTCCCTAGAGAATTTTGAATAAAAATTATAGATCCAGAGTAGAGAAGAACTATGGTTAGTTCTCAGATTTTGAATATAAAGTTACATTACTAATTGGCGGTAACTGGGGGAAATAAGTGCTATAAAAATCAAGCATTTAGCATTCGCGGTGCACATAAGTTCAAAATTTCAATGCGCCATATTTAAATTGTGAAAAAATGTATACTTAAAGTTTAAAAGATTATTCTAATGGAATGAATCCAAGAAGCATCTTGCCAAACATCTAAAATATAATGACCCGAAAAGAAAAAGCAAACATTTTGATGATGCAAAGAAAGTATAAATAAACTATAAAATAAATTACAAAAAAAAAAAAACAAGTCAAATGAAAAAAAATTCTATAGAATTTTAATTATAAATTACAATCATTTATTAACCACTAAATCCACCTACCACCACCATGCTCAAGTCATACAAATCTTATACAATAGAAATATATAAATCGTCCATATAACAACTTCGATTATTCCCATTATTCGTTTGTTGTTTATTGTTTATTGTTTGTTGTTTGTTGCAATTTAATTGTCATTAGAGAACTTGGCAAACAAGTTCTAATACTAAAAACTATTCTCTTATATATACATATTTATTAATTGCTATTGAACTAAAAGCAAAGCACAAAAAACATTAAATATTATTATTGAATAATCGAAGTTATAAAATGGATAATTACAATTGACCTCCAATAATGTTAAATTTTCTAATAATAATAATTGAGCGAGAAAGAAAAAAGCACAGCCAATAAAAGAAGAAAAAAATACAAATCACAACAAGATTTCCAATAATAATGATCTAAAAAAAAAAAAAAAAAAACCAAAAGGGAAGTATTTGTTTCATTGTTTGAGTAATATTTTGTAAGATTTTTTTTGAGAGTACTCTTTGAAGAAACTTTGGCAAGGCAATATGGCTAATAATTTATTTATTATATTAGAGAGAATTTCATTCAATATTTTCTTTATCAAATTACAATATAAATTATAATTATAAATTTATAAAAATTTCTATATTTATGCGTATCGCTAATAAAAAATTTAAAATGGAATTTAAATAGTGTGGATAATTTTTGTTCAATGGGTCTTCCATTTAAGTATTTCCAAATATTTGTAAGGGACTTGTAATGCTGATAATGATTTAAAATTATAAATTTTTTTTTTTAAATTACGAATTTATCTTGGACCTGGCGATTGAATGATGGCTTAGTTGTACTAAGTTGTCTAAGATCTTTGAAATGATATCAGTCGATGTGGAACATTTTTAGTGCTTTATGAAATGAGCTATGATTTCCTAAATATAAACAAATAATACTTGGCATATGATCTGATTATGTGTTATTAGGGGCGTGTCTCTGGGTTAAAATGATAGCTGAGATACACATTGTACACAAATTTTAATTAAATAAAAGTACTTTTCCCAAATTTCATTAATTGTCTGGTAAAATAAATGTATAAATTTTACTTTTTGATTTGTTTGCTCTTAAAACCCTGGGCCACTTGTTTTATAGATTGTTTTTAGCGTGCGCAGATGGACAGGGATAGAAAAAAAAGGGCTGGCTTCCTTGTTAATTTAAATGGCGGCTCTTTCTTAAAAAAGTCATTACATCGACAGGAACTTTAATTTTGAATATATTTTAATGAAATTGGGTACTGCTTTCCATTTAGACATAAAAAATACATATACCAAATTTGATCCGTATACGACCATTTTTTGAACTTCCTTTTAAGTAATGAATTTTTTTATTAATTGGAATTTTTTTTTAAATTTTATTGGTTTGTATTTAATAACATAAAGTAAAGTGATGTAGAGTATATAAGAGTCGAGCACGACCAACTAGAAAGTTCTTATTCGATTTTTTTTTACATGTTAGTTTTTATGTATCTATTAGGAAAATCTTCATAAAACAAAATTAAATGAATGGGCGAACATTCGCCTTCATTTACTTGATTAACACTTTTACACAAATCCATGAAAAAAAAAGAAAAAAGAAAACAATAAAAAAATAAGCATTAATAAAACATTATTATGTAATGTTAAATGTTATGCGTTTATGTCAAAGATGAAGATAAAGATGAAAATGAAGCTGAAGAAGTAAAAGAATTATATTTTTTACATGAAATAAATTATATAAAATAAATGAATCTGAATGAATGAGTTTGTTGGTCATTAGAGTAATATTGCATTTGATACTAAAGGTAGAAATATATCTAAAAGATTGAAATGAATTATTGTGGTTAGAATTTAGAAAAGCAAATGAAAAGGTAAAATAAATTATGCTGTTAGAATTTTCTCTGGCAAGGGAGTGAAAGATAAAGGCGGCCATGTAAAAATCAAGTGATTATTGAAAATCATCAACATCAGGAAGTAAAAAAAAAAAAAAAAATTAAGCCATTAAAGTGAATGCATCATGTAATGCCTTCTTCTTCTTCTCCTTATTCTTCATTTTCTACTTTTTTTTTTTCTTTCTTGATTTTGTAAGCCTAATTAAGCCTAAAAGGTAGATATGAAAAATAAAGAAGAAAATTTATTAATCATTAGAATAATAACACTTTGTTTTTTTCTTTATTGTATTTTAAACAATTCTTCAAACAAATTTTATATAGAGATGTGAAAATTCTGCAATGACAATTGAATCAGTTAATCAGTAAATTTTGAATCATTAAATTGTAAATATTTCGGCCAATTGAATTTTCTTCTCAATTATGAATTTAATTAACAAGAATAAAACAGTCAAGAGTTTAGAAAACGTTCTCAGGTTTATCAGATCCTTTCATTTCCTTCATATCTGTGATTTTATAGTCTCATTACAAAATTACTTTATCAAATCATCAGGTATCTCCAAAGTTGATGATTTCGTAGGACAATTGTTTGTATATTTGAAATATTGAGGAAAAGACAAAAGGTTATACCAGGAAATCAAATTATAGCAAAATTTAATCAAAAGTATTTTCATTTCAGAAAAATTGTAGCAAATTAATCTCTTTTTATAAATTTTGGACTCGTATCATAAATATCCCATTTTTGCGCTTTCATAAATTTCTTAATTAACTTAATTTTTGTTTAAATGAAGAAACTGCAAATCCAACTAATTAAACCGTTTTAAATGTTATTTTATCGATATAAAATTTTAGGTTGTTTAAAAAATGATTTTCTTCTTTTCTAAAGTGGATCATGTAACACATTTTTCTTGCCAATTTTAAATGATTTAAGCCATATAATTTTTTTCAGAATTTCTTCTACAGAATTTTTTTTTCCAGACTCCATACGAATAGAATAGAAAAAAAGTTGATATCAGCTTTTTGGGTAAACCAATATTTATTAGTAGATATTAAGTAATTGTATGAATGAATTTTTTTCATAGAAAAAAAAAAAATAAATTGTATCAAACTTGATTAAATTTATAAAATTTTATAATTAACTCATTAAATTTTTTGATTTTGTTTCTTTTTTTTCTATTTCTCTTTTTTTTTTGTTATTTTTATTTTGTTAGTTTTTTTTTTTTTTGTTATATTTTTTAATTACTTACGAATGCTGTCAGTCAAGTTACAACAAGTCAAATCAAGTTGAATTGTGCCAATTTTTATTGGACTGTAAAAGAGAAATTAACATTTTGTGGCGGAAAGATATAAAATAATTTTGCTAAATTGAGATTTTATGATTTCTAAATGTTTACGACATTTAAAAGGAGTTAATTAGATAAATTGAGAGAAAAAATATATATTACGATTATGCTGAAGAATTGTTGTTGTACAATAAAATAATAATTTTTGTATGTATAAACAAATGTCAAAATGTAGTAAATAATAAAACATTTCGTTCTAACATAAAAATGAAAAAATTCCGTAATTTTAATTTTCTATCAAAATTGCTTATAGCAAAATCATAATAAAATAATAAAATTTACTGTAAAATATTCTGAAATTTTTTTTAGAGATTTATGAGGTATTTTTAGATGCAGTTACCAATTAATTAATTTGATGTTAATTTTTTTTTTATTGAAATCACTTTGAAAAAGAAAGAAAATAGAAGGAAAAGAAACAAAGAAAAAAAAAGAATTTTACAAAAAAACAAAAAAAAAATTCCATAAAATTGTAAGAGATTAAATTGATGATTCAGAATCTAAAAAAAAAAATTTTACTTGATAAAAAATTTTTTTTAATAAAAGTGTCACCATTTGATAAAGTTTGAATATAAATCGCTTCATCCATAAATTTATTCAATCAACTTAATACTTAAAATTTTTTTTAGATGATGATTGTTTTGGAAAATTTCCAACTAAATTTATTCAGGTATCACATAATTGAAATATGCCACGCTTACATTTATAATAAACATAAGAAAATTACTAACTTTCTGATCGAAGGAGAAGTCAGTCTATGAAAAACAAAAATAAAAAAAAAAACTTAACTATTTTGATATTGTTTTATTTTCTTCATTATTGTTTTTATTATTGTAATTTATATAAACCATAAAACTAAATATATTTTAAAATATTCACAAAATGATTAAATATAAAAATCCTTTGCATTGGTAAAATTTTTGGAGAAGCCAACTTTAAAGGCGGAAAAATGCTTCTTTTTTGTTGTTTGCTTGTTTTTTCTTGGCTTTTTTTCTTGTTGTTGTTAATTTGATATCTTACTTTTTATTATGACTTTATTATGCTAAAAATGATTATTATTATTATATTATTATTATTATTGTTGTTGTTGTTGTTGCAAATTATATGCCATTTATTTGAATCCAGGTGGTTTAACTTTTGTAACTTTTATTTGGACTTTTTAATTTTCGAACTGCTTTTTTCCCTTTTTTGTTTTGGCTGTTTCTGTTGTTGTTGTTGTTGTTATTATTATTATTATTATTATTATTATACTCTTCATGCTATTGCTGCGGCTGCTGCTGTTGTTGTTGTTGCTGGTATTACATCTGCAATTGTTTATTTTTTTAAATGATTACAAAATAGCGCCGATTAAATGCCCAAAACAAACAGACAGAAAAAAATTGAAGAAATTGAAAAAAAATTGAAAAAAAGTGTAATAACAGCAAACACAAATAATGAAAATCATAACCAAAGGCAATTTTGATGTTTACTTTGTAAATATTTTCGCATGAAAAAAAAGGGAGAAACAAAAAGCCAAAAAAAAGTAAGAAATATAAGAAAAAAATGAGTGAAAAAAATTCAAACAAAATTTCAGCACTTTTAAGAATCTTTAAACGGTAACAATAAAAACAACAACAACAACAACAACAACAACAGCTATAAAATCAACTCAATATAAACGAGATGATTTAATTCATATTAAAAAATAAAGAGCTTTTTTCTTCGTCGCAAAAAAAGGCAAAATAAAAAGAACCAACAACAATAAAAAACAGGAAAAAATATTAAAATGTTGATATGCACATGAATCTTTTAGAATGTTCTTACTTCATTATTATTATTATTATTATTATTATTATTATTATTGTTATTGTTGTTGTTGTTGTTATTGCAATTGTTATTATTTTTGACAGCTGCACTTGAAGTTAAATTGTATGAAGCTAAAAAGAAAATAACAAAAAAAAAACAAAAAAAATTAAAAATTTTCCTCATTTCATCTTCTTCTTCTTTATCAATCATCTTAACACGCAAAAACCCATCAAAAATATAACACTATGGATTATAAATAATAAATAAAGTGCATAGCAACAATAACAATGCTAAGAGTAAAATTAAGTAAATTAAGTTGGAAAGAAAAAAGAAAACAAAAAAAAATTTTATAAGGCTAAGGCCAAATCCTAGATACTTATCATCCAGACACCATGGTATTAAGATTTAGAATTTGCTTTAATTTTTCAATAGTAGATGTTGCAGACCAATAGTCTTCCTATTTGTGTTTTCTAGTTTTTGCATTTTACAAAGAATAAGTAAAAAGTCCATTAAATTTTTTTTTGAAAAAACCTGGGGCCTTCCCAGTTTATCGATTATGCCCATTTTCCATACAAATCGGCCTGCAAGAATTTCCGATACTTCTCCAAAATTTGAGCTTAATATCTCTGAGAGAACAGATGGGCCCAAAGACAACCAAATAGACAGTTAGACAGACAGACAGACAGGCACGGTTACATCGATCCAGAATTAAATGCTAATCAAAAATTTTAAAATTTTGTAGAATTTTCGATGTTGCCTTTTGAATATTCCATATATAATGACAAAATATATGCCCAACTTTCTGTTGGTGGGTATAGAAAAGCTGCTGGGCTGCTGTTGTAAACTAAGTCACCGGGCACATGTCATTTTTCGTGAAACATACAAAGCCTTCGAGGTTTTTTTTTATTGTGTTCTTTGAAGTTATAGCATTATCTTATTATGCGTTTTTTACTTTTATTTATTCTACTTATTCTGCATAAGAAGCAGAATCTGATTCTTTTTTTCAATCTCTTCTTATGCTTCTTCTTCTCCTTCTTCATCATCATCATCTTTTTCTTTTAATTTTTCTTCTTTTCATTGATGTTATTTTTGTTGTTATTATAATTATTTGTTATTGCTTTTATTGTTATTGTTATTGTTATTGCTATTGCTAGCGTTTTACTTAGTTAACCAAAACCCAACGTTAAAAAAGAGTTGGAATAAAAGCTTTAAAGAAAATTATGTGGCAATTAAGCAGCCAGCACTTGCAACAATTTCAAAGTAATTTCTTTCTTTTAAATTTCTTTTTATTTATTTATTTTTTTTTTTGAAATTGTTACATTTTTGTTGTTGTAATTCTTTATCTTTATCATTGTTAGTGTTGCATTTGTTAAGCATTTGAGAATTTTTATTCTCGCAAATTTTTATGGCCCATTGTGGCTCTTGTTGTTGTTGTTATTGTTGTTCTTGTTGTTGTTGTTGTTCTTGTTGTTGTTGTTGTTGTTTTTTGTTTTGTTGTTGTTGTTATCCTAACCGCGCTATAATTATAATATCAAAGATATAGTTTACTTTTTTCTTTGCTTCTCTTCTTTCCTTACTCTTACACTCCTTTTTTTTTGGCATCTCTTACCTTTTTCCTTAAAAATAATGCTTAAGGTGCTTATTTATTGCTGATATATTAGACCTGCATAAAAATGCAACTTAATACAATGATGCAAAAATGAAAATAAAATTCAAATGGAAACAAAAAAAAAAAGTCACCCAAAAAAAAAAATTTGCCTTATACGATTCTAGCGATTACAAATGTACGTAGATTTATGTTAAAGTAAAAGGGGCCAAAAATATAAAATGGAGATAGAGAAAAAAAAACAAATTGTATATAAAATTACAAAAAAAAAAAATGTAATTGGTTTGTTGGCAAGTCCATACCAAAACCGTAGGCAACCAAAGCAAAGCAAAAAGGCGAAGCAAACCCAACCAAAGTGAGAGTTTTTATGAGTTTTTTTTCTTTTTCTTTTTTTGCATGATTGTGATGTTGTTATTGTTAATGATGCAAGATGCTGATGATGATGCAAGATGTTTACTTTGTAAGGATGTACAAAATTATTAGTTACCGCTGAAGATGTTTTTGCTGCTGTTGTTGTTGTTAACTGCTGCTGCCATTGAACCTGCTGCTTCTATTCATTTCCATTCACTTCTATTACACAGCTATTTTTTTTTTACGTTGCTTTGCTCATTTCATGCTCAGTTAATCTTATATCTTACTTGTTTTTGTTCTTCTTCTTGTTCTTAACACTAACATTCACATTCACTTGGCGCACTTAGATTCACTGATTACTGCTGCAGTAATCTTTTTCCTTGTTTTTTTTTTCTTGCTTGCACAAAGCAGATGCATTTGGATTTTGAGCATTTCCTTCATATAAATAATAAAAAAAAAAAAAAGAAAGAACAAAAAATATTGAATCAAAGTAAATGAATGCAACAATAACAACAACAGCAATAATAATAATAATAATAACACATGTCAAACAAATAATAATAAATGATAATAATGGTAATGGCAAACGCGATAGAACTAAGTACCAACCAACCAACTGCACACACACACACACACACAACACACACACACACATGCATACATGTGCAACGAAACAACAACACCCAAAATGTGTTTTAAATGAAAGAATAATAATAAGGCAGAAGAAGAAGAGACCGATTGTTGCAAAAGCAAGTAATGCACTTCACTTTATTGCGTTTTTATTTTCATAACATCGAGCGATTTACTTGCACTTTTCTTTTTGGTTTTTTTTTTGTTTGGTTCTTTTTTTTTTTTGTTAGCAGAGATTCAAACATATGTTTGAAATTTTTTACTGCACATTCATTTGTTAATATGTTACATATGTTACTTACTAAATAGACAGACGGACAGACAGACAGATAGAGAGAGAGAGAGAGAGAGAGAGAAAAAATATTTAGACAGATATGGAAAGCCAGCTTGGCCTGTCTGCCAACATTGGCAGAATGTTAAGGGAAATCGTTCATATTTAACAGGAAACAATAAAATTGTTGTAATTTTATTTCAATTATTTTCTTTTACTTTTTTTTGTTTTATGTATATTTTTATTATTTTTTTTGGTTGGTAGAAATCTTAAATTATCTATTTGTATTTATACGATTGTTTATTTCAAATGAATATAAAAAAGAAAAGAATAACATTCTTTCGAATAAAAGTTAAATGCAAAAAAAAAAAAGAATAATTAAGCACCAAAAGAGCCAAAGAAAAGAACAATTCATTTATTCAAAATTGATCAATTTTATAATTTTTTTTCGATAATTAATTCAAGTAATTAATTTCCCCGTTTTTTTTTCTCGTGTAATTATATTTATTAATTATATTAATTTATTGTATTAATTTTTTAAATTAATTGTGTTAATTTAATTGACTAAGTTAATTAATTAATTAAGTAATTAAAGAAAATTATTCAAATAATTTATGGCATTTAATTAATTAATTAATTATTTAGAATAATTTACTTAAATAATTTATTAAATTAATTAATTTATTAAATTAATTAATAAATTGAGTAATTAATTAAAGTACATTATTTAAACAATTTATTGAATTTAATTAATTAATTACTTAAAGTAAATTATTTAAATAATTTATTGATTATAATTAATTAATTAATTACTTAAAGTAAATTATTTAAATAATTTATTGAATTTAATTACTTGAAGTTAATTATTGAAATAATTTATTGACTTTAATTAATGAATTAAGTAATTAATTGAATAATTGTGCGATTGCATTGATTATGAATTAATTACTAAACTAATTAATCTTCTTCAACTCCGTTTTTTTTTGTTTCGGTTTCCTCGATATTTTTTCAATGAAAATTTCCTTTTTAAATGACCCATAATAAAAATTCAAAATACAAATAAAAAAAAATCAATCTATAACATTTGCATAACAATACTAACAAGCGAAAACATTATACCTTGGCAGACAATCAAACGTTTAGCACACGAAATATAAAAGAATTGAGAGGTACAAATTTAAGATTGAAATTTATATATATATATATTTTTTTTACTTGTTCTCAATTTTCATTTTATCAATGAAATAAAACTTTACATATAAATTTTCATATGTTTGTATTTTTTTTATGTATAATGTATGTATGTGTGTGTGTGTGAGTAGTGTGCATTTATTTTAATTTAACATCCAATGACATTGAATTAGAAGTAGTGCCATTGTTATTGTTGTTATTGCAACATTAAAATTCAATTTTTTACAATTTTTTCTTTTTTTTTTACAAACATATATTTGTCATTATATATTTACATCATGTCACTCTAAAAGTTTTAGATCAAAATATATGTAACAATCATCTTTAATGGTCATAAACGAAAAAATCGAAAATCGAATGAAATACAAATCGAAATAATTCGCAACTTTCATAATACAGTAAAAAGAATTTATTAAATGATAAACATTTATATTTACAATTTGGTATATTGTTCATATTAAATATTGAAACCGTTTGAACTTAGAGTTTTAAATTATATTATGTTGTTCTAACTTAACTTAACTTTTCATTTCTTACTTTTGATAATTAATGCTTAATTAATTAAATACAATGTTTCTAATAAACTAAGATCATTATCATTAAAACTATAATTACATTTTTGTATTTTGTACATGATTTTAGATGCCAACTATGCCAACAACTATGCACGACTTTTTTAGAATTTAAAAAGTATCAGAATGAAATAATAATAACAATCAGAATGATATGTCATGAATTTTATTTACTATTTCTTTGTAACTTTTTCTTTTTTCTTTTTTTTTTTTTTGTATCATTATTTTGTTTTAAATAAATGCCTTGAAAATTTTTTAATTTAAATTATTAAATCATGTTACTAAAACAATCATAATAATACAACAATGTATAAGAATTGAAAATTCATTAGTAACATTGTTAAACATTTGCGTCGAAACAATGTTGCTTAACATCTTATAAACATTTGCATTTTGATATTAAACAGAGCAATTTCTTAACAATCAAAACAATACAACAATGTATAAGAATTGAAAATTCATTAGTAACATTGTTAAACATTTGCGTCGAAACAATGTTGCTTAACATCTTAAAAACATTTTGATTTTATGTGCGATATTAAACAGAGCAATTTCTACGTTTTGTGTAAATAACAATAATTTTCTTTATTAAGAATTTCTTATGCCTGCTTTTTATTAAAGTTAATTAAACAAATTAAAAAATTTGAAACTCACTTAATAATTTAAATATGTTGCTAAGCTTATAGCTTATGTGCTATAAGCTATAACATAATATCAGTTTTATAGTTCTCGCAAAAATATTTCACATTACATATTTAAGAATCGGCATAATGTATACAATATTTTTCTTGTTCTTCTCCTTTCTCTATTTCTATCTCTACTTCTACTTTTTATTATTATTATTCTATTTCTTCTTCTTCTTAAAAAAATTATAACATTTATTTATTGGTTTAACAAAATTTCAATAAATTGCATTTAATCATTTAACATGATAAATAAACGAATAAAGCTATCACACAAATTATAATAAATTGATAAATTTTATAAACCAAATGAAATTCTATAGAAAAATCATTAATAATTCTATTTCAGAGGCTTCCGTTAACGTTACAAAAATTGAGGTTAATTTTAAAGAGAAAAAAATATAAGAGAAAAAAAGAAAAATTTCCAAAATCATAAACTAGAAATTTGTTAGCAATTTGTGCCCAAATGAAAATCAACAAAATCAATGAGATGACTAAAATTTTACCTGACTGTATTATTCACCTGTTACACGATTTATTGTTTACTGTAAATTGTTGCTTGAAATTCTTTTTTTTTTTTTGTTCTTTTTTTTATTTTTCTTTTTTGCTCTTATTGCTTTATTGTGCATATTTTCTGTTAGAACTTGAAAAATACTGTTATATTTACAATAATTCACTAGCAAACAAATTGCCGTGATCTAATCGAAGGCGAAATTATTTGCTTTGTTTATTCTTTGATTTGCTTCTTTGGCTGCTTTGTATTTTTGGCGGCTTTCATTCTTTTATGAATGGTTTACCATGGTTGAATGAAAAAGAAAATAAAGATCTTATTAAAGAGATAAGAAAATAAAAAAGAAACAGTTCACGCTTGTATATGGCGCATGCCTTGCCAGGCGATCATATAAACCATCACATTTGGTACACTTTCAACCACATTACTCTTTGCGTTTTTGTTTTTACATTTTAGGTGGCTTTCTTGGTGCGAGATAGCCTTTGTAAATGTTTCGTGTTTCGTAGCTCTTTTTAAAAATATTCCTATAAAATTCTTGATTGATTTTAATGGTCAATTCATTTTCAATTTTCCTTTACAATTCATTCTCTGCAGATGTGTCAATAAAATTAATAATATTGTTTCATAATTATATCAAAGATCTTTTGAACTCAAGCAACAATAACAACAACAACAACAACAACAACAACTTTTTAAATCAATTTAAATATGAAAGAAGATTAGTGTTCTCATCTCCCAAAAACAAAGGGTGTTGGGTTTATTCAAGAGGCAAAACACTTAAGAACTCTATGGTAGGCCGTGGCCGCCTTTTAAATACCCTACATCCTTTTGCTTAATGTTATTAAGAGCAAAACAATAAAATTGAGAAACATTTTTTATTATTTAAAAAGTTCATTACTTGAAAGGAGGTTCCAAAAATGGACCTATCTACATCTAATTTGGTATACACATTGCTTATGTTTAAATACAAGGCAATGCTAACTTTCACCAAAATGTATATAAAATTGCAGCTTTTGTCCATATAAAGGAAGTTTTTCGTAAAAATAGATCGATCTAGACCAAATTTGATACACGAATCTTCTATGTTAAAATAGAACGTAGAGTCAATTTATGTTAAAATACTTTTGAAATTGTAATTTCTTTTTCCCCAAATAATGGAAAACGCATTTAATGGGTTCTATTTTAACAATTTTCAATGGGGCTCGTCCTAAACCAAAAGGCATTTAAATACAAAAATTTATTAAAATAAGTGAAATATTGCGATCTGTAGCTTTGATAAATTAACATGGACAGACATACAGACAGACTTAAATTGAATGAGAAGGGAATCGAATCTAAATCGTTTAGTACAATAAGAGGTTGGTCCATTTCAATTCCATATGAAGAGGTTGTTGCAAACATCCATAAAAATTTATAATACTTTGTATCATAAGTGGTGTAGGGTACAAAAAATAAAATACAGGAATAAATTGTTACCAATTTGAAGAATGAACCAAAAAAGAAATAAAAAAAAATTAAAAATGAGCACAATCAAATTCATAAATAAAAAAATAAAAATGAAAATAATAAAAAGAGGAAAGAGAAAGAAATTTAATGTTTACTACACCTGACCACCGTCAATGCTGTGGGTCGTAAAATTATTGATTTTATTTAAAAAAAAAAAAAAGCAAACAAACGTTTTTCTTTGCTTTTTTTTTGTGTATTCATTGCACTGAAAAAATATCAACAGAAGAGCAGTCTCAGTCATAATAATGCATGTCAATAATGTTTAACTATTTTTTGTTGCCCAATGAAGACCAAGAAGTAAAAGGGAGATTTTAGAGAAGGTAGAAAAACGAAAAAAAAAAGGAACGCCGGTTTATATGACAAAGATCAAATCTTGAATACTCAAAAATCTAAGAGAAATTTGTACTATTTTCTATGAAGTAATCTGCGTGATAACAGGTTTATATAAAGAAGTAGGCGTGGCCATGCATTTTTTACTTTTATAAAAATATTTATAAATAAGAAAATTTATTAAAGCGTTTTCAGTTTTCTGTGAAAGACTTCATTTGACAAAAGTTGATTCCATTTTATTGGCATATTTTTAGATCTAGTTGATCCATTTTCTAATATTAACCAATTTATCTAAATAATAAACAGTTGTTCTGCCAATTTTCATATCAATAACTTAACTTTTTAATTTGGAGAAACCTTTCAATCATTAGAAATCGTTTCAGAATTTCAGGTCGTTCAAGTAAAATCTTTGCTGCCAACTGTTAATGGGTCGCAAACATTTTCAGAAAATATATCACTCCAATTACTTTAATTTTTGGTTAAATTTTAGCTGAAAACTATTTTAGCTGGTTGTTGTTGCTGTTACTATTTTTTGCTGGTGTTTTTGCTATAATTGTTGTTGTTGTTGTTATTATTATTATTAAAGTTGCTTAACTGCTTAAGTTAACGGTACTTTATGGCAACAAATCCGAAATAAGTCTGACAAATTGTTGACATAAATTGATCTTGACAAAAAAAACAAGAAAACTCTGATAGCTCAAGTTTTTCATTTCTATTTCTGTTGTTGCCTTTTACTGCTGTTGCTCATATTTTCAATAAGTTACTTTACAAATTTTATATTGTATTATCTTACGTTGTTAGTTTGTTTGAACAATTTGTACACAATTTGCCAACAATCATTAATTTTTTTATACAATTTGGACAAGTTTTATTTCGAGTGCAAATTATGTGACATATAAATCCATTGCTTGCAAACACTAACTTCAATCAACTTAAACTTTTTGTTTAAAAGGGGAAAAGTAAGAAAGAGTATGTGAGAGTGAGAGAGACAGTTGTATATAAAAATCATTCAAAGTAGTAAAATTCGCTTTGTTACAAATGAAATATATAAAAATCAATAGAATTTCATATAAAATTTTTTTTATTTTTTTATATAAATTTTATCATTAACACTGAAATTTATAATAAAGAACATTTCAGTCTATTTGCTCAGTTAAATGCCACAATGGATAAGCTTTTATTTTTGCGTTAATAATCCTAATAAATTTGTCCAGAAATCTCAGAACGTGTCAGGCCCAGTTTCTTTAGAGAAGAACTTTTTGTGAAGTATCACAAAAAGATCAAATTGAAAAAGCACTTTTTAATATTTTTGTGAAAGATTGAATAAGACCCTTGGGCATATAAAAGGCCTCTAGGTTTTTAGCTATTCAAATTATTGTCTTTGATAAAGCTTATGATTTGCTTCAATTGAAAGCTCAAAAAAGATTTATACAATGTGCAAACTTTTCTCAATGCTCGACATTCATTTAAAAATTTTTTAATTTTAATCTATTTGTAATTCCATGCTTTAGAGTTGCCAAATAGTTTACAGCATTCAATGTTTTAAAGTTCCCCGAAACCTTTCTTACCATCGTTCTCTGTTCTCAACCCTTAAGAATTAAACCAATTAAATTTATTAAATGTAATAAAGTAATTAATGCCAAAATCGAATAATTTTACAAGCAATTAAATGAAAAAAAATATCAATGAACCAAAAACAACAAAAAAAATTTTAAAAAAAAAAGAGCCACAATTTTGATTTAAACAAAAAAAAAAAAAAAAAAAAAAAAAGAAAAGAAGACCTAAAGGTTTTTTTCTACTTTGTTGGTGTTCTTCTTGTTTTTGTGTTGCGTGTGTTGTGTGTGTCTAAAATTCTTATTGACAATTAACTTTGAAAGGGAAGTTAAGACAAAACTTTTACGTACAAATATTTTATTGACCAAATATGCCGCTAAATGAAACGGAAGTTTTTACTTATGTCTGCCGTTTATATGGTTGAATTGTGCCTATGCGCTTAACATAAAAAGTTTTATAAATAAAAAAGAAAAAACATACAAAAAACAAAAATGTATGAAAAAAAAAAATAAAAGTAAAATTCATATAAAAATGGTAAATGCAAATTTAATTCTTAAAACTTCCGACTTCTTGCGGCGAACATGCGCAAACAAAAAAAGAAACATTCTATCTCTCTCGCTCTCTCTTCTCTCTCTCTCTCTCTATCTCTTTCTATCTTCCTTTCTCTATCTCTATCTCTCTTTTAGTTTCACATTCATCAAGCTTAATGAAGAATTTTGTTATAAAAGTCTTTATTGATTTCGTTTGAGTTCTCCATGAGTCATATCGGCAATAGAATGTAGAAATCATGTTTTATAATGAATTCAGAGTGTGCAAAATGTACATGTATTATTCAAGGGCTTGCCTTCATCAATAAGGAAGCTTCCTACTGTAGCATTAGAATTCTGAATCGATTTTTTAAACTTTTATTTCATTGAAAGTTCTCTTCATAGCAAAAATGTACACTACAAAGCATTGGAAGTTATTGAATGGAAATTGCTATTGAATATGGATAAAAAAAATAGTTTAGTAGGATAAGTTATTATTGGTACACTCTAAACAGAACTTAACTCTCTTTTTTCTAAAGCAGTTAATGATGCAGAATATTTTTTATCACTTTAATTATGGAATTTCCGTAGAAATTCATTCATATCATTTTCTGGCTTTTTTTTTTTTAATGAATTTTAACAAAATATTGTACTTTAACAAAATATTCTAAAGTCGACCTTGAACGATTATAAAAGTTTATAATGGTTTTGTTATAGCAAATTAACTTGAATTCAATTGAAGTTTTAGTTAATTTCCTTCATTTAAATGATAATTATTAACGTTTAAACTATTTTAACTTGATCATGACGATGATAATGATAATAATGATGTTATTAATGATGAATTTATCATTAAGTTGTAAGGGATAAATATCAGTGTCATTGTTGTTGTTGTTGTTGTTGTTGTTTGTTGTTGTTATTGTTGCTGCTGATGCTTATTACAAAACTATTTTAGTCATGACCTTAAAAATAATTAATTACAATAATTGAAAAAAGAAAAGAGGAAAAAAAAAAGAAACTACAAAATGAACATTGAAATGATATAAAATCGAACGCTTTAGTTAGAACGTGATACAATTGTTCACGTCATTCATTTATTTGCAATATGAATGATGTGAAATAGAAACTTTTGCCATACTTTTTTTATAATTTCCATTGCATTTGCTTATGCTGATTTGTTATGTTATATTATGCTAAGCTATGTCATGCTATGCTATGCTATGCTATGCTAAGCTATATTATGTTATATGTTAAATTGCTTTAATGGCATGACATTTTTTTTCATTGATCGCATACTTATTTGTAATTTTAATGATTTAATTTATAGAAAATTATTTTAATTACTTTTAATTACTCTAAATATAAAATCTAAAATTGTAAAATGAGAATTTATTTACTTCTCAACACTTATATTGAATCATTCGTTAAGACATTTCGCTTTTTATCGATTTCGCTGCTTAAATTAATAATTGCACAAATAAATGCAATTTAAAAGATGTAATTAATGCAGTAATTAATTAAATTTATAAAATTAATTTTTTAGCTAATATCCAGAGCAGTTATTCTATAAATAATGACTTCATTGTGAACTCTGTTAGTTCAACTAAGTTTTAGAATTTAAGGCATCTTTTTTATTAGAAATTACTTTCAATTACTTTGAATTACTTTGAATTACTTGACAGATTTACGACACATTTTTATCTTTTTAATATAAAGAAAGTAAAGAAATCTTAATAAAAATATCAAATATTTATGGTTTCATCTTTTTCAATCATTAAAAATTTCTCCATCATTTGAAGTTTTTCAATAAAAATTCTCATTGTAATCAATTGGCCAAAATGTGTAAAAATTTCATTCCATTTCAATAATCGGAAATTTTTTTGTATCTTTTGTGAAAAAAGATCTGCCTTTACATTAAAAGGGCGCCCATAAATATAATTACTCTGAAAGGAAATTGAAATTTCTTTTATGGACTTTCAATACTCTAAAATCCAAAGGACTCCGCATGAAAATTATACTTTTTCTGCTAATGTTGTACTTCTTTTAATTGCCAGCAAATTTTAAAAAAAATTATCATAATAATAATGATGATATTATTGTTCATAATACCCATCATTATGATGTTGATAATGTTGCTGTTGTAAGAAATGTAAAATGAAGATCAATGTCATGTGTTCGGCTTTGATTCTTTTTTCTTCTTCTTCTTTTTGATTATATCTTTTTATAAATATCTATACGTTTTGATTAAAACAGTGGTCTCTTATCATAAATAATGACTATGGCTGCTGTTATATTGTTGCTGCTGCTGCTGCTGTTGTTGTTGTTGTTATTATTATTATTGTTGTTGTTGTTGTTACAATTGTATTATGTTGTGTTGTGTTGAGTTGTGTTATGTTATGTTGTCTTCAATATAAATAAATCTGTTCGAAGTTAAACACTCCAGTGTAGATGTTTAGTTTAGCAACAACAAATGCAACAAGAACCTGAATTTATCTTCATCTTCATCAAAATGTAGCATCTTGCTTTTTTTTTTTTTACTAATCTCTACAACATGCGCTACAATATTCGTGTGTGGTAGAAAGGCCATAAAGTTTATGCTAGCGTTTGATTCATTAGAAGAAAATATTTGCCTTGAAATTTGGAATCATTTCTTTTTTTTTTTTTTTTGCAAATCAAAACAATGATTTTGAAAATATTTGCTTCAATGATATTTATTTTTACCAAACTATTTTAATGAAAATTTATTATACAAATATTTTTAAGGCCTGAAAAAAAAGAACCAAATTAGTTAATTTTAGAGCGCCCTCTTTGGGAGAAAAAACTTTTTATACATGAGAAATTTCCAATAATAGAGAATATTTTTTTAAGCTAAAATCAGTGCACATTTTTGCACACACACACACACACGCAGGTTAATTTTGGATTTTTGTTTTTTTTTCTTTTTTGGAATTTAATATAATTTGAATTTGTTTTTGTTTTGATTGTCTTGCAAAAGCAAAATAATGTAGCGGGTTTTTCTTAGCCAACTATGATGGACTATAAAGTTCTTGTCTTTTGTTTTTGTTTTCTTTGTCTTTTTTGTTTCATTTAATTACAATGTTGGCTACAATCAACGTGTGGCGTTCATTCTTCAAATCGCACAAAAAGGAAATACAAAAAAAAAAATTCACATTTAATTATCATTTACATTAATTATTTAATGTTCTAATGTTGTTTGTTTGTTTTGTTTTGTTGGCTTTTTGCAATATGTATATGTCTGCAATTTATCTTAACTTTGCATTGAAATAATAATTGAAATTTAAGTAAATGTTAAGTTATATATATCAAAGAATATGAACGAGTTGTGATGTTTGATTGACTTCTCCGTTAACAAAATATTGTTTCTCTGTGATTTCTGACTTCTATCTTCTATATTTTGTCTTTTATCTTCTTTCTAGCTGTCTTGTTTCTTTAAGCTTCTTCTGGCTTTTATTGTTGTTCTATTGTTGTTCACCGTATTCATTTTATTGGCTTTTAATAAATACCTTTCAACCAAATGACAAACAAACATATAAACAATAAGGCAAAACTAATAAAAACAATCAAACAACAATTTTCTGTATTTGAAACTTTTTTTTTTTTACATAAAAAGAGAGAAATACTACAATATTTTTCTTTTTTTTTTTACTTCTTTGAAAAATTATATGAAATGATTTTGAAATTTACATACACGCAGCCAAAATGCACGCAAGAGTCCACAAATACAAAGCACAATCATTCAGCAATAAATCTAAATAACTAAAAAAATGTAGAAACTACGACAAAGAATGACAGAAATATGAAAATACAAAAAAAAAGGGTCTATAAATTTTGCGTATGTTAAACGTAGATCTTAAACAATCATCGCTAATGTACTTTAAGGGCGTGGCCGATTTTTCTATCTCATTAAAAGTTCAAAAGAAAAACATGAAAAAAAGTGTGATAAGTGAAAAATTTAAGTAATAAATAAATACTTATATAGGTTTAATTGAATTTTTAGAGTATTGGACAGACAATTTATAATCAGAGGTAAAATAAATGTGAAAAGAAATTTAGCAGTCCCATTAGATCGATAACTATTGAGTATTGACTAAAAAATGTTAAAGTTTTGTTTAAAAAACTGAGGCGTACTTAGTTTAAGTTGCCCTGTGGGCGTGTCATGTTATCCGATTTTAGTCATTTCTAAAATCAAGTTGCCTACAATAATTTTTGGCATTTCTATTAAATTTGAAGTGGACCGCAAGAGGGCCACCAAGAGATTGGCAGACAGATGGACGTAGATTTCGATTTTCATATTGGTCAAGAATATCTATATTTTACAAGACCTTCCAAGTTGATTTCATGGAAGTTGCATTTCCATAACTTTTCACACCTCTTGGTATTGGAAACAGAAATGAAACAGGAGCATTTTGATTTATTTCCTAGAAGTCACCTTTGTTCTTCTCAAAGTATGTGAAAGTACTGATTGTAAGAAATGAAGTACACTTTACTCATGCTTCTTAATTTCTTCTAATTATAAATTATTATCTCTTAGTATAAAATTTCACTTAACAATTCCATGCAAATTGAATTCAACACCTGGTTAAAAAAAACAACTTTCATCAACTTTTCATTTCATTGATGAACTACTAAAATCAGAAGAATTTAATTAACATTTTGGTTACATTTTAATGATAATTTGTTGTTATTGTAATTTCTTATGATGTCATACTTTAATATCAAACCCTTTTCACTTTTTTCCTTAATAAAGTATTATAAAAGAAAACCTTCCCGTATAAATTTCCTTTTCATATATTTCCCTGGTCTTGTCTCTTGCAGAAATAAAGCAGTCTTGCAAATCTGAATAATTTTGCAATTATTTGAAATTATATTAATAAGTTTTTAGATTTTCTATTTACTTATCTCATCATGGGCAATTATTATTATTCTCAGATAAATGCTAAATAATTTAAGATAAATTATAATAAGAATATTATAAATTAGGTGGACATTGGGGCCACTCAATATGTTTTGCCATGAGTTAGAAGCAGAAAATAGCAATGGCTTAGGTGGAAGAACTTAATTTTATATTAAAAATATCAATGGTACAAAATAAGAACCTTCATGGACCGACTAAGCTAATGAAAGCTCATGAAATATACGCACATTATTAAGAGCGTGATTAAAAAATGAGAAACACGCTTTCAAAAATATGCGTATTTACAAATGGTATAATCTGGCAACTACTGACGTAGCACAACCTACTTGATATAATTTAAGGAGTTAATAGACGAGTCGAACAAATGAAAATAGTCATTGTATAACTTACACAATATGCGGAAAGAATTATAAAGTTGGTAGTTGGCACTAACATTGTGGCAGCTTTGCCTAGAAAATCTTGCAGGTATATGAAATGAAATGTCCTATAGCAATGTCGGCGAGGAAATATCGCCTTGTATCAATTTTACCATAAAAATGACGGACAACATTTCACGACGTTTAGAAAGAGTGGGCAAATTGAGTAGCTTTAGACGACTTTCATACGGAGGCAAGCATTGATAAACATCCCATCCTAAACCGCGCAACGCAAATGTAAAAAAGTTTTTTTGTACGGCTTCAATGTGGTCAATTCAGCAGTTATAAGACGGAATTCACACAACAACAGAGTACTCGAGTATTGGTCTTACAAGGTATGTGAACAAACTCATCGAAATATATGGGTCTTTGAATTCTTTAGCCCACCTCTTTACGAAGCCCAGTATTGATTTCGCTTTGTTCACTGAGGGCTCAATATGCAGATGAAATCTAAGTTTTGAATCAAATGTAACCCCCCCTAAATCTTTATAAGTGATTATATTTTCCAATTCATGACCGTTTATATAATAAAATGTAAGGAATAACGAAGTACGATCAAACGATAACTTCTTACATTTCTTCAGGTTTAACGACATGCCATTGACAAGGCACCACTTGTATAATCGCTCAAGGTCAACCTGAAGTAAGCAACAATCCTCCAAGGAGTTGAGGGATAAAAATACTTTTAAAAAAACGCGAGCAGAATTAACACATTCGGGAATATTATCAACAAAGAGGACTGTTGTTCTGGCTGTTAAATGCTTATACAGTTTATCAGTAACTATTTTCGAAAAAATTTTAATAGAACTGTAGAATTCTTTCTTTTAGTAAAGCAATAATTTTTTTCATAGTCGATAATGTTTGATGATCTAACATAAATAGAAGCAGAAAAGCCCAAGAAAAAACGAGCATAAGAAACTAACTAAATGTTGAATAGCCATTACTTAAATGGGCGTGGCCATAATGTAATTTACGAATAATAATAAAAATTCTTTCATTCTTTTGTGGTGTTATGTTTGGGTTTTATTGTGGGCGTAACCCTTAACGGATTTTGCCTATTTCAAACATTGCGCGATTTACATGAAAGACCTTCCGATTTATCTAATGGATTCAAAGTTGATATACTTACTTCGTCGTTCTAGAGAATGCTTGCACTAGGCATGACTGAATGGATTTAAAATTTAAAAAATTTATTTACTTGCCTAATTTGTAGAATGCTTCCTTTTAGACTGAATGTCTGAATGGCAGTCAAAAGTACACAATTCCAAAAAAAAATTTTTTTATTTTCTTTGTACTTTGTTGAAACTTCTTAAGTTTGTGTGGTGTTAAATTGTCACAATCGTTTGCCCACTAATCATTAACAATTTTTATGAAGTCTCATAAAATATCGATGCATATAGAAATCTACGAAATTGATTACATTCTCTTTACTCTCCTTTCTCTTTTTATAAATATAGATTTTATAGATTTACAGATTTTTTCTATTTCTTTTCAATGTGCAATAACAAATAGAATTAAAAAAAAATTAATGTTTTACTTATGCTTAATAAAAAGAAACAGTAGCTGTTTTCAAGTGATTTAGTAGTCAAACCCACTGACGTGTCATAAAACGCCTACTTAAAAGTTGTCTAACATACGCCTGAATCGATATTAAATGTTATGTTTGTATATAAAAATGTCAGACCACACACAAATAACGTAACATAAATAGAAGTGAAGGAAGAAGAAATTGTAAAAATCCTTTTAGAATCTCACTGATTGCATCATATCGTGTTGGTTGTTGGTTGCTTGTTATTGTTGTAGTTATTGTTGCCTATGACCATATAAGTGACATGCAAATTATTTTGCATCATGCACACTTTATTGCACTGTACATTACTTGTTGTACAAAAAGAGTAAACGGCCGCCCGATTTCTCTAAGTTTTAATATACGAAATAATTTCATTTCCATGTTAACTTTTGAAGTTATTAACTTTTTTATATAACCCAAGAAAATCAGGTAATTTTAGGCGGCTTACGCAACATGGAAGAGTTTAAGGCAGACGGTACAATGTAAAAATTGATTTAATTGGATCAATGGAATAATCATAATTCAAGTTGACCATAGGGCGGGCGGGTACATTTCTAGAAACGGATACATTTCAGAAAGTGATTGATAGTTTTAGAAGAAACCAAATTCTCAATCAAAACTATCCAAAACAGTTTTACGAGTCCAAAAGGCAATACTCTTAAAAGCGAAACCGAGCAGGCCACTTTAGGAGTGAACAGATCGGTCAACTTTCAAAGTTTTGTTTTTCCTGAAACATTTTTAATTAAAAAAAAATTCAAGCAAATAAAAAATCTAGTTCGGCAAACTCTTTGGCCTTGCACTTTGCGTAACAGCGCTTTAATTAAACAGCAGACTTTTCTATGACCCAACTTTTTGTCAGTATAAATTTGTTCAAATTTCTATTTAAGTATTTTCTAATAATTTTATCTTATCTAATCGAAATTATGAACATAACTTACAACTTTTAGTCTCATAAAAAGAAATAAGATGCAAATATAAAAAGAAGAGAAGTGAAGAAATAGAGTGAAAGAAATTCAATAAGAATTATTGAATAATTTTAATATCTATTTATATTTTTTTTAAAAATAAATTTTAGTTAATTTATTTATTATTCTCTGGAATAAATTTTACCCTTTCATCTCCATCATCCTAAAATTCAAACATAATGTTCATATGTACGTCCATGAAATTCTATTTGATTACTATTATTATTATTATTGTTATGATTATTTTTTTTCTTTTACCATCTATATCTATCTATGTATCTATCGATTACCACTTAATTTTTTTTTTTTTTTTTGCAACATATCACATATAACAAACAACATGATCTAATGGTTATAGATTTTGTTATAACGTAAAGTAAGTAAAACATGAAAAGCGTGACTGGCCTGAAGTTCTGTAATTTCTAACAAATATTTTTACAATTCATAAAGAACTTTAAAAATAAATCTCAATTGTTCGGTTAAATACATTTAAAGGCTTAAAATTAATAGAAAATTGTAAAAATCTAAAGATAAGCAAATAAATGAACGGACGGACGAACAGACATATTTATAGATTTCAATGAATTTGAAAAGTTATTCTAAATCGCTCGATTCTTTTCTAAAAGTTTATTGTTTTAGGTCACAAAATGAAACTGTAGAGGAAATTTATAAAAGTCATAAACAATGTTGATTTTCGCGAATTTAATGATCAACCGTTTCCAAAGTATTTTATAAAATTTCAAATACCACAAATTATGATTTGTATGCCAAGCGGCTGCCACTAATTTACAAAGAAATTATCTAATAAAAAACATAGAAAGAAGACGGCATAAAAATATGGTGTAAAGAAAAATGGAAAGAAAAAGGTTTTTCCTTTGTATAAATATATGAATTATTCAATCGCTTCGATGCTGGAAAAAATAATCATAAGTTGTAAATTGAAATTTAATAACTTTATTTATTTTATATGTGAATGCCTTCTAACTAAAGCATTATGCCTATAAAATTATAATTATATTCCATAATAATACATTGAAAAAATTGAAGTTAAAAGTTTTTACAAAATAAATATAAGGTTTTTGGTTTTAATTTTAGTTATAGTCTTAGTTAGTTTATTATAAACTAATAGTGCAGAATAATGATAGAGTTTTGAATAACAAACACCCAACAATTATTTTTTTGATAAAGAAAGCATTTAACTAACTTACGTTTCATTGAATGAACTGCCGCTTCTTTTTTTTTTTTTTTATTTAATTATTTTATAAATGATTTGTATTTTGCTCTTTATGCGTTATTTGCATTTTCTTCTTTTTCCTTACTTTTTTTTTTTTTTGTTGGTTCAACTTGACTGCTCAAACATTGAACATTGAACATTTGTTCTTTAAATAATTTAATAAAAATATGTGATAATACGAGGATAGTTTAATAAATTATGGGCTATTTAACTAAAGAAACTTTTAGTGGTTTATTTTTCAACGTACTTTTGTTCTAATTTAAAACAGTTTATTATATTTTCTAACTCTTTCAATTAAAAGTTTCTGCCAAGATCCCTTAAAAAAATGTGACACTTTAAAGCAACTTAACTTATTTAATTTACACTTAGACGTCACTTCAGCTTAAGGAGGAGTAGACACTAACAGTGAAATCCGTAAAATGTTTTACTTAAGTTAACAATTCCAAGACTAAAAATTAAATTTTATCACACACTTTAGCCCTTTTAAACTAATAGATGTGAAAGGCATCACT
The DNA here is from genome assembly GCA_023089585.1 of Melophagus ovinus. NCBI lineage: Eukaryota > Metazoa > Arthropoda > Insecta > Diptera > Hippoboscidae > Melophagus > Melophagus ovinus. Next base: position 13,698,438 of record JAKKIB010000178.1, read on the forward strand.
TACATCTCGAAAAACTGTAGTTTTTACTCTGCGGGCCTACGACTTTTATTGTTTTTACACCATCATACGCATAAGCCTAATATTTTTAGTAATCTTTAAGTTTTAGAAGCATATCATGATTTTATATTTTAAAAATCTTAAAGATCCAGACACTTATCCCTAGTATAAATTTTTCATGACAATATTACTTTAAAAAATGTGATACAGACTCTCAATTAAAATGTTAACTCTCAGTCCCCATCATCTCGAGCATCTTCATTCTCATTCCAAGGTGTTTATTAGAGATTTCTACCATGATAGACCGTTAAATTTTCTGCTCACTTTAATTTTTATACCTCAACTATTTAAATATTTATAAATAAATTTATAAATATAAGATTTATCGGATCTTATAACAAATACTTTTCGGAATCTTTACTCTATGAGCTGTTTTTGCCATTGCATGAAAATCTTATTAGAAATTATATAACAGTTACCTTTGACTGACTGTAATATTCTTTTTTCGATTGCTATTGCTAAAAAAACAAAAAACAAAAAAAAAAAAAAACCAAAAAAACTCAGCATAAGAAAAAAAATTTCTAACATGAAATTATAATGAATTATTTTTGAGAGAAATACTTATTTTCTCACCAGCGACATTATTGTGTTAAGCTGCAACTTTTAACCGGATAACCAATAACTATTATAAAATATAAAAGTTTAATAAGATTAATTTAAATATAGAAATGCCTAAATACACATGCACATTTACACAGTTAAACTCAATCAGACAGACATTTATATAAAGATAATTAAAGTTAAGGCACGCGTATAACACTTAATTGAAGAGGCAGAAGAGTTGGACACATTACAAATTAATGCTTCATTAAAATTATATGTAAAAGAAAAGAGAAGAAAAGAAAAAAATAAAAATGTAGGAATAAAATTGCATCAAGTATAAACGGGTTTAACATTAACATTCAAGTTGACAGCTTCCAGATTTACGTATACAAAAAAGCAATAAATAAAAAAGTACATGCAAAATAAAATAAGAAAAAAGTAGGAAAAATCATTGAGCAAAGCAAAGCAAAACGTACTTGTTTAGTCCAAGATGCATTTGAGAAGCAGATAATATTTCATATGAAAATTTTTTTACTAAATTATTTTATATATCTACATAAGTAATATAAATTAAATAAAGAAAATTGCTCTGTGTATCGTATCTCAAGTGTAAATGTGTTAATAATATAACTAAATGACCTTTCACATAGACAGTTAATGTGTTAATGTTTGTGCAAATATTCTAAGCCGATTTTTCTAAGTTTTCTTTTTTTTGTTTTTTTTTTTTTTGGATTCTTCCATTTTCCTATCAGATTTAACATTTTAACATTGCGCATGCTTTAAATACATGTTTAACATAATGCAAATACATTTTCAACATAAATCGTCAGATATTAACTCAGGATGCTCGTTGATGAGATCTACTTTGAGTTGGACATTCACATTATATATGCCATGAGACATGTAACATATTTTAATGGTTTGCCATTATATAAATAAATTATTTCTAAATGGGCTATATCGCTTTGCTATCTTTAAGTGAAAAATTCAAATACTTTATTAAATGGCAAATGGTTCAAGAAATGCGTAGATATTTGATACAAATTACATAGGCCAAATTTTTTGTATAGAAAGCCATTTTTTGAAAGCGAAATGTTGTTTGAATCGTTGTTGCATTTATGGCCTAACCACAGCTCCATTTTAATTAGAAGACTCTTCAAACTCGATCAAACTCTTTCAATGTATCTATAGATTTACTATCCAAAGTTTAAAAGGCGCAGCTAGAAAGAAGGACAGGCATGCGTCAGCCCATTCATAGATTTATAATAAATCGATTTATAATCCAGAAGGGGTTAATTTTAATATCAAGCCCCCCTTCCTAAAGATGGAAGACCTTTCGAAAAATGTGGATCTTCAACTTGTTGCAGTAACTTCCAATTATAAAATTCTTGAACCATATAAAATGTGCTACTTCGAAATGAAATTTTAAATGTGACAGACGTTTCGAGCACTGTCATTTGGTTGTGATATGTCGCCTGTTAGATATTCACTTATGGGTCTTTATTTGATGATCTTTTCAAATACCATTTAAGAACCACAAAAATTCCGGCACATTTATAAATTTAAAAACGAAGCATTAACCTTTTGAGTCTGAGATGCCGTTTCTTAAAATATCGTACATAAATTTGTAATGGAAATATTTAAAAAAAAACCATCTACAACAACAAACTTTCTATTCATATTAGCAATAAACATGGCTTTTATGTGGCTTATGTGTTGCCTTATTATGTAATAGACATGGAATTACTATACTAAAATCTAAGCGTAGCTGGTTCGATGGCTGAGAAACATACATATATAAATAACTATATTTATGGACGTCTTATGGCTCCGACAGGCGACCTGTCAACATTTTATATGCACTGACGGGGACACACTAAATGTCAACTTAAAATTGAAACAAAACACTAGAAGAAATCAATGAAGAAAAAAAAAACAAGAAGATAGAAATGCAGTATTAGAAGACAGTTAAACAACGGGAGGAATATGAAAGCAGGCGAAGAAAATAAATGCTGTCCTTTTGCATATGTTCAATACTTGATAAATTGTAGAAACTCTTGGAAAAGATCTTTTGATTACCACTACACAAAAAAGGGCACATAAATTAAGAGTAAGGATGGAAACTTACTCATTTCATTAAAGCACTCTAAAGGCAGGTGCTTTTGATTAACTTTTATTTTGAATTCAACTATCTGTCTGCCTGGTTCTCTAGTATAAACGTTCCCGTTTGATCCCAAAAGTTTCAAATTACTAATAATTATAAGTGCAAATTGAAAGGTCTTCAAGACAAATCGATATTACAAATGGGCTAAAAGAATCATAAAGCTCCCACTAAACAATCTAAACTGAGACATTTATGCAGGCATTTGTAAACTCTGATTCAAAATTCATAAATTAAATGTTTTATGGATATTTAGGCAAGCGTTCATATTATCTGTCACCATCCGAAAAATAAAGTAGAATGGTTACGCCTATCAAAAATCAAAAAATATCAATTCTTCAGTTTTTTTTTCAATATTTTTTTTAATGCATTTCAATCAGTCTTACTGAGCTATATAAATTGGCCAAGCTTATTAAATAAAATGTAGTTTCGGCATAGAGCTTTCTTGAGTTTTGTCTTCAATCAAATACTTACTTCTCACTTATTTGATTTCAGTTTTCTTATCATGCATTTACATGCATTTCATGTCAAGTTTTCTAGCAAAAAAAAAATTCAAAAAATTTAAAAAAAAAACAGAAGAAAATATGTACAAAAACAATAACATTAAGAACAAGAATAAGAACAAGAACAAAAATTATATGAATAAGAAATGTCAATAATTAGTATGCAACAGATTACCCAGAGATATTCTATAGATTTGTTTACTTGTTCGTTGATTTATTATTATTTTTTGTTAATGGGAATTTCTTATTCTTTTTTCACTTTATATAACGCATATATCGCATATTTCGTACATTTTATAATCAAATAGTTGAAATTTATTTTATTTTTTTTTTAATTTTTTTTTTACTGTTGCGCATTATGCGTGCCTTAAAATTGTCAAGAATGTGTGAGCAACGTTTACATTTTTACGTTGTTTACATTCTGTCAGCTCATTTTCTTCTTCTTCCTCCGTTTTTTTAGTTGATTATTCTGTTATTCTGTTACTTAGAGCTAGCTTAGACACACACACAACACACACACACACACAACACACACACACACCACACACACACACACACACACCCACATAAGCAACATCAACAATAAAGTTGGTATTGTCATTTTATGCGCGCATGTGTGCGTATGTGTGTGTTTGTTTGCATTGACTGACCTAGTTTTTATTACATTGTAAAAATTATATTCCATTCAACTTCTGCCATCTTCCATCTTTCACGGCGTTCTCATCTTCTTATTATATTTCTATTACTTTGTTTTCAGTTTTTTTCTTTTTTTTTTTGCCTTTTTAAAGAGGAAAATGGCCGAACATAAAACAGCACGTGATGCATTTAATTGTGATACCTTAGAAGAGTTCTAAATTGTTGGCAGTTGCCGATGAGTTCTTATATTTGCTCTTAGTTGGTGTTGGACTATTGTCATAGTCGCCCGTCTTATGATTCTCATCATTATCGCTGGCATTTTTCACTTAATTTGTAGCTGCTCCGATTTAATGGGGGCAACCAGTCCCAAAAAGCACCTGCTCAACTGGGAGTGGCTCATTAGATGGTCGTTGGTTATGCCGACCATCAAGGGGCATCATGAGTCAAGAGATCCGATCAAAGATTTAATTTGGTACCACGAGCTCACCAGTTTTAATAAAGCCCATTGTGGTGATATTGAGGTTGGCTTCGTGGCGACCTGGTGCTCATATCGCGGGCGTAGCTCGTAACTCGACAAGCATATATATGCTTGTCGTGCAGGGTCTAGGTTCCCGAATAAAATGGATAGCTGGGTAGGCTTATTGAGCTAGACCAAGGAGTAATAGGAAGGGCCCGAATCTAGATATCAAAGATTAAGCCATTTATATAAAGTGCAATACAGGCTTTAAATTGGAAGCTAGTCGTAACGGTAGCATGCACCATAGCATATGTGACATGATTACCAACGCTAGCGTTCACTCGTACATTTGTGTACTGTGCAGTTAAGCCTGTAAGGCGTAAATACTGATAATGGTGATGGCAGACCGCTTGATCTTTATACTTTTGCTATTACTATTTTACTTCTAGTCCCATATAAATGATTTGCGCTTTCTATCAATGCTTTTGTTGGTGATCGTATGTGAAACAGGGAAATTGGAATTTATAGTTTTCTTCTATTAAACTTAATTAATTGGCCAATTGTACTTTTACTTACATCTAATGTGGTCTCCCCCGCCCGTTACCCCCCCCCCCCCACCTTCCCTTCCCAAGCCTAGACTTACAAAAAACTCTTCAATGTCTTAAAATCTAATTCTTAAAGGATTTGAAGAGCAATTCGCTGATTTTTCACAATAAAAAAAACCATCATTGCAAAGTTTCCACAAGTAAATTGTGGAAAAATCTATTCCTGCTATTGAAGATGTCAAAATTGTTTCAAATGTTATGGTAACGGTAGAGATATGTGTCATTTGTTTTATGAACATTTCACCGCAATGTTTACTCGTTTAAATGTTGCTTTAAAAGTTGCTAATTGCAGGTTGTGAAGTTTTTTTTCTTTCTGTTGCTTTTGCCATTTCATTGTTACCTGTTGCTGTTACCATTTTGGTGTTGAAGAACAACCATAAAAAAAGTAAGAAAATTATGTATAGCTGGGGCCAACTCTTGTATGGCCACCACCTGAACATTATGTGGGCCCGTGCTCAGTGTCAGCAACAATCTTTCTGAAAAAATTTTTAAACTTAAGTTCGATAGCTCCTCTTTTGCGTTCGGGAGAATGTTAACAACACATGGACAGATGGACAAACAGACAGGCATGACAAAATCAATTCAGAATTTGAGGCTAATCAAGGCCTTCGATGCTTAATTTTGATTGTTACAAAATATAATAACAAATTGATTATACGCTCAAACTCAAAGTGGTGGGTATAAAAAAAAAAAACAAGCAGAATGAGTAAAAGCAAGCAGGCAACAATTTCTGCAGCCATCTGAAAAGATAATGAGGTCTTATGAGCGAATAAAATTATATATAAATATAAATAAATATCAAAAAATTTACAAGACACACGAACATGAATTAATTGTAGCAAAAAAACATTAAATAACAACAATAATAAAAAAATAATTAATAATAAACATAAAAAATAGAAATAGAAAAAAATTAAATAAATATATCAGCGTAAAATAATTATCCAACAACATTTTACAGTAATAATTGTAAAACAAATTGGTTTTATATAGTGCACAAATACTCACACACACATACATGGATACACATACACACATACACACACACACACATGCACATACATAGTAAATATAGATGAATTAAATAGAATAATAATTAAAAGAATTATCTGAAATTAAAAGAAAAACTCAAACTTTTAACGTGATGTGCAACATCATGTGGAAACATCTGAAATATTCATCTTGATCATTGTTATTATTATTACTATTATTTTTTTTTTGTTATCATTATCATTATTTTACTGGATAATTTTCTTCACCTTATAATTAAAATAAAAGATATTTAGAAGAAAAAAAAAAAGAAGCAAAGAAGTGTAATGCAAGAAAATTTCCATAGAAAAGGTGTTGCCATTTAAACATTTAAAATATAATTTCATATTAAATAATTTTCAGCTTAAGAGATTAAATTCGAAGTTAAAGCATTGAATCGTGATTATAACGGTATTTTCTCTCTATATATAAACCGTTTAGAATTGTATTTATTTTCTCTTTGCATCCATCGTTTATAACTGTATATATTTTCTCTCTATATATACCGTTATAACAGCTATCAAACAGTTATATAATTTTTTTTATATCAAAAGTTAAAGACTCGAAATTTATGATTTTTGGTACAAATTTTAATCTTTCTAAGTCTCAAATATGATATTGTTGAAGTTAATCTAGCTAAACATGTAGCTAAGTTAAGCTTAACATAATCATTCATCTTCCAAATTGTTGTTTCTTTCTGCAAAAGAGTACCAAAATACAATTTTACAATTTTAATGCCTTCATTTGAATCAATAAATAATAAATATTTATTTATTATGTGGCGAAATAGTTAAACCATTAAAAAAATATTCACATAAATTAATTAGTAGATTAATTTGTTTAATTTATGAGCGTTATAAATAACTCAAGTGATTGCACGATCTTTATATTTAACTTAGCGCCATTTGCAATACAATACGGAAATTTCAGAACAAATACATTTTAATTTAATTTTTATATTCTAACAACAACAACAAAATAATAATAATAATAATAATGACAATATAGTCTTCAGTTTCTTGAAGAATTTTAAGAAAAGCCAATGTTATATAATTCTTTCTCCTTCTTGCATTATTTCATTACAATCAATTTCCAATATTAATTGATTGAATAGAAAAATAACAAGAAAAATCTAAAGAATTTATTTGTTTTATCGTTTGGTGTATTTTATTTTTCTCAATAGTTTTTTGTCAACTTATCAAGTTATTGAATTAAATAATCACATCAAATAATTAGATGTTCATGTCGTGTGTCACATTTCATCTTCACTTTATTTATAACTTCTTTTTTCTATTTTGCTCGTGCATTGTGCCGCTATTGCTAATTATTATATTTATATTTATTTTTATTTTTTCGTTTTTTTTAAATGATTTTTATATTATTTTTATTGCAAACATTAAAATTTACAACTAATTAGATGAATTGACAACATATGCCACACTCTCCACCCTGCATTTCTAGAGATACTTTCAATAACAGGAATTGAAATTCTAACAAAAATTCATTTATATAGAATTTTTATGGCTAACACACTTTCAGAAAATATGCAAGCATATTCAAATTGTGTTTAAATCGCAGTAAAAATGGGCGTGAAAGATCAGCATTAAATTCTCAAATGATTACCGTTATTCTTCTGATCGATTGAGCTAAAGCTTTTAAAATTATATCATGCGATAGATTTATTATTGAAATTTTGTTATATTATTTAAGTGGCATGGGCCGGCCCTTATAAAGTATAATTATAGGGACCTATCAACATGTGTATATAAAATTTAGACTCATTAATTTTCTATCTATTTAAAATTGAATAATATTAGCTAGAACTTAAAAACCTTCAGATATAATTTAATACCTGAATATGGGTGGGCATTCAAAATTTCTCTGAAATTACATACAAGGCCACAAGCGGGAGACGAAATTCCATATTTTATAAAAAAAAAACCATTAAATAAAAGTAAATAAATTTTTATTGCCATAAGAAAAACCAAGGAAATATTATATAATATAAAATAGATAGAACTGGCTGGCTGATGGCTGGATATTTAACTGGTAACATATATTCGGAAAGCACTTTATAAAATGTAATAATTCATTTGAATTTCTTTTTCTTTCTTTTCCATTCCTTTTCTATGACGCTGTGTTTCTCTTTAGCTCTCTATTCTCTACTTCTCTCTCGCTCTTACTCTCTCTCTAGCTCTCTCATATCACTTCCCCTCTTCATTTATATCATTTATATACCTTACTCCTTCTATCTCTACCTATCTCTCTCCATTTCTCTTTCTCAATTTCTATCTGTTTCTATATCTCAGCATTTTAATTGAAAATATTTCATATAAAAAATTGTCATATAATTCTTCTAATGCTGCTTAATTTATATTATCTGATAAATTTTCTATTTTCTCTGCTTATTTTTACTGTATAACAAATGTCAAATAAAATTACTTTAATAGCGTTAATGGTATTTTTTATTTCCTCTTTTCTATTTTTTTTTTTTTTTGCTTTTTAAAAGCATTCCAGCCTTTTATGATTATTTTATTAAATTTTCCTTTATTTATTATTATAATGTTTGCCATTATTTAAGCAGATGTGACCCAAATTGGCCATTACTTATATAAATTGCAAGAAAATTTCTTTTCAAATTCTTATAAATTTTCAGCTTAGAAGAAGAGAGTTCAATAAACCCTTAACGCAAACAGAGTTCATTGTAAATAAATTTTATTACAAAAAAAAACAAAAACAACAAAAAGTAAAGGAAAAAAAGGAAACTCAAGATCTCCTACATTCCTCCGCTTAAAAGGTAAAAAGAGTTGTTCAATTTATTCTCCTTTTTTTATGAATCATTCATCGTTCATCATTTATCATTATTTGTGATTCGTATTTTCTCTTATACAAAACTTAAGCATCAACATCCTTCACATGTCAAATTATATTCACCCTTGAAATCCCCGAAAGGTTTTTATTACAAAAAAAAAAGTCGAGAAAAACAAAACAGTTGCTTTTCATTGCTTTAGATAAATTTGATTCTTTTTAATGGAAACATCTAATTGTTTTTTTTTTTTTTACTTCTTTCATTCTCTTTTTTGCAACTGCCTTCACTTTTTGTATAAATTGAAAAAAAAAATTTAATTAGATAAAATTTTTTTTGTTGTTTTCTTCGCTTGTCGCTGCATTCGAGTTCGTAAAACAAATTTGATTTGTGTGGGAATATTTTATTAGAAAAATATCACACAAAAAAAATAAAATTTTTCTTTTTCTAAATTTATAAATATTGATCGAATTTTTGTTTTCCTGCTACTTTTGGTTTTCGCTTTTAATTTGATGGAAATTAATCATTTTAACAAGTGTAACGTTTCTTTTATCTGTTTGTTTATTTCTCTTGGTGCTAATGATGATGATGATGATGATAGTAATGATGATGATGATGATAATGAATAACACAATTTTATGAAATTTGATATTTTCATAAAATTTTGTGTTTCTTTCTTTTTTTTTTTGACATATGAAAAATCGTTTCCTTTTATTTTATTTTGTTGGTTTAAGCAAAAGATAAAAAAAAAATTAAAAAATAATATAAAAATGATGTCAGAAATGAGATGAATTATTTTAATTAAAAGGAAGTGAAATTCTTTTGCCATTTTCTGCTTGTTTTTTCTTTTTGTTTTTTCATTTTTTTTTTTTTTTGATTTGTTGCTAACTTTTTCTGATGCTTATGAAAATGAAAACATTTAATAAATAAATTCAAATGTTTGACTTTCCATCTGACAGAGACACAGCCAGAGAGAGAGAGAGAGAGAGGGAGAGAGAAAGAGAGATAGAAAGCGAGAGAAAGAGACAGCTTAATGGTAAAGAAGTGATGTGCAAAAAAATGTAATGAAAACCCCAGTTTATCTTTTATCAAGTAAATTGTTTTCCTAGCATTAATTATCGCAAAAATTATTAAGTGAAGTTGAAACATCAAAAAGATTTTTCTTTGTTTTGATGCTTTTTTTTTCTTTTCTGTTTCTTAGTCTCCACTTAAAGTAGAACTTTAAATCATTAAAAAGTCATTAAATGTAAGACTTTCATAATTTTCAATCACTTTTTTGTTGAAAAACTGCTAGAACGAACAATTGTCGATCTATAATTTTAAACGATAAGTAGAATAATTTATTTTGCAGTTTTTCTATCATTTCGAAATTGTGGAAAAAACGATTTTATTGAAATTTCATCTTTCTAAAAATTTTGGCGTTTTATTTTCGCTTCCCTAATAAAACGGCATCTTGTTGAAATGAAAACAAGTCAGAATTTTATAGTCGGTCAGAGTCGACCCTTAAATACCGTACACCATTTTGCTAAAATGTTATTAAAGACAAATAAAAGAATTAAAAGTTAATGAAAATTCTTTAAAAAACAGAAAGTTAAAAAATGGACAGATTTGGACCAAATTTGATAGGCATATTATTCATGTCAAAATATAGGCAGGGCCAATATTCGCCATAATATATTTTTTTTCATATGATAACTTTTTTTAAAAACGGCCTACTATGGGGAGTGATCGAACTAATGGTAAGATTTTAAGGCTTCGCCACAAGGTTTTCCTAAGGGCCGAAATACATCTATGAACCAAATTTTATTAAAATTAAAAACTGCTATTTAAGTGGACAGACAAACGGCCAAGCAGACTTAATTCGAATCAGAAAATGATTCTAAGTCGATCAGTATAAATAAAAGGTAGTTCTATCTCAACGCCCTTTGTATGTTACAAACATCTGCACAAATTTATAATGCCGCCCTGTACCCCAAGTGGTGTGAGGTATAAAAAAAACACAATAAAACAAAAATTCAGCAAATATGTTGATTTTCTCACGCCAAACATTTCGCACCTGAAATATGTTCAAAACATATTTCAGGTGCGAATGCCGGTAAAAGGGAGAAACTGATAAAAAAGTAGAGAATAAAATGAAAGTAAAATTTCACATTATTCAAGTGTTTGTTAGGCACCCTCTAATCGCATTTAACAAATAATAGAATTTTGATAAATAATATCTTTGCCGGAAACATATTCCCCCCAAAAACACACAAAGAAATCAATCTTTTTTTCTTATTTTTGTTTTTAATCTGACATTTATGGATTTTAAAAAAGAATACAAAAAAAAAACCAAAAGACTATCAAATTGCGCGTTAATTTTATTTAATTAAGATAAGGGTTCAAAGTAGTAAAAGATTCATGAGGCTCATGAGCCTCTCATATTTATATATAAAGGGGAATAATATATGATGATGTAGAGAGTTATGGGCTCAATCCAGTTTTCTATAAAATTGTTGCTTTTCAAATTTTCGTAATTTCATGGAAAGGATCTGTCAATTTTGAATAGATTTTGGAAAAATGGTTAACATGTTCTTTAATATTCTTTGGAAACATAAATTGAGCACAACTATGGAACTGTGGCGTTTTAGTTAGGCCTATAAGTCCCAAGAAGCAGCAGCTCAACTGGATGATCTCTCACAGATCCACTTTCATTGTAATAAACACATGACTTCTAAGCGAATCAGGGCCTTAATGGATGATATAAGATCAGAAGATTTTAAATGTCAATTAATGGCATTAGACTTCAATTCAGGATGAGGGCGCTGCTCATATTAAGGCACTTACATATGGATCAAAGTACAAAGAGCTAAGTTCTGCATAGTTATATGCAGAACATAAGCCTATGTCGGCCCATTTTAATGCGCTACAATCTATGAATTAAATAATATATATCAATATTTGATCTGAATTTCCAAGTAAACTCTTCTTCTTTTTAAATATTATACATAATTTCAATTTGTATTAAAATTTTTACAGAAAAATTAATTCCAAACTTTTATCGTAAAAACATTCCGCTTAATTTGAGCTACTCTCAAGATGTTTAATTAAATATCCGTTATAACGGTAGGAGTTGCCACTTGCTCTTTAAAGGAAGTTTCTTGTCTTCAATTAAATTTTTTAACTCAGTACATTTAAACTTTAGAAATTGGAACCGCTTATGCTTTTTAACGGTATTCTTGCTACGCATTGGTTCATTGCGCAATCTAATTATTCAATAATTATATAAATTAAATAAAATAATCGAATTGTTTAGATATATTGAGAAATTGCTTTAATTTCAAATTAAACCTTTTAACTTTTACAATAAATTCACGTACCCATAAAAATAATTCTTTTGCCTTTTCCTTATTATTATTAATAACTATATATATATATATATATTTGTTTTTTGTAAACATTGCATTATATCAAAAAGAATTGTAAATGGTTTAAAATGCAGCTAAAATTGTGAAGATGATATAAAGGAAGAAGAAGAAGATGCAGATATGCAAACTTCCGCATTAAAACAGTTTTTGTAGAGATAAAGGAAATGTAATGGATTTATTTGTAAAGTAGAAAAAACAGCAGCAGTAAGTACAACAACAACAAACAACAACAACAACTAAAATAATTATTTGAAAAAGAAATAGAAGATATATATTATATTAATCAAAGTTCTTCTTCTCCTTCTTCTTCTTCTTCTTCTTCTTCTACTTCTACTTCTATTATTTTTATTACTTGACCAATTCGAGAAGACAGAAGTAGGAAAAAAAGCAATAATAAAACAAAAAAAAAACAAAAAAAATTAAAATTAACTTTTAAATGTGCAACAATTTAAACTGTTCCAGGTAATATTCTTTCGCATGCAAAATAGAAGTAGAAAAATAACACGAAAAAGCAAGAGGAAGAAGAAAATATAAAATAATCATAATAATAATGAAATTAACAACAGCAGCAGCAGCAGCAGCAACAACAACAACAACAACAAAACTCATATAAATAATTGAAAAAGACAATTGTTCTTCTTCTTCTTAACACAAAGTGTTAAATGTTTGGTATTATAACAAAAGCAAGAAGAAGAAGAAAATAATCTGGAAAAAACAAATACAACAACAATAAGACAAACTGAAGGTGCAAAAAAACAAGAAAAGGAATTAATCAAAAAAAAAGAAGAAAAAGAAGAAGCATAAATAAAAGAAAGCAAAATAGCAACGAATAAAAACTAATCATGCAAAACAAAAACAATAGAAATTACAAGAACACAACAACAACAACAACAACAACAACAATTATACAGAGAAATAAATGTGATCATGTAAAGCAGAGTTAGAGTTATAGAGAAAAAGTTAGAAATAGATAATGGAGAAAATGAACCTTAGCTGTAGATCATCTAATGCAGACGCACTCACTTACACGACACACAAACACATACACATACATATACAGAACACTTAAGTACGCAACATGAAGAACGATGGTACGAAACATCTGTACTTTATGCCTTCTTCTCTTCTTCTTCATTTCTTCTTTCTTTTTTTTTTGTTTTTTTCTTTTACAATTTAAGTTCATTTCAAATGATGATGAAAAACACGCATTTTTTTTTTATCCATTTACCAGTTTATCCATTTATCCCATCAATAAGGTTTCTTTCATTTCTCTCTTTTGCCATTTCTTTCTTTGACGTTTTTCTTACGATTTGTTTCCATTTTGTTTTTTTTTTTGTATTCTTATTTTATTCATTTTTAGTTTCTTACGTATTTTTCTTCAACTTCTTCAAACAATTTTTTATTTTTCTTGTTATTCTTGTTGTTTTTTTTTATTTGCCATTTAGAGAATTTACGTTAAGTGTTAACCTGCAGAAAATTGTGACGTAGCACATAACATTGTGCTATAAACATACACACACACACACACACACACATATATTATATATATATATATATATATATATATATGTACACATACATACATACACAAGAAACGCAATAATAGGAAATAAAGAATAATAATGACTACAACAACAATAACAGCAACAATCGTGTTTATTGTTTGTCATTTATCAATGGATGCACAGAAACACTCAACGTTATCGAGCATTCTTCTTTTAGTCTTGCTCTTCTACTTGTTCATGGTTTCTTTCCTTTTTTCTTTTTTTTTTTTACCTTTGCAGCTTGATCACACACATCTATACGCACATGCTTGTGCATTTACTACTAGAAATAGTTTCACTATTCCGTTATTCTATTAAGTTTCTTCTGTCTCTGTCTCTCCTTCATTTTCCATATCCTTGCCTCTCTTAGTTGATTCTTCTTTCAATACATAACTTTTAATGTTTTATCTAGTCGCTTTTACAAGATGAGAAATGAACAAGTAAGAAAATCATATTTGGCTGAAGTTGAATCTTCGATACCCACCACCCACAAATGCCATCATATAACGATTTCGAGCGTATTTCAGTATTTCAAGTAATAGATAAAAAAACCTTTAAATAAAAATTAAAAATTTGATATTATAAAAATTTCGAATAGATTCAGTTATATCTGAATAAATTTTGGACAGACATTGCACATCAATAATTATAATACTTGAACAAAATTTTAGCTTTCTGCCTTCTGCAGTTGGCAAGTTAGTACCAAAAAGTTTCATACTTTGCTCTAAAAGTTATAGATGTTCTCAATTTAGGTTGCATTGTGGGCGTGCCTTTTTAGTGGTTTTGCTCATTTCCAATATTGAACTGCAAAAATTTCCAAAGTTCTCGCAAAATTTGAGATGAATATTTTAATTGTTTACAACCAGGAGAATGTTTGCAATACAAAGACAGATGGACAGACAGACAGATATGTCTAAATTGATCCCAAACATAATGACAAAATGAATATACCCTCATCATTTGGATGCTTCCTATAAAAACGAAAAACTATTAAGAAAATAATGTAAAAGAAAAATATCAAGAAGAATTTTATATACGCAGCGCATTTTTATTCATTCGTTCATTTAAACAGTTATCACTCGTTTAATGCGTTACAAGTAAAAATGTAAAACTTCGTCAAATAAAAATTTCTTTTTACAATATCGATTTCAATAAAAGGGATACGGAGGAGAAATTTCATGTCCATAAGACCAATTACTTTTTATTTGGACAATTTACGTTTTGATTTTTCTATATAAAATTCATAAGTTAGTTCGTTTGGGAAAGACGAAACAATGTACCTTTCTAATGTTGCAAGCACTTAATCACAATACAATTTGCCCTTGTTATATGAGAGACGACTGTATCCATTTAAATGAAAATTGTACAATAAATTAGCATTGAGCAAATCTAAACGTTTCGCATGTATCGTTTAATTTGAAAAGTAATGTGCGCTAAAAGAAATAATTTTTAATAACTTTTGAACATTCGAACATTTCGTAGTGTTACATGTTACAAACATTTAGTTACAATAATATTACATTGGAAATATTTACAATAGTTATGCTCCAAGTCAATTTAGATATTTTATAAATTAATCTTTTACAACCAAGACTTTTCAAATGCGTTTCTAAAGCATTCAAACAAGAGATTCTTAGAATCAGATTTTGGTGTATTTCAAATTCAGGCATAAGACTTGAACTATTTTTGATGCGAACAGACTAGCAAATAGTAAAAATACGATTCATTATTTTGACTTGCGTCAATGCTTTGCTTTTGCTGAATATTTATGGGCAAAAACTTAAATTTTGATATCAATTTCAATAACATTTCTATCTGGACTTAAGAGATGAATTTTTGTAGCATATTTTTCTTTATACTTTTAATTTAAATTTAATGACTTTATGTTTTGGATTCATAATCTAAATCTCATTGATATAAATGACAATTTGTTTAACAATTGTTTGTGATGACATTTCTTCTTTAAATTAGCAAAATAATTGCTAAAAAAAAGAATTGCTCAATTCATTTTATGCCAAATAATGCCCAATAATTTTAGTTAAAAATATGCCAAATGACTATCACTTGTGGTCTAATGAAGTAATGATTACAATGATTCTATTGCTGAGTGCCTTTAACAATTTTATGTGAAGAATAAATAAGTAAGAACTTTATAATCGTTTAGAATCGACTATCAAATATACTGCATCATTTTGCCTAATTTGGCCACAAATAAATGAAGTAAAGAGTAGTCATTTTAAAATGACTTAATAATTATTTGCAAGGTTTTTATGTGGGAAGGAATTCATAACTAAATTTGGATTTATTATGTCAAAATATTGGATAGAGCCAATTTTCAATTAAAATATATTCAAATTTGTAATTTTTTTCTATATAAAGACTTTTCTTAAGAAAGATGCCCTTATGGTCTCTGAGCCAAAAAGAGCATATGTATCTAATTTAATTGAAATATCTCTGTAGCATATATTTTCAAAAATCAGACGGACAGATAGACTGGCAAGCTTAATTGAAGTCATGAACTCTTTTGATCAATATAAATAAAAGATGGGTCTACCTTAACAACTTCCTGGTGTTACAAAGGTCTGCACAAATTTATAATACCATATTCAAAAAGTGGCCTTGGGTATAAAAATGCCTTTAGCATAATAAAATATATGAAACATCAATAAAAAAAAAGAAGAAATTAAAGAAAAATTCTAACGTTACAATGTTGAAACATTGGTCACATATGGTCACAAATACATTTATAAAAATATTGACATGAAAAGGCGCCAAAAATATCTAAATGGATAACGTGATTTGAATTCATTTTAATGCATTTCATACTTTTTGTAAAGTTATTTGGTCTTTTAAATTCCTTAATGAAATATTTAGAAAAATGCAATTGTTAAATATCAAATATTTCAAAGAGAAAAATGTTAAATTAACTGAACTTTGCTTTTTTTCAGAAATATATCTTAAATTTCAGATAATTTGCCAGATAATTTGCCATGTAATGCTAAAATAATAGAGCGAAGAACTTTAGATAAACCTTTTGAAAATAAACTTAAATGTGTCATCTTTAAATTGAATACCGACTTTTGCAAGGCATTGGCCTAATTGAAACTCACAATTGTTTTATATCCATTTCATTTCATTAAATAGCACGATTCAATTCACGATTTTGCCAGAACTCAATTTTATAAAGCCTTTGAAAAATATCTGTTAAAATCTGATGATGATTTTGCATAATAATTAATTAATAAAAAATTTTTGTAGAAATTTTTTATGCAGTGTATTATGTAAAAATAATTTTATAAAGAATTTTTAAATTTATATGCATTAGAATTAAGGTGAGTTTATTTTATATCTTTCAAGTCATTCTCTTTCAATATTATTCCCACAATTCCCACAACAAAATAAAAAAATTATCCGCTCATTCATATAAAATTCTAAGTATTTATTAAGAAAAAGTTTCTTCTTGTTTGGAGTAATTTTTGAAATCCTGTACAAAATTGGAACCCTTTGTACAAAATTATCTGGCTTCAAGGCCTTAAAACTGCGTTAATCAATTTAGGCTGCCATGTTTATAATAAGCCTGCTTTACGACAAAACTTTTCACTCCAAATATCCTAAAGTGACTTTTTTAAGAAGGCCGAATTTCTTTGTAACTTCTTTCGTATCACTTTCTCTGCATTGCCATCTTAGTAAAGTTAAAGGCACGAATTTTGCGTGGCGCTGCTCAAATCATTAAAATTATCTATCAAGAAAAGCCACCATTTAGGCCAAAACCTTATTGACCTCTATGTTAAATGTGTTGCAAAAAATTTGCTTTCTTTACATTTTCTTTTATAATTTTATTTCACTTTTTTTGCTTAAACTTATCCATCTCTATATGATTCCCACTACCTCTATCTCCCTTTCTCCATAATTTCTTATTCTCTGTTTTTGTATTATGAGCTAATAGGAATATCATTTTTCGTTAGTAAAATCTGTTTGATAAAAATTCATCGATAAGAAATAAATTCCTAAATAAATGATTTTGGTTAAACGCTATAATTATCATTATTTTTTTTTTTTATTATATGAATATTTTTTGTAGTCTTCTTCTATTATTTCTAAACTATTATTCATTTAACATGCAATAAGTGTTGCATCCAAAACACTCCTGCATTCAAATTTTCTTCTAGTTTTCTTTTTATTTTAATTTTTTTTTTATTTTATTTTTTATTTTTTTTTTTTTTGTATACATTTCAAGACGTTCAAGGCATTTAGATGGAAAAATTCAGTCTTCTATATTTTTAGGCTCCTTCAATGTTACTATTAATGTTACTGTCTTCTCTACATAAAAACGTATGTTACATAGATGTATATGATTACATTATCTATGGTTATTTTATGGCAATAATGTCATTATATTCGCCAAAGTATATTTCAATTGCTTTGTAAACGCCTGCACACCAAACAATCAAATGGCACGTTCATATAACGATAAAAGTTAATAATAACAACAATAACAAACTAACTAAGAGATGAATGTAAATAACAACAATAAATATATAAATGATAAGAAAAACAAAAAAAAAATTGCAGAGTAGGCAGAAAAGCGATACGAAATGTTAATAATTGTCATTTGTGCCAAAGAATCGCGACAAAAATAATTATGATTATCAATAAACATACGAGAAAAATAATTTTCTTCTTTTTTTTCTTTTGAAATGATTAGTTAGCTTAATGTTGAAAAAAAAATTTTGTCAAAAATTATTCACCATCTAGATATTACATTAAATTTTATACATGTGCCCATAATTTCAAATTATGAGTAATAAATTTTTTAAAAAAAATCTAACAATTTTTACCTGAAAAAAATTTTGAGCAGAGGCCGCCGATTAAATTCTACTGTGGACTGATTTCGTAAACGATTTTCTTCTTCTTCAAATTTGAAATCAAAATCATGATTTTATAAGCAATAGAATTCTATAACAGCGAAGCAGTTCAATTTGAGGCTAAAGAAGACTTGTGTAAAAGTTTTGACTAAATGAACATGCAACAAGACAAAAGACATGTAAGACCAAAAAACAAGATGCAAGAAACAAGAAAAGTCTAGTAAATCTAGCCAAAATGCAATGCGATCAATTATTTCATTATAATGAAAGTTGTAAAGCGACTCTTCTCCAATTTTTTTTTTTTTTTGTTCTCAAACAAAATGACAAAATGAAAATTAGGCGAAAGAAATCCACATAAAATTTAGAAGGCAAAATAAAAAAATCATCGAAAAACATTCTCTTGCCATTTATTGCCTTAGACAATAAGACCGCAAGAAGACAATGCCATTAATTTAATGATTATTTATGTTGAAGATTGAACTGTGAACATTGTCACATTCTTTATTATTTTTTTTTTCTGATTTGCAGAAAAGGCTTCTAATTGCTGGAAAATTCACAAGAAGAAATTTCAATTAATTTAGAAAATAATTGCGTCAGCTTTTCTTGTCTAACAAAAAGAATCTCTCACGGTTGTGAATTATTATAATTCACTTGATTTTATATTCATTATGAAAAAAAGAAAAGTGTTTAAATAAATTGGACATTACTTTCTCAGATTCCTGAGAATTATTTAATTAATAGGTACTAATTCAACGAATGCTAATACTGGAAATTGTATTTATTCTAAAGATAAATGAAAATAGCTTGAAAGGAGTGCAAATTTTCACTTAGAAGACTTACTTTGGTAAATTATGAAATTTTACTTAAATTGATGAGGTCTTTAAAGGTTCCCTTAAGGCCATAGAAAGCTCTATATTTTAGATGAATGTTTATTTTTTTACTAGAAAATCCGCAACCATTTAAATGTTTGCACTTTATTTAACCAAGAAATAGTTCGTTCATTTTCTTATTTCAGGGATTTGATTTTAACTTAAGTGACTCTTAACTTTATTATTAAGATTATGAAAATTTCAAAATGAATAAAATTTCATTTCAAACATTTACATTTCTCTTGTAATATCTCGAAGAAATATTTTTACCTTAAAAAAAATTGCTTTAATAAATGAAGCAAAACATTTAAAATGAAATGAAATAAAATTAAAAATACATTAATGTAAATTATTGCCTTTAGATATGCTTTCGAATTTTAATAAAAATTTTACTTAAATATACAAAACAGTACACGTTTACTTTCTCTATAATTCTAACTTTACAAAGAGGAGAAAGAAAATAGAAATCTAAGCAAATAAAATGCAAATAAATTTCATTTATCTAACAACAAATCAAGATAAGTCTTTTTTTCTTTTTTTTTTTTTTTTTGGTATTGGAAAGGATTCTCCACTTATGTCAATAATAATTTTAGAAAAAGAAAACATTCACTTATTGTTGAAATTTATATGGCAATAAGAAATTTGAAAATAAAAAGGAAAAGTTAGTAAAAGTATTTCTAAACTAAAAATTGCGATAATATTTTGTGAACTTTGTTTATTTGAAGGTTGAAGGTGGCAAAATTGGACGTTAAGTTTCACGTTTAACTTTCATTATTATAATGCATGCCATGTAGCAGCTCATTTTACACATTTCTAAAAATGGACTCAACTACATAAAGAGTCTGATATTTTATTGAAAATAAGATTATTTTGCTTTTTAAAAACTTTGCCCATATTTTTTTCACATTCTACGTTAAAAAACTTGTGAAATTTTAACTAAGCCATAATTTAGAATAGAATTTGAACTTGAATGGCGTAGAAATCTTAAAAAAATGAATTGTGGCTTATAATCGTTCGATATTACAACTCTGTTATTTGAGAGAAATGTCCCTCTCTCATCATGAAGATCTTTCATAGGGTAAAATTGCTGCTTGGTATTTAAAATTTATTTAGAATTAATTCTTAAAAATAATCTGTACAAAACTGATCATTAAGGTAAAATTCGACTGCAGGCATATTTACATTAAAATTGAGAGAATTTATTTTTATCATTCTTAAATTAAAATCAAATTTTCACCTAATAATTTTACACTTAAAAAATTATCAAAAAAAAGTGCACAAAATATGTACATTTTTTTTTATTATTATTATTATTATTATTATTATTATTGTTATTATAAGAGTTATTGTTGTTGTTATTGTTATTATTACTATTATTATATTATGATATAAAATTCAATCGAAAATTAATACTAAGCATACTGAACGTTATTGAATAAGTTAACAACAATAAAAAACCAAAAAAGAAAATAGAAAGTTCAAAGACAGCAAATTTATAGCACTGACCATATCTAAGAAAATTAAAAAGGTCAATAAATTTAATTCCAGATTTTAGTGACCTTGACACTGACAATGACATGATCAGTTTTATGTATTTCCCATGAAATTCAAGAGTAATGAAATAATGAAATGCAAAAAAAAATTCTTAGAATTTGCTATGTTTTTAAGCTGGCGAGGACGTTGTCCATTTCTGATATGTTTCGAGGCACCTCTGTGTTTAAGCACTCTGTTCAAAGTACTCGAATAAGTTTTCTAACTAAAAAGTAATAAAATTATAACTTAAGAGTCTTGAGAAGTGTTAAAGTTGGACATACTTTGGCCTCGAGGGATTTGTATTATTTTTGGATCAATTCTGTGATAAAATCATCTCAAGAACAAAAGCGAAAACTTTCAGCTATTTTCGTATGTAGCGTATGGGCCAAAAAAACGAGGTTACTCTAAATTAGAACTATAAGCATGTCTTTAAATTGTTTGGATTCATATTCTGCATCAAATGAAAACTATGAGACAATAGATCGGAAACGGCCGGCCATAACGGGTTCCTTTAATATTACTTTTGAACTCTGATTAAGTTCTGCTTTACGTTTTACGTTTACTTTTGAAAAGAAGGCATATTTTCCTTTTAAATGTTACAAACGCTTTGCCAACATAAAGTATGCTTTTAATATTGGCAGATGTTTGCTCTTTTACACTTCAGGTGTTAGTTTATATTTACACGAAACATAAGAAGAGAACTGCAACAGCAACAATAACAAAATTATAAAGTGCATTATGCCATAAAAAAAATTATAATAACAAACAATTTTTGTGAAATTTTTTTTTTTTCCTTTTAAAAATCATTAGATCTTTTTTGTTTCGTTAATAAAATTATATGCCAAATGCCACCGAAAAATGGGTAAAAAATACAAAAAGGAAAAATAAGAGCTAATGGCTGTTGGCTTCATCTTCGATAGTTGGCTGGAATTATATAGAACTATCGATGCCATAACAATGAATTATGTATATAACAATAAGAGCAAAAACAACAATCATGATAAAAATTGTAATTCACCTAAATGGACGTAAATTTTCAGCGCTTAACTAAAGAGCCAAACAATCAGCCAACCGTCGGCATTTTATTACTGGTACTCTATATAACTATCTTTCTGTCTCTGTCTATCTTCTATCTCTCTATCTCTTTTACTTTCTATATAGTTCAATGGGCAAAATTGTAACGCAGTTACAATAATAACAAAAACAGCAATAACAGTAATGAAATAGTAAAAATGAACTTATTGTTAAATGGAAAATATTAACCATGATCTTACTGAAAAAAAAAGGAGAACTATACACACACACACACACACACACACACACACACACACAAACACTCTTTATTATAAACATTTTCGACAAAAATGCAAAAGCAAAAAAAGAAAACAGAAAACTTTCAAAAAAAATGAGAAAAAAGAAGCATTCAAATTTATCTATATGTTTACTTGTTGTTGTTGTTTGTTGTTGGTTGTCTTGTTTTCTTCTACAATCGGTTTACATATTTTTATCTTTATTGCATAATCGCATTCATCGCATTTTTTAGCACACGCCATCTACTTGAGGGCATACATGTACATACAGACAGACGGACAGACAAACATTTGCATTTAGAAAAAAAGCAAGTAAAACAAAATAATTTGAGAGAAATTTTCATGGTTTTTTTTTTTATTTTTCACTTTATTCTATTTGATTGTGCATTTCAGCAAAAGAAAAGTATGATGAATGAATGGATGAATGGATAAATGGTTAGATGGTTAAGATAAATAGTTAAATAGTTAGATGGATGCTTGAATAGACGGATGGATGGATAAATGAATGGTTAGACTTAAATTGAGATAAATTAATAAATGTTTCAGAATTGTATGAACTGCTTATTTGAGCGTATGCAAAAAACATATTTCATAGATCATAAAACTTTTCTATGACAATTTTTGTCCAAAAATTTATAATTTTTTTAGGTGCAGAACGTTATAGATAATTAAGTTTATATGCAACACACGGAAGGCCTTTATTTTGTTATAACGATCAACTTGAAATTACTTTTTTAAGTTTAAGTCCACTTCCCTTAAACGCCCTACTTTAAAAATGATCGATGTAGCGAAAGATATTTGTAATTTTGAAATAAATGCCACGGGAAATCTATAAGCATTAAGTATTTGGCGATTTATTACACTTGGTCTTGAACAAAAACTATTTTTTAAAACTCTTATCAAACAACGAAATTTTCAAATCCCTTAAAATCCTTGACTTGTAACTCAATTTGTATACTTCTTAATTGATTTAAGCAAGATTTAGAGTGAATGCCAAAGTGAATGCCAAAGGTCTATAACATTTTTACTATGTTTGAAAATTGGGCAATCTCATCCATGTCCCATTCTCATGGGGTTTTGCTATAACACTAATGAGACATGAAAAGGCAGACGTGTGCACCAGCAAAGTGAAATCAATATATATTTTATTGATTAATTGATTAATGTAACAAAAGTTCAGAAGTCCATTTTATAGAAGCCGTCTGAACATCACATAACACCAAATGTCTAAACATACATTTTTTTTGCAACTTTTTCTTTTTATAATCAAAGTTCGTAGTTCAAATGAACCTACGCACAATTTATAAAGCTAGCACAAAATTCAAAAAAATAATCAATTTATTTTCTCACAACAATTTTGTGCTTTTTTTTTTTAATAAAGAAAATATAGAAAGGCGGACGGATGTACAGACTTAGATAGACAAATAAACAACAAAGACAGACAGAAGGACAGCCAAATAAACAGATGAGCAAGTAATCAAGCAGACGTGCATACGCATGATAATGATACATACATAAAGGCCAAGTTCAAATAGTAAATAACTTATTTATTGTTTAATGCCTTGACGTTTATATTGATGGCCCAATAGACTTCATAAACCACAAAACACCAAAATGGGCAGTTAGCACATAAAAGAAAAAACCAAAATTAATTGATAATGATTGTACATGCAGACGCCTTCACTTTTATTTATTTTATTCACTCACCATAAACAGAAGTTCAAGTTATCAGTAAGCCAGGTTTATAGTCTGCAAAAATAGGTTTCGTGGACCATGCAAAGACAACTTAAGCTACACCCACTCTTTACTAATTAATCTCTTCATCTTAATATAGAATGAAAATCTTGCATTTTCTATCAAGTAAATGAATTTTGCTAAGAAAGACCCATGAAGTAAAAGAACCATGCCCTCCATTTAATAGTACAATCCGATAACGAAAAAATTTGAACAAAAATTTTTGTACAAATGATTGGAAAATATTTAACGAAATATGACCAAAAAAAAAAAAAAATACAGCGTCTATGTTCTCCATTTAGAATATACCTTTCAATTTAATGGTGGATATTTCAAATTCTATCACAACCAAATATAATTTCTTTGAACTCTTCAAAGTCATTCTTTTATTGGATTTTTATATTTCTTTTTTTTTTTTTTTTTGTATTTCTATTTCTCCAACTATACTTTCCTTTTTTTTTTCCTTCCCCAAACCTTTCTAATTGCCAAATTTATATCTGCTGATTGCACTTGTGCTATTAACAAACTTAATAACATTCACTCTCATTTATCAGGCCATGTGAACGGTTATAAAAAATATATAAGTGTAGAGTAGTTTTTAATTAAACACCTGAAAATCAAAAATCTAAAGATTTATCATAAGTTTGTATAATAATTTTTTTAAATATTTTATAGATTTTTTTCAGCCAGCCAGAAATAATGAATAAAATGAAGCGAGTTTATTTAAAAAAAAAAATGGGTCCAGATTATCCATCTTTTTAAGAAGCTAATGCTTGCTTTACAGCAGACCTTTTTTTTTCAATTCTCCATCTGCAATTAATGATAACTTTAAATAAAGTTCATAAATTTATGAGAAATTTCCAGAGGAAATTTAAATCAATAATTTCACTTTAAAAAGAGAATTTCTCACATGGCAAATTATGCTTTAATTAAGCAATAAATGGGTATATCTAAATCGGCCTTTGAAAGCTTGCACAAAAACTGCAGACTGAATAATTCTAAGCATGTTCCCTGAATTGTGCAAACCATTTAAAAGAGCGAGTGCAGTGCAAAAATTTTATAAATTTTCTTAGATTTTTTATATTTAAAGTCAAGAGAACTACGTAACAGACTTCAGTAAAATGCTTTAAATTATTTTATGGAGTCATTGAAACTGCTTTTCAAAGTCAAGGGAACTATATGGCAAACTTAAGTAAAATACTTCAAATCGAAACTCAAATCAAACTCATTGAAACTGCTCTTTTTTAGACAAAAAAAAAAAATGAGAAACGCATGAAATGCATGCAATGGAAACTTTCTGAAAATTTTATATTCAAAGGCAAACTTTATTCAAAAGTTAGAAAAATTGATAAATATTACATTTTAATTTCTATAAAAAACACAAACAGTCATGTTACAATAAAATATAAAATAAAATGCGTTAGAAAGGTTGGCCATAAAAAAATTGTTCAACTGTCAATCCGATTTTTATATTAAGAGAAGCGTTTTCCATTTTTATTTAAACACAAAACAGAAAATAGAAAGACTAAAAAGTAGGAACTGAATGTATGGAAATTTACTAACAAATAACGAGATGATCTCAAAATACATTTGCAGTTCTTTAAGAACCAGGCAAATAGTTCTCTGAGTCGTTGAATCTGAAGTGCGTGTCTCTTTATAATGATTTTATTCGAGATTGAAGGGCACCAATTTCAAGATGCCCTAAGAAATTGGCTACTTGAAAAGAACTTAAAATTAATTTAAGGGCTTACAGAATTCTTAACCAATGTTGAAAGGAATTCTATCATTTAGTACAGTACAGTTAGTGTTTTACATGCATACCTGCCGGGAAGGCTCAAATGCATGGTATAAGCATACTTATGATCGCTAGCGTTGGTAGACACGTCACAAAGTGCATGCCACCGTCCCGACTAGCTTCCAATTTAAAGCCACTATTGCACCTCATCTAGTAAGCTTAATCCTTGGTGTAAGGATTCGGGGCCTTCTTAAAACCCCTTGGCTTAGATTAAATTAGCCCGATAAGCCCACCCAGCTAGCCATTTTATTCGGGAAATGGCACCCTGCTCGGCAAAACTATAATAGTGGGTATAAATATAATAGGTCGAGCTGCGTCCGCGACATGGACACCACAGCCCCCACGAAGCCAACTCCAACATCACCACATGGGCAAAATATGAATTTGGTGATCCCGTGGTACCAAATTAAATCTTTGGATCTGATCTCGTGAGCTCATGATGCCCCCTGATGGATATGGATCAGAAACCATCTCATGAGCCACTCCCAATTGAGCAGGTGCTTCTCGGGATTGGTCGCCCCCATCATTTAGTACAATGCGTATGAACTCGATCTTGATTTTTTATTTGATAAGATTATAGAAAATTTGATTCATAGCAACTCTCTCCTACTCTCTATATCAGCCGTAAATTTTTATATATTTTTCTAAATTCAGCTCAATTTAAATTCTTTTGCAAGTCTTCTTTAAACTGCAACAAAATTTAGCTAAAGGTTTTGTTTAAATATTTTAACAAATTTGAATGTCCATTATTATGATTTTAATTATTATTATTATTATTATTATTATTATTATTATTATTATTATTATTATTATTACTATTATTATTGTTGTTGTTGTTGTTGTTGTTGATATTTTTATGAATAAGGACCACCAATAAATTTTGTATGCAACAAATCATCTCTACAACAGCATCATGTTTAATCACAATGTCTAAACACAAATAAGCTTAACACGAATATGTGGTTGGGGATGGACAGGACAGATGGACAGACATTTAAAAAACAAAATTATATTAGTTGAAATTTAAATAAAACAAGAGAAGAAATAGTAACATCAACAGCAACAGCAACAGCAACATTTAATAAACAAAATCGCAACCCAGTTAAATGTGAAGGCATTTGTAGATAAATTGAATGCCAATAGGCAGACTATGCGTGACAATTATTGTGACAATTGATGTCTACAACATAGTTGCTTCACGCTTTATGCTCTAAGATAAATTAACAGTCCATTGCGAAAACAACAAGGAAAAGCGGAAAAGTAGTCAAATTTCCAAAAAAAAAAAAAATTTGTATTAAATTATTTACCCAACTATACACTCTCACACGCATACATAAATATACAATATAAAATAAAAAAAAAATAAAAACAGTGAACAGTAAATTGTAAAGCAACCTCTAAAAAAAACTGTTACAGGCCATTGGGGGCACGACCAGTTAAATCGCCCTACATTTAATATTGCTTGGAATAATAAGAAAAACTCTGCAAAAAAAGAAATGTTTAGAAAACCTTTAAATATGAAGGAAATAAATAAAGACTTTTAAGGAATTTAAGGAATTTTGAATAATCCATTGTCTTGTCATATCTCTAGAAATTTTCATTCAAAAATTCTAAAAAAAAAATTCCAAAAAAAAAAATTTCATTTGCCATTAGAATCCAAAATATAACAAGAGCTCTTTGGAACACTCCAAAACATTAAAATCGTCCTAAATTTGACATTTATTCTATAGGCGTGAAAGGCATTGTACAGGGCGCGATTTACGAAGCCATTTAAGAAAGAAATATAAAAAAAATCTGAACATATCAAACGGATTTTGAATTATGCCTATTAAACCTATGAGCCCCAGACTGCAACTGATATTTTGGAAGAGGCCAGTTTAAATTATTTTTATTTGAAATAGTTTTGGACCAAAAGGGGAGGGGGGAACCCCTCCGTTTAAGCCATTGCAAAAATTTCTTACCTTAAAATTTGATCTCAAAGAATACAAACACCACGGCACACAATTTGAAACTGATACAGATTTTGACCATTCTAAACTTTTTCCATGACGTGCATCTTTCTCATGACGTACATCTAAACTTATTACAACAGATATTACAATATTATTAAAATATTAACATAATTAAGTACTAGTTTTTTTTTGTACTTCTTCTTTTACTTAAGTTCTTCCTCTTCTTTTTCCAATAGATATCCTCTAAAATTTACACATAATATTTCACACATACATTTCTGGGCCTGCAGTTAACATAAATCATACAAACATTAAGTGCATATAAATATATGTCTGTAGAAAGGTATTAGATTGTTAGGATATAAATTCAAAAGAAGAAAATTAAAATATCAAAGTTTCAATACCAAAAATTTCCCATTCAAATTAATTCCTTCTAAAAAGAAAATTAAACTTTTTTAAGCCATTAATTCCCCAAATTCAGTTTTACTGTTCTTCAAAAAAAAAAAAAAAAAAAAAAAAAAAAAAAAAAACAATTTTCTTTCAAAAAATTGTTTGAAATATCTAAAAAAATATCGTTCCTTAACATGGCTCTAATGTAATTTGGAATAATGAAGTGTAAAATCTTGGACTACATTTAGAGAAAGATTTGGAATAGAGAAACCTTTCAGATATAAATTTCGCATTTCTTGAATAAATTTTAATATTTAAATGTAAAATTATCTCTGATATAAAAAAGAAGAAAATTCAATAGATTTTTCCAACAACCCAATATACATTTCGTATTAGAGGTACTAGTCGTTTCTTTTTTTTCACTTTTTTTTTTTTTTTTTTTGTTTTTTTGATGTTTTTTCTTCATATTTTGTGCAGTTTTTCTTGCATGCATGGCAAGTTACGGGCACTTGTTGCCATGACCAAGAAAATGAAATGCTACGAATTTATGCAACAACAGAACAATAAGAAAATATGAATAGAACTGATGAACACTTAGCCATGCAAAAACGCAAGAGCCAAACAAAAAAAAAAAACTAAAAAGAAAAAGAAAACTATTTTTTATTTATATGCTTTTTGTTTGGCCATAAACCATGCAATAACATGGAATGATCTTGAGCATAAAATAGACAACAACAACAACAATAAACAAATAATAAAAAATATGCATTTATAAACGCACGCAAAGTGTTAGAGGTGGGAAAGGCCAAACGAAGTAGATACAGAGACAGAGAATAATCTATTGCTCGCTTTATAGGACTATGAAACATGAAAATAGTCTAAGCTTGAATAAGAAACGGTCAACTATTTATTGAATAATTTAACATGCACATTAAATTTATAATAATTTCTGATCTCTTATTAATGGTTTACTCTATATTTATATGAATTTAAAATTAGGCCTACAAAAATTTGTAGTTTGTATACCCTACATAATTTATGCAGAATATGAAGACTTGAACTATTTAGAAAGATTTGAAATTGTTTCATATTTTATTATATTTAAATAATTTGTTAACATTTGCTAAAGAGATTTACAGATTGAAATAGAAAAATGTTTAAGATGCAATTCTGAAATATTAGAATTGCATCGTATCAAATTAAGATCTACATGAGCTGAGATGATAACAGACTTAAATCTACCTCAAAATGCTACCTAAAAATTGCTTAAGATCCTTTTTCTGATTTGTTAAGTTAACTTTTTTTTATAAATTTTCTTCATATAAAGAAATTTTTTGAATCATTTTTTTTTTTTTTGAGATTTAGCGTTCTTGAGGTAAAAGTAGAAGAGATTATTTTAATTTAATTTTTTTTTAAACTTTATCTCTTCAATTGTTTAAAATATTTCATTTATTGAGAGAATGAACATGAAATACTTTTTTTTTAATATTTTTTGCACAAATTGCTGAATTCTGAAGAGTCAATAAACAAGCGTTCTTGGTCTAGAGTAATATTTGTACTTTTTATATTTTACACGATCATTAGAAGGGCCTAACATGGACCCATTTGTTTATTACACCAATCATTTTTTGTTATGATTTAAACTCTATTGTACTGTCAGTCCATCTAAGATTTGTCCATGTAAATCTGTTACCAAACTATATGTTTGGACTCAAATACGAACTCTATTGAAATTGATCTAGAATGGAAAGATTTTTGTGGACGTCGCCCCCCCCCCCCCCCCTTTTATACCTAAC
Organism: Melophagus ovinus; assembly: GCA_023089585.1. NCBI lineage: Eukaryota > Metazoa > Arthropoda > Insecta > Diptera > Hippoboscidae > Melophagus > Melophagus ovinus. The sequence continues at coordinate 13,728,430 of JAKKIB010000178.1, forward strand.
GCTTTATTTTGGAAACTGCTTAATATTTCGAGCACCGTTCTCAGAAAGTCGCGTCAAAAAGTTGCGCACTGAACAAGCATATCAAAATTTCATCCAAAACCATCATTCAGACTCCCTTCCACTTGATGAATAAACTTTCCTTCAAAAAAAAGATGACATAAAAGTTTTGTAGTGCATTTAAAAGTCCGTCTAATTTTTTCTTCTTTCTGATTTTACTTTTGAGAGGAACACTCCTCCAAAAAAAGAGCAAGAATGAAAATTCAATGGCAGCACATTTTGGCATTACGTAAAATGTTATATGGATGTATGTATTATCAAACATTTAAAATCATCATTTTTAACGATCATGCAACAAAAGTAATTTCGTGCTTCTGTTATTTAAACGTATTGTTTTTATTATTGTTGTTGTGGTTGTTGATGTTGTTCTAGCTGCCGCTGTTGCAGTTATTGATTAAGTACATTATCTCAATTTAGGATATAACTTGTAAAGGCATACATTCAGTTCGTCAGTTCGTCAGTCAATTGTTCATTCAAGCAGGCAGTCAGGCAGTCAGGGAATCTCAGTTGGTTATGACAAAGAGGAGATGATGGGGAAAAGGTATAAACGGGGAACGCTGCCTACAGATAGTTGAAGAATTTTTGAGAAAAGAACGACTAGTCATTGGGTTCAGTCATGGGGCTCAGTCATGAGCAGCCAACCATCAAGAGAGCGCATTATATTAACATCACATTATGCGATTCAAGCATGCGCATAACGTGAATACCTAAACAACTACTAACAACAACAACAACAACAACAGCAGCTGCAAAAACAGCAAGCAAAATAAGAAGAAGAAGAAGAAGAGAAGAGGAAAAGGAAGAACATCTTCCACCATCTCCCTTTGACTGACTGACTGTTTGAGTAGCATAACAGCAACGACAATAATTTTTGGCAGCAACAACAGCGCCAACTTCAACCATCATGTTTATGATCATCATCATTTCCAGCAATAACTTAAATGCGCAGCCACAGAAACATGTTAGCGTTTGTTTATTGTTTGTGTTACTAATTTCTGGAATCATGTAAATGTAGACGAAAATTTGTAGCCGCAATGATTGTAATTTGTTACTGATGTTATTTGTTGCTGTCATTACAAAAAAATATCATAAGGGAATTTACATGAAACACTTAAATGAATGTATGGATGGAAGTGAGAATATACAAAAGTAGCAGCACTGAATAATTGAGAGAAATATGATTTGTAATGAAAGGTATGAAAAGTAAATGAAAAATTGAAAAACAGTAAACGAAATTATGGATGGAAGGAAAGTATGAAACAAAGAGAGAGGAGAAGAAGGTAAACCTTGAGGCGCTTCCCTTTTGTTTTCTTTGTAAGACTTTTTGTAATAGAAGTAAAAATGCAATGTGAAACAGAAAATACGTAATAATAATAATAATAATAACAACAACAACAACAGCAATCACATAATCAGAACAACAAAGCAAAAAAAATTTTTTTGGTTAACAGCAAAGAAGCACGCAAACTACTTGAGCAAAGTGAATAAAGTTAGAAAAAAGAAAAAAAAATGCAAATAAAAAAAAAGGAAAGAAAAATTGTTGCACAATGCAACACACACACACACACATACATACACATACATATGCAAAATACATAAATTAGTAGATAGAGATAGGAGGCCACAGTTATAGTTGATCTGTAGACCAGAAAAAGTTCTAAATTGAATGCAACGCCATCAAAGCGAAAAACACAGAAGCACAACGAAATAATGATATAATGAAATTAAGAAGAAGAATAAGAAAAATTAAGGTAGACAAGAATGGGAAATATAGTCAAAAGAAGTACAAACTGAGAAACAAGAAAAACCCAAAAGCCAAAAAAAATAAAAAACAAAGTTCAATACGAACTTTTTGCTAAGAAATCCAGCAAGAAAATTTGAGTTTACAACAACAACAACAACAACAACAACAGGCATAAGATAATGCCATTCAATAGAAATTTTTAACGCAAAACTTGCAAATAATTAAAATTTTTTTAAGAGAATCTTAAACTCTAAAGCGGATCCAAAATATTTCGACTAACATTTTCAAAATCCGAATGTTTATTTTACATTTCTCATGATCAATGAATTTGTTTTGCCATATTTTTTAAAGGCTCATCTTTTTTCATTTATTTAAAGCATACAAATTTCAGATAGTTTTTCCATAATTAAACGCTTTTTGCTTGTAAAAGTAGGCCAAGCAAATTTTCTGATTATGGGAACGTGCAATATTTAATTAGAGTTAGTTTATTCTCTTTAATTAAATGGCCTTAACAAATTGAAGAGTTAAAAGTAGTTTTAAATGACAAAGGAAAAGAGAAAGAAAGTAAGAAAATTTTTAATGCGTTGTGTTTTATGTGGCCCCCTAAAAATTTCCATGCCTCTCTGCTCATCTCTAATGTTTTCCATGATCGTTATTTGAATCGTATGATATTTGACTTAAGGCCACTAAGATATAAAGATTTTTTCAAAAATTGTTAAAATTCTATACGCAGCCTAATGCACAATATTTGCATTTAAATTATACATGGACCCATCCACATGACTTTTCAACTTGCTTGTGCTATTAAAGCATTAAGAACAATTTCCAAGTGTCAAAATACCAAAATTTATTAAGACCTTTGCTTCAAAGATCGAACAGCTCATGTTTCCATGAAATTTTAATAAGCTCAAATTGCTTGTTTTTTTTTTTTGTTGATCTCTCAGCGTTAAAATGTTTTATTAAGAATTGAGCAGTTTATTTCCAAATATTTTTTTGTAGAGACGAATGAATAGTTGGACTAATGGACAGATAGATAAACAGACGGAAGATTGGCTAAACGGAAAGAATGGACATTTCAACTTTACGTCCAACAAATCGATCAGCCTAAATCGCATCCGAGATTATGAGTTAATTAATGCAGTAAAAAGTTGGATCTAAGTCTAAGTCATTAGAAAAATGTAAATAATCATCACAACAACAACGATAATAATAATCAACAGACAACAGACAGACAAATGTTATATCAAATTTGAACAAATAATGCCACATGCCAAATGCCAAATGCTGCCACAAGTGAAAATTGTAATCTTTTCGAATCTGTCAATTTATTGCCAACTTTATTCGATATGCTTCTGTTTGAAGCATCCACCACCAACCAGAACAAACATAAAAAAACATTTCGTATGCCTATTTTCTTTTTTTTTTTTTTGTTCCGCCTTTCCTTTCCTTTTTATTATAATTTATTTAACTACTGGGTTAAATATTTATGGTCGCTTTTTCTGATCTATTCTCTTCCATTTCAATGCATCTCATTCCATTGCAATGCACTCTTATTCTGTGTGATATGCCTGATGTTATTTGTTATTTGTTATTTGTTATTTGTTTATGTTGTTGTTGTCGCTGCATTTGTCTTTATCATCTTTCACTTGTCAATGGCTTTCATTAGCATCGATCATGAGGTTTTCATCCATCTTTTTTTTTTTTCTTTTTCATAGCTAAAAGGCAAACATATGTGCTTTCGTCTATGTTTATGTCTATGTGTATGTGTATGTATATGTGTATGTGTGCGTGTTTACTTATGGTTATGAAATGCATGCTATCAAATTGCAATAGTTTAAAGTTTCCATTTTGCTTTTCTTGCACTGTTTAATATTTTCACTTTAGCAATATTTTGTTCAATTCTTTTCTGTTCTATTGCTGTTGATGCTCTGCTCCGTTCTGCTGTGCTCTGCTGTGCTCCGCTCTGCTCTTTTCTCTTCAATTCTTAACGGTTTTGTGCTGCCATGCTCGATTCTGTACGATTCTGCTCCCGCTCAATTGCATTTATGGTATTCGGCTCTGCTTCGCTTTGTTGTTCGGCTTTTTGCCTTGGTTTGTTAAGCAGCAGTTAGGGGAATTTTAGAATGCATTGCGTTTGCTTCACTTATTCATTTATTGTTGTTGTATTAATTAACTAAGGCAGGGTCTAGCCCTTCATTTGCTCGTTCATCTCAAGCGATTTATAGTTAACAGATCTAACAGATCGTAGAAGGCACCAGTCTCGGCAATCATCAAGTCAGATAAGGAAACGGTATTGTGTCAGGTTTTGTTTGAAAACATAAAATTCTACGAGAAAGTGGACTAAAGATTTACTTTATCTCCACAGGCTTAACAATTTTTAGCTAGAACTAGAATGGCCCTAATTTTTCATGAGGACTTATCAAATTTCTCATTTTATCGAGCGTGTGTACACACTTTTCTCATACAGATAATATACAAAAAAGAAAAAGAAAGCAGAAATAAAAGAAAAAATTAAAAAAAAACGAAATTTATAAAAATTTCTGACATTTTTCAAAACATTTGAATTTGAAAGACGGACAGATTAGCACAGAATTAAGTAAAATTAATAACGCTTTAGTCCAAAAAAAGTCCTAAGTGAATTAAGAATCCTTAAACAATTTTAAAATCTAAACTTTTAAATTCAATTCAAAAGTAACGGCATAATATTTTTCATTTAATGGAAAAATTATTTCTTTACGCCATCTAGATATTAGAATACAAAGCATTAATGTTAAGTTAATAATAATATTTAAACTTATACAGCGTCCTCTGTTATAAAAAAGCTCTTATTAAGTTTATGTAGAAACCATAAAGCAAAAATCAACTTACTACACACTTTTATGCGATTCGGTATAACGAAAAATGTTCACCCAACAAATAATTATTTGTTAATTAATTTAACATTTAATTAAATTATTAGTTAATTGTTAATTGATTTACATTGCTTTGTAATTAAAAAAGAAATAAATAAAATGTCTTACTAAGTAAAAATTTATGATGTAAAAAATAGAGAGACGTAGAATGAATATTCATCTGTAAAATATATGCACACAATAAAAACATTTCAATATTAAAAATAAATAATGTACTGTTAAAATTATATAAATTTTTAATTTTAAGTAATTAACTTTTTTCGGTAATTAACTTAAATTAAAATTTATAAAAAAATATTCAAACATTCAAAACGAGTTCATATTAAATCCAAATGCTCAGAATATGAACAATGCACTCTAAAGTGATAACATTAAATCAGTTTACATCGATAAACTAAACAACAAAGGTGCTTGCTAGCAAACAAAAAAATGTTCATAAATAATTTTCTAATGTACTTAGAATAATTTAATTTAATTTGTTTTATTTTTAATTAAAAACTTAGAAAAAAGAAATTGCTAATAAGAGAACTTGATCATTAAAAATAACGGCACTATAAATTTTACGCTTATAACTGTAACTGTGTTAACATTCATTGTGAATACCTTGTAAAAAAGAGAATATGAGATAGAAATGCTACGTTTCATTCAGTTAATAACTGGGAGAGTAAATGCAACGTAGTTTGCGGATAAATTTATTAATAATCATAGTAATAATAATAATAAATATTAAAAATAAAGAAATAAAAAAAATCTAAAAAAAGTTAGTGTTGGTGAAAACGTGTACATATGCATATATATTTATATATATGCATATACACCGACACACACACACAACGCCATACATTTATGTAAATTACGTGTACATTGTCTAGTATTTTATTGTATATAAATATATGTGTAGGTGTATGTGTTGCGTGTGTGTGTTCAATTTATTCGTTTCATTTGTGTATAATAAAAAAATATAAATATAAGGTAAATATACATGAAAACAACGTAGATATAAAATAACACAAAATGGGAAATAACAAAAAAAAAGAGAATACAACTCACAAACACACACACACAATATGCATAATATGAAGGTGTATGTATGTACACATGTTTGTTGTGTGTGTTCTTTTATTCATATATTTAATACGAGTGTAAATTTCAAAAAATTAAAAAAAATACACAATTTCAAAAAATAGAAAAAAGAAATATATTAAAAAAAAGCAAAAAGAAGAAAATATGTGAATGTATATGTACGAAGTGTATAAACCAGTTTGTACACAATTTTAAAAAAAGTAATAATAAACCTTAAAACAAATATGAAAGAAAAATGAGAAGAATAAGAAGAAGAAAAATGGAAAAATTATTAATCATAAATCAAAGAATTAAAAATTTAAAAAAGGCAAATTTTAAAAAATTACCCCCCCCCCCCCCAAAATCAAAAACACAACTATAATTAAAATGAAAAAATACGAAAAAGTGCATTTGAAGTAAGTTATTTGTGTGTGTGTGTGTGTGTGTGTGTGTGTGTGTGTGTCTAAATTTTGCGTTTGTACGAGTTTATAATATAAATTGAAATTGAAATAGACAGATATTTAATGCTGTCGTATCTGGCGGCTGATTTTTTCTTTCTTTTGTACTTTTATTGTGTTGTCATTTGTTGTTGTTATTGTTACTACATCGTTTGCTGTAATAAATTCATGTTGTAGAAGATTTTCATTACGTTTGTCCTTTTTTTCTCATACAAATCAAAAAAAAAGGAGAGAAAAGGAAAATAATAAAACAATTAACAAAACTAACAAAAAATACAAACAACCACACTGACAAAATGAAATGTTAAAAAATATGCGTGCGTTGTAAATAAAAGAAAATGGAAACGTGAAATACAAACAAAAACACCAAAAGAAGAGAAATAAAATATTACACTAAGCACAACAACAACAACAACAACAGTAATAGCCATAATAATAATAAGGCAAACAAAACAGGAAAAAACAAATGCAACAATGTGTAAAAGAAAGAAGAAGAAGAAAAACAAAATGCTCTAGGGTTTTTTTTCGTTTTTACGTTTTTTGTTTTTATGTTTTTGTTTCGTTTAAAAAAAAGTTGTGCATAACTTTAACAGTACTTTTATTGGTGTTCGTTACTGTTTTTGTTTTTTATTGTTGTTGTTGTTGCTACTTTTGCTTCAATTTTTGTTAGTGTTTTTGTTTTTCTTTCATATAATTGTTTTGCTTATACTTTTTACTTTTGTGTTTTTGTTTTGTTTCTTCGTATTCTTATACACTCTCATATTTATGTGCTCTCTAATTTGACATAATTCAGTCTATATCTCTCTTTCACTCTCTTTTTCTATACCCCTTTGTCTCATGTGTCACTGTGGTTGCTGCTATCTCACAAATTCTTTACTATCTCTATTAATCTCAACTTAACTTCTCTTTTACCTCTCTCTTGTTCTCTCTCTCTCGTTTCTCTATTACTCCCAACTGCTTTGCCGGATTCTTCAAGTATTTTACTTTTTATTTTTAATTTAGTTATTTTGTTCTTGTTCTAACTTTTACGTGCTTTTATTTATTAATTTAATTTAATGAAATCGCAAATTAATTAATTTTTTAATGAAATTTTCTTTTAATATTTCTTTAATTCATCTTTTTATATAAAATTAATGATTTTTATAAAATTTGCAAATAAGTTAAAGAAAAATTTCACTCATTAAAATCAAAAAAAAAAAAATTGAAATTAAATTTCTTTAAAATTTTTTTTCAATTTCGGTTGATTTTGTTTGTTTTTGAAATTGTTTTGCTTGTTATGATTATAAATTTCAAACACGTCTCCATAAAAGTATTTAATCAACCAACATCATTTATAATCCATACCAGTTATACGTTTGTTTGTGTGTATGTATGTATGTATGTATGTGTGCGTGTGCGTGTGTGTGTGTGTGTGTGTGTGTGTGGTGTGTATGTACAAAAAGAAAAGTAACGAAAAGCAGATGAAGGAAAAAGACAAAAAATAAATAATAAAAATATAAACCAAAAACATTGAACAAGTTTTTTTAATTATTGTTGTTATTGTTGTTGTTGTTTTCGTTGTTTCTTGTGTATGTTGAAGAGAAATCTAAACGCATGCGACTTGTTTTTCCCCATAAAGAAATTAAAAGATTAACATCGAAACGATGCGTTTCTGAAAAATCCTACACCGTCCGTTTTATTCCATTGAAATTCTCTTAAAAAAATTTTAAAAATGAACAACCATTTCAATTTATTGTGAAGAAGAGTGAACCGATCTATTTAAGTTTTTAGATCGGCCCATATTTTTCACAGTGTTTTCTGTTTAAGTCATTCTTCAGTATCTATAATTTCAAATTTTTCAAATTAAAATAACTTTTGTTTTCTGTTGAAAATAAAACTCTAAAGAAAAAGTGGCTCATTTTTAAAATTAAAATCCCATTTGAATACATCCAAGTGGCCGCATAACAATTTCTTCTATAAATCTTTCAAAATTTTGCTTTCTAATTTTTGCATTTAATGCTTTACAGGCAAATACACAGACAGACAGACAAACGAATGGATGTAAACAATTTACAAGATGATTCTAAATGGTTTTTTTTTTTAATCTAGAAAAAATTAGTACACAAATCTCTGCGTAAACGATATGAATTAATAGATAATAAAACCAATAGTCAAAAAGTCTCGGGACATATGAACGAAACTTACGATTAAGCAAATAGCAAAAGCAGTGTAATAAATTTTAATGCATAGAAAAATTCTCGGGACTTACAATACCAAATATAATTCAATTAAAATTCATTATTTGTTATTATAACAGAAATGAGAAATTTGAGCTGAAAATTATAGAAGAAGATCTTCAAAATGCTATACGATTTTATGAAAATCAACAATATATTTACTTTATATGTTTGTATGTGTGTATATGAATGGGAGTTATTATTTACTTAAAAATTTGTAAATAATTCCATCTTAAATTTCAAATGTTTTCGTTATAATAAAAATTTCTATCAAATAATATTTATGCGCTTATTTCTATTAATCGAACTGTCAACAATAATAATTATCAACAAAATTTAAATCAAATAGAACTTTTCATATATTTATGATAGTAATTATTATGATGTTAATCGTAAATGATGACAGCGGCAAATATAATTTATTGCTTGTGGCAGTAAAAGATAAAGAGACAAAATTAGTGAAGAATGGAGACAAGATTTTTCATTTTTGGCAGAGGTATTCACACACACAGATACACACACACACACACTTAATTATAGAAAATCTTATTAAAAGTTTTGAATGTTCTCAACAAGTAAATCATAAAAGGCAACAAATTTTTATATCCTACAACAGGAGTTGATAATCTTTTGAGTCGCAAGAGTCAAAAGTTACAATTTACATAATTTGAAAGGTTTTTTTTTTTTAATGAAAAAATTAATCCATCTATGGATCGCTGACTATCTCGAAAAGACTTGTCAGACCAGAGCACAGATCAGAGGATGCAAAATTTTCTGGCGTCATAAACGAATTAAAATCTATATAGAAAAATGCAGTGATAACATCATTTGAGATCTTCTGATGGACTAAGGAAAACAATAATGCCTGTCTCGGTAGCAGGGTAGAAAATATGATCTGATCCCTGGATAAAATATATTTTGGAGAAATAAGAAAAAACCAGTATATTTAAAAAAATTTCCTAGTGCCTTATTGGTCAAGGGGGTTGCCGACTGCTGCCTACACTTAACATACTTAAAAATATCGAAACTAATGGACAGAAGAAAAAAGCACTAACATACTTAACAGTCAGTGCCATCAAACAAAATCAAACAAAATGAAAATAAGCGGCATTAAAACAAGTTTCACTTGAATTTCAATAAAACGCAAACAAAGAAAAATAAAAAGAAAAAAAGTGTAAATAATCCAAAATTTATTAATTGAAATAAAATTCAAAGTTGCAAATTTAAAAAGAAAAAATCAAAAAATTAAAAAAAGAAGGCAAAGGCAAATATAAAATCGTAAATGCAAAAAATATGAAAGCAGAGCAAATTTTGCGCTCATTACATAATTTTATACAAAAAAGCATAATTAATTATTTATTTAATTTTTTTTTTTGGATTGAACAAAAAACAAACGCACACAGACGCACAAACAAATTCACACACAAAGTATAAGGGAAATCAAAACGAAATAATAAAAAAAAAAAACAAATGGAAAAGCAAAATTATTTTGAAAAACATTTCAATGTATTTTCGTATTTTGCTTCACTTCTTTTTTTTTTAGCTAAAAGCTTTTAATTAAGAGAGAGGGAGATAACAACAAGGCCAATCTAATGCCTCAAATAATTCAAATTAAACTGAATTGAGAAAAATACATACAGATAAATCTAAATATAAAAAGAAATAATTAAAATTTCAAATAAAATTATTAATTCTCAAAAATTTTTTTAAATGACTTTTTGCGAATTGAAAATCCATAATAAAATGATGACATTGCAAATGAAATGGATGAAAACAACAAAGCAAAAACAAAAACAAAATGATTCTAATTAAATGAATTTTCTGGCGTCGTAAACAAAAAAGCCAAAAAAAAGAAAAAATAATAATAATAATAATAATAAAAAAAAACGAAAACAAAATAGAAGGCGTGTCATAATCAGAAACCCACCATTTAGTATCATTATAATTAATGATCCATCATTATGATGATTATCTTTAAGAATAGAATAAAAAATAAAATCAAGCACGATGCCTCAAAGTTCTCAATCCCTTCAATTTCTTCAATACAACCAGCCAGCACAATCATTAAAGCAGCAAGAGCAATGACAACATCAACAATAATTTCGAATATAATTCATAAGGATTTTTGGTTACACATCATTTTTGGACAATTAGAATATTTTAAACGGCCACAGCAGCAACGTTGTTCATATCATCAGCAACATCATCATCAAAAGAAACAGCCATTTGAGCCATCATTATTTAACATGGAATTACAACGAATTCTATTTATTGGATTAATCTTATTAAATGTTTATGTGCAGGTAAGAGAAAGTTATTACCCCTAAAAAAAAAAAAAGGTTTAGAATAGTTTCTGAAAGATTTAAATTAAAGCATTAAAACTCGAAAGGCTCGCTGCCATTTCACATAAAGATCACATAAATCTAAATTAGCCTCTGAGATATTGCTTTTAATGTTAATTATCATTTGCAACTTGGATTTTTTGGATCTTTAAGAAGGCCTCATAATGTAAAATTCTTCTTCTTATATTTAGTTATGATAAGGCGGGTATTTAAGAAGTATGCCACCCACGCTTTTTAAATTAGTATTGTATTGTTGAATATCAGAATCACTTGAAACAATTTTTTATAGAAAATGTAACATTTCAAAGAAGTAAAAGTAGAATCCTTTCCTAATTAAAAAAAAGAAACTTTTATTAATAAAACCTAAATAAAGGGCTAAGACATTTTCGCACAATTCAATTCGCTATAAATTTTTTCCCATTTTATTCTGTTTACCCTAATTTCTGCCAATGAATAGCAATTAAGACGTTAATTGTTTCATCAGTTTATTTGATCAATTTGCATGGCAATTCACTTGTCTATCTGTCTATCTGTCTATCTGCCTATCTACTAATTCATTGCTCATATTTAACAGCAACAAAATGGCAAACAAATGGAACAAATTTATATTAATAATGATAATAATCTAGAGTGAAATAAGCGTGAAGTGCCATCATGAAATGAATGCAAAATTTATCCTGACATTTTACAATAATAAAATGAAAAAGAGATAATTGGAAAAAAAAGCAATTAATTGTTAATAATCATTTGCAGTTTTTTTTTTAAATGACTAAAGAATTTCATCAACATCAAATGTCAATGAATAGAAGAAATTAGCAAAAAAAAAAATTTTTTTTTACTTAAAAAAAAATTAAGTTCAATGAAAAAAGAAACTGGTGAATTATTTATTTAAGAATTTTTGCATTTCTATTCTCAAAGCAATTTATGGGCTTTGCACGCTTAATTAATTTACATGTGCAATTTTACAATTAATTAATTAAGAAAGTCTAACAATTGAAAATTTCATGATGCAAAGATCTAAACTAAAAATAGTTCATTGTCCATTTGGTTGAAATACTCCTGCTTCAATTAATATTGCTCTATGACTTAAAAAGACAAAAGAAAATAAAAAGAAAGAAAATAGAAAACTGAAACTAAATACCAAACTCATAGAAAAATGGTATAATTGTGGCAATTACTTTTTAACATAATTGTTTTATTTTAATTGCTTTTAATGATACTTTTCAATAAATTGAAAATAAATAGATCCCATAACACTTTAAAGTGCATTCTTCGAATTGAATGAATCACACAATAACGAATGCAAAATATTACAATAAAAATATTACAAAATACGTAAAATAAATACCAATAAAAAAGATAATTTTTACTAGAATATATTTAGGCATATATAGAATACGTCATCATTCAATAACTGGAACAGAATTTTCTAATGTTTTTTTTATTGAAGTCATGCATAAAAATATTTCTATAAATCCATAAAAATCTATAAATCGTTTTAGGGAAAAGTCACTTCAAAAAGGTAATGGATTATAAAAATAAATCTTCTTCATCTTTCTACTTAACATTGAGATGAGAGTGGCCTCAAGTTGACAAAATATTCCCAGCGCCACCAGATAAAAATAAATTTAATTAAATAAATAATCTATCGTTTTAACTCCATTTCAAATACAATACAATAATATTTCAATTGTTCAAGACTAAAGAAGTTTTTTTTTTCCTCTAAAATTTAAGGCTAATTTTCAAAAAAAAAAAAAAATATAAACGAATTTCTAAAAGCAAAGTTTTTTCTTTCTTTATTTCACTGAAGTCTAGTAATTATAAGCACTTATACAAATTTTTGGGAACTCCTGTAAAATAATTGATATTTAAAATGGATGTAGCTTTGTTGCTACAACAACCGATTAAATGAAATGAAGTGAAATGAAATGAAATGAAATGAAATGAATTGAAACATATTAAATTAATATGGACAAAGAACAATTCATTTGGTTGATTTTTATTTTATTTTCTATTCAAATGGTTGACTATTTATTTATATTTTTTATTTTTTATTTATTTATTTATTTATTTTTTTATTTTTTTTTTTTGGAAATAGATCAATTAGTCGGTAAAGCAATTTAATTCTAAATTTTATTTCATTCAATTATGAGGAAATATAATATTTTCTATTTTTTCTATTTGTTGTATTTATGCCTATAAAACGATTTTAATTTATTGGAAAGCAGGTTACGTGTGAATTGATTAATAAAACACTTGCAAAAAAAATGTATGAATTGACGAATGGTTGAATTGCGCTCTTAAAGACTGAAATAAATTTTCCACAGAAATGTAAAATTTTAAAATAATGATCTTGATTTAATAATCAACTCAAATGGATTTTTTTTAATTCCATTATTCATTATGTATGGTGCAAGGATGGATCTACCTTTTAGTACAACAATCGGCTAAGAATTCTTTCCTTGATTCGTTTAAATTTGTCTATACGTCCGTCAACATACCTTTTCAATTTTCAAATGCAGGACGCAATTTTCTAAATAATTAAATGAAACTTCCCAAATAGGCGTACTTTTATACCAAGAATTCCCTGAGTGACCACCACCACTCCCCCACCCTCTACAGTATCAATGCTTTCTATTTTTAAAAGCATGAAATATGAATGTTTGAGCGTACAAATGCAGCTCGTTTTTTTTCCTTATACCATTTAAATTAAATATTTTATTGTAATGAATGATTAAAAAAGCATGAGAAGCATACAATGCATATACATACAAACAACGCACAACATAAATAAATTTTTAGTAATTGAATGAAGTGTATAAATCATTTTAGAGCGATTAAATGACATCAAAGAAAGAGAGAAAGGAAATTAAATAAAATACTAATTGTGTGTGTGTGCGTGTGTGTGTGTGCGTGTGTGTTAATATTAAGAATTCACTTGAAATCGTCTTTACAATTTTGCGAGTTCTTCTTTTTTTTTTTTTAAAACAAATAGTCCAAGTCCAAGAATTGTGCAGTGAAATTCTAAGCACAAATGATTCAATAATGCCCCGAAATATTTCACTATCGATAATTGTAATTTTTTTAAGATCTTTAAGGCGCACAATATCCAAATATATCTCAGAATGAGATTGCCAAAACTTGAACAGTTTATTTTTAAATTTTCTCTTTTTTGAGTCACTTGCACTTTAATAGATCTATTGACAGCTGAAGATCATTTTTGTTTCATTTGATTCCACTAGCTTTTTGAATCAGAGACGTTTTTAATTAACTTCTTGAAATCAAGTCAACTTTGCTTAAAATTTTCCTGAAAATCTCTTTTGAGAAGTGTAATGATATTTTTGAAAAGCAACTTTATACTCCGAGCCCTCTATTCTAACTTGCAGATTTCTTTCCTATTAACGTCTCTGAATTTTGAACGCCACAAGGATTTAACGTTGTTGATGCTAAATTCAGAATGCCTAATCTCTTCTAAACTCTCTAGTCTCTTCCCACTTTTAGACTGCCACCAACAGAATCGTTCTTTTTTCTCGCATTTTCTTCGTAATTCATATAATTTTATTCTTTATGAAAATATCATAAAGTGTTTGAAGTTGCCCTTTTGCCATACTATCCAATGATTTATTAACCTATGTGTTTATTATTTAGGTACGTTCAATAAATAGTGCACATTCAAGTATTCAAGAAATAGCATTCAAGGGTTAATATCCCGTAATCAAAACAAATGAAAGTTTAATGTGAATAAGTGAGATGCGCCCACAAATATTAAATGGCAAACGTGCATATTAAAACGCCGTTGTTTTCTTTTTTTTTTTTTTTTTGGTTGCTTTGCTTTGCTTCTTCTTGTTTCTCCTTACATTATTCTTGTGATATGTTTTCTTTTTGCGTTTGTAATTTCAAATAAAATTTTCATTAATTAAAAAACACGTAAATTGTGTTGATTTTAGATCTGCTTTATTAGTATTGCTCTATTACATTTTTAATCTTTTATTGACTTATTTGTTGTTCTTTTTTTTTTTTTTGGTTTGTTTTTATTTTGCTTTTTTCCTTTTGATGTAATTTATTATTACTAAACCAACGGAAGTTAATTATTTCAAAATTATTATATAAGAAAAATGAAAAACAAGCAAATAACAACAAAAAAAAGATGCAGCTGCTTTTTTGAACCGAAACAATTTTCATTGAAAAATGTGTTTTGTTTTAAGTGAAATATTGAAGTAATAAAATAAATTTTGTTTTCTGACATTTTCATATTTTAATTTGTTAATTAAATTTCTGCGAAATGCTTCTTCTTCTTCTTTTTCTTCTTCTTGTTTCACTCTTACTTATCAAGTAAAATTCCGCTAATGTATAGCAGCATGCGATTTCTTAGAGGACAAATTAAGAGGTTTAAATCTTTTGAAATAATGTTTTGTAAACTTTAAGACGTTCGTCCGTCGTAACAAGAAAAAAACGGAACTCAAAACGCTTTTCTAAATGCGATATGCCAATAAAAATGGATAAGTTAACTATTTTACCTAAAAATGTACGTGTCACCTCTAGCAGTAAGTCTCTCGACTACACCAAAAGTCGTAGCGTTTATTTAGAACACTAATGCTTTCCGTTGTAAATCCTGCTCGACTTTTTTTATTCAATTTCGGCAAGATGGATCAATTACTTCTGATTTATTGTCATTTTAGCATGCCAGTCTACCTGCTCATATCCGTGTAAAGGGATCTAGTTGCCTCTGTAAGTTAAACATGCAGCTCAAATTTTGATACATGGCTAAATTTTGGGCAGCAAACAAATGCTTTCCAAAATATTCTTAATCTGAGAGTACTTTTTGAAATTTAATTTCAAACTTAACTTTCTTGATATAGTAAAATTCTACATTGTGAATTTATGAATTTATGAATAAGTTTGGTATTGTGGAGAACTCATGTTTTTCATTTACTCCGACATGGCTCTTTTTTTTTAATATTTACTTGGGTTTATTCACTATTTCGTTACACTTGTTCTATTAACAAGAATTTTGAATTTTGAATTGATTTTATATAACGAGATAACAATTATGATAATTATGATAATTATCGAATAAAATGAAACTGGTTTACCTTGTCGCTTATTCGGTCGCTCACTGAAATAATTTATATATGAAGAAATTGTAATTGAGCTGCATTTTATGATTATGATTAAAAAATAATGAAATATAAATATGAAGTCAATTAAACATTATGATTATTCTTTCTCATAAATAACAAAAAAACTATTCTTAAAATTTACATTTACTTATTGAAAAATTTACGTCATCATTTGAAATCAATACGTTAAGTGAAAGTAGGAAAATCATAATTAATATGTAGATGCTATTTAATTGCATTACATTAAATTAATGGAATTCGAAGAAACTAAAGGAATAACTAAATAATTTCTAAAGCATTTTGCTTTCAGTTTGATCAGACTTTGGAGTATATCACGTAGAACGTTTGAATCTTATAAGTTTACCTGGACAAAGCCGTTTTTTTTTAATTGTTCAACAAATTGTAGAACCGGATGTAGAGAACTGCTTTCATTTGAGTTTTCAATGCCGCAAATAATGAATAAGTAAACATTAATAAGTCTCGTCTATGAAAAAAGAAAGGTTCTGTGCATTACAATAAGTTAATCTTTAAATATACCAAAATAAAATAATGACACTCATAAATTATAATAAATAATTAATTGAATAAGTAAAATTTTTTAAATTTAAATATCAAATGTCAAATGTTTCATATATAAATATAAAAAGTCTAAACAATAACAAAAAGTCTCAACGTAAAATGTATTGAAGAGGTTACATAGCGTGAAATTCAATACCAAAACATTTCCATTCATTGTTATCAATTTTTTTTATATAACTTACTCATATGTCAAATTAAAAGATCTTAAATGTAGGAAATTTTCGAAGCTTTAGCAAAACAAATTAATGAGTTTCCAAGTTAAGTTCCTACAAGCTCTTACAAATTCAAGCTTTTGGGTTCCATGTTAACGCAATCGTGTTTGTCTGAATCAATATCACGCTTATAGAGGGACTTAAAATAATTCAACGCCAACTTTGATTGAAGTTATTTACTTGAATTAATACCGCACAAAAAAGTAAATTTACAAAAAATAATAAATTTAAATTTATACAAAGTAAACATAACTAATTTATTCATTCATTAGTTCAATTCATTCATTCATTGATGATTAGTTACATAATTAGAAAGATGCATCATGAATCATGTTGTTTATTTTCTTTTATGATTTTTTCCTCTTAAACAAACACTAAACAAATGTGTCGTGTTATAAACATTAGATAACCATAAATTGGAGTCATAGAAAATGAAGTAAAATGAAATGAAATGAAATGAATGATGAATTCTGTAATGAATTACTTTTATGAGTATTAATTAAAATAAAGTAAACAAACGAACAAGTTAATATTTAAAAAAAAAAACAAGTAATAAAAATATTTTAACAAATATATGTACAATTTGAAGAAATATTATCAATGTGTTAGAGATAACAAATTTTAAGTTATAATTCAATTTATATATGTGTAGTCATAAAATTATGATATCATAAAATAGTGAGGTGAATTGTCATAATATTATGAAATATATTTAATTGAACGAAGAAAATTTTTTCTGAAATTTTTCATGTAGTTGATAAGTGGATGAGATAAAGATGGATGAAAAACATTTCAAAAATTAAAAAAAAAGCCAAGAGAAATGAATAGATTTAATTGTAAGAAAGAACTTCCTTTCCTTCATCTTTACATTTATTGATTTATTGATTTATTTATATCCATAAATGTAAATAGATCAATTTGTTTAAGCATCAATCAATCATCCTCACTATAACTGTTGGAACAGCAGCAATTCTTATTCTTATTGCAACAAGTTCATTTTAATTATATTTTTCCATTTCTCCTTCGTCATATAGTTTTTCTTATGTAATCCACAATTGTATCACACAATTTCAAATTAAATTACTCAATATAGAAATTCTTTTTGATAAAATTTTGACAGATTTGGCAAACAGATAATTTTCAAAGATATTTTCAAGCATTATTTTCATTATTTTTGACTAATTTTTCATATTTTTGTATTTTGAGAGGTATAAAAAAAACATTTGTTGAGATAAAAGAAATATATAAAATGTCATAATTTAAATTGATGGATGACATTACGGTATAACAAAATTTTCCATTATAAGAAATTTTGGGCCTTTTTAAGTTGTTTTATTAAGCACTTTAGACAGTTAACGGACTTTTACTATAAGTGATGTGATGAAGGGATTATGAAGGGAACTTCAAGTACACAGAAGTGAGTTGAAGATAACTTTGAAAATTTATCACATTCGCTTTACTCAAATTGTATTAAAAATGCTACACATTAGAGCATTTTTTATGGATCCCTTTGAATGGCTTTGAGTTTTCTTTAAAATTGCCCAAAGTTAAATGACTGATATTAGTTTTCCTCAAAATCTTTTAATTGTTTATTTTGTGATTGATCATAAATGGAAAAAATATTCATCAATATGGTTATATATATCTGCATGTCCGTCTGTATATTTAATGCATCTTTGCTACTCTTTATTGTTTCATATTTACAAAACTGTATTGAATCTCATTCATCATCATTATTTAGCCATAGACTTCAAGTCTTTTTTTATTTTGTTTTGAAATTGTATACAATTTTACCATTTTACACAATACAAATCTCTCTTTGGTTTATGTGTCGTTATAAAGTGAAATGAGTGTGCCATGGATAAGAAAAATATCATTATTTCACACTTTGTAATGAAATGAAACGGATAAATAATCCGTATCGGTTCACATCTGCCTAACCCTCATACAAAAGGTACATCAATAAAAACATTATAATTATTAGTTGAGGATAAGTTTAGAATATCCACCAAGCAAGCACTAAATTGTACCCCATGAATGTGACAGATATATAAAATAAGATTTTGCATCGAAAGAACTTTCAAAATTTCATTAATTTTTAAAAATGAACGATAAAAGCATCCAAATTTTTGTTTATAGAAAGTTGTAGTGCTTTCTGCAACAATTTAAACTATTTTGTGGGCGTGTCTATTGATCAATTTGGCCTTTTTTCAATACCTTTTGATAAGGAATAACGTGAAATTTTCTATACAAATTTTTATTTGATATCTATAATTTTTGGCTATAAGAAAAACATTTGGCTATTGCAGCAGCGATAACTACATCTATTCCAAATTCAAATCAAAAAGCCGATGTATAATGTTTTTATCTTATAAAAATCATTGAAGCTTTCCTTTCAATATTGCAAACATTTTCACAAAATAATTTTTGTGAAATTTTTGCCGATTTTACTCTTTAAGTGACTAAATGTTGGAGAAATTTATATTTTCATGGTACACTTACGCACACACATACGTAAATACATATATAAATACATAAACAACAGATATCATTTCTTATTGTCATTATGATTTAGTTACATTTCTTTATCCGTTGCCGCAGTATCAGCACTTTTTGCTTCTATTGACTTACTCAGCCAACATTGTTAATTGTACGCCTGATTGTTTGCATTTAGTTATCTCTTTCCAAAAAGTACAAAAATAAAAAAAATACACTTCCGCTCGACGAAAATGTACAAAAAAAAAAAAGAAGTAATAACAAAATAAATGACAACAAAGTAGATATGAAAGAGAAATTGTCAGCTTTAATAATAAAAATAAGGGATAGAGCAGATCAGACCAGACCAGACTATGGCAGATCAAGCTACACCAGACTGTCTAGTCTAAATATATGTTTCCTTTAACACACCCACAATAACATATACAAGCAAGCACACTCATGCTGTCTGTTATAACTTTCTGTAAAGGATATAAAATGCACATTTTAAAGGAGAAGCAAATAAAGTGGAAAATGTAGAAGCCTCAAACTATTTCACATAAGAATTTATACAAGAAAAGAAGCGAACCAAATAAAAACGTTATATTTAGCCATAGTCTAAATTAAATACTCTGTGGGCGTAACCAGAATATAATTTATAACAAAATCAACTAAAAGCCTTGAATTTGTGCCGTTTAAACTCTTCTGAAATCTGACCTTGTCTTACTCTATTTCCCATATCAAGTTGCATAAATGAATTTTCCATGTGTTTGCCGAATGTTGAACAAAAGCAGACAGACAGACAGACATGACTATTTCACTGATTTATAGACTTTGCTTTGCCTTTTTATTGGACGTTGCACACGTTACAATAAAATGAGTGTACTCATAATTTTTCTAAAGTGAATAACAAAAATAAGAAAAACAAAGAAAACTGACGACGTCTGAAATGAAAGTTTCCTCTAAGCGTGTAAATCATACATTACAGCCAAAAAAGAACTAAAAAGTATAATTCTGAGAATGATGTTCAACGACAAATGTTATGGTTGTAATATAAAGTTTAAAATAATGATGGCTTATACACACGAACACACCTCTTTTTCACCTCATGCCATCATTTTGTTTTGCACTTCTGCTCAATCTTTCCTTTTTCTTGGTAAAAGGCGAAAATCTTGCCGGTACAAAAAAGTATACAAAATTAAGTGGAGTACAAAGGAACTCAATCGATTTCGAGCTGCTTCCTAAAACGTTTAACGTTTTAAATCCCTTTTTCCGTCAGTTCACCTGATATAAGTCCTTTTATGATTTCTTACTAAAAATCTGTTTGTACTTTGATCCTCCAAAGACGAGGAAAGTTGCATATGGACAACGAGTTCTTAAAATGGCAAAAAACTTTTAATAAGAAAAGGTTTGTGGAAATTTTTTTTCTTCATAATAAACATTTTGACTAAATAAATTTTGTATGCTACACTTTCATCAAGACGATTTGTTTTTTTAGATCCCCTTCAATTTATCATGAAAAGATTTACCAAATCTTTCTTTTTTCTCTTTATGTTCACTCTTCTAACTTCGAAATAGTCGGCCTCCGCCAAACCGAATACAAAATTTCTACACGTTTCATTTGTGGCATGATAAAATGATAAAATTTAGTTTAAGTTTTAACACTTGCTTTATTAAATATCTTTGAGAGTCAGTCTGTCTGTTTTTAAATATTAATAGTACTGAAATAATTGAAATGAACAATAACAAAATAAAACTGAAAAATTTATTAAAAAAAAAAAAAAAAAAAAATATAAATAAAATTTTGTATACATTAAACATTTTTAAATATAAACCGGATTTTGTTTTTTTGTTTCTTCTTCTTCTTCTTTTTAAGTTAATACTAACAAAAGTTATCAACAACTTGTGCCAAATTTCGACTTTAGACTTTAATATTTCAGCTTTCACATTTCAATAGAATTATTAATTGATTTTATACTTAAAATTAAAGTTACCTTTAAGTAATAGCTTTTTTTTTGTTTGGTACAACTTAATTATAACTAATAATAATATTTGAAATATTTACAAAGAATTTAAATCAATAAACGCAAATATTTTCCATTTATTTTATTATTAAATTTTGTAATATTGTAAAAATAAAATTTATAACAAACATATAAATGTAATTAATAAAAAATAAATAATCATTACTTATTGCTAATTATTGCTTTTAGAAACTAACTTTTACTAAGATTGTAGGTCTAAATATCCTAAATTGTTTGAAGGCTTTTTAAATCTTACAAAAGATTTCTATATGGATTATTCAGGCGTCCGCCTCGCCTCATCGCCTATGAAATCGATTTATTTAGATGGCTTTATTTTTTTCAGATCATAAAAATTGGGAAAAAAAATTCTATGTAAATATATAAAGTGCTTTCAAGAAGATTGACACTGAGAATCAGTCAAATGTAAGCGGAAAACAAAGCGGAAACATTTTTAAATGAATTCATCTAGTAAATCAAATTGCCTTTAAATATTTGGCATTGATTTTTTTTAATGAAAAATTTACTATTTTATTCGATAAAATTACAATCTATTGTTTCCTGTTAATTTTTCTATTAAATATCATAAGTTTTCCCATTAAAAGAAACATTGTACTGCATTTTACATGGAAATTTTAAAAACAATAAACAAAAAACGGCAAAATTTTTCCTTAAAAAATATTAAAAGTTAAAATATTTCAAATAAATATAAATAATTTCATTATTATCTATGATGCATCACCAAAATATTACCTTGGTTTATATTTCATATATTAGCGCATTTGGAAAGCATTTTATACATTAATTTTTTTCATCTTTAAGCCGAAAAAGTCATTGTAAAATTTCGACTGTTGATATAGCGCAGAATGTTGGGCTGCTGAAAAGCCATTTTGTCAAGGATCTAGGTGGGATTTTTTTTTAGATAGAGTAAAGATTCCCGATACTTTTGAAGATGATGCAAAACTTGGAAGCGATTTGTCTCATTTCTATGTGGCAAATTTTTAAGTTGAATATAAATCAAATTCTGAAAGGCCAATTGAAAACAATAGTGACTTAATATCGCAAAATATGAAGCGAATAGTAAATCTATCAAATTCAATGCTTGGTGAATATTTTCATCAGGAGAATATCGCATTGAATTTTGAAATCGCTTTTATAAAATTACTTTTGCACTGACTCAATTCAAAAAAAACTACTGCAATGTGTAAGGCGTGTTTAAACGTAATAGAGAAGTAAGAAAAAGTTTTGAAAGAGTTTTCCCAAAAATGACAACTGAAATCAAGGGTGCTCTAAATGTATTTTCAACCCTTATCAAGATTTCCAAATTTTTAAGGAAGTAAAATTGTATATCTCTTGAAACACTCTTCCTGATTGTTTCAATAAATAGATTATGGAAAGTAAGTGTGGGGGATGTGGCACTGATTAAAGAAGGGCTAAGAAAGGGCAAAGGAAGCAAAAGAAGCAAAGGAAATGTTAAATGTGGGTGGTACAACCCAGGCAGCAATTAAAATTTAATACGATTGACACATACAAAAATATACCATTCTGCGATAGAAAATTCTAATCAAAAAAGTAAACTTTATATGTAATTTTTGGTTATTTTTTTTTTTTTTTTTTTTTTTTTTTTTTTTGGAATAAGTCATAAAAGATTTCTCATTTTGTGACTCTCTTTCCTTCTAATTCTGTGTACGCTATAAAAGGAAATCCCACTATAAATTTGTTTTGTTAGAAAAGGAATAAATCATAATGCTATTTTTAACCCCTATAAAAACTACTACTTGAATTGCGTTGAGATAAAATTCTCAAATGGGTCAAAAAAGGGGGTTACTACAAAGTTTTACAATAAAAGCACTCATAGTAATAATAACCATTTCAAGATATTACAAATAGCATAAACAGTAACAATAAATGCACTTGATTACAATGAAAATGAAAACATATTAAAGAGGATATTAAAACCAAACATATACACAAACGTACAAACGAGACAGATGTTGCCAATATTTAGGCAAAGAGATCAATTTTGTACTCCTTATTTCTTAATGTCTCTTTGATAGAATGAAATGTAGATTCCATATAAAAATGGACTAATTATAAAGTGAGTAAAGATGTTGCTTTGAAGCTCAGTCGATTCCTGATTAACCAGGTTTCAAAGTTCAGCAAAATCAATAAAAAATCAAATAAGGGAAATATTATTACTTCCTAAAATCTTCCACCAATTCGCCATATAAAAGCGGACTGGAAAATTAAACGAAGTTTGTTTTAGAAAGCAAGTATTTCAAACTATGGCACTCTACCGATTTTCCATGAAGTTTCACATTAAAAATTGTTCTATTTCAATCTCATATTTAAGGTAAAATAGTTTAAGCCTTAATTTGGTTCAGTGAATTTAAAATGAATCAGCGTAAAAGTGAGACTTTTCATAGGAACTCAAAAAGTTTGGTAAGCACTGCACTTGGTTAACTTGATTGCTTATCATTTGTACGAAAGGAACACTTATGCAGCTTATGAGTAACTTTTCCAACTGTTTGCAATTCTTATTTTTGTATTTTTTTTTTGTTTTTGTATTCAATATTTCGTGACCATGAGAATACATTAAATGGAAATCACTTCCTGCATATTTAATTATTTATTTAATAGTGGTTTCGTTGCTTTTTTTTCAACTCATTCCATTTGCAATGGTTTTAAGCAAATGGAAGGAGGGCGTGCCATATAAAATTATATATGACTTTTACAAATTACAAAAAGCAGGAAGAAAAATCATAATTACAACTTTCTGCTACAGAATTCGCTATTTAATACAGCCTAATATTCTGATTTCATTTATTGTATCTGAAAACTCCATATTTGAGTTATAAATAAATTTGTTAAGTTAAAGCCATTTTCTTAATCGAGCTTATATCTGTAAACTATAACTTATCTGTTGCCTTAGAAATTGTCATTAGAAATTTTATAATTAGTAAGTATTCAAGTAAGATTTGCTTTCCAAAAAAGCTTGACCAAATGGCTTCAATTCTCTTTTCTGTTGCATATCAATGCAAATTGTACCAAAGGGCCACAAAATTTTTAAGACCAATATGTTTCAGAAAATATGTTTGAAATGATGAATTTAATTTTATCGCAAAGATTTTTTCAATTTAAAATTGTAATCTTTATATTTTCATGCTTTCAAATTTGCTACGAAAATTGCTGACTTAAAGTACTTTTCACAATTTGTGATGAACGTGACAAAATCAAATTCATACATATTAAAATTTCAATAATCCAAAAGGATACCTTTTTAAGGATTAATAAATCCTTAACAAACAAATGTCAATTGTAGTTCAAAGAAAATTTCCAAAATAAAAAAAAAAAGTGGCCAAATTTAATTTCTTTCTTTTTCCATACGAAAATTCATAAAATTTCATAATAAAAAAGAGAATCTTTTAAAAAGGAAATGCAATAATACCAGACTCATATATTTACTTGTACGGTCTGGCCTGCCAGACAAAAGTGCGAACCACAAAGGTAAAGAAAAGCAAAAAAAAAAGTCCATTTAACATGGAAACGTAAGGTTGAACAATGCAATTGCTGTAAACAGAAAGATGTTTTATTCTGAGTTCATATGAAAAGTCTTCTTTATAGAAATTTATGAGAAATCTTTTTAAGAAGCAACAGTTTATGAAATTTGTATTTATCAACGAAAAATGAAAAATATACTCATTATGTCAAAATATTTGTAACATTTGTTAAAAGAAGGCTTGGCAAACGAAACAAAATATATATGCACTATTGATTAGCATTTAATTTTGAATTGATGTAGACCTTGCTATCCGTCCATTTGTATGTAATAAAGAATCTTTTCGCCAGAGAAATTGACATAATGTTTTCAAGTTTCTTACAAACTTTCAGTGGTCTTGTACAAAAATTGTTATATACAGTGAACTAAATCGATCCAAAGGTACGCTTAACATTGAAGGTCCTTCGACTTTTCCAAGAAATAAATTCAAGTTTATTAGCTTATTAAGTGAGCTACCTGAGAGCTAAAATTTTAAACTCTCTTTTTTTTATTCTAAATTTGCTTCGGTAGCTTCTAGGCATTGCTACTCACGATTCGGCCTCAAATCAAATGTAGGGTTTTGTTTACCATAAATTTCCATAAATACATTCATATATTTGTTAAAGCGTCATGCTTCATGTTTAAATATATTTATACAACTGTTGAGTTATATCCCAGAGCAGAACAGAACAGAACAGACCAGAACCGTGGAGGGCAGAGTACAGAGCTAAGGCCTTTAAATTGAATTGAGTCAAACAGAGAGTCAAGTGATTATGTAAAGTTACGGGTTAAACAAGAAAGTGTATATGAACAGAAAGAAGAAGAAGAAGAATCATATACAAAGGGAAAAAATTGGTGAAAATTATACATGAAATTATTATTCTCGTTTGATTTTGCTTTTTTTTTTGTTGTATTGTAACAACATATTTCAGAAAATGTTACTGTTACCAGAATTCTATATTTTTTTTTATTCAACTTTTCTTGCATTCTGCTTGATTGTTATTTGCATATTATTTTCAAACATAAATTATGCCACAGAAATTGTTGTTGATTGTCAGTGCTTGTATTTATGTAGAGGCTTTTTTTACAATCAAAAAATTGTTGTCATAACCTTGCAACCCTTGGCCTCAAGTTAACATAATGCCCGTCTACCATTAAGGCAAATAAATTGAAAAATATTAAGAAAAAAAAATGAAAAAAAATCCGAATGTATTTATTTTCATTCAAGTAGAAAAGTTAGGCAAGAAATGTTGAATGGTTATAAAGAAAAAAAAAATACGATTGACAAAGGAAAATAATAATCACAATAATCAAAGTCATCGTTCAAGCAAAAACAAAAACAAAGAAGCCGAGGAAATTTCTTTAACATTTACTGGGAATTTGTTCAATTTTATTTGTATATCTCACTATTTCTTTCTGTATAATTAATTGTTAAAATTTAGTGGAGAGGTAAAGTGTTCACAGTATATTTTTATTTTTTTTTTTGTTGTTTGTCTTGAATTTTTGTTTTTATTTCATTGCACGCAATACTGAAAGGCGGCTTATAAAATGCCACAATTATTATTTATTATCATTATTATAATTTATTATCATCCATACACTGACTGGCCATGAATATGGCAAATTAAGCAAAAACTAGCAACGGAAATAAAAAGAAAAATAAGCTAAAACCAAAAGTAAATAGAGTTAAACCATCAAACTAAATCGGAAATATAAAATATATTGAAGGTTATGTACATCTCTTAATAAAATGTTGTTAGATAAATTAGATAGATATAGAAATAAATAGATAACCTCTAAAAAATTATAAATGAGCATTTTATGATTTTTTGAATTATTCTGATAATTAATCTAATATTTAAAGGCAGTAACTATAAAGATATTACTTCATTTGAATCCAAAAATTATTCTCCAGCAACAATTTACTAATATGACCACATCATAAGCAAATATAGAAAAAAGCCCGTTCTGATTAAGCCCGATAGCAATAATTCGATTCGATTCAATTCATTATTTGTATCGATTTATTAAGGCTTCTTTTGCTTAACATGCTTTTTCTTGTGTAACTTCTAAATCTATTAATCCAAGAATGCCACGTGGCATATGTTGCTAATGATCAAATATCATAATGAATGTTAAAGTATGGACGCTTTAACCCAGATAACTCACTTTTCTTAGTGAAATTTAAAAAAAAAGTAAAATTTTTTAAACTTTACGATGTAACATGCTTTTTAAAAGTACAAGCTCTCAAAAAGTGTATCTTTAGACAGATTTATTGAGTGACAAATGGAAAGTATGCTTGGTAATGCTGCCATTTGCTGTTGCTGTACATGAACAATCATTATTTAAAACGAAAATATGTTTATCAAATTGATGATGTCATGGAATCATGTATGAGTTATATATATTTAGGTGAATTATGAACCATGAATTAATATGTCGAAACGGCTTAGACCTCTGCAATGTTTAAAATGTAGAGTCACAGAAACTTTTTTTTACTTTTTTTTTTAAATATTTGTGACCACAAATTTGTGTATCTAATTTCAAAAGTGATAGAAATCATTAAAAATTCACCATGCATATTAATATGATGAGCAAAGTGTAAGGGCGTTACGTTTATATCTCCAACTTGCTTAATCTAATCTATTCATTTGTGAATGGAAATTTGATAAGAGAAAATGGAATATTGAAGTTATTTATTTCATTCATTTAAAATTGCAATGTGATCTGTTGATCTGTTACTTCACTTTTGCAAATTTAAATTTTACATTAAAGTAAAATATTTATTAAAGCATTTACCCAAAATTGTTTGCCATATTATAAATTTTTGCTTCTTCTTTCTTCTCTCTAATGAATTTGTCTTTCTCTTCTTTCTTTCAAGAAGAGGAAAGCTATTTGAATGACATATTCTATCATCACTCCTTCTGCTCCTCCACTATTTCTAAGTGTACTCATCTTCCTATTTTTTTTTTTTATATGCACAAATATTTATACAATTATAATGAATACAAAGAAAAGAATGAATGAGAATTTCAGATGGCCGTGTTCTATTGTCTTTGTTAAGGTGTTAAAATGTCAAGTGTTTATCAATAGTTCGAATTACTCACACGTGTAATAACCATACCCCTACAAACATATGAACAGACAATAAATGACATATGACAAGCCCAAGTGGAGAGACTGGATATAAAATATACATAAAAAAATACACATAAAAAGGTACAAAAAAAAGCAAAACGAAAGAAAAACAAAACCAAAAGAATCAAAAATAAAAGTGTATGGTGGCATGCGACATATGACGGCATGTCACATTATCTCTCAGGCCATTCTACACTTTTATGCCACTTTGGTAAATTGTCCAAGTTGAGTATATCAAATGAACTTTACTTTTTAATTCCCTTAAAATTTTATAGTTTATTTATGTAGTTGTTGTTTACAACTGTCTATAACTGTAAATGGCATTATTTATAAGGGTTGAGTAACGTGCTTGATAGGCTTTCATCAGTCCTTACAAATGCCATCTATCATTTACAATCTATCTACAAAATCTACATGGCTTGTATCGCTCTAACGTATCGTTATAATCATTTTTCGCAAAAATTAGCGGTTTGAGTGTTAATTGACTGATTGGCATAACTCTAGCATTTAATCCGTCTACTTCTTAATTCCTTAATTTCTATATCTCCCTACAATATTCTTCCTTTTTCTCTCTCTCTCTCTCTGCGTGACCACCGTTTTATTGTATCACTATCTCTCTGCTAAACGTTTTAAATGTTTTTGCACTTACAAATAAATTTAATTGCATTCTCAGTTAAATATCCGCCGGAAGTATAAATTTTAAGCAATGATTTTGAATGGTCATTGCAAAATTTCATTATAATATTGTAATTTGTTAGTGGTGGTCACACTCTTATTACTTCATTTTATTACTTTTACTGAAAATACTTTCTATTTTAATAAATTCAATGAACCCAAAAAAAATGGTTGAATTAAGGATAATTAGATTCATTTACAAATTCTAGAAAAAATTCATTTACGAACGGCAAAGCTGTAATAAAGTGATTCATGATTTTGGGAGTACAAGACCTCAATTATTTGATAGAGGTCTTCAATTCGCAATTTTTTCCCTCAACTATTGTTAGTTGCCACCTCGTAATAATTTGATATCATCACATGGTGAACTGTAGCAGAACTTCTTTTTAATAACGGCAAATAGGACAATACAGATTTCAGTATTAAATTCCCATTGTTTCAAATTATAAACATTTGTAGAAAATATTTTTCAAAAAAAACATAAATCATTGACACTTTCTATAAGTTTTCGTTTTTTTTTTTTTTTTTTGAATACAAAATAACATTTTAATTTGATTTATAAGCTTTTATTATTTCAAATGCAGAATTTTTATGGGCATCCTCACATTCCCATTTGTTATACCACACAATTTTACTCCACTTCTCCATCCACCGCTATTTCATTAGTTATTGAAAGTTTTTTCAATCACCCTCTTTAATTATTTTATATTCACCGTGTTTTTTTTTGCCTTTTATTGCAATTTAATACACATGGGAAATTATAGCTAGAACGATCTCTGGAATATTTTGTAAATAATTGTATTTTGTACATTTTAGTTTGTAGAGTAAATTTCAGTAATCAAATCAATATTTCATGATAGATTTTGGCCTCTTTTTTTCTGTTTAGCAAGTTTTTACACCAACCATTTTTCCCTTTTTGTACACTACGGCACTTCTGATTCATTTAAGTTTATGCGGAATAAACAACGCCGAAAAAGTTGAGATAGGTCCATTTTTTTAAAATCACTTTCTGAATTCACTTAAGCTTTTTTGTCCGTCCATCCGTCTGTTATATATCCAAATAAATTTTAAGTTACAGTTTGCAATTTTTAGGATATTTTAATAAAATTTGTTGCATGAATTAATTTTAATTCAGAGACCTTTTTCCGATAAAAAGTCATTTGAATATTCACTAACCTAAAATTTCTAGTTTATTTTATTTTAACATAAAAAATTTTTCACATAATTCCACAATTTTCATACAGTTGGATACATTTTTTGTGTCTTCTTTCATTTAACGACTTTTTCAAATAATTTAAAAATTGAAATTTCTTATACACTTGATTTGGAATTAATTTGCTTAATTTTTCCATCACATTAAGCAAATTAATGTAGCGTATTTAAGATATATGTTTGATCGACTGTAATATTTTAACTTGTTTCATTTTTCCTTTCTTAGTTTTATTGCATAAAAATTAATAGATGAAATTGTCCTTAAGGTTTAAAGAAGAATTGAGCAAAAGTGTATGGAAAAGTAATTTAATGTTGGGAACACGTGAACACGTGAACACATGAACACATGACATACTTTGACTATTAATTTCCATTTTTTAAAAGGACATGTAAGAATGAATTTTACATGAAGAAATTGCAATTTCTATAAATCTATAAAAAGTAAACTGTATCTTTAAATAAACTAAAGTTGTTGCTTTGGATCCTTTTGCAACGTAATTTAAAAGCAACAGAAAACCCAGAAGTTAGAATTTATTTATTTTAGCAAAATTACTCTTTTTTCCTTGTTTCTATTCTGCGCTATCACAATTCACAATTTCACAATTTCATGCATATGTAAAGTTATGGTTTACTTGTTGTATAAAGCTCTGACTTTGTCTATCCTTCATCTTGTTAAGACTTCCATACATAAAACAAAATGAAATATTATGAAAGGAAATGGCATTTCTTTAATGATAATGACAATTACACACATACAAATACACAATCATATTCACAAAGGCCATGGAAGGCGCGCTAGATGGGAGAGAGGAATGTGACGACATCTGATACATTAAGTCTCATTAATTACTTTGCGGGATTTTTCGATTTGAGTTATATAAAAATAAAAGTTGTATGATTGTTACTCGCATTTATGCTCTCATTTAATGTTGCACATTAAATAAAAATTTGTCATCATATGTGTATGGTTTTCTATTATGCCATTTCCTTCCTCCCTTTTCACGCATCTCAACCTGCCGCCGCATTTCATTGCAATATTTTTAATAACGTTTATTGGTGCCAAACAAATGTTTTGTCTTAGCATTTTCTTTTAATGCTTTTATAAACATTTAATGTTCATGTTGAAATTAAGAATTCAAAAGTCAAAAAAAACGATCGATGTGAAATTTTCCAGTCACCATAACAGCACTTAAAGCAAAAGTCTGACATTTTGATGCTTTCGCTTAGCAGGACATGTAGATATTTTAACCCAATTTCTCTGTTAATTTAAAGAGATTGGTTAGTAAAAAAGATGTACTTTAATTTATGCCTTTTACACAGGAAAGCTCTTTGGAATAATGGCCTTAAGACAGTCAAGTTTTTACATACGCTTAAAATCTTAAGTGATGATTTTTAAAATGCTTCCTATTCATTTAGGAGGATTTTTATAATAAGAAGGTCTTTGGAATAGATTGAGAAAAGCTGTTAAAAGGCACATGAGATTTTTCATTCCTTTTTTTTCTTTATCACTTTTTAAGGTCTGAAAATAATAATAATATCTAAAGTAAACTTTTTACTTTTAAGGGATCATGAAACTTTGAAAAATTTTGGCAATTGCGGCTCCATCAAGCTTCCTTTTTAATATTAGCATCTCCGCCAGCCCATATTCTCCTGATTGAATTAAATCAGCCGCTTCCATTTTAATGGTATACACATACTTAATTTCTGGTATATTTTCCAACATTTTACAATCTGACAACGATTATGACGTCATAAATATAGTTTCTAAGAGAATAATTGCAACATTGCAAATAATTTTTATTTGAATTTCCTTATTACTTTATCTATCTTAGTTTTCTCTCTCTGGCATAGTTTTTTAGTCAGCCTTGCAAATAAATTATTATTAAATACTTTACAAACTTTATATTTAGTTTAGCAAATTCTCCATTCTTGGAAATTATGCAATTAATATAGATGAGACAGAGAAAGGTAATCGATGTGAGTGTAATTGGAGAAAAGTAGCAAACATAAATAGTTATGTGATTGTAACGTGAAACTAATTAATGTTTAGAATGAGTTTAGACTGTGTGATCCCGCTCCCACCCTTCATCAACTGCTTATTCGGTCATTGAAGCATGCACAAGAGTGTGCCACTACTTCAATAGAATGGCAAAGTTTTAGCAGCAGGCAACTACAAACAGTGCAGTGAGTGTTTTATATGCATACCTGCTGTGAAGGCTCAAATGCATGGTACACAAACGTACATAATGATCGCTAGCGTTGGCAGTCACATTACACAGGGTGCATGCTACCATTACCACTAGCTTCCAATTAAAAACCTGCTTTGCGCCTTATATACATGACTTAATCCTTGGTATCTAGATTCGGAGCCTTCCTATTACTCCTCGGCTTAGCTTAAATTAGCCTGATAAGCCTACCCAGCTACTCATTGTATTCGGGAAATGGGACCCTGCACGACAAGCATGTATATGTTTGAACGAGCGACGCCCGTGATGTGGGCACCACAGCCCTCACGAAACCAACCTCAATATCACCACAATGGGCTTTATTAAAACTGATGAGCCCGTGGTACCAAATTAAATCTTTAGGTCTGACCTCGTGACTCATGATGCCCCCTGATGCCCGGCATCACCAACGACCATCTCATGAGCCACTCCCAGTTGGCAGGTGCTTCTCGGGACTGGTTGGCCCCAAGCAACTACAAGCAAACACAAAAAAAAGAACAAGTAGAAAGTTAATTATTATGAATGAAAGCCACCAAACCGCCATAGAAAACAAGGACAAAAAGAGCGCGAAGCGAAAATGAAGAATGAACTCTAAGAATAATGAAATGAATGGCTACAAAGAAACAATGCAATGCGTCTTCAAGCAAACTTGTTTTTGTTTTCATGATTTTTTGTTTTGGCTTCTTTTATTTTGTTACATTTAAAAAAAAATGAGCCAGGAGAAGTTCGCAGAAAAACTGTTGTGGTAAGAAAAAAAAGCCAGTTGTACAACAGATAAATCACATAACTTAATGTTTTTTGTGTTTTGTAATCATTTCCCATTTTCCTAACTCGATTATTTTCCAATAAAAATGGAAAAAACAAAAACAAAATAGAATGATGATGATAATGATAACAATGTAAGTGATTATAATAACGATTATTACACAAAGCTACAGTGTCAACGGCAATTAATTATATAAACTGCCTTAAAGCATGGCGTCCCATAAAATGACAAAAGAGAAAAGAGAAAATGCAACGAAACAAACAGAAGAATGAATGAAAATGAAAATGGGAAACTAGACAAATAAGGAAGAGAGACAAAAGTACGAAAAAGATAAGTTTACAATGGCTGCTGGCCTGTTGGGCTGTTGAGGTACAGCTGATGTTGCAACTGGGCAAAGCAGAGAAAACGATACAGGCAGGCAACATTGGAGGGACAAAGAAGCGTTAGGATGAAAGAAAATTTATATATAAAATGGCTTTAACATTTAATGTTCATACTGTAGGCTCCCGGCCTTTTGTCCTTCGAACTTTTTCCCTCTCATTGGTTTTGTATTTCGTACTTTGTAGTTTGTTGTTCATTGTTCGTTGTTCGTTTCTTTATTGTTTTGTCTTGCCTTCATTTTTATTATTCATTTATTAAACAAATTATTTAGAGATGCTTAAAATAGACGGAGGCAAGTTGAACAACCATTTCCTTAGCGGAATATCTGCCTCATGTAAATAGAACGATTTTCCAAACAAAAAAAAAAAAAAAATTCTCTATCTTTTATTACTTATCGTCTTGAAAATGAAATTGTTGACCAATTTATTGCAGTAAATTGAAATAAATAATCATGGAGAAAAACTTTGAAAACTCTGATAATATTTAGAATTCAAAGAGTCTCAAAGATAATGAACTTTACATTAAAATTCTAAACTGCCTGTGGAGCATTCAGTTGCTCCACCTCTGTAACTGTCTATCTACTTGTCCATTCATTATTTTTTATAATTGCGATACGAAAATGTATCGATAAGAATGTCTGTCTCTGCTAAGAATTTAATTTCATTCATTATTAATAAATAAGAAAGATTGAATATCTGTGCCCAATGTCTGCTTATAAAACTAAATGCGAGATAATTATTTTAATTGATAATTGTAATTCCAGAAGGAGCGAAGGCAAGGCAGACAACAATCATTCATTTCATTACTCAAGCCATTTATAATAATCTTTATTTAAGTAAGCATTCATTCGAAGCTTCGTTCAAATGGAATGAAAATCTTTAAAAAATCATTAAATAAGGAAATCGGAGTAAACAGTTTTTGTTTTTGTTTTTGTTTTTCTTTTGCCTTTTTCTTTTTTGAATGGAATTGTTGAGTAAGTGTTTGCAATTCTTTGATAATGCTTAACTTATGATATGCCATGCAGTGCAATGAAATGCAATGCTCATGCAATTTAATTCAATATAAATTCAGTATAACGCTTCATAAAAGGCAAGCGCGCTAAAGCATAACGCGCGCTAAAGCATAAATTACGCCATTCTGACTGACTGTTGGTATGGTAAAGTTTTTCTTATATTTACTTCTGTTTATGCTTTATATTTTTTTTGTTGTTTTTACTTTTATTTTCTTCTTTTTAAAGTTTTTCTAATTGCATAATATCTACGTAAAATATTAATCGTGATTTTCGTGGAAATCCATGAATTAGAACATGGCGAAAAAATCGTAAAAAATGAAAGTGCCTTTTCTTTCTTTAGGCATGCTCTACTTGAGAAATACATATTGAATAGTTGAATGGATCTGAAAGAAATCAAGATTATTCTCATATCAATAAATGTGAAGTGATTGTGTCAAGGACCGTAGATACATTGCGTTCTCTCGATATTTGAGTTCTGAAGTAAAAATGTCTTCAAATGTTCTCTGTAAACAATTAAATGTCTTCAAGAATGTTTTAGGAAGTTTTATCTTATTTTTCCGTTTGTAAAGCCTTTTGCCTAAAGCTTTCAAGTTTGCAATCCAAATCTTAAGGCATTCTACACAAATGTTAAGATACTTTCACATAAATAAACTGAGCTTGATTCTTTTGCTTTTGAACCAATTTTTGATGTTAAATATCTAGAATACTTTAGCCAATGGATCTATACAATTATTGAGCCCATCTTTAAAAAAAACGAAATTCTGTTTATGGTGAATATGCATGGTTCAGTTTGGCTATTAACTATTATATTAGTTAAGGCTATTTTTAAGCATAAAAAGTTTTAAGTGAATGAAAAATTTCACAAGAAAAGAGCCAAAGTAACAAAAACAGAAATTCATGAATAAACTGCTACAGATTAGCATTATCTTGGAATGTAAACAATTAATTATGACCCGCAGGCCACTACGACTTTAGTTCTTTTCCTTCCTTCCTTTCTTCTTTTACTTCACTTGCACTCCTTCATTGCTCTTGCCTGATCCATAACAGAAGCACAATGCAAGCGCATTTACAGAATTTACATTTGCGTGAATTCAATGCTTAAAAGAAAATGGTGAAAAGAATAACGAGGAGAGGGAGAATAATTCTTTAAATTTATCCTAAAGGTATTTTTCATTTGTTTTTATTATTTACATCAATTTCACTTTTTTATATTTTCTTTGTTGTTATTGTTGTTATTGCTGTTTCTTTTATTGTAAAGATTATGATGAGCATCATGGATGAAGTGGAAATGAAGTCGTCCAATACTATTATCAGCGTTCGGTTTTTTTCCATTTTCATTTTTCACTTTTCCTGTTCTATTTTTTATTTCTGCTGGACTGGTTAAACATCTGATATAACAACACAATAACAAGCAATGAAAATAAATAGAAAGCAAAAAAATAAAACAAAAAATAAATTTAAAAAAACCAAGAACAACAAAACAACAATAAAATAATAGAAATAACGATAAAAGAAATTAAACGTTTTTTTGTTTTGTCTAGAGACACGTTATAACGATAACATTTCAAAACGAAATGAGGTCCACTTCCATTGAATTAATATGCAAAACATGAGAAACATTTTGTAAAATGATTTTTAATAAATATATAAAAAACATTCAACATTTTAACCAATTTACGCGTGTTGTTTTTTCTGCTACGAATAAAAAGCAAAACAAAAGAAAGAAGAAAATAAATTTAAAATATTGCACCGCCGATCTTTGACTAAATTGTGGAACATTAAGCTTTTTCATTTTTTTTGTTTAGTATGTTTGAAAAGCTCCTTCGTATTACCATAAATATTGTAGGCGTGGCATATCGCCAGCAGTTTGCTCTTTTATTTATCTCAAATACAAATATTAGAACTTTTTACATTTGGACCCAAAGTTCCAAAAGTTAAATTTTATAATGACTTTCTGAAATTGAACGCGAAAATGTTATAAATAATGAGCAACTCAATTTACTCTTTTATGGCAAATTCACTCTTAACGCTACTTTATAATGCGCCAAGCATGTTACGGAATTAAGTCAAGTCGCCTGAAAAATTTCGTTTATAAGGTCACGCGAAAAGCGAGCTCTAAATTTATACTCAAAATGCTCATTAGCATGTAGCATGAGCCCTGCTCTGAAATATGCCCCATTTAATGAATGCTTTGTTTTTTTAAGACAGAAGGCCATTCTAGCCATGCCATCTTAATTTTGATATAATTAATGGAAGGAACTTTTCTTTGGGGGTTTTGAGTGCTTAAAGCAAGGTACTTAAGTACCGTAATGTTAATGTAAAGATAAATTACAAAATAGAGGAGATTATAAAAAGATTTTAAAAATTGTGTTGTGAAAATTTTTTTTGTATTATTGGATTATTTGAAAAGTGAAAATTCTTGGTGTAAAATAAAAAGCTGATCAATTAAATTCGTTAAAATTAAACTCTTAGAAAACTTGCGCCATATTATTCAGCTATTTGCAATAATCAAATCGTCAGTTAAGGCCCAAGCAGGATATGAAGCATTTTTCAAAATCAAAATTGCCATATGAATATTTTTCGCACCAATTTTGATCATTTTTTATGTTACCTGAACAATAATACTGATTAAAATAAAATATGCCGAAAATGCTTTATTTTATTTGCTCTTTTTGTTAAAGGGTCTTGCCCCAGCAAAACCTGAGGCAAAGACATGGTCAAATTGTTTCATCTACAAACTTCTACAAGCCTAATGATATGTCAAAATTTATATTAATTGCGAAACTAAAGTGCGAAATTTCTTGAGAAATAAATAACAAAAGTAAAAGAATAATCAAAAAATTGGTGCCAAGAATAAAATAATTTTGATAATTTTCTTTATTCGATTACACAAATAATTCACATTCTTTCACATTTAATATATTTTGCATTATTTATTTCAATGAGGAGAATAATTACGATCCAAAGAGAAAGTATCATCAAATAAATTGTAATATCAAAACAACATTTCAGTTGAATGATAAAGAAAAAGAAAAGAAAGAATAACAAAAAAGTTTAAATTAGAAAAATTATGCGTTCCACAAAATGCTTTTAAACAGTAATTATTTGTTGAATTTATTTGGATAATCAAACCAACCATTGTCAAGTCAACTCAAATCAAAAGAAAATAAAAAATGACATCAAGACATTTTCTTTATTTGACATGATATTATCAGAATTTGCTACATACAAAATTACGGGCTTTGTTACTTCAAAATATTTAGACTACATTTGGCCTACATTTTCCATTAAACAAACATGCCCACATACATAAACACACGCATAAACACACATTGCTATAATGTTTAATTTGTTGTATTGAGGTTATGTCATCATCATCATCATAATAATCATCATCATTATCATTAGACATTAGCCGCCTTAACATTTTGTTCTTTCTACTCTTCAAGTAACTGTAGAAAAAAAAAAGAGTGAATAAATAAATGAATAGATGAATAATTAAACAATTGAAAGAGATTTTGTAGAATTACAACAGCAGCAACAAGAAATTATTTAAAAATATTTTATGCCTGAAATTTTCTTACTTATCATTTCACTATTTAAAGCGAAAATAGCTTCTTTGCTTGTTCCTTATTAAATATAAAATAACTTTTATAAAAAGTCATCCTTTGATATTTTATCAATGGAAAATTACATGAGAAAAATATTGAAGCAACTTATTTGCAATCAAGGATTTTTCCTTCCTTCGAAAGTTACACAATACAAAGAAGTTCAATAGAATCAAAAAAAAAAAAAAATTGAAAAATTTTAATTTGTTTGGGTTGATTTTTCAAATAGTTAAGATATATTTTCCTGTAGAAAAAAAATGCCATACATTAATGGAACTTTACCATACATTTCTCTGATTATATTAAAGAATTAAATTGAAGAAGGATTTTTCCTAGCGAGTTCAGATATGAATCTAATGAACAAAAGAAAAAACTTTTGTTGTTTATTTAAAAAGTTGTCATCTTCTAAACCTTTTTCTAAACGTGACAGAAATAATAAGATGCCAACAAAAGTTCTTAGTTCATTGAAAGCATAAAATAGAGAACTCCAACAATAACAGCAATAATAATTAATATTTATACCTAAAGTCATTAAAATTATACAAAGAAAAGACAGACATCAAAGATGCATCACAGAGAACAAGTTGACCCTTTTTGGTTTTGTTTTTATTTATTTTTTTTTCTCATACAATTTTAATCAACATTTTCATTTACATTGAGCAAAAAAAAATCAGTACAATTACTTTGGAAATGAATAATTTTTTTGCTCATTTTTGTTTAGATTTTTCTCTATTTTTATTTTTATACCTCTATTTTTCTTTCATATATTTAGTATAAATAACTAAGCCAGTGATAACTAAGCCAGTGATAACTGCTAAGCCGCTAATGATGAACTACTTAGTTTAGACATATTTCTATGCGTGACAAATAAAACTTCTATAAAAAGTTTTTTTTTTTTACTTATGTTGAATTTTCTAGAAATTTAGTTTCTCTTTGTGTAATTAAACCACTTCTAATTTGTTACTTATTCATAGAGAAATAATTTTTGAAAATGTCAGTAAATACTTTGGATTTTAACGCCAAAATCATTGTACAATATTTTCGTTTTCTTTCATCAAAAAGTTGTGAAAAGAATTAAGAAATTTCAGTTAATTAAAGCCTTATAAGCGTAGAAACAAAGCAAAGAAACAAGCAAACAATTTATGTCCATGGGAAATTAAAAAAAAAGTAAAGTTTCGGAAATTCAATTCTTCAAATATTTGCCTTTTAAAATTAAAATATAAAAAATATGTTGGCGCGCTCTTTTATGCTTAAAATTACAGTTGCCTTTTTAGCTGATTATATTTGAAGAGAAAGCACCTTCGAAATCGTTGCTGAATTCATCGGGTCAAATAAGTTGAACTTTTCCAAATCTCCATTTCAAATTCATTTTAAAAAAAAATGTAAAGCAAGCTACAACAACAACAATAAACAGAGTTTTATGTTTTTCAAATTACATTTATATTTATTGCCTAAATTATTTAACTGATAGCCTAATAAAATCGTTATATGAACCATATGATCCTTAGATATATATGAGAGATTTTCCAAATAAATCACTTTCTATTTCTATATTTTTAGTAAATATTTATACTGCACTGATGTTGTTGTTGTTACGCTTTTTTGCTTTCCACTTCTTTTTCTTTTTGGGTTATTTGACAATTTGCAATATACAGAATACAGCCCAAATGACTTATTTTTTCTATTTTTGTTTCTGCACATTTAACTATTTAGAGACCGTGAATAATTTAAATTTATTTTTATTTTTTGGAAAGAAATGAACAGGAACTAAAAATTTCAATTTCATATAAATCATATAAATAGAAGATAAAACAAAACGATTAAAGATAAAGATTTTTTCTATAGCACAAATACATAACTGACTGACTGAAAAAGTTGCCCTCAATTCAACCAAACACATCAGCAGTCTTTTCCAATAATTTTTAAAAGTCCTGTAAGATCATTTCGATTTTTCGTATTATTTTGCAATCAAGGCTTATATTGAAATTTAAATTCTGAATTCTGATTTTGAATGGCCACAAATACGGATGACTAAGAATGCAATTCAATATGATTGCAATGTAAATGTCAATGTCAATGTAAATGCAACTCTGCTAATTGTAATACAACCCTACTTTAGTAAATCTCACGCAGTAACTCGATGTGCATATACCTTTAAAATATCAATATCGCTAGGAATTTTTGCTCAACTAGACGCCATATATCTCATCAGAAATTTGGATAGTAAGTAAGTAGAAAGCAAAACACCAAATCTATATCTTTATATGGAGTAGATTGGTCTACCAGAAAGCAAAACAAAAGGGCATCATATGCTTTATAAAATGAACTCAAACTTTTCTCATATGCAACAACAGTAACATTTTATTATAACAAAGTCAATAAAATATGAGAGAATTTATGAAAAATATGCATTCAATAGGAAAATGCAAAACAAGTAAGAACTTTATAGTTGCTCGGAGTCGACTCTTAAATACCCTAAGTCACTTTGTTTAATGTGATTAAAGTCAAATAACAGAACCACAAATCTCAAACATTGAAAAGCATCATAATTGTTTAATTTAAATTATTCGAAACTAATTTGAAAAGTTTGCCATATGGAAAGGGTTTCAAAAAATAAAGTGATTTAGACCAAATATGGTACACATATAATTTATTTTAAAATACAATTAAGCAACAATTAATGCTAAAATATATTTAAAATTATAATTTTTTTCCAAATAATATTTTCTTTTTAAAAGAGACGTTATATGGAACGCAGTCGTAAAAATGGACCGTTTTTAATTGATTTCAATGAGGCACGCCTCTTGACCAAACTACATTAACTTTTAATATCTTGTTTCACAAGTGCTGTAGGTTATAAAAAAAATAACCATAACCAAATGGAAAAAGTACAGATTAATCCAAAAAATGAGAAATACATAGAATAAAACTGGACGACTAAAAGCAAACTAAACAATAGAAAAACAAAAACCAAATTAGAAAAAATAAATGAAGCGCATTGTTATATTCACAACAATAAATTCTAATAGATTGAGAAAAAAAAAACTGTTTCTATTGTTATTGCTTTTGCAAATGTATACAACCGAACTTTAAAAAATGAAGAGATTTCTTTATGCACAACTTAATATCACCTTGGTTCGTTCCATTTAGTTTGGTTGTACTATTCTTTCAAATATCACTCTAATAATTTGCTAAGCAATAAGTATTCGATGTTTCAGCACAGTTAGTTGTATATTTTTGAAAATTACTTCTTTTTGGAATAGAATAATGATATTTTTACTTTTGTCCAAGTTTTTAGTGGGGTAGACTACTCTTTAGAATTGTACTTACTTAATTTCAATATTAAAAAGACACTTTTTTAAAGTCGTATAAAAATTTTTTTCGAGATCAGCGTCAAGATTATTGCACATTTTCTAATAGTGTATAAATCAAAAATTAACGTGATGCTCGTTTTATTTTGCTGCAGCATCGATTTTGGTCGAAGTCGCCTGATAAACTTTAAATTTTTCAATCCAATAATTTGCCCACTAAAAATAGTCTCTTACTAAAAATTTTAACAAATTAATATAATTTGAATTTTTTTTTCATTTCTCTATAAAAATTTTGAAAAATAATTTATTTAATATGGCAAATTCATCAAAAGCATTTTAAGACTAATTTAACAGAATTTTCTATATTCTCTACAGAGCTCTGCTCCATATTACGGTTTGGATCTTTGCTAGTTAGATTCGTATTTATCTTAACACCCTTTAAAAAAAAAAGAAATTTATAAAAAAGAAAATTTCAAAAAATTGGAAAATGTTTATTCGAAAAGTTCTTTCAAGTATATTCCAAGCAATTTACAAAACAACTCCACATTTTAACTGCTTAATTATTAGACATTTAGAGAGCTTTTAAGAAACAAGACTTCTTAGTAGAAAAATTCAATTGATTCAAAGCAATACCTTTTGATAAAGTTGCTTTTTGGTTGTATTTGCCATTCTCATTATTAAAAATTAAAAATGTCACTTTAATTAATCCACTGTTTAGGCAGCAGATGAATTGAGAGAATGCTTATGTCAAAACTATTTTGCAAAAATTTGATACTGATTATTGCATTACATTCTGGAAAAGCCTATTGGAACCGATTAAATTGTGATACCGTCCTCAATTGTGAAATTAAATTGGTCAAACTTGGCATAAAGTCATTTTTAATGTTCATGTAATGCCACAAAAAAAAAATCTGATTTAATAATAATGCATAAATTTATGTAAGAAAATTTCTGATTATTTAAATGCATGACTTTCTGAATTAGAATGTCATAAGCATACCAATAAATGTACAATAAAAAAATAATATTAAAATTAAACAAGTAAATAAAATGCAAATGAAACCATCAAATGCATACACCAGAAAAAAAATATTAATAAGTTACATTAAGAATCAGAACAATTCAATGTAACATTATCGAATAAATCATTTTTATACCCATATTTTTTATCCAAAATATGAAAATTATTATAAAATATAAGGATTTACTTTTCTCACTTTTGGGAATTTTCTTATACTTAAAACATTTATAGATGGAAAAATGAAGAAGTCCTTTCCTTGCTGAACCATTATATAGACTCTGGATTTTTGCCTTTAAAATGTTACAGGAAAATTATTATTATAATTAAAACACTAATCTGTGGCAAATTTTTGTGGCCAATATGGCCAACTACCAATGATGAAATTTTGCTGATTGATTTCAAGTTCCCCATAAAATACAATATACTAAGAATTAACTAAAATTATGATCCACCTAAGAAATTGTAATATTTGCCAATTCCATTTCTAATTTACGAGACTTTTAAAAATAACTCAAAGAGAGAAAAATTTTTAGTTCTTCTGGAATTCGGGAGCAAATGTTATCATATTAAAAATGCTTCCATAAATTTACTTGGCCCTTTTTAAAAATTAATTAATGTAACATGTATAAAGGTGAAAAAGCATTTGGAAAATTTGCAATTATCTTTGGAATACTGCAGCAACAACAACAACAGAAGGCAAAAGCAAACCAACAAAGAAAACCATTACACTCAAATTTCTCATTGAGGGCACTACAAATGTTAAAATGATTTTGATTTTAGTTCATCTTCTTGTTCTACATATTTTTCTTGCTCGTCTTGTTCTTCATTCTCTACTTCTTTTGACAATTACTTAATTCCTATTTGAAAGTGTAATTCTCTTTATTTTTTTGTCGGTCAATCTGACCAATTGTTTGTCTATATCTTTGTCTATCTAACTGTCTATACGTCTGCCTGTCTGTTTGTCTATACGTCCGTCTATTTACAATTTTACCTAATTATCGTTTGTTTATATAAGAATGGCAAGCTTTTAGGTTAAGCTGACAATACTTAATGTAAGCGAGTTAGTTTAAAATAGATGTTAAGAGGATTAACAAACATTCCGAGTAATTGTAAAGGAAAGGAAATACTTTATATGTAATTTTACCTAAAAAGGAACTAAAAATATAAAAATTAATACAAAAAGCTACAAGAAGAATGGAAAGCAAAGAAATGGTAGGAAAAAAAAGCGAAACGATTTAAATGATTAGAAAATTAGAAAAAGAAAAGGGTTGGGTAGCAAATAATTTATATATGCTGTCATTTCTATATAAAAGAAAAAATGAAGTCTTTAATGAAATTTTCTACAAACAAAAGCCTTAAAGCATATTTTACTTTTCATAAAATTATGGAGTACAAAGTAACGAACCGCATAAAATTGCAATGTACTAAGCATGTAATGGAAAAAAAGTGTGAATGTGAGTGTATGAGCGAAAGTGAAAGAGAAAAAAAAACAGA
Source organism: Melophagus ovinus (assembly GCA_023089585.1). Taxonomy (NCBI): domain Eukaryota; kingdom Metazoa; phylum Arthropoda; class Insecta; order Diptera; family Hippoboscidae; genus Melophagus; species Melophagus ovinus. Next base: position 13,772,009 of record JAKKIB010000178.1, read on the forward strand.
TAAAGAAAAAAGATTATAAAATGAGATGTTTATTTGGCAAGGGGGGGTGGTACTTTTTTTTATATAACTAATTTAACAATTGACTGAGTTTCACACTCAAAGGGAAATAAATGATGTAATTTAAAAAAAAGCATAGAAAACGTTTGAAATTCATAAAATTTATGAAATTCCCAAAAAAACTTCACTTATTATAAGTTAAATGATGGCGTATGAGTAATTTATTGCATAAACTAATAAAACAAAAATTTAAATTTGCAAAATGTAATCTTTTTTTTATGAAAATACCTTCTCTAATTAGCCATGCCCACATTTAAAATTATCTAAATATAAATTTAATTTGAAAATTTCTCTTTAAATTTCTTCATATCTCCTTCTATCTATCTATACATCTCTTTCTTTCTGGCTATGATTTTCTATCTCTCTCTATGTCTATTTACCTCACTCTTCTATTTTGCCTTTTTCTATCTCTCTCTTTGTATGTATATCTTTCTCTATCTCTCTCTCTCTTTGTTTAAAATTTTTAAGTTTTTTCGTTTTTTAAAATTCATTTCATTGAAGAAAATATACGAAAAATGTAAAAATTGAAGAATGTACCAATTTAATTTTTACAAAAAATTACAAAAAATATATTTAGTAGTCCTTTCCTTACTTTCTTGTGGTTTTGTAAATATGGGGGATAAAATATAAATAACCATAATAGAAATAATAATAATAATGATATGCAGACCATGAAATCACGAACTCAATAATTCCACAACAAATATGTTGTAAATTGTAACAAACATTGAAATTAAATAATTAAATAATATAAAAAAAAAATATCGATGTATATATTGAAACTTTATTTCAAAAGTGTTTTCAGTAATGGATTTATAACAAAAATACTAAATGGAACGATAAAACAATAACAAAATTTAATTTTAACCACAAAATTATACATAACAAAAAGAAAAAAATAAAAAACAAAAAAATAAAATAAAGCAAAACAAAACAACATTAAAATGAGGAGCAATAAATAAAAGTAACAGCAGCAGCAAATGGAAAAATAAACGTATTTTTTCTGTTCGCATAAATAAATGAAAAAAAAAATGAATCAATATTTTTTTACCGTTATCATGGAGTTGTTATATTTTTAATTATAGTTATGACTTTTTAATAGACAATGAACGTTAAAATGAATCCAGGTTGAAGAGCGAGTTCATCTCACTAAAGAAAATGGGACAATATTTTAATTGTTAGAAAAATGAAAAATCATCAAAAACTTGATATAAATTTGGCTCAAATTTTAAACATTCTTATGTCATGAACTGTACCAAACTATTCAAAATCTTGGCATAATTATATTTTATATCTTAAAAATGGGATGCTTACTCATTATCGAATGTTTTCTTTGTTTTTCATTGTCTGCGCCTTGCAATTTTCTTTATATACATTTTATATGCATTACCTTGCATTTCTCTAAGTAAATTCAATCATTTTTTCATACTTCATTCATTTATACATTCTTCTATGTATGTTAATTTAAGGATCATGTTTTTATATGTAATTGCACTCTTTTTTCGCCATCTTCTCCTTCCTGTCCCCCTTCGACATCTTCTTCTTTTTTCATTCTTTTATTCTATTGCTTTACATTGATACTTGACAAGGATTTTTATCTTGCTGCCAAATTTAAGGAAAAAAAACAAAGAAACAAAAAGAGTAAAATTTTTATATATACATTATTTTACTTGTAAATATACGCCGCTTATAATGCTTATAATGCTTATAAGTAGTAAAATAAAACAATTTGAAAGAAATGAAGCAAAAATTTTTTATAATAAAATTGCAACATTTAGCAGGCAACATCCATCCAGCAAAACTATATAAAAGGCGGGGCATGCCGTGTTTTATTTACACAAAATATTAAATGTTCTTGGCAAAATATTCTTAAAAAAAAAAAAAACAGGGCGTGAAGGTAAATTAAGTAAATATGTTTGGTGCGGTGCTAACTGATGTAAAATGTATATGCAAAAATAAATACTTACTTTATATACAAATGTACAAAAAGGCTTAAAAACAAGTTCATTGACTTTTTCTCTTCCATGAAAAGTTATCTCTGTGATTTATTACTCGAATATATCAATAGAATTTAACGAAGACTTTTCCCATTTTACTAACATACTTTTCAGTTTCCGTTTATATTTATATATTTTCGGAAACATTCTAAATACATAAATTGCAATGCGTATGAAAATCTAATGAATCTAAAATTTATAGGAAGATACTTTGAGAGGGCTTGACAGAGCTTGATAGATCATTTTCAGCACTATTCTTCTCTTTATCTTAACAAAAGATCTCTAAAATTACATCATCTACTAAATTGAAATTTTGACTTTCACTCGCTTAAATAAGGTACATTCAAAAGTGTATTTTGTAAAATTTCTCTCTGAAATGGTTCTTTCAAATATTAAAAGATCTCTGTGAAAAAATAAAAGGATATAATCTGGCAAATTATAAAAATTACGTACTCACAAGAAGATCTTTAAAGGTCTTTTATTAGATGACTCTTAGAACTTAAGACCTTTTTGTAATTAATTTTTTCAATGCACTCGGAACTCAAAGAATTGTTCTTGATAAATGAAAAGTTTAAAGAAAAATAATAAGCTGAAGAAATCTAGATTACTGTTTTCACTTAAAGCTGGTTCCACTTAGAGTACTATTTATAACAGACTTTGATATTTTGAAGCAAATTCTCCAACAAAACATTTTATTTTACTTGCACTTTTTGCTTTTACGTTCATAAGTCAATATTGACTATAAATTAATGGAATTTAATTTATAATACAAGTTAATTAATTTTTAGTTGTTTGTAAATTGTTAAATGCATTAATTAAGACGTACTTTAAAATGCACTCAATACAACACTCGAAGCAAAAGCAACTTAATATTAAAAGTATCTTCATCTTTTTTGTTACTTGTGATTTCCCAAAATATCATAAATTTAGAACGAACTGTAAATTTTCAAAATTTATTTTCAATCAAGTAATAATTAAGTTTTTAGACATTTTCGTTTTTTTAATATACTCACTTTTATGAGTCACTTAATCTTGTTCCATATAAAATTGAATTCTACAAAAAATGAAAAGAAAAATAAAAAAAATTCAATTTTTCACAAAACGTTGGATGTGAACAAATTTGTAAATAACTTTTTAATGATTTCTTTGCTTGCTCGGTATATACCGAAAATACTGGATTAAAAAGTTGCTTTTTTTTTCTATTCTTTTTTGTTTTTTTTTATGATGGTTATTATTATTATTGTTGTTGTATACTTTACGTGATTTATTACTGTTGTATTGTTAACACCATCAGCCAGCCACCACAATCACATTTCAGAAATTACAACATTATTCCAAAAGAGTGTACTCAAACAAAAAGCAAAAATGACTAAGAAAATTATATTTGGCTAAAGATAAAACTTAAGCAAAACTCCATCTAAACATTACACCTTTCCATTAAGGTAGCAACTAATTTTTTACCAAATTTTGAAAAGACTCTCTATTAAGTCTATTAAGTATTAAGTATTCAGTATTTTCCAAGCCAAGATTACTGAAAAAAAAAATATGTAAAAAAGAGAAAATTTACAACAAATTTTATGACGTGTAACTTTCCATCTTTGCAGGCATATTGCAGTAGGACAACTTATAAAAAATATATGAAAAATTTTATATAAAATTTTATAGAGACATAAAACAAAGTTTAAGCCTACTTAACTGATAAGCAAGAACTTGCATGCAGAAATAGAACCCAAACAATAGAACAATTTAAATTTAGCTTAAACTTTTATAACTTTCATACAAATCTAAGAAATTAAAAGGGTTTTTAAAATAAAGTCTCAGTGTAACATATATAGCTATAACCAAGTATGAAGACGCGCCACTTAAAGAAGAGAAGAATCAACAAACCGAAAAATGCGATGGTCAGTCAGCAGTAGTAGTAGTCTCTTTTGAAAAATCGGGAATGAATTAACAATTAAGGGGAATTTAAGATAATCCGCTGTCGTATTAATGATATCCTGAGAAATATTGATCAACAAACGATTATAATTAAAATGTGAAATTATTATGGAAAAACAAACAGTAAAATTTTCTAGTTAATTTTTCCCACATTAACTTAAATTTTATTCTCACACTTAAAAACTTAACAACCTTTGGAATTTTATAATTGAATTAATTGCAATAAAATCTAAAAGAAAAGGGAAAAAAACAATTAATAAAAATTTTCCCATAATATTAAGTAAAATTAATGGAAAATAGTAAAAATGTAAAATGAAAAAAATCTCCAATCAAAATAAAAGAGTTTGTATTTTCTTATAAAAGTACTTGCATACATAAGTTTTTGTTTTTATTGTTTCCTTTTATATACATCAGCTTGAAACGCAATAATTATTTGTTACGTATTACTTTTATTATAATTAATTTATAGCAAATAATATGTGCCGACTTAGCCATAAGTATACCGAATAATCAGGGTACAGGTGATGCATTTTATCGACTCGATTATAGTCCGCCATATGGCCATCCAGAGCCAAATACAACAATTGCTTCAAATGAAATTGGTGATGAAATACAATTCTCGCATGCTTTGCCAGGCACTAAATATAATTTTTGGTTGTATTATACAAATTTTACACATCACGATTGGTTGACATGGACTGTGTCAATAACTACAGGTAAATTTGAATAAGCAATACACCAAATTTTGAATTTTATAAGGCCAAGCTCTCTGTTTAAAACTTTCAAAACTTAATATTGTATAGTTTTTTAATTTTTAATTTCCTTTTGGATATATTTTTCATCATATCAGGCCAAATCCGCTACGACAGGCGCCAATTTTATAACTTTTTTTAAGGCATTAACTCTGTTAGAGATCTCTTAAGATTTCTATTAAAAATCTAGTACAATAAATTGCAAAACTTATTTTTTATGATTTATTTATATTTACAATATTTTTTAGCACCCGATCCACCATCAAATTTATCAGTGCAGGTGCGTAGTAGTAAAAATGCCATAATATCCTGGTCGCCCCCCATTCAAGGCAATTATACGGCATTCAAAATTAAAGTGTTAAGTTTAACGGAAGCAAGCAATTCGTATAATCGAACATTTCTAGTAAATGATACATTCCAACATAGTGCCAAAGAGTTAACACCTGGTGCCACATATCAAGTGCAAGCCTATACAATATACGATGGTAAAGAATCTGTAGCGTATACGAGTCGTAATTTTACCACAAGTAAGTCACACTATAAAACAAAATTTCAAAATACAAAATGTTCTTACTAATTGTTATTATTATCATTGTATTTCCATAAAAATGGGTAGTTTAAGGATTTTAAAGAACAGAACAATTAAAAAAAACAAAATCTAAAATTCTCTCTAACTCATTATTTACATATATAAATATTTTACATATATAAATATATATGTAAAATTTTGTAACTAAAAATCACTATTAATTCTTTGTTCACCTCGTTTTAATACTTTCTCTTTACTAATAACATAAATTTGAATTTAAATATGAAATAAAATCTGCAAAAATAAAATAAACGTAAAACAACAAATGAATAACAAAATAATTGTTTGGGTAATTTCGCTTAAAGTACGGAGAACAAGGCACAAAGATTTACTGGATATTAAAATATTGAGAGGTAAAAATACGAAAAAACAAAGAATTTATTAAATATAAATTTAAATTATAAAAAATAAAACAAAAATAAAAATATATAAATCTATTATCTATATGCTTATGTATGTACGTAATGAATGATTAAACATGTATGAAGAAATCTAATGCAATTAAATCAATGAAATGGAATGTTAATGTAATAATTTTATCTATAATTTTATGAAAAAAAAGATGCATATAAAATAAAATTTGAATAATTATTTAAAAGGAAAATATCAATGTGCATCGGCCGGGAATCGAACCCGGGCCGCCCGCGTGGCAGGCGAGCATTCTACCACTGAACCACCGATGCGTTAGGGCGTTTGTCAATATAATCAGACATGTAACTCAATTTCTGCGCATGTTTAACTTACTAACAAAATTAAATTAATTGTAACCATAAAAACTAACTACTATGATTCATGTAAATAATAATAATAACAATTTACTAATAAAAATCCTTTTAAAAATGATTGAGATAAAATTAAACTTGAATTGAGAAATTTATTATGTCTAACATTTCCTTTGGCATACCATGTGGCAATTTGCATGTTTTGTTATAAAGATCCATTCATAGAGTTCATTTCATTCTAGCATTACATCATTAAAATCATTTTAGCTTAGCAAGCACTATATTTGCTTCAAGCATGCACATTTCACTTAACGTATATAAAATATCACTTCTTTTTTTTTTTTGCTATGTAGAATGATTTAGCGGAAGAGTTTATTTAAATTACTTATTTATTTAATCATTTGCTTTTACGCTCATTCCATATGGTCGTGCATATATTTAACATCATAAATTTATCGCCTCGTCAATTCTCGTCATCATTATCACTACATTGGCCATTGACATTGCGTCTGTATGTGATCATAAACATCATTTATATAATGCACAATGTGAATGTCCTATACAATAATGGTGTAATCATGTAGAGCCGAATACGCCCGGAAAATTTATTGTTTGGTTTCGGAATGAAACCACATTACTTGTACTTTGGCAGCCGCCATATCCAGCTGGCATTTATACGCATTATAAAGTGTCCATTGAACCACCAGATGCCTTAGAAAGTGTTTTGTATGTTGAAAAAGAAGGCGAACCACCAGGACCGGCACAAGCGGCGTTTAAAGGTTTAGTGCCGGGTCGTGCTTACAATATATCGGTTCAAACAATGTCAGAAGATGAAATCTCACTACCGACCACAGCACAATATCGTACAGTACCTTTACGCCCACTAAATGTAACATTTGATAAAAATTATATAACCTCAAATTCATTTCGGGTATTATGGGAGGCACCAAAAGGTGTTTCAGAATTTGATAAATATCAGGTTTCGTTTGCCATATCGCGGCGCCAATCAACCGTACCTAGAACAGAAGAACCGATAGCTTATTATGATTTCCGTGATATACCTGAACCAGGCAAAACGTTTAATGTGGTAGTGAAGACGGTATCAGGCAAAGTAACATCATGGCCTGCTACAGGCGATGTAACACTTCGACCATTACCAGTGCGTAGTTTGCGTTCATTTAGTGATGATAAAACGAATAGTATGATTATAACTTGGGAACCTGAACCGATTAGTACGCAAGATGATTATCGTATTACATATCATGAGTTGGAAACGTTTAATGGCGATGCAAACACTTTATCTACGAAATCTACACGTTTCAGTTTGGAAAATTTATTACCCGGACGTAATTATTCTGTTTCCGTACAAGCTCTGTCGAAAACAATGGAATCAAATGAAACTACCATCTATGTAGTTACACGTCCGTCATCACCAATTATCGAGGATTTGAAAAGTATTAAAATGGGCTTAAATATTAGTTGGAAAAGTGATGTCAATTCTAAACAAGAACAATATGAAGTATTATACTCCCGAAATGGTACAGCCGAGGTTCTTACCGTCGATACTAAAGAATCCAGATTGGTAATAAAAAATCTTTATCCTGGTGCCGGTTACGAAGTAAAAGTATTTGCTGTAAGTCATGGCTTACGAAGCGAACCTCACGCATATTTTCAAGCAGTTTATCCAAATCCACCGCGGAACTTAACCATAGAAACGGTACGAAGTAATTCGGTTTTAGCTCGATGGTCACCGCCGGAAAATAGTGACTTTACGGAATATGCAATACGCTATCGTACCGAAAGTGAGCAACAATGGGTTCGATTACCCAGTGTCCGAACTACAGAGGCTGAAATAACAGATATGACTAAAGGAGAAAAATATACAATACAAGTTAATACTGTTAGTTTTGGTGTTGAAAGTCCGACACCGCAAGAAGTAAATACCACTGTGCCACCAAACCCCGTATCAAATATTATTCCACTTGTCGATTCACGCAATATAACATTAGAGTGGCCAAAACCAGAAGGACGTGTCGAATCATATTTATTAAAATGGTGGCCCACCGATAATCCCTCAAGAATTCAAACTAAAAATGTTTCTGAAATAAAAACCTTGGATGACACTTCAACAATACGCGTCTTAATTAGTGACCTAATGCCAGGAGTTCAGTACAAATTTGATATTCAAACAGCATCATACAATATTTTTTCGGGTACAACTCATCTGTCCACTCGTACCATGCCTCTCATACAATCAGAAGTAGTCGTTGTGAATGATAAGCAAGAAGATGAACGTGATACTATCACTTTGTCATATACGCCAACACCACAATCTTCATCTAAATTTGATATATATCGTTTCTCATTGGGAGATCCAGACATTAAAGATAAAGAAAAATTGGCTAATGATACTGATCGTAAGGTAACCTTTACTGGGCTAATACCAGGTCGCTTATATAATATTACAGTGTGGACAGTTAGTGGTGGTGTCTCAAGTCTGCCCATACAAAGGCAAGATCGCTTGTTCCCAGAGCCTATCACTCAATTATATGCTACAAATATTACGGATACCGAAATTTCTTTGAAATGGGATATACCCCGAGGAGAGTTTAATGATTTTGATGTACAATACTTAACATCTGATAATATATTAGCGCAGAATATTACCAATCGAAATGAAATTACTATAACTGATTTAAAACCACATAGAAATTATACATTTACAGTAGTAGTAAGATCCGGAACTGAGTCATCTGTATTACGTAGTAGTTCACCATTATCAGCTAGTTTTAGTACTAATGAGGCTGTACCAGGTAAAGTTGAAAGATTCCATCCACTCAATGTGGAACCCGGTGAAATATTGTTTGAATGGCTATTACCACAAAGTGAAGCTAATGGCATTATACGACAATTTTCTATAACATATGTAAATGTAATGAATGCTACTGAGCGTCGATCTGTAGATTTTGATTCATCTGAAACTACAGGCACAATTAAAGATTTGAAACCAGGTGAAACGTATGTATTTAAAATTCAAGCTAAAACATCTATTGGTTATGGCCCAGAAAAGGAGTATACGCAAACTATGCCAATATTGGCACCACCGAGACCTGCCACTCAAGTTGTACCTACAGAAGTATATCGTAGTTCTTCAACAATACAAATACGTTTTCGTAAAAATTACTTCTCCGATCAGAATGGGCCAGTACGTTGGTATACAATTATTGTGGCAGAAGATGATAGTAAAAATGCCTCCGGTTTAGAAATGCCCAGTTGGCATGATGTACAATCGTATAGCGTATGGTTACCTTATCAAGCGGTTGACCCGTATTATCCATTCGAAAATCGTTCAGTGGAAGATTTTACAATTGGTACCGAGAATTGTGAAAATCGTAATATCGGATACTGTAATGGTCCATTAAAGTCAGGTACAATATATCGTGTTAAAGTTCGTGCCTTTACCGCGCCCGATAAGTTCACAGATACTGCATACAGTTTCCCAATACAAACAGGTAAAATATATTTAAAAAAGATAGTTAATTTTTATCAAACTTGATATGCATTTCAAATATCCATCATCTAAGTGTGGGGGCGTCACACAATTTCAATTTAAAATACGACTTTTGACATGTGCTTGAACAAACACGATAGATAGATTGATTGCTATAAGCGGCCTAATAAAATGATTCATTTAAGTACGAGAGGAAAGAACTGACAAATTTTATTTTGCTTTTAATGCCTTCATAAAGCCAATCACAAAAAATCCCAGAATATTAATAGATCACATTTTCCCGAACGCCCACGTAATGACAAAAGCTTAGTCCCATCTAAATAAATGTTATTCAGGTTTATTAACCCTTGTAGATGAAAAAACAGTTAGGTTTATAAATATTTAAGACTCTTTCCTGCATACTGCACTTGAGGGGTATAAAAACTATATTAAGATATATCCTAAATAGCGGTATTTATACATATAAAAATTTTTTACGAAATCATTTTATGTCTAACATAAGAACTCTTAACATCACCCGGTAAGTAATTTAGTATAGCATTAAGTACAAAATTCTGTAAATTTGAAATGCATGAATTACATAATAAAATTATAATTTTTATTCTTATTATTCATAGATCAAGATAATACATCATTATTTGTGGCCGTTACAGTACCATTAATGATAATATTGATCCTACTAATAACATTAGTATTTTATAAATTGCGCCGCAATAATTGCCGTAAAGCGACAAAAGACTCAAGGGCGAATGATAATATGTCATTGCCAGATAGTGTTATCGATCAGAATCGACCGATTCTAATAAAAAATTTTTCTGAACATTATCGTATGATGTCAGCCGATTCAGATTTCCGTTTCAGCGAGGAATTCGATGAATTGAAACATGTTGGGCGCGATTTGCCATGTACTTTTGCCGATTTACCATGTAATCGTCCAAAGAATCGCTTCACTAATATTCTACCATATGACCATTCACGTTTCAAATTGCAACCTGTCGATGATGATGAAGGCTCCGACTATATAAACGCAAATTATGTACCTGGTCATAATTCACCACGTGAATTTATCGTAACACAAGGCCCCTTGCATTCGACACGTGATGATTTCTGGCGTATGTGTTGGGAAAGTAATTCTCGGGCCATAATCATGTTAACACGTTGCTTTGAAAAAGGCCGTGAGAAATGTGATCAATATTGGCCAACTGATACAGTACCAGTATTTTATGGTGATATTAAAGTGCAAATTTTAAATGCCAGTCATTATCCTGATTGGATAATGACAGAATTTATGGTGTGCAGGGTACGTAATTTTATAATTTGTTTATTCCATGTAAATAAAAAATAAATATATATTGTTGTTATATTGTTGTAATAATAAATTCTTTTTTAGGGTAGTGAACAAAGAATTATACGCCATTTCCATTTCACTACTTGGCCAGATTTTGGTGTACCCAATCCACCTCAAACCTTAGTACGCTTCGTAAGAGCATTTCGTGATCGTATTGGCACAGATCAGCGACCTATTGTTGTTCATTGTAGTGCTGGTGTTGGTCGTTCAGGGACCTTCATAACATTAGATCGCATTTTACAACAGATCAACACATCAGATTTTGTAGATATATTTGGTATTGTTTATGCCATGAGAAAAGAACGTATTTGGATGGTTCAAACTGAACAGCAATATATATGTATACATCAATGTTTATTGGCAGTATTAGAGGGTAAAGAAAATATTGTTGGTCCACCAAGAGAAATACATGATAATGAGGGCTATGAGGGTAAGTTTTCTCCCAAACCAAAATGAAGAAAATTAAAGGAAGTCATATTTATATTTTATATTCATCTAAAATTGATATAAAGGTGTTTGGATTTTTTATTTACATCATCACATACTTTTTTATATATTAACTTAGGCTTTGATTATGAAAAATGCATCATGACGGTTTCTGGGTATAAATTCGTCACTAACCAAATAAATCTCATTTTTTTTCTTTAATATTTCTCTTTTCTTATTTTATCTTTTTAATGCTTTTACAAATACAAATATTTAAAAAAATGTCTAATTAACTTGCACATATAATACAAAATTGTATCATAATAATAATAATAATAACATAGGGCAACAACAAGAAGAAACTGAATATGAAAATGATAATAATGAAATTGATAATCAATGTGAAGTGTTTATGGCAACGATTAATAATGATTATAATAATAAAGATGATAATGATGATCAAATGAATTCTAGTTTGAAAAATATTATACAACCAGATGAGACTGATTATATAGATGATGATAATGCTACCATAATACATAATGATCAACAACCTTTAACTAACGGTTATGATGATACAATTCAAAACTCTTCTATGATCTCATTCAGACGCAATTATAATAATAATCATAATCATAATAATAATGATTCGATTGATAGATGACATACGGCCAATCATCGTATGAATGATAACAGTAATTCATCGGTCGTTATTGTTTTGGTGGATAACAAGCCCAGCTCAATGATTTGTAAAGAGCGACCTATTGATGTTATTAGTATTGGTGATGGCAGTGGTGGTAATAGAACTCTAAGTGGTAGTGGTAATGGTAACATTGGTGGTCAAAGGGCAAGCAATAATAGTGTCATAGCACAATATACTGCCAGTATTGGTCATGCCAATACATTACAGCACAGACGAAAATCGCAATTAATTACATTTAGCGCATCTTCCTGTGATATTAAGAATAGTTTAAGTCATGAAATGATCATGTCATCAAATAATCGCAATACCTTACTACATGTCAATAATAATAATAATAATAATCATGTTAATTTTAATAATCACAATAACCACAATAATCGTAATAATCATAATAATGGTAATAATAATAATAATAATAATTGTAATGGTAGTTGTAGTATTGGTGGCAACAACAATAATGGCAATAATGTACGTAATAGTTTGATGGGAAGTGTATGCAGTGGCAATAATCCTATAATATCCATGGCAAATAATCGTCTTAGTTTCGCTGAAGAGGATATTATGATTATACATTCAAATGGTCAACCAAATGGTTTATATACGGGTTCATGTTCAGCAAGAGGTTCTGGTTCTGGCTCGGCAGGCTCTGGCTCTGGCTTTGATGGGCCAGATAATGAAATTGCCGATGATGATGTTTTTAGGCGACGCTCTTTAGAAGTAGATGAAGAAGCCCAAGAAGTATTGTGCGATGATGATGATGATGATGATAATGATAATAATGCTGTGGATATTGATTATGGTACTCACATCGAAATAACATCGAAAAATATTAATAATGATGATAGTGGTGGTGGTAGCTATGAAGATTCCCATGCTATGCACAGTTCTTGGGGTGGCAGTAATCGCAATAGTCTAGAGAAAGACGATGATGATATTGATATTGATGTTATTAGCACTGATGTTAGTTGTTATGATCAACTACTTGGCACTAGCTCTAATAATACACGTAATGATTATTATAATATGCATCATCATCATAATGAGCATGATGATATAGCTACTTTAGTGACCGATGGTACAGAAGCGTATGCGAAATTAACTAAAAAAACTATAAAGGATAAATTAAATGGCGGTAGTGGCAATATCTGCGGCAATGTCTGCGGCAGTGGCAGTGGCAGCGGCATTGGCGGTAATGGTAGTGCTGGTGGTAAAACAACTTGTAGTGGCATTGGTATGGGTATTGAAATTACAATTAGTGGTAATGGTGGTGGTGGTGGTGTTAGTAGTAACAATCATGCTGAAAATGGCGGCATTATATATGCCAATCCATTTATGGGTTTGTAAAGCATATTTTTCTAGATTTTCTATTCATACCCTTCTTAATGCTTTTTCAATACATTTCTATATAAATATGTGTATATATTCTAAATCATTTTAAAGTAGCCATGTAGTTAACACTGTGCACGTGCTCTGCCTTTTCTCTCTTCAATTATGAAAATATTGATCTTTAACAAATTACTAAATTCAACATCATTAATTTACATATAAAAGGCTTGGCTCTCCTTTTTTTTGTTGGGGGTAGGATTTCAAATTAATTATTCTAATCTTTGAAACATTTGAACAGTTTATTAAATGAGAAGAGATTTAATAATCTTTTCCTTCGAATTTCTTATTTTTTGATTTTTGTAAGATAATTTTTTCATGATATTTAACCATTCGATTTAAATATATTATTACTTCTTATAAGCAATTATTTGAAATGGCATTGTATACGCTTTTATTTAAGTTTTAAAATTTCTAAATTTTTTAAAGTTTCTTTAGTATCATTTAATTCCTTTCACTTCATTTTGTGAATGTTTATGATTGTATAATAAAATGTTAAATGTTTTGTTTAAATTTATCTATTGCTTGCGAAATCTATCTAATCTTGAAAATTTTCTATTTGTAGATGACGAAGGTATAGCGGAGTCAGGCATGTAATTTTCCAACAACAAAAAAAAATAATAATAACATTTTATATTAATATTTAATGTATGCACCATTTAAGGATGATAAACCGCGGCTCCATTATTAAATATTTGAAAATGCTATCAAAGGAAAAACTTTGATGGCAATAATTTTAATTCTTATTTTCAATGACGTTGAAAGATTATTTTAAATAAGTTTTTTTTCAATTTTCTTTTTTTTAACTTTTAATTTTCTTTTGTTTTTTCTTTTTTGTTTACCGAATGTATGCACCCAAAGTGATTCACTGCATTAACTAAGTTGAATTATTATTTTAATTTCAATATGACAATATATTTAAATAATAAGTATTTTCATTCTTTTTTAAATTTGATATATTTTTTCGTATACAGTAAATGAAAAATATCAAATAAAAAGATAACAAAAAATGTAGAGCCTTCAACTGTACGATCAATTAGTGGAAATGAACTGTCAAATATCCCATAACGCGCTTCAATCAAAACTATTAAATGAATATTTATTGTAGTATACTTTGAAGTGCCTCCTTTATTGATTAAAAAACCCACTTATAAACCCATGGTTGTAATAATAATTTCACTCTACGTGTTTTCAGTAAAAAAAAACTTTCATTTTCGCATCCAAAAAAATTGTAACTTGAGTTAAAATTGTATAATTTGAATATTAAAAAAATGGACAACTTTTATAAGTATAAACCGACTCTTATCAATTTATATATTTGTCTGATATAAGGCAGATATACCTCATATCAAATATATCAAAAAAGATATAACGATTAAAAATTATATTCCAATAATCGTTCTGTACTTTGACGGTATCATCGAACTTCTTTTTTCATTGAACGTTATATTCTAATTGATTCAATTTATTACAACGAAATATGTGGTAGTATATTCGATTTAAATTATAGGAGATTCTAAATTTTTCATCGTAAATAAACAAAAAAAAATTAAATTTGAATCCTATTCGAAGTTATGGACAGCAGCAGCTAAAATGGGAAACAGCGAAATATATATTTTTATTTTGAATTTTTACACATTTGATTAATTTAGTAAAAAAATAAAAAATAAATTGCTTTGCAGCAAAGATTCAAATTCTTCTTAATTTTAATTTTAATTTAACTGAATTTAAATTTATACTAAATGCGAAACGTATCCTGTTACATACGTAGAAATTAAATGCAAAATCAAAAAAAATCCTCTCACCAATATAGACAAATTCATTAAAAAATTAAGTTAATAAACTTATGTGTTAAATTATTTTTATTAATAATATTCATAAATATGATATCTATCAATTAATTATGTAAAATAGTTTCCAGCACATAATCAAAAATGTTTAAACATTTGAATTTTTTACTAAAAAAAAAATTATATCTTTCTATTGTCCTTAGTTCTTCATAATTTTGTGATTAATTTCTCATTTATTTCTCATTTCTTATATTATAAAAAATTTATATATATCAAACAAAAAAATAATAGTTTTTGATTGATATAATTTATATAATTTAGTATTTATTAGATTTTCAATAAATTCATATACCTATCTCAATATCAAATACATATTTGTGTATACATACAAATTACAAAAATTACATTTACATTTATATATTTAAAAAACTACTCGAAAATCTCTGATATTTTTTATATTAACTGTTCCTTTATCTTTTTTGTAATATCTTTTCTACAAATGTATATAAACTTTCAAAATCTTATAAATTTCCTAAATTAAAAATAAAAAATCTTATTAAATTTCCGAATTTCTTAAAATGATAAAATAAAATTAAGGGCCATTTATTTGGTATATTATTTTGGTATTATATTTTCAACAAGTTCATTATTTGATTTCCAAATTGCTTTTTTTTGTTTATGTATTGTAATAATCGAATTAATTAATATTAATAGAAATTAAACATCTATATAAATAAAAACATAATTAACACAATAAAAAAATCAACCTCAAGTAATTAAAAGTAAAAAATGAGTAATGTGCCAAAATAAAAAGAAAAATAAAAAATTTAATCTTAAAAATGTAATTTTTTTTACTTTGGCCTGCCAATTGGAAAATTAAATTTAAAACAAAAAAACAGAGTTCTATGGATTTATAAAATAAAATGTGTATATTTTTGTATAAGCTATTATACTTAGAGTGTTGGAAAATTTCCTAAGATTATTTATAATTATGAAATAAAGGACGAAAGAAAAAACATTTATCAATGCAATAATCAAATAGAAATTATTTAATAAAAGAAAAACTAAAATTGATCACGAAGTCTGCACTTTTTTCTATTCTAAAAAAAAAAATAAAACGGTTTTGAAAATGGCAGTCAATTTCCTTTTAATTCAGTTAATTTAAACTCATCTGATTATTACATATTTATATATATTTACTCTTCGTGTATATTTTGAGCAGCTTTTATGTGCGGTTTAATAATATATAATTTGCTTCTTAAATATTATAACAATTAAGCATCATGGTGATGTCGTAGCGTTGGTGGTGTAATGGTTAGCATAGTTGCCTTCCAAGCAGTTGATCCGGGTTCGATTCCCGGCCAACGCAAGCGTGCTCTTTTTTTGTAAATAGTTTCTATTATTTCTATAAAATAATTACAGAGAAAGGGACGAGACTACATAAAGTCCTAATCATGTTTCTTGCAAATTACATATAATTTGACTGATATAAACTTTTGTCTAAAACGATATTATTATGCGCTATCTAATTTGCTTAATGCAACCTTTGTTACAAGCTATTTTTAAAATAAAAAATGTATGCATCGGCCGGGAATCGAACCCGGGCCGCCCGCGTGGCAGGCGAGCATTCTACCACTGAACCACCGATGCTTACGTCACGAGTTTCCTTAAATAAATTTAAATGAACTTTACATAAATTTTTCGAAAGCAAATGACCCAACGCAACTAGGAAAATTTATTTAGATTAAATTTCGATATTGCTAAAATATTTTTGCACAAGAAACTTTATAGGAAGTTATGGAATCATTTATTGAACGAAAAAAATTACAGTATGTCACACATTAAATATTTTAATTGCACTCCTAACTTATTTTATATTATCTACATCTAGAAGAATTTTATGTACACATTAATATATACATTTACATTTAATTAGATATTAAAATATTCGGTTCAACGGAATGTAAAATATTGAAACCTTGATGTAAAATGCAAACGTGCGCCACGCCATTTTCAACCAAAAATTTCGAGAACTGTAACAAAATTGAGAAAAGCAAAAAGTTCTTAGAATGTTATACGTTAGCAAAAAAAAAAGTAAAGAGAAAATTAACGAAAATACCTCTACGCAATTTTCATGAATATTACTTATACAAATGATAATTTTATTATGTAATCTTTCCTCTAAATGCGGTACATTCAATATATCATCCAATGATTTATTATTACAGTTCGTCAATTGTAATGCACTAAATGGCAAGTTAACACTATGCCTCAAATGTACACGGTTATATTCGGAAATACTCCGTATATCAAATATAAAAATATCATCGGATTTGTGATCCAACAAAAACGTTAAATCATTAGCACTTATCCTTGGTGACATTTCATTTTGTAAAACACTTATCGGTATATCATTACTAATATCCTATTGAAAGATTCATATGAATAAGGTAATTTAATGAAATTAGATTTGAATACAAGCAAATCTTATATAAATACGCTTTATCCAAACATGGCAAAACATTTAATGGATGCTACATTTTTTCAAATTTTAAATAAAGTTGGAATATGAATATATGAATAACAGAGCAGACAACTTTAAATTTTGACAAAAACAAAACCACAATAGGAATTTTAATTTAGACTATACTTAGCAATCTATTCGAACTTTTTTTTTGTATCAACCCTTCGGCAAGAATTTTCAATATTTCTATTGAACTTGAGTGTGATACGAGAACTTTTACAAACTAAGAGAATATTCAGACAGACGGGCAAGTAAAACTATTTAAATTTTATACATATTAAATAGATTTGTCTTTTAAAAGAATTCTGCCATTTGTTTCTTGGGGTGTTGCCCATATTTGGCTAATCTTCGAATGATGGGTATAATAATTATCAGATAAATTACTTACAAAGGGTCCCAATTTCTCTTTAGATACAATCTGTGAACGTTGAGCTATACTTTTAGGGGTGATATCGTTCATTTTCTGTGATTCCATAACGCAATTCTCCATAACAATATCCGGTAAATCGGAAAATAGTAAAATGCATTCATTAAAACCTGATGTTAAAAGTGTACTTTTTAATTGTTTCAATATGGCAATGCCAATGTATAAAGGATAGGAATTATCACCCAACATTAAACGGTCCCATAAATGTAGAATTTTATGCAAAGGAAAAACATGTGAGAACATTGTTAGAAACCATGGTATAGCATATAATTCTGGTATAAAGTTAATACTTGCTAAATGTTGAGCTAACATCGGCTCATGGTAGGCGATTAATTGTGAGAATTTATTCAAATATTCTGTAATTACAATTGAATTATCTTTGAGGAAAAATTTGTGCAAATAACGCGGTATAAAGTTGTATACGCTTAAAAAGGCCAATTCCTCATCATTGAAATTCAAATATAAAAATGGCGCCGTTAATGAGTCTAAACCTTGCCAATAAACATAATAAGGATGAGCCGTTACCCAGGCTTTTAATAAACGTTTCAATTTACGATGACCTTCAGGTGATGACAACAGTTCATCATATTGATGGCATCTTGGTATATCGACCTCAATCTGACGATCCGTTGATGTCGGTGTAAATTTATCAATTTTTTCATAGCTACCATTTGATATGACATCTAATAGACATGCCCATATTTGGCCCCTTAATAATGGTGGTATATCAATGGCAGCTTGTTCACGTATCATTGCGGCAGTATAAGGATAACCCTACAATTATAATAACAACAACAATAGAACGTGGATTTGTCAACTTTTAAATATTCTACAACCATGTTGTTTTAGAACGATTAGGAGTCAGAGAATTTATGGTCTTGTTGTCAAACCTTCAATAAAGTAGAAAACAAGCGAACACGATAAAATTGATATTCTGTATCCTTTTCACGTATGACCAGTGGCAATTGATCCATACCCTGACCAAAATTATATGGAAACTTTTTACAATGCACTAAAGGATAAAAAGCCAATGGCGGCAAAGCTTTTAAACGCTCCAATAGATTTTGTAATTTCAGTGGTACAACACGATCATCCATTAAATATGATTGGCTACGTTTCGGTCCAGCTATTGTGCCATTTAAACAAACTATATAAGGTAATGCCAAAATTGGTGCTTCACTGCGTATTAGACCTTCCTTCTTTAAATCAGCTTGTACATCACCGCCAGCTAGTTGCCACCAATAATATATTTGTTCCAAAGGCATTCGCAATAAAAGAGCTGTAGATTTTTCCTTTAATATTATTTGATATTCGTTTATGCTATCCTCGCTGAATATTCCTGAAAACAGTAGCTCCTTTGGTAACATTCTATCACTAACTTTAACCTTTAGACATTTCTCAATAATTGAGCGTAAATTTTTATCTAAATTCTGATATATGTCTAAAGCATCATGTTCCCGAGCAATTCTCTCAAAAACATTGGTGGTTGAATGATGACAAAACGACAATACTTTGCGGCATATGCTGAATATCTTTAAATTTGGCCATAATGTACAATGTAATAATAATTCGGCTATTATCATACCCAAAGACCATACATCACTTTTTCTATTGATGGCTTTATTGCCACCGATTAAACATTCTGGTGCCATGTATTTTATATTTCCTATGGGAAAAGTTACATATTCTCCATGGTTGCTCATATGATACAGGCCATAATTGAATATTTTTACATTATTCCAATCATCCAATAAAATATGCTTTGGTTCAAGATTATGTACGATAATTTGTTGATTGTGCAATTCCTGTAATGCTTGTAATATCTGATAAAAAATCCGTTCTATTACATTGTCATTTAATGGCCTTTCTTTCACCACATCCTCTAATGTTCTGCCACTGTACTCGGAGATGACGATCGTTCTCTCATGTTTGCCTCGCATTACATCCAGATATTGGCATAGATATGGGTGTCGTATTATTTTTAGACGTTGTGCTCTGCCCAATATTGCAATAGAATTGGGCGTTAGCGGCAAACCATTGGAGCCACATTCATCAGGATGCGTTTTAGCGAAAAATGTAGTGGCAGCAAATAATGAATCTTGTTTATTCAACATTTTTGATTTTTTTCTTTTTTTTATTATT
Organism: Melophagus ovinus; assembly: GCA_023089585.1. Taxonomy (NCBI): domain Eukaryota; kingdom Metazoa; phylum Arthropoda; class Insecta; order Diptera; family Hippoboscidae; genus Melophagus; species Melophagus ovinus. The sequence continues at coordinate 13,792,318 of JAKKIB010000178.1, forward strand.
TTCATATGATAAGGACAATAAGACCTATTGGAGAAAATTCTTTAGATGTGCACGGACATTTTTTAAAGTGCAATGCAGACAAATACTTTTATCCATACACTTTGTTTTATGGTTTCCTTAAATTTACTTTTTCTTAATTAATAAATTTGAATAAGCATTTTTAGGCAAATTTCTTTTTATTACATATTTTCTATTATTATAAAGTTTATAAGAAACAAAATTTATGTATTTACGCAAGTAAATAATTATTTGTATTTGTTTATTTTATTGAAATTATCAAATTCTTCTTCTTTTGTGTTACACAAGGAACAAATAATTAATAGCACAGAAATGTAGGTAAAAATTGCTTATTGCGATTTTGGTTTTTCTTAAAATTAGAATTGCTAATTTGCTATTTAATATTCGCTCCTATATTCGCTTAACCGCTTGATACTTTGTCACATCTCTAAATATTAAACATTTTGTAATTTCAGCAACGAAGACGAAGGAACGACCATTTTGATAGAGTACATCGAACGAGTAGCACGTGTTGGAGAAAGACTTTTTTTAAGCAAAACTAAGAAGGTTAGTGCAAAATTTATACTCCACATTAAATAGTTTAAAAGATTTTTATATATACATAAATATTGATGATAAAGATGACGAGACTGAATCTTACATATAAGAAAGTTTCGTGTATTATTCATGAGAAATTTTTATATGGACAATTAAGATATAAGATGTCACCTGGCAAACTGAATGCAATAAAAATGTACCCGTGTATATTTAAGAAGAAAAAATATTTAGAACGCTTAACTAATTCTTTATGTTTTAATTAACAGTTAAATGTGATTATTTTGTAAATAGTGTCATGTTGGGCAATTAACAGCGAGGTGGTCATGAAGGTAATTGCTTTAATATTAAAAGTCTTATATATATTTTTTTTATATATTTTTTATTTATTTATTTTTACTTGAAATGATGAATAATCCCACAGACCTGTGCTGATACAAATGAAGAGTTAAATTTTCCTGATTTGTTTAATTTCACACTTGTTTTACTTTATTTAGAATAACTTGTATGCTAATTCAGAATTTTTCTTATTAATTTCAGATAGTAAGACGAGCACAACAAGGAGCACGTGGAGGAGTCACATTTGAAGGTAAATTGTAGCGTAAATTCATTTCGTTTCTTTTTATTCATATAAAACTGAAATGATGAATGGTTAAATTGATTCTTTTTGCGGTTTCCACCAGAAGTTTGCTAGTGATGGCTAAAAGATAGTCTGATATGAATTTTGATATTTAATAATGTTCCTTCATTACTTCTCTTCACCAATGTAATAAATCTTCCATTTCTGTTTTTTTTTAACTACTTTCTAGATGTGAAATCTAAAGTTACATTAAATTAACTATGTAAACTCCAACGGCTGAAACATTCCTTTGAGAGCAAATGGCTTAAATAAGTAATGAATATTTTGAAAGCAATTTTTTGCATGGCCTAGGGCAAAGTAAGAGTACTATAAATTTATTTCTAAATTATAATTCATTTGTATTAAAAATGGTGATTAATATTAAGAATTTCTTTTTGCGGTTTGCATCAGAACCTCTTAAAAATACTTTTTTTTTTCTATAGGAATATTTTTAGAAAGTTTAAATCGTGGCGTGGCGCTCAAATGTCAAAGGTTCAGTCGAAATTGCAGATGTTATTTTACAATGCCTTTTTCACGTGTACAATTCGCAAAATTGTAGATTGCACAATAAATGTATAAATGATGTGATCTCATCACATTTTATTAACACCTGTGTTTTCCTTTAATTTTTCGAATTGTTAATAGTTTATTCTAAGCTGCAATTGGGAGCGACTTTTACTTTCTATAGGTTTTGACAATAACTTTTTTAAAATTACGTGGCTTCTGCTTTTTAGTATCCGATAATAATTTCGCTTGTGGTGGTAAACTATGATTCATTTTTATAGTTTCTTAATAGCAGTCTTCAGTGCCATCGTCCACTTTCGCAATTTTTCCTTCGCAACTCATACATGCGATTAAAGGCAGGTGGACCGAGAGATGGTAGATGAATGGAATAGAAACAGTTTGGTGGGTTTTTTTAGCAGAATTCCCTCAAAATTAAAAATATTTCAAAACTTCCAATTCACCTAACTTTGTTGAAACTCTATGACCTACAAATCGTCTTTCAATATTTTGTATATTCACTAAGTTGTATGTACTTCTTTAAAAAAGAACAATGAATTAAACAAACCAAGCATTTTAAGAAGGACATTTTATTAAAAGATTTGATTCAAACATTCCTCTACTTCGCATTTTATGCTTCAGAATGATTACGGCCCGTGGGCGGCTTATCTGCTAAAAACTCAGAAAATTGTTGGTAGGGTGTAGCTCCTAAAGGCATCTCCTTCCACAAGTTTGGCGTCAAATATGCGTACGTTTTTGCTATAGCAGCGTATGTTGCTTTAGCAAAATTACCCAATGTACTGGTGGAGCCACGGGCTGAAGTATAACAATCTTGAATACCAGCCATCATGAGTAATTTTTTTGGTACGGGAGCTGATACAATACCAGTACCACGTGGTGCTGGAATCAAACGTACCGATACTGAGCCACATTTACCAGTTACTTTGCAGGGCACAGTATGAGGTTTACCGATTTTATTACCCCAATAACCGCGACGTACTGGCACGACGGATAATTTTGCCAATATGATTGCACCGCGTATTGCAGTAGCAACTTCTTTGCTGCACTTAACGCCCAAACCAATATGGCCGTTGTTATCTCCAATAGCTACAAAAGCTTTAAAGCGCGTTCTTTGACCAGCACGAGTCTGCTTCTGGACAGGCATAATTTTTAAGACCTCATCACGCAAAGCCGAACCCAAAAAGAAATCAATAATTTCAAATTCTTTTATGGGCAAAGAATACAAATATATCTCCTCCAAGGAATGAATTTTCCCATCACGAACTAAGCGGCCTAATTTTGTAACCGGTATCCATTCTTTAGTATCTTCTTTGGCTCCTCTGCCACGTCTTCCACGATTACGTCCGCGACCTCTACCACCACGACCACCGCGTGAACCAAATCCTCCACGAAAACCTCCACGGGCTGGAGCTGTGTCCGCCATTTTCTTTCCTGAGGTTCTTTAGTTGACAAATTGAAGAAATCAAATGAACGATTGGCCGTCAAGTAGAAGCAATTGTACAAATTAGTCATTCAGTGTAATTGATAGCACCAAAACTATAGGAAATATAACGGTAAGTTAATATTGCATAGTTGTGCAATACAATTAAAATTGGAAATAATCAATTAATATTACATAAAATCAATAAAATAAATTTTTACTTGTACGTTTTATATCTCAAGACTTACGAAAATAAGTAGAAAATTTTATCTCAATAACATATTAATATTAATTGTGAATTATTAAATTAAACCGTTAGATTTTCTTAGCAGCAAAAGACAAAAATATAGCATTTATCAATTATAATGATTTAATGTTAACAATTTATTGAGCATTACATTATTTATTTATTTAATTTGGTATGGTAACCTTTATGCAATTTCTCCTTATTGTTTTGTGTTTTGTTTTTGTACTTTTTGTACTTTTTTTCAATAAATAATTTGATTGATGGGGATAGTAGAATTTATAGAAAATTTTAAGTAATCGTTTGTTTCTTTTAGATTAAAAAAGTAAAGCCAAAAAATACAAAAATGACTATCACGGAATATTTGCATTACATTACTGTGGGTAATCCGGTGAGTTCTGCCATTATTAATGGTACTTATGCCGTATTCCAAAAAAATGGTAAAAATAGTTTAACACAGGTACCATAATTATAAAATTTCTCTTATTGTTCTTATATTTGTTTTTGTTGTAATTAACATGTTACTTCTGCTTTTTTCTTTCCACAATTCTAAATACTAAAAAAAAACAAGAATATGGATAATGGAAATGGTAACATCGCAGAAAGTTTTACTATAAAAAGTGTAAACACTAAACCACAACCATTGTGGCAATTTATTGGACATAATCATAATATAATACGTTTAGCAGCTATTTGTGGTAGTTCAGCAGTAATTTTGGGTGCTATCGGTGCTCATCATTTCAACAATGGAAAGCCTGAAATGAAAAATATATTTGAGACGGCAAATCGTTTTCATTTTTTTCATTCGATTGCTTTACTGGGCATGCCATTCGCGAAATATCCCATCATGGTTAGTTAAACTCGTTAAATTGTGCTTATTCTTACTTAAATCTAATTTAAAATAATGTTTTACTTTTTTCTCTTCTTTCTTGTGCCATTTTATTATAGTCAAGCACTTTAATGACAATAGGGATGGTGCTATTTTGTGGCGTCTTATATTATCGTGCATTCACTGAAAATAAGCCACGCTTCTCGCGCTTAGCGCCAATTGGTGGCTCATGCTTAATAGCTGCTTGGTTATCATTACTTTTGTAAATATATATATATATATATATATATGTATAATCATATATATGGTCATGTATATTATATCTACAAATATTTTTAAATTCCATTTTTATTTGTGTATGGAACAAATTATTTGCTGTAATATAATTTTCTATTTAAAACTTTTTTTCTTTTTGGAAATTTTCGTATTTCTAACAAAATAAAAATGGCCCACCAATTGGGTACATTGTTTCTCTTAGCTCGACAAAATTTTCTTTTTTGATTCCCACTAACAAGTAAATGTTAAATAGCAGAAAACCTTTCATAAATATATTTCTATGTATAATAATTTTGCTAAGTTTTTTTGTTTTCAATGCATTAAACGGCTATCGTGGCGTATGAGTCATATAAATTATAGAAACTATTTTCTAGTTTTCATTTTATGGGCGAAAGAGGAAAACGAAGAAGAAAAATAACAAGAAACGCGCAGAAAGAAAAAAAACAAAACATTAGTCTTAATGTTTATTGAAGAAATTAGAAAATTAAGAAATGAAACTTAAGGCGTAAAAATCAGTGAAGAAAATGTCTCGAAATAGCCAATTTTTGGTAGAATTTTTTTAATAAAGTATTAGAAAAAAGAAAATAAATTACTTGAATCATTTTACTTGCAGTATCATTTATTATAAAAATAGTTTTATAAAGTAACAAATTAGATTTGAGAAATCAGAAATCAGTTCATCTAAATTCATGTAAATTTTGTTTCAGTTTACAATTAATGCTTTAAAATAGATCATTTAAATAATGCGGACAAAACACAAATATGGATTTATGGAATTAGCTTGATTTTCAGTTTTCTAAGTTTTCATAAATTGTATAAATTTTTATGAGTCTTAATTATTGAAATATAATTATGCCAATATATTTGTGCGTTTTTTTCTTGTTAGCATAAATATTCCATTCTACTAAAAAAAAAAAACAAATGAACTAAAAATAGTTCAATTATATAGAATTTTCTCACAATATTTATTTTATTGTTTTTACGCCAATTTTTTTTTTGCTGTGCTTTTTTGTGTATTAAATCAATTACTAGTAAATACTGCAAATATTTGACAAACATGCATAGGCACTGAAAAAAATAAAGAAAAAACAAAACAAAAAAAATTGGTTTTTAAGTGCGATTCAATAAAATAAGTTTTATTGATTTTTTATTAATGCTTATAACGACTACTTGAATTTATGGCAATTTCATTTGTATTTTGTATTTGTTGTATTGTGTTGAATGTGTGTGTGTTCAGCTCACATTTTCCATTTCATTTCATATCATTTAAATATGTGTGCATATATATATATATATATATATATATATATATATATATATATATTATATATATATATATAATATATATATATATATATATGTGTGTACTTAAATTTTATGATGTTGATAAATAACTTGTATTATTATTAATTTACGACGATGATTATTAAATAGATATAAAAAATAAATTTCAGTTAAATGAAAACAAGAATGATTATTATTGTTAACAAAAAATGTGCTGCTGTTAGATGATAATATTAATAGATAAGCGCATCTTTAAATTTATAATGTAACAGAAAGAAAACCAAAAAAAAAACAAAAAAAAAAAAGAAAAAGAAGCAAACAGAATTTTAGCGAAATTATCGTTGTACCGTTATTTTAAGTTATTTTACTGCAAAATGCATAATTTTTCCATGTTAACAGTATAACATTGCAAAGTTATGGAAAATCTGAAATTATGTTTCTGTTAATCAGCAAAAAAAAAAAAAAAAAAAAGAAGGCATACCCAAAATAGATTTTCTATTTTTTTTTTTTTTGTTAAAAATTTGTTATTGTTTTGTTTTTTTTTGTGTAAATGACTTTTGATAAAACTATTATAAATGTGTGCTTTAATTATTTTTTACATTATTGTTAATTTTATTAAATAGTTTTTTTTGTCACATTTTATATTTACCTTTTTTTATTGTTTAATTGTTTTTTTAATGTTTTTTGTTTGCTTTTTGTTTGTTTTTCCACCCAGAGATTGAGAAATTACTCAGTTTACGGTTGAAATTTTCGCAAAACTTAGAAACAAGTGTTAATAACCTGCTTTATAGCACCCGGAAGCTTGCTGAGATTTGATAGCATCTTTTATTATTTCGATCGATTCAAAATCATTTTCCAAGATGATTTACGTCTGTATTTCTGTCTGTCTGTCTGTCCTTTGCTTGTGTATATTACTTATTAAGAAGGCCGGCAATAATTTAGAAGATTTTTTCGATAAATTTTTTTTGATAGATGGGCTCTTTTTGGTCCAATGGCGAATGTTATGGAAAATAGTCAAAAAATATTGTATTCGTCAGATCAATAAATTTTATTCGTTTTAACTAATTGTCATTGATCTATCGACTTAATAGGTCATTGATCTATCGACTTGTCATATGCCCATCGGGTTAACCGCATCTCTGTAATTAATGAAACAAGTTAATAGATAAGTGGTGAGTATTTATGATTTGAATCCAACTAATCTATTCTATTTTTTTTTTCCTTTGTTTTTCTTACATCTCATTCAACTGCATTTTCATTTAAGAATTAAATTTTTATTTATTTACTTATTCATATATACATCCGATTGTTATTATCTATCTCCCCAATTGGATTCAGTAAGTATAAAAGTGTTGTTATATCTTATCTAAAAGATCAGTTGGTTGAATTAATTAAGTTAAAACGCTTCGATTTCATAACGCTGCCAAGAGTTTCTACGTGGATAATTAAAAATATACACGTACACGTATATCGTGCATATTTTTTAATAAATGTTACGCTAAAGGGAAATTATAATAATAATAAAAAAAAAATATTATAGAGAAGAAGAAATGCGCTTCTGGAATTTTTGTTGAATTTTTATTTAGTATTTTATTTTGCGTTTTCTTCTAATTTAGATTTTTTTTCTTTAAAAGCTTTCATTTAATTATTTATCTAATTGATGATTTTACTTGAATAAGTGTTCTCAAAAATTGCACGAAATATAGAAAAAGAATGTGTGAATTTAAGGATAAAAAATCCAATTCAGATGGTAAGTAATTTAGTAATTAATAAATAAGTGTTAATAAGTTAATTATTTAATGAATGTTAAAAAGTATTGAAAGTATATTTAAGTTTGAAATGAATACATACAAACAAATATTATACAAGTTTTTTTATACAGAAAAGTTACACAAGTTTGATAGAAGGGCTTAATTAAGCGACAAATACATTAAGTAGAAATCTTATAGTGCAGCTATGACTTGTAATTATTATCATAATTAAAACTCTAATAATTACAATATATTTAAAATTACAAATTCATTGTAATGTAAATTGGAAAACTTTCTTTACAAATGATATTTTGCTTTATTTAATTCATTCATTACTTTTCATCGAATTATTTTATTACCACATTAATTTTCATTAAATTTTAGTATTTAATTATTAATGAAATCACATTAAATTGTCGTTAAAGTAATTTCATTTATGTTTATATAGAGAAAAGTTTTGGTGTAAAAAATTATATAAAGATTTAATTTGTAAATATTTGAATGAATTAATTAATTAAAATTTAATTTATTATCATAAGTAAAATTCAATTTATGCACACAATAATTGAATTTCCAATATAATTAAATAACATTTTAGTCAACAAAAGCTTTTGGCATAAAATTAAAAAAAAAATTGTACAATTTTTAATTGTTTTTAGCAATAAATGCCATTCAAATCTTTTTTTAATGAAAAAAGTCCATCTAGAATTCAGAACTCTAAGTAGTAATGGACTTCATAGAAATACGGAGCAAAAACCATCAGGGAAATGGATACATTTGGTATTATAGTAATTGATTTAGGAAAATTTTCCAAAGTCTGAAATCTGTTCATGCATTTTTGTTCGCAATATGACTTTTTACCCATACTCTTGTGTCTTTTGTTCCTTAAAATAATTATTAATGCAAAAATTTTTTAAGCAAATCTAAGATAAACAAAAGAAAAAACTATTATTTATATATTTAAAATTTTCACAATCATTTTTATTTCTCTTTCAGTTAAGATTTTATGAAATATAATTTGTAATTATATATAATCGCCAGATGTTTTGAAGTTGTGTTTTGTTTTTTACTGCTTTTTTTTAAATCTTACATTTCCATAAAATTGTATTGTTTGGAAGAACAGCAGAAACAAAAACAAAAAAAGAAAAAGAACAACGGATAGTAATAATAAATTGAATATATCCACTGTAGAAACGGGCAATGCGATAGGTGGTCAACTAGAACTAAATAAGGGTACTAAATATTATGAAAATGCCTTAGAATTAACAAGTAAGTAAAAAGTCTTTCTACAGATTTTCATTGAAGTTAGGAATTTTATGGGTTTCTTTATTTTTGTAATTTTTCCATTTCCTTCCACAAAATTATTTTAGCATTCGGAAAATTTAATTATATATTGATCTTAATATGCGGTTTAGTTTTATCGAATGTCTTATTGGAGACATTGGCAATTAGTTTTGTCCTGCCAGTATCCGAATGTGATATCATTTTGACTGTTTATCAGCGTGGCCTTATGAGTGCAATTGGCTTTGTTGGCATTATATGTAGTTCACATTTATGGGGCTTTTTAGCTGATACAAAAGGTCGACGTACTGTTATCCGGCCAACATTATTATTTGGTTTTGCATTTACCGTTTTATCCAGCTTTTCAACAAATTTCTGGTCTCTGGTGATATTTCGCTTCCTTAATGGTGTATGGTAAATTTCTTAAATCAAATCTATATAAAACTTTTATTCCGTTTTAAATTTAACATCTTTTGTATTGAAGTTTTTTTTCTTTTAATGGAATAATTATTTCTTTTGGTGTCATTTAATTAATTATTTTTATTTTTTATTGTGTAGCATTTCTGGTGGTTCGGCTACAATTTACGCATATTTAGGTGAATTTCATACGGAAAAGAATCGTTCACGAGCCATAATGGGTTCAGCATTTATATTTGGTGTGGGAGCTACATTAATGCCAGCCATTGCTTGGGCGGTCATTAATCAAGAATGGAGTTTAGCGATACCGTTTTTAGGTATTACATACAAACCATGGAGACTTTTTATGGTGGTTTGTGGTATACCAGGATTTGTATGCGGCTTAAGTTTATTTAAAATACCAGAAAGTCCAAAATTTTTACTTAGTCAAGGACAGGATGACAAATGCATTAAAATCCTTGAGGATATATATCATTTTAATACAGGAAATTCTAAGGAGAAATTTCCGGTAAATATTTATGGGATTTTCGGAATTATAAAAATTAACCCAAAAATACTATAAAAAATGCTACGTTTTCACGCAAAAGTTTTTTGAAATGCAATAAAATTTATTATTATTTCTATTAGATGCATTTATCAGATATTCATAAAATTTCTACCAAATTTGAATAATTATTTTTAGATTGAGCATGTTGTGGAAGATGCAGATCAGAGTGCACGTTTAAGTGTTCAAATTAATAAAAATGAAAATGCGATTAAAGCTCTATTACGTTCCATGTGGTTACAGACTCAACCATTGTTTAATCGTCAATATGCCATAACAACAACATTAATTTGTACCATACAATTTTGGACATTTGTAACATCGAATGGAATGTATATGTGGTTCCCAGATATATTGAATAGTGTAGCTGCCTACACCACATTACATCCAGATGCAAACGTTTATATTTGTAAAGTGGTTTCAGAGAGGCATCAACATCTCTTGCAAGATGATTTACTGCCATTTAATGAAACCAGACAATGCCATGACAAATTGGATATATCGACTTATCAGCGATCATTGATTTTGGAAGTTTTATATGCGTTGGGTTTTGCCTTCATTGGAACAATTATTACCAAAATTAGTAAACGTCATATTTTGTTTATTTGTTTGGCTGGTTGCGGTATTTGCGGCATTGTTGTCCCCTTAATTGATTTACCAACTGTTTCTTTATATATGTATTTAATATTATTATTATGTGGTCTAGGCGTAAACGTCTTAAATTCATCTACTGTCGATTTATATCCAACAAAATTAAGAGCAATGGCCGTTTGCATATCCTTAATGATGGGTCGTTTAGGTAGTGTCGTTGGTTCTAATATTGCTGGTGCTTTAATTGTTAAACATTGCGAATTTACATTTATCGCATCGGGTGCTTCATTAATTCTGGCTGGTTTCCTTGGTTATTTAATACCACGAAACCATCCTAGGAATATGCCACGTAAAAGGCGTGACAGTATTTTATCAATGACTGGAAATTAAAGTATCTGAAATTATGATTTCCTCTATTTGCTTTTGCTATTTGTCATTCAAAAAAAAAAAGTCTGATCTGATTGTAGTTTCTGCTCTACAATCACTTAATTATTGATATAAATAAGTCTTAATAAACAATCGAGAAAATTTATAACTTATCACATAGAATACATGATTTTTTCTTTTACCATTAAAGAAAAAAAATCTAAAACGATCTCCGGAATGTGTCATATTCTTTAACGATTGTGGTTTGTAAAGGAGGAAGAAAATTTGTGCTAATAGAATGATGGAAAATGAAATTCTAAAATTTTGTTCATGCAAAATTTAAGCAGTTCAAACTTGAAATTATTGAAAATAAGTGAAAAATCGCTATGCAAGCTAAAACCTATAAATGAAATTACAGAATCGTACCTTAAATTAGGCAAATGAATTAGGCAAATTATTTTTGAATTTAAATAGAATGTCCTCTATACTCTACATCACTTGTATACTTGAATCTTGTTCCACAATAAGTAAATGAGCATTTTACCTTTAAAATCATATATGAAATGTAATTCTTATCGTTTTTTAAAGCCAATGATCTTCCCTTAATCAGGTAATTCCAGGTAATTCCGCATAATTTTTAATAATGCTGCATACTTTTAGGCTTATTGAATGGTTATTTATTACGACTTTTTGAAGAGTTTAATTTTTTAAAGGAATCAGCAAGATAAAACGATTTACAATTACAAGATAAAGTTCTTTTACCGAAACAATCCATTTTTTCCGTACGCTCCGCCTTATCAAAGAACTCTTCAAAGTAATGCTTTGTCTTGCTTTACTTTTTACTAATTTCTTAGTTTCTCTAATGATATTAAGCGAAATAGTGTAAACTCTTTCAAAATTGACTGAGATTGCTTTCAAATTTTTTCATTTAATACTTAAATATTTACTTTTTATTTTACACGTTTTGTTACAATTCCTACCTATATTCTTCGTCTTGTTATTACTTCTTCTTCTTGTTCTTATGATATTAGAACTTGTTCAGCACTCGTATAATTGTTAAGAGTGGAAAAAGAACTCGCAATCGCAATAAAACAAAATATAAAAAACAAAACAAAACAAAAAAAACAAAAAAAAAACAAAAAAAAACAAAAAACAAAATTGCCAATAAAATGAACTAAACATTAAAGAGAGCAGAGATTTGTTTATGTATAATTATACATGAGTTTTTTTCTTTCATTTATTTCAAGTTTATTTATTTATATTTTTTGTTTCACTTGAAATTCATTCAGTTTTGCTTGGTTTGTTTTTTTTTTCTCCTTATTTTTCTGTTTTTTTCTTTGTCGAATCACAATAATATTAACAATTTCAATTTAGTTTAGATATGCTCAGTTTTTTATTAACAGGTGTATTTTATAGCGGACAAATATTATTAAGCAAATAATTAAATAAATAAATGAATTAATTCTTTTAAACGTTAAACATTTTTTGTGTAACTTATTTTTTTTATCATTCTTTATGATTTCATTTTAAAAATTTATTTTCATTTTTTGCTAAGAGTATCATTTTTGTAAAATTACATAAAATTATTTTATTAGTAAAAAAAAAATCAATAAAATAAGTAAAGAAAAAGTATGAATATAAGTAATTCGAATTTTAATGGAATTCAAATCATTGAAACTTGTGATAATAAATTCAGTGGTAATGACAATGCAAAAGACAATGATGATGAATTGGCCAGTGTAAAGTGTAAGTACGAAAAAAATAAAAGAATAAAAGAAGTGAGAGAAACCAAAAGCATTTAAAAGAAGGGGGAATGAAGCGATATTTTATGGCCTTTGAAGCCTTAAAGAAAGCATTGAAAGGCTTGAAAAGTTTTTATACATGAAAGTGACACCAAAAAGTGGTTTAATGTTATATCGAAATTTTCATAAAGCATTTTAAGAATCGATCAATTACTGGATCTATTATCTAAAAACTGTCAAATCTTGTTATTAAATCTAAAAATGAAGCCTTATAATTTCTACAATCATTCAGATCAACAAGAATCTTTTTCTTTTAAATTACATTACATTTTAATAAAAATCCAAATCTATTTGAAAATTCATCCTGCAGTGTTACATGGACTTCATCAAATTTAATATGATCTTTGTTAATCCAAAAAAAAAATGCAGTATAAATTAGAAAAAAAAACCATAGTAACAATCAAATGGAATGTTACATTTGTATTGTTGTTGTTAAATTTTTGACATAAAGTTCAGCGTAAAAAGTAAATCATCGTGTTGCGGTGCAGCCAAAATGTCTGATATAAAAGATACTTTTGAAAAGAAGCACTTTATGCATTTTTAAGCTCTCAGATTTTATGTTTCAATATCGACAACTTGAAACCGAATTTGACTGGCAAATACGTGTAACAATATGGCTAACAATTAACAATTACGGCTAATGGATAATTATCAAAGAACGCTTTAGATTTTTGACAAGAGAGGAACTGCGTTGAAATAGAAAAAAAAACAAAAAAGCACCAAAAAAGCAACAACCAGCTTTTAAAATTACAAAATTTTACAAAATATCGTGCATTTGTACTCTACATTATTATTAGACTACATTAATTTTATACGAATACTTGTAACATTCATTAGCATTATTTGAAATCACTTGTGGTACAAAGTATTATAAGTTTGTAAGGATGTATGTAACAACTAGAAAGGTTTTGAAGTAGACCCACCTACCGACTTCCACTGAATTTTTGATTCAATTTATGTCTATTTGTTTGCCTGTCTATTGTTGTTTTTTTTTGTGTTGTCTGTCCATGTGAATTTGTTTCAATGTATAAGGTGTAATTTTGGAGCTGCCTTTGTCAAAAAACTCTTGGGACTAATCCTGGTTAAATTCATGATTATTATTAGAACCACGCCCCATTTAACGAGCTATTTCGCATAAGATTTTTATGTAGAAAAACTTTTAATTGTGGACTCTTCTTTAAAGCTTTGTGGGACTGGGTACTGTAGTGGTGTAGGGTCGATCCTAAAGGACTATAATGCATGTACTTCCCTTTTTTAATTAATTTGAGTTTCTTTATCTCATCTGTCAATGTCTTTGGAATCCCCTTCTGTGACAAAAATCTTTTCCAAATTTTTAGGGTTTTTTCTTTTTTTAAAATATTTTTTTTCTCTTAATTTTTATTAAATTTTTCCTTGCAGTTTCAAATGCAATTGGACTAAGCAGTGTAGCGTACTGATTAAACGGCCACGATTCACTATGACTTTTTGTTTCATTTTTTGCTTTTGCTTGGCTTAAATTACATATTAAATTTTAAAATTGTTTATACTTTCTGTTACTGATACTGGGGGCGACCAATCCCGAGAAGCACCTGCTCAATTGGGAGTGGCTCATGAGATGGTTTCTGATCCATATCCATCAGGGGACATTATGAGTTTCACGAGATCAGATCCAAAGATTTAGTTTGGGATCACCAGTTTTATATTTGCCCATGTGGTGATGTTGGAGTTGTCTTCGTGGGGGCTGTGGTGTCCATGTCGCGGACGTAGCTCGACCTATTATGTTTATACCACTGTTATAGTTTTGTCGAGCAGGGTGCCATTTCCCGAATAAAATGGCTGGCTGGGTAGGCTTATCGGGCTAATTTAATCTAAGCCAAGGGGTTTTAAGAAGGCCCCGAATCCTTACACCAAGGATTAAGCTAACTAGATGAGGTGCAATAGTAGCTTTAAATTGGAAGCTAGTCGTGACGGTGGCATGCACGTGATGTGACGTGTCTACCAACGCTAGCGATCATAAGTATGTTTATACCATGCATTTGAGCCTTCCAGGCAGGTATGCATGTAAAACACTAACTGTACTGTTACTGATACTGAAATTTCTGAATCGACTTTTTTTTTTGGTTTTTATGATTAATTAAAACTTTATTTAGTATTTATTTGATATTGGAGCTTTTAGCATAAAAGTTGGAAAAAGGAAAAGTAATCTTGGAAAAATTATATGAAATTATTCATAATTTGCTTTAATTAAGTGCTTCAATTAATTTCGACTAATTGATATAATTTTTTTCTAAATTACCGTGACTTAAAACTAACTAGTTGAAATACGATACAAATTGTTGAATATTTTTTGTAACACTTACGTAAATAACCTTTGCCTTTTTTTTATAGTTATTGAGCTTTTATAGTTATTGAAAAATATTATTGAAATATCATCCCTTGACATAAATCTACATAGATCTATTCTCAATCTTGATGAATTTTGGAAATGATATTAGATCATCTTGTATTCTTATATTGAAAAGTAAATGAAATGAAAAGCCACTAAATGGAGTTTATCCAAAAAATTTGAAGTTTGAAGTTTGAAGGCAGAACTATTTTATATTTTGTGTTACATACATTTTAATGAACCATGTATGGAAATGTTTTTTAAAATGTTACATTTAATTATTATATAAAACAAATGTTTACATTAATTGTTAATTGATTATTGATAATTGTTAATAAGATTTATATCTAACTGTTGTTTGACTTGATTTTTGTTTTTATAATAAAAATTTTAATAACACTTCTTTATTTTACATACAAAATCATACATTTCTGATTAGATTTTTAAGCAAGTTAATTCTTTATAGCAAATTTTATGGTATAAGCTTAAAGCAGCTATAATCATTGAGGTTAATATAGAAGATCTATTTGCATTCAAATATGAAAACATGCCAAATGACAAAAATTTAATTTTGTTAACTTAACTTGAAAAAGGTAACAAGGCTTTGTAAAAGTAAAAGTAATTACTCAATATTTATGGGGAAATTGTTTTCTCAAGCGATTCAAGCCCCTAAATAAATTTATGAAAATTTCATTCTACGACAATTTGGATGTTGAATGTATGCCTTGGTCTGGAATGACAATTGAAATTGATGAACATTTTATAAACGCTTTAATTGACATCAATTGGTGACATTACTTTCCCAATAAACTTTAACATTTGCTTCTGTTTCTTTATAAGCTATTACGAAAAAAGGCCTTTAATTGAATGATTAAGTATAAAAAAATTGCAGTTGAATGGTCCCCTTCAAACTCACAATGATCTATCTCTTCATACTTGCGGTATTTGACTTCAATCTTGACCTCACAATGATTTTCATTAGATTTTCTTTGTTACTATTATTACTATTGTCCATGGGGCTATCAGTCGCGAGAAATTCCAGTTCAGCTGGAAGTTTGCTTATGAATTAAGTTTCTTTTTTAAAACTTAGGCAGGCATGCACATAAAACCGCGCCGATTTCTCTTTCTGTTATCGCATTGTTCATGTAATAACGTCAATAATGAATTTCCCTTAATTTTTTATATGAGACGTAATAAATTGTGAAAATCTTCAATACTTTCTTGTCTTTTATAATTTATGCAAATTTTTTTTCTTTTTTTGGTTTTTTTTTCTTTGTTTTAACTGAATGTATAAAAAGTCTATAAAGTTTTAATAAAGTTGAAGCAACAACAAGAACAATCACAAAACATTTAATAAAGGCTGAGATAAGATTTAGATAAAATTTTGGCATATAATAATTTAAATAGAACGTATTCAGTAGAAAAGTAAATTAGTAAAGTAAAAAGCTTGTACAGCGTCAACAAGCATCACTAGAAATTAAAGGGATAATTCGAGTTCGGAATTCTTAACAAAAAATTCTTCGCATTTTATTTAAGCTCAAAATAAAATGGGTAAACTTTTCTTTTTTATAATTGTTAATATTGATAATGAGAAAATGTATTGAAATGAATTAGAGAGAGAAAGAAAGAAAAAATATTAATTAATAATTAATAATTCAAATAATAAATTAATTAATTTTGTGCGACTCTTATTTTCAGTATTACCCGTAAGTGAAAATGGCACAACTAATGATAAAAGAATTCTTGAAGAATCCCTCACATTTTCAGAAGCCTTGGAGAAAACAAGTACTTAAGAAATTCTATTCTTTTTTTTTTGTAAATTAAATTTTAAACTTTTTCTAAACATTTACTTTTTTTTGTTTTGTTTTGAAGAATTTGGCAAATTTAATTATCTCATTATTATATTATCGGGCGTGGTCTTGTCGAATGTTCTATTGGAAACTTCGGGTGCTGCTTTTTATATACCAGTGGCTCAATGTGATTTAAGTTTAACAAATCTTCATAAAGGTCTTTTGAGTGCTATCGGTTATGTGGGAATGATATTAAGTTCACATTTATGGGGCTTCTTAGCGGATACAAAAGGTCGCCGCCGTGTTATGTGCCCCACAGTTCTAATGGCATTTGCTATTACATTAATTTCCAGTTTTGCTACGAATTTTTGGTTAATGCTTTTATTGCGATTACTCAATGGAATTTTGTATGTTATATAAGATACTTTTTTAATTGGAATTCTTATTAACTTTTTAAAATGGCTTGTTTAGCATTTCTGGCGGCTCAGCAACAATTTACGCCTATTTAGGTGAATTTCATGTAGATCGTACGCGTTCTAGGGCAATGATGGGCTCAGCATTTATATTCTCCTTAGGCGCCATGGGTATGCCATTTCTAGCATTCTTAGTAATCAATCAAGATTGGGTATGGCCATTGCCATTTTTGGGTATTGTCTATAAACCATGGCGCCTATTTATCATTGTATGCGGTATAATGGGTTTATTATGTGGCTTAGCTTTATATTATTTACCCGAAAGTCCAAAATTTCTATTATCCATTAAACGGGAAGAAGAAACCATAGAAGTATTAAAGAAAATTTATCGGATAAATGGCGGTACAGAGCCAATAAAGGTAAGTAAATTTTAAATCACAATTCACTACAAGCCACAAGCTTGTAGCTACAAGATCCTTTCCTTATTCCACGATTTTTTAACTCTCATTACTTGTGGTGTGGGGTATTATAAGTTTTTGTTGATGTTTGTAACACAAAGAAGGAGATGAGGCGGACCCATCCTTTATTATACTGATACACTTGCTGCATCAACTTAAACATATTTGTCTATCTGTCTCAGTATTCAAAATTACAATTCTTGAGTTTTTTTTTTGTAATTTTTAATTACATTGGACCAAGTAATGAAGACTATTTAAAAGTCGGCCCCAATCGATTGTGACGTTTTCAGTTGTTTTGTTTTTCTAACAGATAAATCATGTACTGGCGGAAGAAGATTGTGCTGAGATAAAAATTATTGAGGAGAGCAGTAGTATTTTGAAGACATTTTTTCGGACGATGTGGAATCAAACGTCACCATTATTTCATAAGAAATATATCCGTAGTACCTTAATCGTTTGTACAACACAATTTTGGATTTATCTAATTGTGAATGGTTTATATATGTGGTTTCCACATATCGTGAATGCAATGAGCGAATTTATGAATTTGCATCCGCATAAGAATCGTTTATTATGCCAAATTGTTTACGATAAACAGGAAATACTTTATCATCAAGATGGTGTTAGTATTGATAAACAACTTTTATAATATTTAATATAATGTAAATATATATATGATTTTATGATTCACATAATGGTTATCTTGTACAGACTATGGAATGCCTTGATAAATTGGAAAATTCTACATACATGTATTCTTTGCTAATGGAAACATTATATGCATCATCATTTGCATTTTTATGCTTAATTATAAGTCGCATCTGTAAAATAACCATATTATTTATAATTATTGTAGTTTTCACTTCGTGCGGTTTAGTAGCCGTTTGGTTGCCCAACACATCCATAGCCATCATATTTTATGTGTTATTATTTTTGGTGGGTATGGCTATAAACGTTTTAGGCGCCGTCACAATTGAATTATATCCAACTCAACTCAGGTAAATTTAAGTTTTCAATTTGATTTTAAATTTAAATTTCATTTTAAATTCAAATTTTCACTTATTATATAAATCTTCTTCTTTCTTCTTGTTCTCTATTTATTTAATAAAGAGCTATGGCCATGTGTATATCACTGATGATGGGACGTGTTGGCAGTGTCGTCGGTACAAATTTTGCTGGGGCTCTTTTAGCCAGTTATTGTGAATTGACATTTTATATATCGTGCGGTGCTATGATTTCCTGTGCATTCCTTTTATTATTATTACCACGTGGCACTCAAGAGAAAAGTGTTACGAGATCAGCTACAACAACAACAACAACAACAACAACGACGAACGATGTTGTCGAATAAACTTTCACCAGGTTTTTTCTCTGTACTTTTATTTTTTTTGTTTTTGTTAGTTTTTTTTGCTTTAAAAATTCTTAAAATTTTTTCTTAAATTAAGTTTTGATTAGCTTCCTCTTTACTATCAAATTAATAATTAGAATGTAAGCAAAATTTCAATTCAAAAATGGCGAATGAATGAAATTGACGACAGAAAGTTACTCTTCTTTTATACGAAAATTAATAAATTAACAAATCAATAAACAAAAGAATTTTATAAAACGATGATATATTTCTTTCCAAATTAGGCTGTTTTATATAAAAGTTTGCATTTTTAGGTTTGCTAAGTAAAAGCAAAAAAAAAATATAAGCATTTTCTTCCGCCTAATTATTTGGCATCCATCTCTCGCTATTTTTGTTTTCTCTTAACTATGATCTCTTTTGTAAAATTGATATTTAAATTAATTAGAATTATAAAATCTGAATTATTACAATTTCCCATTTTATATTGTTCTTAAATATTGCATCAATTAATATTGAAAAATGTCATTTTAAGAATTTAAGATATTTTGGAAATTTTCACTTATAAAATCACTTTTATTCATTTTACTTTAACGAATTTCACTGTTTATAATTTAAAAATTTTGCATTTTACTTATATTATGAAAAATCGTCAAACATCGATTCACATTTTCTAATGAAAAGTCATTTTCTTTCAATGGCAAATATGAAAAACAAAAACCAAAATTAACAAAAGTAAATAAAATGCTAATCCCAAAAGAAATTTGTTTTTAATCCGTTTTATTTTTAAATCCGTTTAAGTCTCCAATTTGCACTTGAAGTAATCCATTCGTATGTGAGATTAATACTTAAACAAACTACCACTTTTAAGGAATTTTTTTTAAAGGTTGCTTTATTAGCGGTACATAGTTACAATAAATTTTATCAGACGTACGTAACACATATAAAAATTTGCAATTAGATTCGCCTTTTATTGAGTTTAATCGATTTAGAAGATTTTGAGGATAACTCCACATTTTATTAAGTTTAATCGATTTAGAAAAAGAGTTTGGAGTTGGACGCACTTTTTCTTAGACTAATCGATTTATAGTCTTTAATTTGAGGAGAACAATAAATAGGCCTGGTCTCATTTAAACAATAGTCCGACTAATTAATAATGAAATTGGAATAATTTTAAACTGTTCAATTTTGCTTGCGCAAAATTTGCATCGAATTTCTTCCCCTTTCGTAGTCTTTCCCATCCAATTTACTTTTTCAAATTTTCTTATTATACTTGTACAATTTCTGATAATTTTCCTTAATTATCGTGACTTCAAAAATCATTTTAAGATAAATGATTTAGGGATATTTTATGGTTAACTTTAACCGCCCACAAAACAGATTTATGCGGTTTTTTTTAACCATCTCATTTGCAATTGTTTACTCTATCTCTCTGTCTCTCTTTATTTCTCTCTCGCTCTCCCTCCTTTTTTTCTCTATGGCTATCTATCTCTGTCTTTTATGATTAACACGTTTTTCCACAACGTTTGTCATTTTTTTTCTTGATAATGCATCTCGCTTATTTACAATTGTATTACATTAATATAAATAAACAAATTATGAATCAGTTAACAAAAGTGGCATAAAGTCGCACTCTACTGCAAGCAACAATTACTTCATATGGATATTAAAATTATTAAGAGATTTTGTATAAATAATTTCAAAATTATTTTGAAATGATTTTATATATATGAAAAGTGAACTGGGTATTGGATAATTTTTCGCAAGAATTTACCTTTGACTTAAACAAAAAAAGAAAGCCTAAGATACATCAAAAATGTCGACATTTTTCAAAATCATTTTCATTGTAAAGTAAATCCAGCGGTTTTTGAATATTTTTAAGATACTTGTCACACAAATAGCTAAAGGAAATATTTTACTAATTTTCATGTAAAGATTTAAATAATTACTTCTGTTGGTAACTGGTTTAAGGCATTTGTAAGTTTCATATTTACAATTATACGTCTGAATTTTGTCAGCGTACATTCAACTCTAAATGATTTATGAAATTTTGTATAGAAAGAAAAAAAACGAACGTTGTTTGCACTATCTAATGAAAATATTACATTTTTTCGTAATATTTAATCGAAATTAAGGAATTAAGAGAAATTTAAATTTAATTAATGATACTACAAAGAGCGAGGGAAAGAGAGTGGATGATAGAAAAGAGTAAAATTAGAAAAAAGTTTTGCGAGCTTAATAAACTTTCTCCTTTCAATTCCACTAAAGAGACTAAATAGTTTCTCAATTGAAAAAATCTTATCAATTGAATGGTGCCTTTAGTTTGTAGCGTTCGGCAATCAACGCTTAATAAATAATAATTTTACTAATTTTTATAAAATTGATCAAAATTAATTCGCCAAAGCAGAAACGTTGTAAAGTAATGGCGACAGCCATTAAAAAAATTGGTATCGTGGGCAGTGGTCTAATTGGACAATCGTGGTGTATGCTGTTCGCTTCGGCCGGTTATCAAGTCATATTATACGATATTGTTTCAGATCAATTAGAAAAAGCTTTGAACACGATTAAAATGGAATTGAAGTATTTAGAAACGAAAGGTTTACTTCGTGGCAAACTAAATGCCGATCAACAATATGCTTGTGTAACAACAACAAATGATCTGAAAATGTTATGCCATGAAGTAACATTTATCCAGGAATGCATTCCTGAACAATTAGAAATGAAACAAAACCTATTTAAGCAATTGGATGAACTGATTGATGATCATACAATAATATCCAGTTCAACAAGTACATTTCTACCATCTTTATTGGCTAAAGGTTTAAAGCATAAAGAATACGTAAGTGTGAATAAGCATTTGCCTGCAAACACTAATTAGAAATGTTTACTATTTTTAAAATAAGTATCTTAAATGAAATGCAGTGTTAAGGCTTTTGTTGATTTCAAAACACTTAATATGATAGTCTAAAATTTTAAGTAAATATTTTTTTTTAAATAACTTTTGTTAACTGCGATATAGAGAATCTAGTATCATATTATATGATGAAATAAGCATACTTAGCATAAGAAAAAAATTTTCATAACGCTTATCTTTTTAATCTTGAAACTAAACAACTTCATGGGTTATCTAACTCATGAACTTTACTATCTTATTTATTCTACTCCATTCTTGTATTTTAATCTTTTAGGTATTAGTTTCCCATCCAGTTAATCCACCATATTACGTACCATTAGTGGAAATTGTACCGTCACTATGGACCAAATCGGACGTAATACAAATCACACGAAATCTGATTTTGGAAATTGGCCAAAAACCAGTTACACTTACAAAAGAAATTGAAGGTTTCGCTTTAAATCGTATACAATATGCCATTTTAAATGAATGTTGGCGTTTGGTTGAGGCAGGCATTTTAAATGTTCAAGATATTGATAGTGTTATGTCAGATGGTCTGGGTATGCGTTATGCATTTTTAGGACCATTTGAAACGGCTCATTTAAATGCGGAAGGCATGACCAATTATTTGAAAAGATATTCAAAAACAATTTATGCGGTTAGTAAGACAATGGGCCCAATACCAAAAATGGCTGGTGAGATGGCTGAAGAAATCTCAAAACAAATGGAAAATATTGTGCCCTTAGATAAGTTGATGGATAAACGTAAATATCGAGATAACTGTTTAACGCAATTGAGTATATTAAAACAAAAATTGGCTAAGAAATAAATCCGTTATCTACGCCCCTGTTAGTTACGTAGATAACGAATGGAAGACACAATGAAAAGGTAAATTAAATCGAAAATGAGAGCAAAAAAAATTAATTTAAAATTAATAAATTTAATACGAAAAGCTCAGTGTTAACAAAAATTGTTATGAGAGCTTACTATAAAAGAGAATATTGATGTTTTTTATGCTTTTGCAAAATGCCATTTTTGATTTGAATTTTTTAGAGCAGGAAACCCCAATGGACTTGAGATAAATCTAACATCCTTTAAGGCGATTGATATCAAATTTACAATCTGCCGCTTAGAGAAATCTTTGAAAGATTTTGATACTCCTTTTTATATAAGAGAAACTTTAACATTCACTTTCTTGACTTTTGAATCATGTCAAGCAAGTCAACTTTAATATTTTTACTAGCTCTTTTCTTATTCAAGTTTTGCAAGATTTTTAATATCGTAAAGTCATAAAAATAACATAACATATTTTTGGGATGACTATATGGGATGACTTTGTATCGTGTAATGAATGTAAAAAAATCATAAAATTTATTACACATTTTTTCATTGGGTCTTGTAATCTCACATAATTACAAATAAAATTTTTAGTTAGGGACTTAGTATTTTGTCGTTTTAGCATAATAATTATTTTATATTAACACTAAAAGAGACTTAATGCAATAATTTATCATTTAAGATTAAGGAAAATAAGTCATAAGTGAAAAGAATTATTGTTTAACGTAAAATATCCATTTTAAAAACATAAATTTTATCTTTAAGTTGTTGGCACAATGTTAATGAGACAGTGAGTAATGCTAATACATCATTTAACCAATCAATTGTACAATCGGCCTGAACAACTTCCATCTTTAATGTACCTTGAACATTCACTATTTGATAGGCTGCTATCACAAGTTTATGACATTGTAAGAAAAATGAAATCGTTTGATCATCGGGTAAATTTGGTGTTAATGATTTCTTTTTAAAATGCGAAGGAGAAAATAAAACTACATGGATAATATGTAATATACATATTTCCAAGAGATTTACATACCACATTTTTCTTTTGCATTATGTCCTCAATTGATTTTTTCTTTGGTACAATAAGACTTAAGCGGCCACGTTGTAAAGCACCAATTAATTCAGTTATAATGTGCAAAATTTCATCAGCCGATCTATTCAAATTAAATTGATATAAATTCATATAAATCTTTTTATATATATGACTTTTTTGAAAGGTTTCAACAAACATATTTCCAAAGTATATATATTTTGAAAATATGTTTTTATCATTTAGGTTTACTTTTCCCCATGAAAGCTTAGCTTACCGAAATTTATAGTTATCTCTTTGGATATTTATAATATGATTGATCGCATGTTGTAAATGATTAGCAGCATCTTGTATTTGTTGTAATTTCCATGGTGTATCCGATGTTATGGAAGTATGTTGTATTTGATTTGAAGTACGTTTCATTTTATAACTTATATCCTAAAATAAGTGATAAAAGGGAAAATGTTCATGAAAAATCAAGCTACAAAAAAATAAGGAAATTCTGCATTGCAACCAGAATATTTATAATTATTTACTTACTGCTTGAGTTATTGAATCACCAGTTAATGTAACATAACATTTCAATTGATCCTGCGTACCAATTAAATGAAATTTTTCTGTACGTTTTATATCATTATCATATAATGGTATGGGAAAGCGATAAGCACATTCCTATTCAATTACAATTACAATTACATTACTTAATAATTGGCATTTTATGAGTTGTATTTAGTAAATATAATCTAAAGAAAATTACCATTAATAATTCATGTAATTTTCTTAATATAACTTGAACTTCATTCTGCATCAGCCATTCAAATTCAATGTGCTATTTAAGAATTAAAAAACAAGAAAACAAATAAATACAATCGAAGTTTAATTAGGTATAGGCAGCATAATATTGTAAATTAAGATATTTGGTCATTCAATAATAAATAATTGGCCCTGAATTAATGAATGAATGAATTATCACAAAATTGTAATTTTGTGATATCACAATTCACAATTGAACAACAGTTTTATATGCACGATTTTTAAGCGAATTTTCATTTTTTTAGATTCCATCTCCTTTATTTTATTTAAGGATGGTTTAATGGAATCGAATAAAGGATTGCATTGCTTTTTAAAACTAGAAAAGGAAGAATGCAACGCGTTTGGTGTTCCTTTCTACATACATCAGACACATTTAAGGGCACTTTTATTTTCCATATATCTAGATGTTACTCTTCCTTATAAGATTGTCAATTCCATAGATTCCTTTAATATTTGGAATATTTTGTTTAATTTATTTTGCTCTTAAAACTCTGCATATTTCAACTGTAAGAAAAATATTGATTTTTCTTTTGATTCTAAGCAGAAAAAATCTCTCATAATTTTTTTCTTTTACATAAAATAAAAAAGTTACTTACATACAT
Organism: Melophagus ovinus; assembly: GCA_023089585.1. Taxonomy (NCBI): domain Eukaryota; kingdom Metazoa; phylum Arthropoda; class Insecta; order Diptera; family Hippoboscidae; genus Melophagus; species Melophagus ovinus. The sequence goes on from JAKKIB010000178.1 coordinate 13,817,368, forward strand.
ATATGATAGCAAAATCAAATAAATAATTTATTATGTTTTTTTTTGTTTAACAGTGAACTAATAATAACTTACAAGATTTTTAATTTCTTCACTTTCCAAATCAGCCATTGCCTGCTGCTTTATGCTTACCATAACTTCCTAAGGAAATCAAAACACAAAAGAAAAATTCATTAAATAATTAAGGAGATGATTCTCGCGTTATCTCTCTCTTTTTTCATCTGTCTATTTCTATTATTTCTCACCTGCTATTTAACTGAGAGTGCATGTAATTGAAAATAAGGGTCCACGATTGTTAAATTTCTATTGATTTAGTTATTAATTCAAAAAAATTAATTTACTTCGTATGCGTTGCCTTATTTTCAAATTTCAGTTTATTTTTTTCTTATTTGAATTAGTCATCAATGGATACAATAAATTACAATACTAAAATTAAAATTTTTTTAAAGGGCTATTTTTCTATATTTAATAATGAGATACAATTTGAAGTCGTTTGATAAGATGACAATTTTTTTCTTTACTTTTTCAAATTATAAACTTACTATTAATAATTCACAGTAAAAATTGTTTGTTAAAGTTGGAGAAAATTATAAAATACTGGTACTGGGTTGACTTGCAAAAGAAACCTTTCATAAATGATAATTAAATTTTTATATTTCAAGTCTCTGATTTACTTTTCCAAATTCAATTGCAAAATTACTTTAGATCTTCTTAGCAAAAAACAAAAAAAAAAGAGTAACAATGAAAATGAATCCTATTACATAAAAATTTATCTTTTTCCAGTATTTTTTTCGTTGTGCTTCTGTTTAATATACTTTAAGGCCGTTTATTTTCTTTATTTTTAGAAGCCAAGCGTGCTTGACTCATGGACAATCTTGTACTTGGAATGTTATGATTTTTCTGTAAAGAGAAGAAAAAAGATAAAGAGCAACTTTTTATAGATAAACGATTAATGAAATAAATAAATATTAATTAACATCAATTCACGATTAATTAATTAATTGAATTATTAATAGTTAATTAATTGATTTGAGATTCACTTACCGATGGATTAGATATGCTATTCCTTGAATTAATAGCAGTAGAAGTAGATGATGACGTTGGACGAAAACGTTGAACACCTATAGCCGCAGCCGCAGCCGCTGCTACTGCAGCTGCAGCTACTGATGTTGTTGCCGTTGTTGCAGTTCCAGTTGTTATTCTTGCTGAAGTTTTTGTTATCTTACCATTTGATTTTATTTTCAAATCCGATGTGGTACGTCTTTTTGAAGTGGCGAAATTGCCACTTGAAGGCACTAACGAACTTCTTGAATTGCTTGATATGCCTAATACTTGAGAATTAATTGGTTTCTTGATGGTTCCAGTAGCATTCGTAGAATTAATCCTATTAGAAGTTGTACCACTTTTGGCAGCGCTTATATTATTTGAGATCGAATGATGTGGTGTAGAAAATGCTTTCGGATTACCTACAGCATTTAGTGATAAATTTCTTTTTATTTGTAGAGGTGTTGATGCGACAGCCATTGGATTATCTCCGTTGCTATTACAGCTGGCTGAATTTAGAGTGTGAATTGCTGTAATTGGACTCTTTGTTTTAGGTTTACTAGGTACTAGTTTCTTAATCGGTATGGTAGCTTTCAATGGTCCCGCTGCTTTCATAATTGATTCTGTAGGTAATTTTAATTTTCTTTTTGGATCGGGCCTTAACACAGGCATATTTACTGATCTAGTAACTGACTGCTGCTGCTGTTGACTTTTATGATTTATATTATTTGTTGTTGGAGTTGATTTGATTTGTTTACTAGAAGAATTCAGAAAAAAATTTTCCAATTGTTAATATTTTGCTGTAGGGATAAAAACTATAAGGGCTTAAGACAAAGCCGTACAAAACGATTCGGAATTATTTCCTTTGATCAATAATCTGATAATCTTTTTGAATGTTTCTTAGATACGTCCCACTTTAAGAAAAGAGATCTATGTAAAGTACTTTGAAACCTCTATTGGGTCAGATTTGATTGACGTACTAAATATGTATGCTACACTTGATACAGATCGAAGGAAATCTCTTTAGGAATCTCTACTTTTGTACATTATTTTCATAAATTTGTAAGCAAAACAGTACAGGGTATTTAAAAGACGGATCTGACTGGTCATAATTTTTTTATTTGTTTTTTCTTTGCGTTAAATTAAATGAATTATTTTACCTGAGTTCTGGTTTTTTTAAATAACCACCAGAAAATGAATTACGTCGTAGAAATTGGCCCGATGTTGTTGATTTGGGTGAACTAACCATTGAATATCTATTGTCTTTAAGCTTTTGTTGACCTGCTTTCGATGGAATAGATTTATCTGCTGCAGAAGGAAATTGAAGAATTTTTATTGTGTCACATACAGATAAAGATTGAGATCGTCGACGTGTAACTATGTTTTCAAGATCATCAATTTGCTGACATTGTTGTTGTATTTTATCTTTTGTTATTGACGTTGGCGTTTTCATAACTAAAATTACCGTGGAAGATTCCTCTCTTTTGGTAAAGACTTTTGTTAATTTCTCAACAATCTCATTAAGATCAGTTTGATCTGATTGTATCGAAGGTCTTGGTGAAGATGATGTTGACGATAATGACTTTATATCACTTAAATTTTCCATTGAACTACTAGATAAAATTTCTGGACGCTTTAATTCATCTTGTGGTTCAATTTCTCCATCATATGTCGATGTAGAACTAACCATACATTGTGGTGTTTCTTCTTTTATGTTTATATCTCCATTATCATGCTGATTGTCAAATTGTTGTTCAGATGAAGTATTGTCTTTGTTAGTTTTAATGATTTTTTCTTTCAAATTATCCAATAATTCTGTAACTTGCTGCTTCTTTTCTTGACTCATGACACTTTCATCCGTTATCATTATCTCTTTAATGTGATTTATTAAGCCACTAATATCTGCCTGTTTATTCTGATTACGTTTACATTCTAATTTAGCTTTTATTGCTTCCAAACTTGGTACAACTTTAGACAATATATCTTCATCCTTCATTATAGTCTGATTGCCTTTTCCACTTTTATTTTCATCCTTAAAATTTGTATTTATTGTGGGTGAATTCAATTTTATTTCATCATTTGTGAGAGCTCTAAATGTTGATAATTCTTCAAGTATGGGTATTTTAAGCATTTCCAAATCAGCTTCAAATTTCTTTTCATCAACCAGATTTGCTTTTGGAATGGCAGGACAATCAAGTAATACATCTATATCAACATTATCATTACTATTTTTTTTAAGGTCATCATTGTTATCGTCATTATCATCATCATCGTCGTCTATTAGTTTTAAGGGTGATTCAGCTGCCAACAATGGTTCATCGAAATCTAAATTTTTCAAAAACATCGATGATACTGGTGTATTCAATGCATTATCAAGAGGTATTAATTTATTTAATGGGGATGCATTGCCAAATGCGGAATTGGTTAAACTTAATTTTAAGAGATTTTTTTGATAATCCGTTGATTTTTTCAATTTTTGCGAGTATAATGAACCATTGGCATTTTCAGTTGTCCACATCTCATATTGACCATTTTCGCAATTTACTATTACTTGTGGTAGTTTAGATGAATGATGTTTGTTGATATTATCCAACTCTTTTGTCAATTGTTCTTCGTTATTATTACCATCATCATCATCATCATTGTCATCACTCAGGGAAAGTAATTTACCTAATTTCGCTTTACATTCCATTTGATTTTTGATTTGCCTAGCTTTATTTAAAGCTTCTCTCTCCATTTTATCGAATGGATCATCATCATTGTTAAATGTCGTATTTAGCGTACACTTCAATGTTGAAATGAAACTACCATCCATCATAAGATCTTTATTATTTGTACCTTCATCTTTTATCGTGATAGAAGTTGCAGCCGCTGTTGTTCTTTCACACATTGCTGTTGTTGGTTTTGCTGTTGTTAATAATAAGTTTTTATTATTATCATCCTCCATGGCTATAAGATCATTATTATTGGTTATTGATAATTTTTCCGGAGCAGTTTCAAAATGTAAGTCAATTAAATTTTTAGAATTAAATTCATTCATTTTGTTTTGAATTTAAGAAATTCTAAATAATTAATTTAGTTGATTAAAGATTCTTCCGTCCTATCTATATTCTTAATCTACATGCTATTCCTTTGAATTTGCGCCATTAACTAGTTTTTATTGCCCTTTTGTAATTGTTGTTGTTATTAATTTACCTACAAAAATAAGGTGTGACTTAAGTAATTAAAACTATTTTTAAAGTGATGGAATTTTTTTACCTAAAAAAAAATTCTTCTTCCGAAATTTGTGATAAGTTCTAAAATTAATCCATTTAAGAATATGTTTAAATAAAAAAATCGGTTATTATTCATTATATGAAATATGTCGTTCTATTTTTGTTTGTTATTAAAGATACTGTTGTATCCCCCTATACTCTTTCTAAATACAGGGTTGCCAACTTTAAAAAACAGAGTTGCTTTAAATTAGAGAAATTGTTTTTTGGTAAAAAAGAAGAAAAAAGAAAATTAGTAACACTCAATTTAATAATAAATCAAGAATGAAGTAAGTGGAAAAAGAATGACAAATTTTATTCATGATAGCGTTGTTAAATATGCTTGTTCTTGTGGCATATTAAATCCAATAAGTAAGTTATTCTTTTGTCGTCATTGTCCAACATTAAGATGTGGATTTTGTGTGTGCCATGAAGTGAGTAATCAAATCAATAATACATACATACACACACATACACACGCACGCACACAACTAATATATATATTATATTATATATATATATATATATATATATATATATAATGAAAGCAGATAAATATCATTATTAATAGGTTGATTCACATTTCTGCTCCAATTGCTTGGAAAATATACCGTCATCTGAGGTTAGACATAAAAAGAATTGTTGTGCTAACTGCTTCAATTGTCCTTGTTGTCAACATACTTTATCAGCTAGAGCTAAAACTGTTATAGTACCAAGGTAAGGCAAATGAGAGATAAAGTCAGGGGCACATAGCTTTGATGAATATATCAATAAAATATCAATTATAAAAAGGATTAAATTTTGTACAGGAAACCAGAAGATGGCGCTAAAGAAGGGGATGGTGAGGCAGCTGCCCTTAAAGCGGACTCGACTAAAGTTGTTACAAAAAAGATGTATTATTTATCATGCTTGGCATGTCGGTGGACATCTAGGGATGTGGGTATGCCAGATCAAGTTGTAGGTAAATCTAGGCAAATTTTAATTCACGACTGTGATAGAAATTAACGTGATCTGGTTGTGAAAAAGCCATGAGGAAAAGCGTTTTTATAGATTTTTGCTTAAATGCTTTAATGCTATTTTAGCTTCTGGTGCTTGGCCAGATAATGAATGCGCTCATCAGACTAGATTTAATGCATTATCCGAATACTATCAAGCTGTAGTACAACAGGATAAACAAGAGAGACAAGAATATTTGAGGCGTAAAGTGCCAAAAACGCATAAATTTCCAACTTTAACTGATCGTACTGGATTAACGGTATCTATAATACGTCGTCAAATGGGTTGGGCAGATAAAAATACGCAAAAAGCTAAACCGGTTAATATAGCTGCGTCGGAAGCAAGTGAAGATGTTGAATCATTGCCAAGCGATATTTTCACTAAGGATATCAATTTACGAAATATAACAACAATAAGTCAACGTCACAATCAACCGGCTGTACAACCATTCGATATAAGCAAATTGTATCCACAAAGGCGTTGTATGTGGATAAAACGTTCATTACGTTGTCGTCAATGTGAGCATAATGTCATTAAACCCGAATATCATCCATCATCAGTTAAATATCGCATACAATTATTTGCCAGTTATCATGTACCCGATATTTTATTGGTACATTGTACTGAACCATTGCAATCGGGTCAGTTGGCTACCGTAACATTACAATTTAGTAATCCAACATTGTATGATATGACTATGACAATTGTTGATTTGCCAACACGTAAACGTGAAATGGAATTAATTGAGGAATTCAAAAAATCATGCAATGTAAAGAATTCCGCATTTATTGCTACTAGTGCTATGGATTCATTGAAATCAATTGCTGCTGTTACTGCTGGTACAAATATTTTAAGCGGTCCATCTAGTTTAACAAATGCTACACTGATGCGTCAAACTAGTGTTTATGAAGAGCCACGTTTAGTTGATCAAATTGTTAATTGTAAAATGATACCATTGAAGTCATCATTTATTGTTAATTTAAGAGATGAATCAAAAGATTATGATGAAGAAGCTAAGGCAGCTGTAGAAGAACCCACATTTATTGTATGGCGTCATGCGAATAAAGTTCGTTTACAATTGCAATTTGTACCCGATCACGACTTGAAATTGGATAATGAAGTATATTTGGGCTTTCAGGTATTATACACCTATGTAAATACAGTAACAAATACACCAGAGAAGAAAGAGCCCACAACGCACAATCTAAATTGCCGCGTTTATATTAAAGTTGGTGAAATAAAAGTTGACGCCAAATAAGAAAAAGTGGGAATGAAAATCAAACATTTCATTTTCTAAACCAATTTATTTTATTATTTGTAGGTAAAAAGTAAATTGCTTGTATTGTATAACTTTAAAATACTCGATGAATGATAATAATAAAGAAATGAAAAAGTAAAAACACAAGGCAGAAAAAAAATATGATGTCTTGTTATTAATAACTTTCTTAGAGAGCCATTTTACGGCCTTCAATAGATATTTCAACAGCTCTACGTGAAGCCTTTAAACGTTTAGCATCGAGAAACTTTTTCATATGTTTCTCATAACGATTCGGTTTGCGTTTATTGGATGTGGATATTTCACCTTCAACTTTTGATTTTGGCCTCACAACATAATCCTTATTCGATGGCATTGGTACACGGGCCCGAGGAATCCAACCTGGATCTCCCGGTCTCAATGGTTTCTCTTCGGCATTACCGAAAGCTGAATTAAGACCCTTTCTTCGGCGCGAGGTGGATGGTTCGGGTTCAGGAGATTTTCTGCGAATTTTATGCACTTGACGCATATCGCGCTCTTGGCGTTCTTCCTTTGTAAACGCTTTAAAATCACAACTTAAATTGAAAATTGGCCGTGCCCATTCCGATATGAGACGACCGGCACGATCACGATTCTGTTTAGTTTCCTTTGGATGCTTATATAAATACATAACGGCCTTCCCAATACCACTTTGCTTCAGATATGTTTTATCAATGGTGGGAAAATCTGACAATAAGCGCAGTATACTTTCGCGTATTTGTAAACAAGGTAAGCTTTTATTAGGTAGCGGTGCCAACCAATCAGTTAAAACATTTAGAATATTATGTTCAAGAAAGGCCAATTGGAGATCCTTTTTAATTAATTGTGACATGGCTTGTTTTAACATGGAAATTTTTTTTGTGGCCGGTTTACCTTCCAAATTTAATTGGCGATCTTCATCAGATGCGCTTTTCATATTCATAATTAATTGATCGATTAGATCGTCATTATCATTAATTAAGTCAATATCACGTTTACGCCGTCTAATACGTTTCTCTTCTTTCTTCCGTAATAGCATTGCATCAAAATCTGATATGAAATCATTGCCTCGTTCGCTATCTATTCCTATGATTTCATCATCAGAACTGTCGCCAGCATCTTTACTGATTGCTTGTGATCCTTGTTCTAATCCTTCGTTAGTGATACCTTCTCCTTCCACATTATTATTTTCTTGATTTTCATCTTGATCGGAGTCGGTAATTTTTGCTCGTTTTTTCTCAATTATTTCAGCATTGTCATCTTCAGAGTCGCTTCCAAGGAGACGTTTATGAGTTGAACGAATTTTAGATGAGGGTGAATACGAGCCACTGTGTGACCGCGATCGAGGCCTTGAATCTGGTGAACGGCTACCGGATTTACTATGTGAACGAGAGCTGTGTGAGTAGGATCGATGTGATCGGCTATCATTCGATTTAGAACGTGAATGCCTCGATCCAGAACGTAGTGAGGCCGACTTACGAGAACCACTTCTACTACGACTGCGACTTCGGCTTCCTGACTTTCTGGATCCGCTGCGCGATCTAGAGCCACTGAATGACCTTCTAGAACCACTACGTGACCTTGAGCCTTGCGAACTACTGCGTGATCTAGAGCCACTGTGCGATCTTCTGGAACCACTGCGGGATCTAGAGCCACTGTGCGATCTTCTGGAACCACTGTGCGATCTAGAGCCACTATGTGACCGTCTAGAGCCACTATGTGACTGCCTAGAGCCACTATGTGACCGCCTAGAGCTACTATGTGACCGCCTAGAGCCACTGCGCGATCTAGAACCACTGTGGGACCTTCTGAATTCACTACCTGATCTTCTAGAACCACTGTATGATCTTCTAGATCCACTACGCGATCTTGAACGCGAACCCGTACGAGATCGACTGAAGGAGCGGCTTTTCGATGCTGAATGGGATCGCCTAGAGCTACCTGAAACGCTGTGGGATTTACTTTGTCTAGTACCACTATTTGAACGTCTCGTCAGGGAGCGGCTACGGTGTGACGCACTACCAGAATGTGATCTACTCCGGCTACGAGACCTTGATATACTATGACTTTTCTCATTGCAATTTACCATTTTATTTAATTCTAATTTGGTGCTTTTATTTGAACATTCACTCTGGCTACGACTGAGACTGCGACTATGACTTCGAGATTGTAATCTCTCTTCATTGTTCTCTTTTTCTAATTCTATAGATGATGTTGGAATTTCCGTTATTGATTTAGAATACACATTTCCTTCTTCATTATAATCAACTGATTCTAAAGAATAATTTAAATTAGTACTTCGATTAGAACTGCTTGTTGGTATTTCTTTTTCTCCTTGTACAATGACATTTTCGCTGGTGGTGACGGAACTTTTTGCTACGTCTAACACTTTTTCTTCCAAAGTATCTAATTTATTTGAAACATGTTCCATTTGAGGAGTTTCACTTTTGTTATCATCTTCTAAGGGTGACTTTGAAGAAGTAACTGGTTCAATTGGAGAATTGCAGGGATTAATCTCAGATGTATTACTTGCTCGCTCTTCTACTAAGTTTGGTGGAATACTCTTAGGCGTACTCGATGGAGAAGTGTTTGATAGCGAATGAGGATCCTTTTCTCTAGTTAATGAATCAATTTCAGTTAAAGAATTATGTGAACTTGACCTTGATCGAGTGCCATTTGATTTTAACCCTGTATGATCTAATAAGGTTTTTGAAGAGTCAATTTCATTACTCACACTATTTGATCTTGACCTTAACCTAGATTTAGGTCTCTCTATAAGTTCATCTATTTTGTTTTCCGGCACCACGGAATCGTTTAAACTATCTGGTGGATTATTATGTCTCTCTTTATTTAATGTGTCACATGCTGAGGGCTCTTTTACGTTTTCTTTGCCATTTTCTTGTGGATCAGGGAATTCATCACTGTCTAACCCAGGCATAGCGAAAAATTATTTCAAAGAAAAAACTAAAGGACAAATTTACACATAACAAAATTTGTTGTATCTGGAATTTCTAGTATTAGATTCCTTTTTATATTTCATGAAAACTGAAATATAAACTTCTTGCGTTTTAAGAATACAAATAATTAGTGATGATACAATACTGAATATTAAAAATTTTCGAGATCATATTTTACATTATTAGTTTGCAATAAAGTGATTAATTAGTTAATAGTAGCTCAACATAACCAATTGTTCAGTTATCTTTTTGAAACAAAAATTTTAAAACATCTTTTTGAAATTGATAAATTTTTTGAAATAATGAAGTCGAACACCTAAAAAGAAAATGAAAAGATGTAGTCTTTACATTAATCTATTTTATTTTATGTTTAATGATGTAAATATGTATAATCAATTGTACGTAAAAAGATTTTATAAAGCCAGCTTTAAAAATTTTAAGCATTTTCTTCTATTTCATCATTTTCAATATTGTCACTTTCATTTCCATTTTTAGTCTTTTTCAAAATAATTCGTTTATTTCTTTTACTTTTCTGTAAATTAATTGTGTTTTGGGCTGTACGTTTCCGCAATTCAATTACATCATCATCAGTGAGTGAAGCCCATTCCAAGACTAGACGCCTACCGTATAAATGCGTACTTTGGCAAAGAGCTTCGAACGCCTTCTTGGCATCACTTTTTGTTACAAAATCAACAAAACCGAAACCACGATGATGTTCTGTTTCACCTGGTGTCAATTTTTTTGGTAAACGAACACTGCGCAATTCACCAAAAGTTCTGAAAATGAACATTGTTAGTACACTTATTTTTCTTAGACTTTTATTCTCTTAACATTAAGTGAGTGAAGTGATTCAGATCCGCTTTCGATCGGCTCATTACTAATTTATGTCTGAAAAAAGAATAGACTTACTTGAATATATCACGCACTTCTGTCACTTTGGTTTGGAAAGGTATATTCCGTACTAAAATTTTCGTGCCAGTTTGTTCTTTTATTTTCACAGTTTTGCGCCGAATAGAAGCAATTTCATGAACCTTTAAAATACGATCACTGCGTTTTAATTCTACACGTTTACCATCGATCACGGTAAATTGCATGGTCTTCAAAGCTTTTTCGGCTGTACATTGTTTCTTGAATTGTATAAACCCATAACCTAAAGTTTTAAACTTTGTTGAATCATTTGGATCCCTACGTTTCGCTATTTCCACAGAATGTATAGCACCCAAATGCTTAAAGTGATCTTTCACCGTTTCCAGTTGCGTTTCAAAATTCAAATTTCGTAAAAATATTGTTGTATTTGATTCAGGCATTTCATCCGCTACCTCATTCGCCTCGATTTTTTTGTTAACATTATTTTTGGGCTCTGCAGGTTCTTCTTCTTCGCCGTTTTCATCCTTTTCACCTTTTTCTATTTTCAATTTATGTGCTGTTTTATTTTGATTATTGTTTATTTCGATTTTCGGCGTAGTTTCCATTTCTGCTATAACTGGCGCATTGTTTGTGTTATTGCTATTTTTTATAATATTTTCAGGTGCCCATTCCAAATAGAGTGGCACATGTTTAAATTTACTATAAGCTAGTTTCTTAAATGCCTGTCTAGCTTCACCAGGATCACAATATTCAACAATGGCTGTAACACCATTCGGTGGTAAAACAAAACGAACAATTGGTCCAAATTGGCGAAATATATCAGCGATTTCTTCCACTTCTGTATTAGGTGGTAAGTTTTTCACTAATATAATTGTTTTGGAACGTTTCACGCTTACGGTATTGAAGACATCTAATTGAACATCGTGATCTTCGAGGAATTTTTTCATTTCCATAACAATTTGGGTTTCACCTAAAGCCATGCGTACAGCAGCACTGGAACCACCATGCCCATCGGTAGTATCTAAAACTTTTTCTTTCGTTGTATTGAATTTTGCTGCTATAATTTCCGCTACAGCATTCGCACCTAAAAATAAGGTATTCCAACAAATCGATTGTTCGCCACTTTTCTTTAATTTTCTCAATTTCTTTTGTTTAAATGTCAAACTTTTCTCATCACCAGCATCATCTGCTTCATTATTATCATTTTGGTCACTTTTGCCTGGTATTAGATGTAACAGTCGTCCATGAAATACATTACCATCTAATTTATTAAAAGCCGTAACGGCATTTTCCGGCATTACATATGTAACCGTACCAAAACCTTTAATTTGTCGTGTTATCGTATCAATTGGTAATTTCAATTCGGCCACTGGGCCAAATTGTTCAAATAATGTTTGCAAATCATTTTCGGTAACTGTGTAAGCCAAATTGCGAAAAAATATTCTACCCGAATCAGATATATCTTCTCCATTGCATAAACTAAGCTCTTGTTGTTGCCATTTAGAATTTTTCATGCGTCCGCCATCATCTACATCATTATTATCATTACCTTCATAATTGTCATTATTGTTATGACCATTTAATTTATTATATTTATTATTAGTTTGCTTCAGTTTAGTGATTTGATTCTTTTCAGTGAAATCTGTAAAGAACACTTGCTTACCGCTTATAAAACTTTTATTCTTTAACATTGCTTTTGTCATTTCACGTTCCGTTTTAAAACCAACATAGCAAAAGCCTCGCACATTTGTGGGTATTCGAACTGAGTATGGCCGTAATGGTTTAAAAAATTTTATAATATCTTGTCGTTTTACTTTGTATGGAACATTATGAATTTTAATTGTATATAAGTTATGTCGAGTTTCCACTTTCGTTTTCGCTTGCTTTTTCTTTTTATCATTTTTTATTTCATTTGTTTTCGCCATTAACGCTTTCATATATTCTAAATCGTTTATAGGTTTTGTTGCCAATTTCTCATAGCAATCTTCAATTTCATTTTCATTTTCTACACTACCAATAATGTCTTCATCGATATTATTAGAGTTTTCTATAATCTCTTCTTCTTCGGATTCATTTTCGATGTCTTTGTGTTTCTCATTTTCCATTTCTCCTAAATCATTGTCCCATAATAAACGTTTTTTACTATGAGCCTGTATGAATTCTTTAAATTCTGGATCTGCTTTATGTTTACCAATGATCTCATCCAACCTTTTTGATGCTTTGACCTGATTTTTCTTGTCCTTTAATTTTTCTGCTGTCTCTATTAATGTTTTATGTTCGTTCTCTTCTAGAAGATTTTTAAGATTTTTCTTACTATCCTTGGAGTATTTACTCCACGATTGCGGTTTATTCTCACTGCCCAAATTTGCACATAATTCAACTTTAATGCGATTCGTTTGTATGCAAGTATTATTAAAATATCTTAAAGCTTCTTGTGCCTCCTGTTCATGTTGATAGCCAATAAAAGCAAATTGCCGGAAACGGCCACCTGGTGAATATTTCAACTGTATATCAGTTATGGTGCCTTTGGTACCAAATATATTTCTTAAAGTATTCTCATTTATATTTTTCGGTAATTGTTTAACAATAATTCGTGACATTTTAATTTTTTTTAATTAATTAATAATTATTTTCTTTAATTCTGATTATAATAATGTCAATGAAACTTATTTGAGAATGATACAATAACGATAATTAGTAATCGATGAAAATAAAATGATAATGATTCGCAGTATTGAAACTGAAATAAACATATTATTCGGACTCGCTGGTTAGTTAAAGAAAACACATGTTCGGTATAAGTTCGCTGTTAAAGATAAAAAGAATAAGCACCATAAAATGTATATATTACAAAATTTATTGTGAAATTTTTGTAAATGAAATAAAAATAATTTCCCTTGTAAAAGTAGAATTTTACTGCTGTGTACAATTATTTGTGTAAATATTAAAGAAAAAACAAAACAATTCATTACGGGATTTTTTTTTAACCATTTACAGCGATTTCAATAAAAAATTAGTTGTTATGAGTGTAAACTATATACCAGCTGGTCACGAGGATGATTTTAGTGATGAGGACAATAGTTTTGAGGATGCATTTACCCGTGAGCTAAAAATAACTGTTGTCCCTGCTATAACGACCGGGGCTGGTATCAATGGTCAGGACTTTGATGCTAAACTTACTGCCGAAGAAAGTATATGGTTTGAGCAATTTAAAGGAACATACCATACATGTAGGTAACACAAACAGTGGCAACATAATGTGTGATGGAATTGTTGCATATGAAACTAAATAATTAGAATTTATTTACAACAATTTTTTTATTTATTACAAATTAGATAAACAAAAACCAACGGCCCAACATCAAATTAAATTATTGTTGGTGGAGAATGCTCAACCATTGCAATTAGCATTGAAATTATTTGCTAATTGTCCAGATTGTAATAGTTTGAAAAAGAACAGTTTGGCAATCTTCAGTAAGTATTTAATTTCCATTTTAGTATAAAAAACTTTTTTTTCCTCAATATTTTTAACATAAATGATCAATCTATTAAATAGTCATGGAAACCGTGTGTGCAATATACAAGAATCGGTCTATGAATGATGCATCAATACAGAAAAATAATACAAATTGTGATGACAATACGCGCATGGTGGCATTCAATTTTATGCGAACCTGCAGTTTAGTAAATTTACAAAAGGCTGTGATACAAACATATGAACTACATAAAATTAAACATTTATTAATATCGAAATTACAACAATTACTTAATGAAGGACATTGTAAAGAGGTCAGTCCATTACACACTCTTCATAACTTTTTCTCCAATTTTGCATAATATGATTTATGCGTAATTTCACTTGTAGGTGGCTAATTGGTGTATACTATTGAATTTAACAAATCTATTTGGCTTGTACGATTTAATATTGCCGCTAATATTACAAGATCGTATTTCATTAGCGGAAGATTATTTGATGAAGGCCAACGAGTTACAATTGCCTACAGTACAGTATTTAGATTCATTATTGGATAAAAAAAGAACTGTTTATGAACACTGTGATGGAATCATTAAAGAACATAAATATAAAAATGTTAAGATGGATTTTTTGACACATCGTCCCATGTGTAAATTGGTGACACGTTTAGCGAAAAAATTTCATATTGATATGCATTATACACCGAATTTGGAATATTCCAAATCTAGCTCATATTTACATTATTTGTTTCATAAGTATAAAGCAGAAGGCATGAGTTTAGAATCGTGGCGTGAACTTGCCCGCGATGAAGCATATAAAAATAGAAGTTTACAATTGGATTTAGTTGCCTATATTGCACAGTATGATCATAATTTAGAAGAGGCTTTATATTGGGTAAAAATATTTAATATAGCTTTGGAGGAATGTCCAGAAGTTGTTCAAGTACAAATACAAACACAACCGTCCAGGTATATTGTTGATAATAATCAGGACAATAAGTCTCTATTAAACAATTCCAATTTGAATATTGTGCAAGAAGTAATGAGTAATGAGAGAGATGATTCTAGAGGTAAATATGAAAACGAAATAAGTGAAGTGAACAATGATCATTACCAACCACCACGGGCAACAAGTGGTTATATTGCTATTGTTGATAAGCGCAAGAAAAAAGATCATTTTCAACACCGTACAACAAGCGGTTATATGGCTGTTGCGGATGGGGACGGTACGGCATCAATGGCAACACAGCGTCCAATTAATAATGCCGAAGAATATTTAACTTTACCTTTACCCATGGATAAAGTATTGTGGATTGATGATAGCGCATCGTTTCTCCAAATGTTAACATATTTAGAGTCTCATAATCATATAGCATTCGATTCAGAATGGAAGCCAGGCGTTCATTCCAGTACATATGGTGTCTCTTTATTACAATTAGCCACCAGAGATCGTGTTTATTTAATTGATTGTTTATCTGAAAATTTATACCACGATTTATGGATTTCATTAGGCGTGAAAATATTCAACAATTTGGAGATTTTGAAAATTGGATTCTCTATAAATCAAGATATTACCATGCTACATAAAAGTATACCAGCAATACAATTAAATTTTCAATTGATATCGAGCTATATAGATTTGCGTGATTTATGGCATCGTCTAAAATATAAACTAAATTTTAAATTCCCTTATGAAAGTGATTACATTAAAGGTGAAGGTTTGAGCGCTTTAACTCAATTATGTTTCGGCAAGAAATTGAATAAGTCAAATCAATGTTCAAATTGGTCGAAACGTCCACTTCGATATGATCAAATTGCTTATGCTGCTTTGGATGTTTATTCTTTAATATCAATATATCATGCTATTGCTGAATTATTATCAGAAGTGAATATTAATATTGATGCTGTAATTGAACAAACTCCCATAAAAACTAACATAGCACATTTAAATTTTCGCAAGAAACCAGTGGATTTGAAGGCTAATAATGGTCAAACGGCGGTTACAAAAAATTGTAAGCATTCTGGAAATCCAAATAAAAAAGAGGCACATAATATAAATTGGCAGCAATTGCAATCACAACAGACCCTTTGGTAAGGAACAATACTTTCAACAATTCGGAAAATCATTTCGCCTTTATTTCATTTTTATTTACGTTTCGTTTACCTTTTATTTCAAAATAAATTAGCATGAAATTAGTATACTAAACTTATTTTTTTGATTTATTTTAGCCTGAAATTTTTATGCGATTTTATGTTATATGGCTTAACTACAGAGTTACGTAAATTGGGTTTAGATTGCTTACAAATGTTTCCCGTTGCTGATCTAAATTCTTATATTGAATTGGCTAAACGTGAACAATACACGGTATTGAGTCGTGGTCTCCATTATCATGTTTTTTGCCGTACATTAACTCAAACGCAATGTTTACAAATTGATGAGGACACTTTAGATAATCAAGTGATTAAATTATTACAATATTTGAATATACAAATTAATCAAAAAGATTTATACAGTCGTTGTGTGAAATGTAATCATAATGAATTTATTTTGGCCACATCAGAACAATTTTTGTATATGTGTGATCACAAATTAGATGAACATGATTGCAATGATATTAACTTAAGGACATTAAAATATACTTCAGATATAATTAGGGAGCAACAAGAACAACGATCTTGGAAATTACATTGTATGACAAAGAAAATTTTGAAAATGAAGAAAACCAAATACGGTAAATCTATACAATTGACTGATATCGATATAAAAAGGATTAAAAATAATGAGTATTATTATATATGTAATGTGAGTAAATATTTTCATAATATTCAACAGTATTCTATGCCTTTCAAACTGATCAGATAGAAATAGTTTCTTTAATCTTTTCTATATTTATTAGATTTATTTTAAAATGCTCATAAATTTTTATGTACATTTTTGAGTTTATACTTTAGCGAAGGATATTTGAAAGTTCATAAACAATTTTCTATAATATGCTTTTCTAAATTATTATTTTGTTTTTGTATTCTATTTTAATTTTCAGAATTGCGGCATTTGTACATGGGATGGTGATTATAATATAAATTCAAATATTATTTCATATCTTAATCATCACCAACAATTTAGCAAAGTTTAATATAATGTCAAAATGTTTAGAAAAAATAGCAGAAAAAAATGTTTTATCAAATTAATATAAAACTGATAAATTATAAATGTAATTAATATGATTGTAATACAATAATAATAATAACAATAATAAGAATAGCAACAATAATAATAACAATATAAATTTTGCATTCTAGATGGTAGATTCGAGAAATGTTACTGTTATATCAAATATTATGCAATATTGTAGCGCACGCTTTTTATACTCACTAATACCATATACACGAAACAATTGGAGTTATACTCATTTTGTTATAATGTTTGTAACATAAATTGTGAATGGATTTAGCCATTTTTGTCCGTCTGTGTTTTTGTGTGTTATCGAAACACCACTGGCCGCAAAATTTGAGTTAGCAACATTAAATTTGACAAGACCATTGAAAGTTTTTGCAGGTGAGTTATTATTGAAAATGGACAAATTCGATAGAAGTAGAATTCAATACAATGGAAATGAAAAGGTAGAATGCTGAAATTTTGTACAGGTAGTGAGGTAAAGTAAGTGTATAAAGTCCGTCCAAATATCATGTATATCGGTCACGCCTACACAAAATTAAACAATTATCAAATTTTTAGCTTTTTATGTTTAAATTTTTCATTTAATACACAAAAACTGAAATAGTTTAAATATCATAATGTCATAGGTTTGGCTGGTGGGTATTCACAATTTGGCCCCAGCCAAATAAAACTTTTTTTACTTGCTTTTCAATTTTTCCATTTCATATTTTACTGCTTGAGTTTCAGTTGAGTGAAATTTAAGCTAAACGGTTAAAAAATTTTGCTAAAAATAAATTTGCTACATGTTTCTGTTAGTAGTCTGCAACCAAAATTTAGAATTTAGAATTTAGAATTTGTGGTTCCGAAAGCATTTTGGTTCAAAAAAAAGTAGAACAAGAAATCTATACAATTCAATTCAACTTCATTCAATTTGCCTTTATTGGGTTTGAACAATCTTGCAAAAGCCAAAATATATGAAAAAATAAATGGCAGCCGGAGCAGAATATAGAAAATAACTTCATTTAGAAGAATCCTTACATTTTTGTTTTTTTTTGGAAAGCATCTTATGTAGATATAGATTTAAATATGTTATAAAAAATTGATTTGATTTATTCGCTTTAATATTTCTAATATTTCAGCATATCAGTTTAATGTCAAATTTTTGGCTTTATAAAACTAATCTTACAATTGTTCCAATTCGCAGGATATTTTTACGTTCGTAATGAATTGAATAGTTAACTTTGATTTTCATTCTGAATTTAAAAAATTTGTTAAATTCTGAAATTAAATTTTTTTCAAAATTCTTATTAAAAATTTTTTATATTTGTTTTGGAATTTTTTTTCTGTTTTTGCATTTATTTCTTTGTTTTTGCTCTTTATTAATTATTAATTTTGTTAAGCTTTTTTTATATGCACCACCCAAATGTTGGGGGTGTATTCGTTTTGTTATAACTTTTGTAATGTCTAAAAGGACCTTTGTAAATTATATTTATTTTAGAACAGCTTTAAATTTTCCATCGATTTAGGTATACCCGTCCGTATGTTAATTTGTCTGCCTTTCGGTTGTCCGTTTGGGGCAAACTTTCTCTTGATCGCAAAAATGCTGATTTTGTACCAAATAGTGTCTGGGTGGTGGATATTCAAGATTTGGCCTAAGCCAAATATAATTTTCTCATATGTTTATTATTATCTCTATGTATATATGAAAAAAAATATATGTTTAGAAAATTAGTACAAACAAAATATTATAATTTGAAATAATAACAAACAAACCGTGTAAATACGAATGTACATGTAAATGATAAAATAAATATGCTTTGAAAAATTATGTTAACGGTAGAAGTTTTTAATATGGAATCTTAAGTAATAAGTGCGAATTATTTAAAAATTTTCACAATAAAATCATGAGATCATTCAAAATTATAAAATGTTTTCTTTAGAAAACGAAAAATACTCAGCAATTTGATTTGTGCTGTGATTCAGCGCTTATGGCCCTTTAATACAGTTCAATGTGTGTTTTACATGCACACCTGCCGTGAAGGCTTAATTGTACAAATGAGCGCTAGCGTTGGTAATCACCTACACATGGCACATATTACGAGTAACTTCCAATTTAAAGCCTGTATTGCACTTTATATACATGGCTTAATCTTTGGTATGTAGATTCGGAGCCTTCCTATTACTCCTAGGCTTAGCTTAAATTAGCCCGATAAGTCAACCAGCTATCCATTTTATTCGGGAAATGGGACCCAGCACGACAAGCATATATATGTTTGCACGAGCAGCGCCCGCGATATGGGCATCACAGCACCCAGGAAATCAACCTACACATCACCACAATGGGCTTTATTAAAACTGGTGATCTCGTGGTACCTAATTAAATCTTTGGTCGGATCTAGTGACTCATGATGTCCCCTGATGGCCGGCAACATCAACGGCCATCTCATGAGCCACTCTAAGTTGAGCAGGTGGTTCTCGGAATTTTTTGCCCCCAAGCCCAATAATACATACAGATAGTGTTTTACATGCATACCTGCCGGGAAGGCTCAAATGCATGGTATAAACATACTTGTGTTCGCTAGCGTTGGTAGACACGACACATCACGTGCATGTCACCGTTCCGACTAACTTCCAATTTAAAGCCAGTACTACACCTCATCTACATGGCTTAATCCTTGGTATAAGGATTCGGAGCCTTCTTATTACTCCTCGGCTTAGATTAGATTAGCTCGATAAGCCTACCCAGCTAGCCATTTTATTCGGGAAATGGCACCCTGCTCGACAAAACGTAATAGTGGAACACAAAATATACATAATTAGGTTGAGCTACGCCCGCGACATGGGCACCACAGCCCCCACGAAGCCAACCTCAACATCACCACTTGGGCAAATATGAAACTGGTGATCCCATGGTACCAAATTATATCTTTGGATCTGATCTCGTGAAACTCATGATGACCCCTGATGGCCATGGATCAGAAACTATCTCATGACCCACTCCCAATTGAGCAGGTGCTTCTCGGGATTGGTCTCGCCCAATAATACAGTTCGATTATAAAATCATTTAACAATGTGTAGTTATTTGCTGTGTTGTTGTTTATTTACATTGTTTGTAGTCAATCACATCTTGAGCCATCTCACTTGAATGGTATCTGCCTACAATGTTTTGGCTTCTACATACTGCGGTTGTTTTCGATGGTGCTAATAATAATTATGATGATGATAAAGATGAGGGTTAATGGTGATATTGTCGGTAGTCATAGTGGTAGTAATAGTAATAATGGCAGCATCTTAATAATGTGGGCATATTTGCGGTCTTTACGATTATTAATCCATTGTGTATTATTGTTTCTATTCGGAGAAGGAATTATATGATCAATCCTTTTAGATATATATAAATTTGCGTAAATGCATTTAAAAGTCTTTCTCGTTATAAAAGTATGCCATTTCCATTTAGTTTACTACTTTTGTACATTTGATTTAAGGTAAGTTTTTCAAGTACCATTAGAAATTGTAACAGCTGATTGTAGATACAAATTGGACCTTAAGGGCTAACCCATTAAAATTTGATTTTATTTACACAATTTCCGCTTCTTTATTGTATTCTAAATTTTTCTCCGTTACTCTTGGAATTAGTCCAATTTAGTCAAAAAGTTATATCAATACCGAATCACTTTCGATATGTCTCAGTTTCGTTCTCATTTAATGCGTATTAAGTTTGAATGAATTAAGCACATTTTAAGAGAGATTTAACCTAATTATAGCTATTTACCAAAATTAGTGAACAATTCAATCGAAACAATAAGATGGTCTTACATTTGTATTTTCTGATCAAAGAAACGGGACTGAATTAATGCTCTTATTGTTGCTTACAGAGAATGTAAACCCGGAAGAACTACTAAGATCGATTTAAGCTTTATTGTTGTTTACTGTTGGTGTTGTCAAATTTAATAAAATGTACAAAAATTTCAATCATTATAAATTTTTTAAAGCAATTCTTTATTTATATGATAGAATTTCCATTTTATAATTTCTTCAAATTACTTCGGACAAGTCAGCACTCATTTAACGTTCTTATTTTTAAGCTAAAAATTTCTAGGTGTTAGCTTTTTCTTTTTTTTTTTTTTAAGTTTCTTCTATCATAACTAGAAAAATGTCATTATATGAATTTATTTTTTTGTATGATATTTTTCTGTTTTCTTTCCATCCTTTTTTTGTTTATTTAAAAAACAAGCAAAAAAAAGTAAGAATAACAATAATAATAATAATAATAATAATAAACACGTTTTGTTAAAAAACCACGAACTCTGACCGCTGTTGCAAATCACGTGACTGGTAATCAAAATTATTCAAACAACTTGTCATAATTTTTTTTATTTATTTTTTAAATAAAATATATTAAAATATGGCATGATGTATGAAAGAGAGAATTATTTAGAATTATTTTATCGAGGTTAATTTGAGGCCTTTTTTTTAAATTATTTTATTACGCCATCGAAAATTAATGTTGTGGATTTTATGCAATTTTCGTAAAGGATTGCAACTTAACTTTTGCTAGTTTTACTTGATTTATTTGTTTGTCGAAGATGAATTTTGAAGAAGTTTATCTTCTGCATTCTAATTACAAAATTTTTGATCTTTGAGCTTATATTGGCAAATGTTGATCTCAAAAGTGCTTACCTTTGATTCGTTTATTTTATTCCGTAGACTTTTTTACCCTTCTGAATATTCTGAATATATTACAAATTTAAGTTATTGTTTGACTTCGCTTGTTCCGAATAATTTTCTTTCATCTCTAGCCGATTTGTTTCAAAATGGGTCTCTTTATTTGGGTAATGTAAAGAATTTGATAAAACAGTCCTAAGAAATCTAATTGTCTCATATGTAGGAGGAGCAAGGCCAGCAGAAGGCCGGTGGAAGACCAGTTGAACCTAATGGCAGCAATCTTCGAGGAATGAAATTAATCGAATTTAATTGTTAATGATCACATTGATTACGTAAATAATAGATCTTTACATTTATCTAAGAAAATACCCTGAATAAATTTCCGAGTCATTTAATAAATAAAAGTCCACGTTTTTGATAGCTTTCTTCTGGGATGTTTTTCAAAAATTTGATCAAATATGACTGCTACGCGAAAAGAAACCTCTAATAGTGATTATGTTTCTTTAAATCCTACGAAAAATCTTTAGATTTGAAACGCGAGAAGTGAAATAATATTTCCCCGGCATATTTTTACAAATTGAAAAATTCTTAACATTCCAAGTTTTTGTAAAATTTATTTCATGTATGTAAATGTTAGCAATTTTTTGGTAATGTAATATTTGTAATATTTGTGTGTATGTGAGAATCGATTAATACAATTACAATTTATTTTCCATATAGTAATACCCTTTGAAGACATCACAAAGGTAAATTGCAGATTACTTTGGCAGATAATTCGTTCATCTACCAATAATCAAAAAAAAAAAAAAAATTTATACAAAATATAAACATAGCTTTGTGTGATAGAAAAGATAAAGAATTTGAAAAAAGTATTGAGAAAAAATGAGAATGAGAATTGGAATGAAAATAGAAAGGAAATTCGAAAACCTACTCACGTGTGACATGTTCTATTTGGAAAAAACTTACACGTACTCAATATGTTGTGAGGTCGATTTTGAATTGGCATCTAATGCTAAAACCAATACTATTGGACACCCACATCTCTATACCTACATAGAATAATAGAAATGTATAAGGAGGTGGCAAACCGCAAGCCATACACAACAAGTAACCAATAAAAAATAAAAACTTGTTAATTTTACATATGACTTAAAGGATGAAGGGTGAAGGGTGAAGGGTGAGACTTAAAATGGAAATGGCAGCAGGTGGTTAGGAGAGAAAGGTAGAAGAGATTGCTGCTGATTTAAAAGTTTGCAGTTACATAGAAAAAGGGGTAATTGAAAGATGAAAAAGATGCAAGAAATGAAAGGAAATTTTTTAAGGATAATATTGCGGACACTTGTCCCCCCCCCCCCTTAAGGACTTTTAAATAAATATATATACAAATACATATACGCGTAAGTTGTTTTCTGAACAAAACATAAGTGTTAACTGCTGTTTAGATCGTATAAAAATTTCACATTGGGATAAAAGAAGGAAGAAAGTCAGAAATAAAAGTAAAAGAAATAAAACCGAAAGGTACGTAAAATAAATTAAAAATCAAAGTAAGTAAAAATTCATTACAAATATTATATCTAATGCCACAGATCGAGTAAATCTTTAAATTAAGGTGTAATATAACAAAGCTTTTGATATTAAGAAAATACACAAAGCACGTACACGCAACGCATTTTGTTATGTGTAAGAAAATACAAATTAGACAGGACAAAAAAAAAAACACAAAAATAAAGAACAACAAAACTAATAAAACTCGATGTTGTGGAGAGAAAGTGTATTGTATTTCATATGCTTAAAATATTTGGTCTGCTTGAAAAGTGTGCGAATTCATAAAAATAAAATAAATAAATATGAAGCAAAAGTTAAAATCAAATGGTTTGCTATAAGAAGTTATTTGACTTAAATTTCAGTTGATGGCTTGTTAAAATCCGAAACTTATTAAATAAGTTTAACTTTTTAATTTTTAGAGTGAATGGCATCAAAAACTTTACTTCTTATGATTTTGGGTCTATGCAAAATCGAAATAGATTAATCGGGTTTAGCTTTTGAAGAATAATAAAGCAAATGGCATCAAGCACTTTACTTGCCAATTTTTTGGTATTTGCTTTACAGATGTAGAATTTCAAAATAATAATTTGGATACAGTTTCAATCAAAAAAAGCTCTAAAATTATAAGCTTTTCTTAAAAACCTTTTTGCCAGAGTAAGATTCTTAAGGTAAACTAGTAAAATTGCTTTTTCCAAAATATCTTAACATTTGTACGGCTGTCTGATCTTAACCATATTCTAGGCTAATCACTTTGCAATGATTTTATTTTTCAATTAAAAAAGAAAACTATTCAATATTTTAAAATTTCTTTATAAGTAGAGCCTTATTGAAGAAGTATAACGTTATTTGAAAAACTAGTCTGATTTTACTACTTTTCTCTTTTAGTATAAAAACAACAATGTTCATTAAATTTCCTGAAAACATTTCTCAATTTGTGGCCTGCACTTTAATAACAAAAATCGTTCAAATCGTTGCATAAGTTGATATCAAGTTGATGGTTTTAATGCAACGTAGATCTATATCGAATCCTTTTGCTTAAGTACTTAAGTGATGTAGAATGTTAGATTTGGAAAAGATGCAAACTGAGAAGAATGAAAGAGAAAGAATGATGGACCATTAAAAAACATTCAAATGAGCTTTTTAGTTTTAGGTTATTGGGCCATTTCTACTCCAAATCGCTTGGGCCATTTTTAGTTTCAATTATTTGTATTTGTTAACATATAGCCCACTACATAAACAAATATAAATATATGTAAGTGTGTGTGTATATGTTTATGTTACATTGTTAAATATACATATTTAAATACACTATCTGACTTTTTGCTGATCTTTTTTTTTTTGTTGTTTTGCTTTGTTTAGCTTTTGTAATCGTTTTTGGTTTCTTTGCTTTTGTTTTTCAGATTCTTTTCAAGATTCCTTTTATTTTTTTGTGGTGTTTTGTTAATTTTTACAAACATTTTTCAACTGAATATTTTCACATTAATTTAACTTTTTAATTAGAAACAGTTTGCCATGAATTTCATTAGATTTTGTATGAAGTTCTTTTTTTTCATTCTTCTTGTCGCTTTCATTCTTCTTTTGCTTTTTGCATTGTGGTTTCTAGTTTTGGTTCGTCCTTTTTTCCGTTGTATTTTTTATGTCCGTGCCTTGGTTTCGGAATTTATATAAGTATATATTGGCAATATTAAGTATATGCTTAATCTCAACTTAAAATTCTGGAAATCAATTGCTGATGTTTTTTATGGCATTTTATGTATCGTGGAAGTCGTGAAGTATTTATTTTTTAGCATATTTAAAATAAATTTTTGCCTAAAATGAAAAAACTTATGTACACTTTTATGAATTTGTCAAATTATCCTGCTAAAACTTTCACTTATTTTTCTATTATTTATTTGAAAGGTAAATTATTGAAACAAAAATAAATTAAAAGAATTTGTTATTTTTCACTTGTATTAATTAATAATTTAACACAGATTTATGGCCAATTTGGATTTAAAAAATTATTTTTCTTTTAGATATTTGCACATTTGCAAATTTATGGTGTAAAAGAGAAAAGAGAAATAGCAAAAAATGAGAGATATGTGAGGGAGATAATAATGAGGATGAAAAATAATAAATATGAATATAAATTTATATTATTAGTTGATTTTAAAATAATGATAAGTGTCATAAGTCATGTTATCAATAATATGAGGCATATTAATTTATACACATCAATAATTGAAATAGCAAATAAGTGCAAAGAAAAAAAAAAGCCGTAAAAGAGAAATGAAAAAATATAAAGAAAAAAATTAACTACAAATTATCAATTAAATGAGATTCAGGCATAAAAAAGGATGTATACTTGTTATTTGTTGTTGTTATTATTATTGTTGCAATTATTTAATTTTGTTATCAGTTATTTATATATTTAATAAGTTCAAAAATGTTCAGACATTCTCTAGTTGCAATAATAATAATAATTTTAAAAATATAATGATTATTATTTTTGTTTGTTTTTTATTCTTCTAATTGTTGTTATTGTTTTGATTGCTTTATTTTTATTATGATTAAAATGTATAAAACGTTAATGGCATAAAATTTCTATACAATTTCTGTTTACATGCGTTAATTAACTCTATGAAATCTTTACTGTCCGAGACGTGTATTTCATTTCTCATTTCTCATTCCATTTAACTTTCTTCATAAATTATCTATTTATTTTATGGTATTTTATTGTATGCATTAATTTTTTTTAAATCGTTTTCTGTTTGTTTGTTTGTTATCGTTTTGTAAAATGTCAAATTAAAATTGCAATAATCAAGTTTGTGGTTAAATAACACAAGTAAATGTGCGTTAGTATAGAAAAATATGCATAAGTACATTCAAATGTTATGATTTTGTTCAATAATCTTTATAAAATTCTAGACTGAAACTTCTATTAAACAATTCAATTTTTATATAAAACTTATTGGAGAATGAGTGATAAAAGTGATGTCTACATGGTCGAAAGTGGGATGTCTAAAGAAATTCGTAAATCAATCAATTCACTGGATATGAGACATTAAGTTGGCTGAATTCTTTACTTTTTTTTTATTTTACTTCGTTAAACTAAGAACAAGAACTAAGTTTCATTAAAAATTTTATTCTAGTAGTTTGTAGTTTGCCGTTAATACTAACTTCTATTTGAAAATGGTTTCTTATATGATTTATAATTATCAAACTAACCGACCAGTCAGCCTAGCGCATTTTCCTAAAGAAATATTCCGAATTATAAGGTCATATGTATAAGAAAACTTTTGGAAAAATACTTTTGATGAAGTGGTCGTAATAATGGTCTGAACTTACCCATAATTATTTTCGAACAACTTTTGGTTTCAAGATTACACTCTGCACTTTGATAATAAATTGCCGTAAACAGAGAACAGATAGACGGTTATATAGAAAAGAACAAAAATTGATCCGGAATCGATCGATATAATAAAAGATAGGTCCATCGTAGATTCTTTAGAATTTCAGTATTAAATGTCTTAATAGGACACTGTCTTAACTAAACACTTCTTATTTATCTTCAAAGTCTTCAAAATACGAAATGTAATTAGCAGTTTGTTTATGGTTTTATCAATTCTGTCTTTCATATCTAAAACCCACAAATTGAATTAAATCTAAAGTAAATTCATTAAATATTCCTTCAAATATTTTATTAATATATTTGAAAAGAGTAATGAAATTTTGTATCATCATTATTTATGTATGGCATTATGAAAGATGAACGATAATGAGACACAAGACAAAAAAGGAAAAGAAAACCATAGAAAAACTTTTTACGCATAATTTACAGATGATTATAAAATAATTAAAATGTACAAAGTAAAATGATGGCCGTACAAGATCACAAGAAAAAACAAAAAAAAAATAATTAAAACTATTCAAATTTCATACAATTTATCTGTTTCTGAACATTTCTTCCTACCTTAAACATATAAATAAGAAATTTGATGTTGGAAAAATTTTAAGTTCAAAGAAGTTTATTATGTTTATCATAAACGTATGCAGCTGTATGAGAAAATTTAATGTTAAAATGTTGCAGATTGTCATATTAAGACTGGAATGGTATTTAAAGTTGTATCGCCCATTTAGAGATAGTGATATGATAATTCATTTTTGCGGCAGCTGAGTTGTCTTGTTAAGAAAATTTGATAAATTTCACAAACTCTACGGTTGCGAATAGAAATGCTTGAATAATAAAACAAAGAAAAAATAAATAAGAAGAAAATGTGTGACGCTTTAGAAAGATAATTTTTTTAAGTATTTCTTATACACCGTGCAATTATAATTTCGTGTGTTATATTAAATTCATGTTAGAACTTTGCATCAAAGAAAATTGCTCACGAAGAGCAATCATTAAAGCTTTTTTGGAGAACTATAAAATTATAATTTTTGAACTGATGCTCTTGTTATTCCAAGTTGTTGATTTTTGTGGTACTTGGCGCATTTATATGCCTTAAGATAAATTGTACAAATTATTTATGAATTTCTTTTAAAATAATTATACAAATTGTTCCTTTAGTTTGGAATTAAATGAATTTTGACATATTTGATTAAAAAATAGAAATATTTTTACTTTTTAGATAATTTCAAAGTTAATTTTATTGAATTATAATGCCTGACTATATAAGAGAATTTTATTCAGCTGAAAGACATACTTTGGAAGCCCACTACTCAGATATTTTATTAGATCGAATGGTTTTAGTTGTTGGTTGCTAATTTCAAATAATTTTTGGTTTGAGATTACGCTTAAAATTTTTAGTGAAATATTTTACTAATAGTTTTTTGAATATCTCTCTAATGGCTAAGTAAAAAACTGTAAGAAATCATTTTGATTATAACTAATTGATTTATTACAACGAATCGTCACTTTTAATAGAGCTTATACAATTGCCAAGTGGTGAAAAAAGGAAAAGAACGGAAAGTAAAAATTTTGTGAGCCATATTTTTGGTTAAGTATTCAATTAACTTCAATGAATCAGTTTGTTTCATTTTTGAATGGATATTGTAGGCCAATAGTCTGAAGACTTACCAAGGCATGACTTGCCATGAGAATACTTTCAATTATCAATTTCGATAACTATTGAAATTTACGAATATCCATAAAAAATCGACAAACTTTTAAGCATTTAATATGGATAAACTGATCCGGCTGGCTCGATGCATAAAGTGAGTTTCTCTTGAATATTTGAAACATTTTTCATAAAATGAGTAACTCAAGAAAGTTTTGAATCGTGAATATGAAAAATTTAAATAAATTTATTTTTATATATGTGTGTACGTATTTAACATGTGTGCCTGTTTGTTTGGTTAAAAGAATATATGAAGTACTCTTCATTAACGCATGATTTAATGAAAATATATTAAATGAAAGTCATGCCAAATGAACACAAAGGCAAACACTTGAAAATAAATATATACAAAAAGTGCCACGTACGCATTTAAATATTTATCAGTGCGTATGTAAGAGAGAGAAATACATAAAGAAATAGAAATAACGAGTGAAAAGGAATGATAGAGAAGAGGCAGATGCAAATATTTTGCTCTTAACAGGAGTGCACTTTTTTAGCAGAGGTTCAAAAAACATGTGCAAAAAGCACAAAAAAGGATAATTCAATTAAATATCCTAATACAGCAATTTTATGTTGGTAGGAGCAGAAATACCCTACACCAATTCGTTTTAAATTGCATGTGGCTTTGGCCCATAATTTGAGTCTAAAAATGTAGATTTTAAGACATTTTTTCCTCTAGAAAAAACCGATAAATTAAATCGCTTTCAATTCTTAAAAATATAGCACATCAAAATAATTGATCTTTCATACAATTTTGAGTTTTTAGATTCTAGTCCGATTGAATTGATTCGTTTGAGACCTTTCTCGATTTCATTCACGTTTTATAATAATTTCAAAAACTTTATCGGAAAATGCCGCAGACAAACTTTAAAAATAATTGCAGGTAAAAATTTCATGTGAATCGATTTTATAAAAATCATTGAATTGATATTAAACAAAAAAATTTGATTGTATTTTAAGTTCACCTGAGTTTTGGACAAGCATTTCGCCTAAATGTTTTTTGTTAATTTACAAAAAAAAAAATGAAATTTTCTATTAGAATTTAAAAAGACAATCTCATCTTTTGTTTTTCCCAATTTTTCTTTATTGTTTTATCATTTGTTTTTTTTTTGGGGTTTAAATTTCATTCATATGTTAAAGAGGCTTTTATTTTTTCTTTTCTCTCTATTCTATTCTCTTTTTTTATCTCTTACTCTTTTAAAAAATATTTTATTATCGATTGGCTGAGATTCAAATGATGCTGCATGAAATGTGGGCATCATAAGTGTGAAAGCATTTAAATAAAAGTTTCAATTCATATCGATTGAATGCATATATTTATATATGTATGTGTGTATTGTATCGATGTGTGTATGTTAGATTAAACTTATTGGCGAAAAAAGTTTTCTTATTTCAATATAGTTAAAACTTATTCGCTATAAAAAATAATCCAAAGAGGGAGAGAGAGGGAGACAGAGAGAAAGGGAAAGAAAAAAGAAAAGAGAAAAAAGTTGGGCTTTTTGATAACATCTTTTCATTTACAGTTGCTACAAAGGCGAACTTTAGTTCAATTCACCTTCCATTTGCTTTATTTTATCACGGTTAACAAGCAACAACAACAAAAGCGATTGTAACAACAATAAACACATTAGTAGAGATAGAGGTCGAGAAATCATATAATATGTAAGTCAAAATTTACGTTAATTTTTCCGGTTCCATGTAACCTGAAATAAAAGACAATTATTTTAATCAATCGGTCGAACTTGATAAATTTAGTGCCTCCACTCACTTTCAATAAAATTGCCATATCTAAGTTTTTTTGATCCTTTATTGATCATGTCCAATGAAGCGTATGATTAATTTTATCTGGCCTCTATTACTCATTTCCAACAGAGCGTATGATTAATTTTTATTTTCTTTTAAATCGTACTCTAACCTTTTCAATAATAAAAACGTCAAAAGTGTTGAGAATGATGATTTTCACTTCACATTTTTGAAAAGCGAATCAATTAAATAAAAATTACTGCATGGAATTCATCGAAATTGTTCACTAGCAAAACTTATCGCATCCACTGTCAAAGTACAATATAAAATCATTATGCGATTTAAGTTTAAAGTTTATGGCAATTGTTTAGAAAAGTAGATAAAATGACTTTTTGAGCTACTTAATATATGACTATACTTCTTTGTACATTGATCATACAAACATCATATAAACAAAATTCTATCTTGTTAAGTCAACTTAAGTCAACAACGGCCATATGTTGTAATATTTACCATTCATTCGTTAGTAACTGAATATTCTAATTGTGTGTTTATATATATATGTGCATGTGCATGTGTATGTAGATTTAAAGATAAATTGATGTTTTTGTTTGGTTAGTTCAATTATTATATAGATTTTTTTCTTTTTGGGGTTTTGTTTGACTTTTTTTTCATTTATTACTTTTTCTTCTTCCTTTTCTCCTTATAACTACATCAGATGACTGATGAAACGTAAAAAAATTTTGTACACATATACATAGAAAATATAACATTCCAATGAATAAATGTGAATGTAAGAATGGTCAATGTGTCTCTTTTTACTTTGAATATTTTATACATTTTTGCTGTTATTTGATGTTAACATCAAATAAAAGAAAAGATAAATGAAAGAATAGTTAAATGTTACAATTGGTTGGAGTCGAGTTCAAGATCTCTAAAAAAATCTGAAAAATTTACGAAATTTTAATTCAAGATATTTAGTTTTAAGGAAATGTTGACAGTTTGTTATGAAGTAGAAAGAGTCCAGAAATATGTAGCTACTTGGTTCAAAAAAGCACTCATAAATGCAGCGGTCTAGACTAAATTTTGCATGCCGTTTGATAATTATTATATTATATAATCCACATGTGAAATTTTGTTAAAGTTACCCGCCAAAAAGGGTGGTGAAATTGAGATTGATTTGTATGCCCTCGCTTTTGAGATAAAGTCTAGGCCTCCAGAAATGTCTGGCACATGTCTGTCTAAAATATGGACAAATATATGCCAGATTTCAGGTGGCCTCCAGATAGCTGGTCACAACGACAGAAGGATGGACAGTTTCAAATCATTCCAAAAAATGATTCTAAATATAAAAAAGCTTTGAGTCCGCATCAAAGACCTTCGGCAAAATGTATACGAATTATTAAACAAATAACAGTAATTTAATTAATGAGTCATTAATTTTACATATCAACTGGACAATATTCCAGCGGAGCAGTACTCTCAAAGATATACAAATTGAAAAAAAAAATTCAAACTGGGTAAAGACTTTCAATTTAAACCATTTTTAGGTAATATTTACATTTAGAGGTTTTCATTGATGTCCAAGAAGTTTACTTAAAACGTGTATTTTGAAAAATTTTCATTTTTTTTTCCTGGCCTTTGCTTAATTGAAATGTGTGACCATTAACAAAGTAATTTGTTCCCTTTTTTTTTTTGGAACTCTCTTCGCATTCCATTTCTTGTACTTTTTACATATCGCATCTTCCATCTGCCATCTTTCATCTCCCATCTCTCTTCTTTCAATGTCTTTTTACATTGTTTTGTACATTATTTCTGTTAACTTTTGAATATTAAAGGGAGATTTTAAATGTAATTAGAAATTGATTAGTATGTTGCATACGGCGAGAAAACTGTAAAGACAATTAAAATTTTAAATAAAGTGATTAAATAGAAAGGGATAAAAAGATAGTATAGAAGAAAAAAAATATAAAAGAAACTTAACTATTTATTAACAATTGTTAGTAGTTTGATGTTAACGAAAGAATTAACAAAACAATAAAAACAACAAAAAAGGAAACACCAAAGAAAGTAATATAAAATAAATAATAATTTAAATTAACAGTCAATTTATATCAATCGTACAACACTTACTCCCAATACTGTCATTGCTGACGTTGCATGATTTCACATGAATTGTACATATTTCTTATGATTTTTGTTTATTTTTATTTCAGTATTTAAATTGTGGTGGCAATTTGCTAATTTATTATTTATTGGTATTTATTTCAATTATTAACAATAAATTTTTCTATTAAAGTCATTATCGCACAAAAAACTATAATCATTTTTTTATCTTTTCAATTGTGACTCTTTCCCAGAATATTGGAAAATCGTAAAAATAGATTTGACCGTGCTCTTATTTTTTTGAAGGAATATAACTTTTTCTTGATTAACTCTTGAGCACTTTTGCTGTAATTCTATATTGAACGTTCGCCAGAAATTGCTCTACATTGCTTTCAAGCTAATTCACTTAATAATCGGCCACAGACGCAGGATTCTATTTAAATTTATTACAGTGACATTCAAAATTATTAAACGGCTAATCTGCATCAAGAAGTCTATATTTTTAGCTTGGATGCCCAATTTCAAAGAAAGCAGTTTTTGCGTGAAATGAATTTCATTAAATGGTTGTGAAAATTAAGCCCTAGAAAAATTGTGAAAAGAATACACAATTGTTAAAAAAATTTCAAGCGATATTATTAAGTTAAATTAAATTTTTTTTAGTAAGTAAATTTTTACTATTTTTTTTTTGCTTGACGTTGATCGATCAATATTAACATTAACATTAGTTTCTAACGTTTTCTTTTGAAGGAAATTGATAATAACCAAAGTGGCGTATTTGTGTTTTAATCATGAAATTTTAAGGATAATAAGGCAGCATTTTTATATCATTCAAAAATTGTAAGTTTCATTTAATTGTAAAGAATGAAATATCGATTGTTAGTCGATAATTCATTTTTAAATTATTGATGTGTTTGAGATAAGAGGGAACAGAATTGAAAATGTATGAGATTCGAGAATTTTTTTTAATAGCTCTCATTAAAAATAGCCCAGTTAAATGAAAAAAATCCCTATATCTAAATATTTTTCAAAATCAATCTTTGGAAAGTAATATTTTAATATAAAAAATTCACCAAACTCAAGAGAAATATGTTTATTTATTGTTGTACATCAAATTTGCAAAAAATTAAATTCTCCTCAAATATCTTCAATTCTTTTTGAGAAATACACTATCAGTTTTAATTTAATTTAAGCTTAAGTAAAAATATGTTAAAAAAATCATAATAAAAAATTAACTTTATGTAAATGATTTATTTTAGAAATGAATACCATTATTTTGATAGTGCCAGAGTGATTTCAATTTTTCGAGATATTATTACAACTCAACTAAACATTCATTTATTAAGTCTGCAGTTTCTTCATTTCTATATTATTTATATTCAACATTTTTTTACATGAATACAAAGAGAAAAAGAGACAGAGAAAGAGAAAGAAAATGAGAATAAGAGAAAATAGAATGTAACTGGCTATTATTCTTGAACAAAAGGTAATACTTTTATTTATTTAATCATTGTCTATTTTATTACATTTTTATACCATTAAACAATGGCAACAATAATAGCAACAGAAACACAATAGTAACAGCAGCAGCTACCACAAACAACCAACATAATAATAACATTAACAATTTATTTCCACTTCTTTCTTTCTTTCATTCATTCCATATTTTTCTTTTTTAACCATTTTTCTATTTTACATATATTTCACATTATTCTCATTACTATCACAACAACAACAGCAACGACCATAACAACCACTACTACAACAATTACAATTATTATTGTTAACTCTACGCAATGCAATGCATTACATAAAACGCTTGCATTTGTTGTACATTTGTTTAGAGTTGGTTTGTTTGTTTGTTTGTTTGTTCATTTTATTTATATTTTCTAACGCACCTAAAACGGTCGGTTGTTGTTAAGCCATTTTTTTCCATATTTTCATTTTTTTTCTTTACCTTTTATGTACACAAAATCATGGTAACAAGTAAATACATTTTGATCGGTCATTGTAAAATCTAAGTTACCTTACACTAGTTTGTTTTAAGTGCTTAAAAAATTAAGAGAACGATTTCGAAATCAACAATGAAAGAAAAGTTGAAATTTTCTAAAAAAATTGAAAAGTTTGTTATGTGGGATGGGGGTTCCAAATTTGGTACACCTATGTACTGAATCAAAATATTTGAATGTGCCAAATTTCCTTGAAATGTACATAAAATTTAAATTTCTTTCTATATAATGGCATATTTTTTTGAAAAAAAGTCATCTCTCATCCTAGCAATTTTGAGTAGAGTTTATTAATGGATTGAAACATCTGTGTGTACCAAAATTCATTAATAAATCTTTCAAAATTTTAATTTGCACTTGGTTAACAGACGGGTGAATGGATGGACAGATGAATGGAGGAATGGATGGACGGCTGAGTGGAAGGATGGATTGACGGATAGATGGACGGATGGATGGACGGATGAATGGACGGATGGATGGACTGCTGAGTGGACGGATGGTTTGACGAATGGATGTATAGCTGAATGGGCAGATGGGTGGACGGTTGGATGAACGGATGCATGGATGGACGCCTACAGCACAAGTAGGGTATTAAATAACATACACATAAATGGATACACAACATAATAGTACACAAAATATATTCTTGTATGTAGAAATGTCTATCATCTAATAAAATATTTAATATTTCTTTTTTGTTGGTTCATTTCAAGGCGTTTTGTTTTGGTTTTTGCCATTTCATTTCATTTTCACTTTAACTTATTGCTACTATTGTTGTTGGTGCTCTCTACTCTCTCACTCATCATATTTCATGCATTATAGATTATATTTATTTGATTAAATAATAGCTGATACTTTTTAGTGTAAGCTACAAGTGCCATTATCGTATTTATGTTATGATTATACATTTTCAAAGCAATAGAATAGTATTGAAATAAAAATCATAATAATAATGATGTAAAAAAGCAATAGCAGCAAAAATAGAAGTAACAATTGCAATGGGTACAAATAGATTTTTAATATTTCGTTTTATTTACTTCTTGTCGATTTGATTGCTTTTATTTTAAGGCCAGACTGCAAAGACAATAATTATTATAGATTGATAAAAGATAAGCAGAAAATAAGCAGTAAGAAAGACTATGTGGATCACAAGCAGGCAAAACGATGTATTCAATTTAGCAGTACAACTTACGGGTTGTAAGATTTCAAAAGAAACAACCTAAAATTTTCAAAGGATCTCTACAAGGAATATCTCAGATATTATATATTAATTCTACTCCAAAGTGAATTGCAATGCAATAAACTGCGCTTTCCTAAAATTGATCATCAGTCTAGTGTCGAAACAGAATCCGATCTCAATATAAAATTTCATATACTTTCTTATTTTCCGTCCATTTCAGTGAAAAAGTCATAAATTAATTAGTAATAAAACCAAATAAAACCAAAAATAGAATTCTATAGGAATCAATTAAAAGTTCTCCAATATAATAAGACGATAAATTTTTCGTTAAATAATTTATTGCGGAAAAAGAAGAAACGGGAAACTGTCTCATTTTACGTTTGCCATAAAACCGAATGGAAGTGGAAAAAAAGTTTGATGTTTACACTGGGTTATACATCAAATAATAAATTGGTTCAGAGTAAAAAATAAAAAAATAAAATAAACTCAAATAAACACTTTTGATGCTAATTTTGCAAAAAAAAAAATTTGAGAATCTAGTGAAATGGTAAAAAGAGCGAAACGGCTTTGAATCAAATTGGCTCTGGATATTTATACAATTTCAATTTTTATTAGCAAGTTATTTTAGAGTATGTCAATTCAATCGTTCCTCGATG
The DNA here is from genome assembly GCA_023089585.1 of Melophagus ovinus. Lineage (NCBI taxonomy): Eukaryota > Metazoa > Arthropoda > Insecta > Diptera > Hippoboscidae > Melophagus > Melophagus ovinus. The sequence continues at coordinate 13,853,381 of JAKKIB010000178.1, forward strand.
TCGATCGATGGAAAATTTAACTTGTAATTTTAAGAAAACTTTCAAAGTTAACTTGATCTACTTTTTAAAAATCCTGCCATCAAGGTTATAGAAAAAATAACCAATTTGATCTAAATTTCCTTCACATAAATAATTTGCCATATTTAATGGCAAAATGTATCTTGAGATTGAGTAAGATTATTCAAAAGAAAAATACTTTTTAAAATATTTTCTTAAGAAAAAATTTGAATACAAAATTTTATAAAATTTTATACGTAAGAGTGAAAAAAGTGTCAAACATTAATGATCCTTTTTTTTGAATATTTTTTTTATTAAAGATAGATTTTATAAAGAAGTAATTTGCACCCTAAAACTGTAACGTGTTCTATAGCGCAAATAATTGTACATAAAAGTTAAAATTAATCATAAATTCAATCATTACAAAATTTGTATTAATTGTATGTTTGTGTGGTCATTTGTTTTGTTTTTTCTCTTTTTTCTGATGTAAGTTTTTGACTTTGTATACATGAATGTAAATAATATGATTTAATCTGTACACGAACATACTTTCTCTATTACTATTGTAGTTACAATAAATAATAATAATAATAATAATAATAAAAATAACAAAAACAATAACAACAATTACATATTTCATTATGAGCTTTACTGTATTTATTGTTATTAAATATTTGTAGGAAAGTATGAATAAAGTAAAAGTAATGTATAAAATTCATAAATTCTTTACTCTTTCTCAGGTAATTCATAACTAACGGTACACTAATACATGAAAAATATATGTAAACATACACACAAAGTAAGTAAGTAAAGTTCTTCCCATTTGTTTTTATTTGATTTATTTATTTCTTATTATTTTTCTTGCTGTAAGTTGTTGTTGTCTTTGTAGTTGTTGCTACTATTACCGCCATTATTTAATTGTACTCCGTTTAAATTAAATTCCGCTGTTCATTTGTTTTTAAGTAAGCTGCAGACAGATATTGCTGCTGCTCAATGAAATTTCTCAAAATATAGCATTTTAAATATTCCTGTTTGTTATATCAATTAGGATGTAAAAAGAATTTCAAAAGTTATTGCATTTAAATTTAGAGAATTTCTACAGTGAACAACTTGTCTAAGTACTCTCAAATACTTCTAGAATACATTGATTTTGCAGTTTAAATGCTACATTGGTTTAGTCTACTTTAGTTAGCTTTTTATAATCATTTTTTATAATCATTCTGTTCAGAAAGTCTTAACTAAGAGAGAATGTGCAACTTCGAAAATTATTCATTAATTAAGTTTCAATGAGAAATTTATATTTGAAAATTTTGAACATGAAAAATATTTGAAAGTTTGTAGTGATTTGTTGAACCTAGCATTCTAAAAATCATTCTAAAATAATGACTTTTTTAAAAAATTGAGATTTTTAATTGTAAGTCAAAGGAGGTCCTTTTTCCCTTTGAAGTTTTTCATCTTTGATTTTTTACTTATTACTTCTTTTTCCCATAAATGCATAAATTTCATGTGTATTTCGTTTAAAATTCTTGTACCTTTCTTATTAACTTTTTAACTTTGATCAAAGTTGCAAAGTTGCTATTTTTGCTTGTTTTCTTTTTTTGAATTTCTAGGAATTTTTGTTGTTGTATAATAGAAAAAGTAATGTAACATTTAGTTATGTAAATTCGTATAAATTTATTTTAATTTCTTGATTATGCTTAATCTTGAATTATAAAGTTGAATATTTTTTGGTTTTTTATTTTATGTGTGTACATGTTATGTAAACAATTTTATAATAATTGAGCAAACGTGGAGGCGTATGAGTAATATTTAATTATACTAAAAACCAATAAAAATTTCTTAGAATGAAAAGTAAAAAAGTGAAATAAAGTTATTAAAAAAGAAGCGAAACGGCTTACAAATAATAATTTGTTGTTTTAGGGGGTAAAAATAATAACGTATGGATCAATAAGTTTTTATTTTACTTAAGAAAGGTAGTTCTTTTATATTCGCTAATTTCTTCTTGTTCAAGATTGATCATTTCAACGCCTTCTCTGATTATTCGATGCCTTATAGACAAAATGTTTTATTCTTGCCCTCAAAGTAGGCCACAAATGTTATTTTAATTTGACTTGATTTTTTTTTCATCCTGAAACTTCTTTAGGAATGGTTACAAAGAATTAATGATTACAAAAAGCTAGATTACAAATTGCTACCCAAATGTATACATGGCAGGCTGAAGAATTATTAACCGATGTGTTATAGTGTCACGTGACGAAATAATTTTTGGCGGTTACTTAAGTAACTAAACAAACAAGATATTACCAATTTCTTACTTACAAAATATATCACTTTACAATGACCGGAATAATTTTGCAGCAGCTGATGCTTGTAAATAAATATTGAGAATTGTATATAAAATGAAAATAAAAGCAAAAACATTTAAATAAACTTTTGATTTGTTTCAACTATATAACATTTCAAAAACGGATTTATTTTGTGTGATGAGAATCAAAAGAAATCGTACAAAAAAAAACAACGTTCAAATAAGCAGAATAAAAATAATTTTACAGGAAAAAAGAATCACAGAAAAACTTTCATTCATTTATAGCAGTTCTTCATCATAATTTTCTTCCAGTCGGTCAAATTGTGCTTGGCTTTTCTCTATTATAGAAAAAATTAAAAAAGAACATCCTTGAACTTGTTAGTACAGAGATGCGGAAATTAATGAAATGAAGTGAGAATAAAATGAATCAAGATTCTCACGAGAAAAATGAGTGTTGCTTTTTTCTGTTTCTAATGCTCTATAATGAAAAACAATTTTGTGGAAGATATCCACAAATGAACGACCACAAATAAATTCCAATGCGCATAACACATTTTAATAACTAATATTTTTTAAATAAATGGATAAAAATAAAATGTGAGAGTTTTTTATGTCACAATGAAAAGAAGAGAAAAATCTATCATAAAAAAAAAATAAAATAAAGTATCAAAAACCAAACAGATTGACTAAGTAAAAATATTACAATTCATGCAAATTTTCATTAAAGATATCAAAAAGTAATAGATGTGTCAACGAAGGAGCAAGTCAAAAGAACTATTGAAAAAAAATATTTATTTAACATTTTAAGAGAGACATTGTAGAGTAATATTTTATAATTTAATTCTCACTTTCTCATATTATTTTTAGTAAATTTTCATTCTCATTGTTCCTCTCATTTTTAGTTTTTCAATACTCAGACTTTAACTTTCTTTGTTCTCAATTTCATTGCTATTTCCAAATCATTTTGTAGATACTTATTTTTCATGTGTTGTAGGCAAATAGATTTTATCAAGAGTTTTCTACATTTAATTTGTGCTCGTTTAGTTTCGTAAATGATATCAAAGGTAACGGTATTGCGAAAGGATATCCATATAGAAAAGGAAAATCGGAAATATTAATAAGCAAACGAATAAACAAAGTGCCGTTTCATTAAGCGGAGTGTATGTTACGAAGAAAGTAAAAGGTGCCTCTTAGAAAAAGTTGAAACATATTTTAAAGAAATAATTACTCGATATTTCCTTTCGATTTTTATTTAACATATAGAATGTGTTATGAAATTATATAGGAATTTTATGAGAAAGAAAATGCCAAAAATAATAATACAAAAATAATAATAAAAATAATAATGTGCAATTAATATGTAAAATAAATCGTTCACGAGTGACATCAAGTAACTCATAAAAGTAAAAGTTTTTTGATGGGTTTTTATTATAAAAAATTTAATATCTAAATGAAAATTATTATAAATATTGCTAAAATATAAAAAAGATGAATAAAAAGAAATGCAAAGAAATGCAAAGTATATCTTAATGAGTTAAAATTAAATTAAAATATTGCCTACCTTTAGGCATAAACAAAATACATTTAATTGCTTTTCTTTTTACATAGAATGAAACGATGTTATTGTGAGATGAAAGCATATTATTAAGAAATCTCTTCATGCGTGTATAACATTTGTAAAAAGGAAGTAGAGTTGATGTTTTACAAGGATTAAGTATTAAAAGACGTGTGTAAATATAAATGTAAATCATTACATTTTGATATGTTATTACATGAACGCGTTAATTCATGTTAAATCATATTCATGCTACGAACGGAAGTCAAAATAAAAGCAAAGGGCTTCAAAACTTTCAAACTGTCACTAAATTCAAAATTTAATTAAAACTGCAATATATGAAATAAGTCAAAACAATAACAATAAATAAAAAAGAAAGAAGAAATGCGAAAAGAAAAAGTTTCAACTAACTATTAATTAACTTTTGTTTATTTATTTATTATTCATAATTCTTAGTTATATTGTATTTTCCTCAGAATGAAATAATAAACTTTTCTAAATAATGAAAATATTTATGAAAAGTTACCATCACTTCAATCAAATAAAGAATGCAGAAAAAAAATTTTTAAGAGGAAATAAATTTTTTAATTGAAATTTTAAAGGGCATTAAAAATTTTAAGGAAAATTTTAAAATGGAAACACAAAGTTTATTACAAATTATAAAGAATTAAAGTGGTAAAAAGATTGATTTCCCTTCGTTTTGCTGTATTTAATGTAATAATTTTTTTTTTTTTTGGGTTTTATTTTAAAAACATTTGGTAATTTTGTGAAACTATTGGAAAATTCAACTTTTATGGCAAATGGTAAGTTTTTTTTCTAAATGAATTATATATAAGTAACGCTTAAATATATTAACAAAAGATATTAATTTGGTTGAATTTGTCGCATACTAAAAGATTATGAAATAAAATGAATAGAGAAATATCAAAAAGTAATTGGAAGCGAAAAATGGTGGTTACTTAAATAAAATTCATTGTACATGGACATAAAGGCCATTCTTTTGAACATTCTTGGTGAAACAGCAACTTGTTCAATGAAATTATTAAAGTGCACTTTATAGTTATAAGAGTTTTAATAAGCAATTAAGCAATTAAGTCATGAAAATTTCTCTAAGATAAGGTATCATTAATAAAGTTACCGTCGATATTGATGAAAGCACTATTAAGAGATGTAATGGATGAAGAGATATAAATCTTTTTCTAAACTGATAATATTTGAAACAAATTCAGATTTTTCGAATCACAAGTTTTACATAAACTATTTTTATTTGTTCTATTTTACTGTTCATAATATCTTCTCTTATCCATTTCTATTCTCACTATAACTCACTACCTGCCTCCACATTACTTTTACCTCTAATTTTTTACCATCCTGCTTCTTCGCCTCGGAGAGTTAATTCATAATTGTGCTTTGCTTTGCGTAGCATTTATGGAATCTATAATGTAATTACTTATAGAAGAAGAGTTCATTCTGAACTGAAGTGAATATATAGAATATTTTATAATAGAATATTTTATGCAATGACAGATACTTAAATAATAAAATTATCTCATAATGTTTTGTTAAAATTTGTTTATTATACTTTTATTCTGTCGTTATTGTTGTTTTTGTTTTGTTGTTTTTAGATTGTTCATATTTCCCATTGAAACATATTGTTACTTGAAGATAAAAATACACAATTGATTCAAAATTTAAAATATTTTAACATAATTCATAATCTTCAGATATTTTTTAATTTAAAAAGGGATTTTTTTTTGTTTTTAATGAAAATAAGTTCTAGAAACACAATGGATAAAAGAGAGTCAAATTTTTTTGGAAACACAGTTTTTTATATAAAGATTATTCGGGATATTTGTTTGAAAAAAATTAACGTAAAATAATACTGTTCTTCCACATAAAGTTTACCTTCAAAATAAGGCGTTTCTTGAGAAGTATTTATAAATTAGAATCGATCTTGTACGTTTGCAAATATCGCTGGACTTTAGCTAAAACTATTTAGTTTGATAACAAATATATATGGTCACAAGTTATCTAACTAGGCGGGTGGACGGACATATAGATGAATTTAGAAACTGTTTCTCATGCGATCAATCTAATATATACAAAAAATTTTATATAATTTGCATAAAAAAAAACGTTAAACACAGAAAGGTTTATCTTAATTTTTATGTTGAATTATGTTACAGAAAAAAGAGCTACAAAATTATTTTACAAAATGACTTTGTAAAAAAAATGTTATAAAATAGAGAAATGAAACAAGGAAACAATGAAAGAAAATATTATTTATATACATGATTATGTTTATTTTGTGTTTGTGCTTATGCTTAAATTCATAGCAGATGTTTTTAATGAGAAGCAAAAAAAAAATAAATAAATAAAAGAAAAAGCCAAAAAAAATAAGGGAACAAAACAATAGATTAAAAATAGAAAGCAAAACATATTTGGAAAATTTTTATAAGAAAAAGAAAAATAAAACTTAATGTATTCTAAAAAAATAATAACAAAAGGAAATGCAACAAGTTAATTTAGCTGAGGGAATAATTTGAAATGCTCAACATTATTTATCATTTTTACTTAAAGGGCGCGAAGATGGTTATGAATAAAATGACAATAGCAGAATTGACCTAAAAGTATGCTGCGCAAAGTACTGTAAAAGTTTTGTAAGAATTTGTCGCTTCTTATAGAAACGGTTTTGGTTGGAAAAAGTCAAATAAAACTGTAATTGAAAAGTAGTTTATTAACTTTGGTTATGAACAACTAACATTTTATTTTTACTATGTAAATAGGCGTGGCTGTTGTTTAATTTAGTCGACTTTCAATACTAGCCTTAATGTTTTTGTGAAATCTTATAATATATAAAGTTTTTCGCGTCCAATATCTAGATAGCTATATCTAAATCCATTCCAAATTTGTGATTTTCTTTAATATTTGGAAATTTTTGTTGTGTATTACAAACATTTTGACGAATTGAAAGTGCCTCATAATTTGTTGATGATGGGTGCATTTCAATTCATTTTGCTTATTAATAAAAATTATAAATTAAATATAAAATAATTGGAAGTGAAATTGATGAAATATTTCCAAAAAAAAAAAAAAATGTAAGGATTTCTTTTGTAAATTTTTTTTAACACGAATTGAATGAAACTTTTAGACATGAAAAGTTAAGTATATTTATGGTTTTTTTTTAATATTATTTTTTTATTTATAGCATTAACTTTTAGATGAAAGAATGAAAGGAAGTCAGAATATCTTTCACACATACTTTGTAACAGTTTGGTAGTTGAATTATCATGCCAAATAATTATAAGGCATTTTAACATGAATTATATAAATTATTTAGGCTGAATGTTTTAACCCAGTTTATTATATAATTCATTTAAATATAATAACAATAACAACAACAATAAAATATAACACATTTTAAGTTAAATAGCGACAAATGTTTTCGTGTTCAGTTCATGTTTAATAAATGCCCAGTTAATAATTTATTTATTTATTTATTTTATAATCATTATACAAAACTTTAAAGCATGCTCATTTTGTTAAAGCATTTCATTGGACTGTATAAATTATATGTAAAGGCTTGATCAGAATTAAAACGGCCAAGCGATCTATAATCTAGTAAAAATTGGGAATGCCTGTTTTCCTAAATTTAAGTTTAGATTTCTATAGTCATTATTTGTACATCATGAGAAGTAAATCCTTAAAATTTTTTGTAGATATACTTATAATGAAAGGGAAGAAAATTGAAATTACTTGTAACCAATTTAATTATGACTATACAAAGATAACAAGACGAGCGCCTAAAACTATATTACTTTTTAAGATATAACGGCATTTTAACATTGCCAAAGAGAGTATTTAGGTTTTGATATGAGCCAAGAACAATTATCCTTATGTTTTTTGACTAGTATAATTGGCCACTTTAATTATCTGCCTTGTGGCATAAATTACATTTTTTTAGTTTATAAAATAATAAAACCTTTTTTCAATTATATTTCGGTGTTTGTGTGTGGGCTTGTTAATAAAATACAAATATAATATAAAATAATTAACACGAAATTTAGCAGTAGCCTTTGGTTAAAAATATTCCATTATTCTGTTAGGTTTTATCAAAGCGATTTGTGTACAATGAAAATATTAAAAAGAAACATTTTACTTGTAGGAGATGGCCGATTGCTTTAGGCCTCATAAATAAATGGTTCAGGGTGTTCATCCATAGTCTAATAAAAAGACGAAGAACAAAAGAAGAACTATATGCAAATAATGATTAACTTCATTAAAATATAACATCTCTTAGTTTTGTGTAGTCTACTTTAAGGTCAACTAAATTCAAAATGTTTGATAGGAATTCAATCAAATTGTTTCCTTTGAATCAATGTTTTTTTTATTGTTCATAACTTCCATAGATTGAAATTTTGTTTTTCTTAAAACATTTATCAATCAATATTTGACCAAAAACTTTTATAAATAAATGTATCTTCTTAAAAAGGGTGCTATAAATTATTCAGTTGCTTTGCTTTTGTGAAAAATGTTTAATATAAATTAATTATTTTGCAATTACTGAAAAGTTTCAGTTAAATATTTTAGTGATATATGGAAAGTTTTAAATAGTAAATTAATTAATTATTTAAAAAAAAATTAATTAATTAATAAAGTTAATTTATTATTACATTTAATTAATTTTCACTTTCTTTAAATTGTTACTTGATGCGCATATTTGAAAGACCCTTTACACGATATTTGCATAACGCACTAAAAATTTATGTTTATGTTACTTTTTCGTACATTGTTTTCAGTTTTTATGTTATGCTATGTTATGTTGCAAAAATTCTCCTTACGGCCATTTCATTATGCAATAGAATCAATATTATTGTGCATACGTAATGGAATGTTTGATTGAAAGCGATATATTGAGAAATATTGTTATACATTTTGTATAAATATCTACTAAAGAGAACAGAGATTGAGAGAGAGAGAGCTGGTTAAATTTCTTATGATGTTGGATACAACAAGCTTTTGCCATAGAATAGAAGGCTAATATTATCAGAAGTACAGTTTGCTTGTTATAGCGTTAAGGGAGGCGAGACTAAGACTTTGTCTTGGCTGAATTCTTATTCTCATTTAAAAGTTTCTAATGAAAAAAATTCGCAGCTCCGTATTTTTGCTTTCGATAAAAACCCGTATCGATTTTGCAAAGAAAAAAGTATGGAACAGTCGATTAGGAATATCTTATATTATTTTGCATATTTTTTGTCTATTTATTAAGAAATATACGATGCAAAAATGTAAAGAAACTCAATAGTTTGTTGTGATAGTTTCTCTAATATTGAAGAGTAATACATTAACACTACCTTTAAATACCCCCAAAATATATAATTTTGAAAATGTATAAAATTTTGCGAAAAATTGCAATGGAGAAAGTCTTTCTTAACATGTAACGTTTCTGATGAAAGTTTTAAAATGTTTTTTTTTTATATATTTTCCATTAAATTTATGTAATTTATATATAAAACGAATGGAACTCTAAATTAAATTATTTGCCATCTATTTCCAATGTAAGAATATTCCATAAAATTGAGAATATTTCTCAAATATGTGCAATAAAATATTGATATTTTATTTATCTGTGGCTCTTGCGGATTTAAAATGGTTCAAAAATAAAAAATGTGAAAAAAAAAGAAATTTTAAGCAAATATATGAATTTGGTTTTAAATTTTTAAATCTTATAATTAATTTAACAAAAAAAATTATAATATTGTTGTCTGCACTTTTCCTTAGAAACATTGTCCTACATTATGATTAACTTAAAATATTTTCTATTATATATATTTATGTAGAATTTATCTTTTTGTTTAGTCTAGTCTAGTTTTGCAATATAATTTTGGCTTAAAGTATATCTTATAAAATATATAGGCCTTAATATAATAAGAGCAATATATAATTATAGAAGTTTTTAATTAATTAAATAATTAAATGCCATTTGGATAATAATAATAATAATCATAATAAATCTCAATCAAATTAAAGAAGTAGTGTAAGAAAACAAATGTCAAACTGTTGTAGACATTTCTAAATATAATTATTATTAATTGCCACGTCATAAATATAATAAATTTTCATGTTTATTATAAATTAACTTAATTGAATTTTTAGATCTTTTGATTTTACCTTGGATTTTTCGATTGCTAGTAATATTTTATGTAATATTTCATTGTTAATAATGGATTTAAAGGTTCATAAAATAATAATAAGTGTGATGACATCAAAAGTATGGACACTAAAATTTTTTCTTATAGGTCCATTTTATTTTACTTAGAACTGACCTTCACGGAAATTCTATGAAAATATCGCTATCACTTTTAAAATATGTTTAAAAAAAACGTTAATTTAATTAATAGAGTTCAAGGATTTTGCAATATCTGCTGCTTTTCCATTTTGTTAACCCATGATTCTCTCGTTGAAGAAAGCGTGAAAGTTTTATACAAAGTTTTTGGCATCATCATGAAAGTGGAACTTCCCCAATCACACAGTTTTCAAGTTACTTTTTTTTAAATTATTTTGCAAATATTAAATTGGTAGTTATTTAAGACAAACTATTAGATCATTAAAAAAGGTTCTTAAACCACTTTGATCTTGAGTTTTTTTAAATCAATTATTATTAATAAAATTAAGCAGTAAGAGAATCAGTTGTTTAAGTGTAATACAAAGTATTTAATATTAGGATTACATGTTGGATCAATAAGGCTTCATTTTGTTTATTATATAGCAGCATTATTGATGGGCATGTACAATTTCTAGATAATAGGAATCTTTAAGAGTAAGATGCATTAAAAACCCTTATGAGAATGTTTAGTTTTTTAAGTGAATGCTACGTGGACGTTACTTGGACATAGATCTTTGATCAAGATACAAAAACTTACCGATATGCCGATATGTGATACTTAAAAAAAACATGGATTAAGGTACATCTGTTTCAAAAACAACTTCAAAACATTGCTTAGCAATCAAAAAAGTTAGATAACAAAGCTAGTTTTTTAGAAATTGTCATACTCATTGCTGTTCGGAATTTTCTTCATTAACTATGAGAGAAGTACGAACTATATCTATGCATTAATATTTCGATTGAATCGTAGACTTTTTGACCCACATATTGTATGTGCTTGTAAAATAATAATATAAGTTAAAAATGTTTTTTAAAAACATGTAATTATAGCAAATGATTTATGGAAATTATTGTATTAATCAGCCGCTGTTACTTCTTCTTCATTATATAATATATATATATATATATATATATATATATATATATATAATGTTTATTTCCTTCGTAAATTTGTATATTTTAATTGCTTTGTAAATTATAATATATGGCTAGAGATACGTAGGCAGATATTCAGTCGTTGATTGCTTCCTCGCTTTACCGTTTTACCGCTCTCAGTCAATCAGGCGTTTTAATAATTGTATATTCACACATCAAAATTTATAAAATGATTTGTTGGTGGTGGCGAAAGGAGATTTCTGTGTGTGACACAAGTACAAACAGAGCATTCAAAATGTCTGTCTGCGTGCTTCTATAAAAGAAATAAAAGTTATTAATATAAATATAAAGAGATTTTAATCGGTGATAGAGAATGAGTATGTGTCAGTGAGTGTGGTAGTCATAGTGAGAGCAGTAGGCGGTAGGGCGGTAGGCGGTAGAGAACATTTAGTTATAATTACATACATTTATTTGTCATATGGAAGGAAATAGCAGAAAAATGAGTTTCTGTTTTTTCTCTTTTTTTTTAATTTCTCTTTTTTCCTGTCTCTGATACCACAGAAAAATATCATTTCCGTTTGGTTGAATTAAAAGAATATTTAAAAAATTAATTAAATAAAGACCGTTTATATCCTGACGTGTAAAAAAGAACTTGATACAGTTTAATTCCAAGATCTTTTTGAGATCTTTTATTTATTTACGACAGTCGCAAAAGTAGATCCCACAAATAAATTGTCAATTGATCTGGCCAAGTCCATTTGTCTGTAACAAATATTTCTGGAATAGAAAACATTAAGTTTCTAATGTAATTGTGATTCAAATATTATTAGTGGTTGGTATCTAAGAGAGATTTAAAGGTGTAGATCCGGTACAATATCAAATCATAATTTATTTCTAATGGAAAATATCTGCAGTTTCATTGTAAAAATTGGCCACGTTAACACAGAAAGAGAGTTTTCTTTTTGTTGGTAGAGAATGTTTAAATATTAACTTTTGAGAATTATCTTTTTTTTTTCGCATTGTTAATCTTTTTCAAACGATCGAAAAATTCCAGTTCGATATTAAACGAACATAATACAATTAATTTCTGATCATATTTTATATCAAATTGCAAATGAAATCTTACAATTTTAGGAAGCAATTCCAAGTAATTCCTCACATATTATTTTAAGCTAATTTAAATTGATACAATTCATATAGAAATAACAAGCGATTTTTCATAGCGTTTAATTTAATTTTTTTTTTGCTTATTTCTACACAAAAAGAAAAAAATTCATCATAAATTTCACATAAATTAGTAACGTCAATAGCTATTCACAGCCAGGTGTATGCAGTCTTTATAATAATATTGGTAAAATTTCATATGAAAATTTTAGGCGTTTGTGCAAATTGTACTCAAATTATGCAAAGTTATCTGAATTTGATGTCATTTCATTAATGTTAAGCCATTGCAAGTAAATATTCATGAACTTGATAATGATGATATTTATAATGACAATATTAATAATGATGTTCATGATGATGATGATGTTGATAATGATAAATGAACATTAATATAAAGGGGCGAAACGACCATGCTTTCTGCTCTAACTAAAATACGCATACAAAAATATTATGGCATACATTTGCGCATCAATATTATATATATACTACACACACACACGCATACAACACACACACACACACACACACACACGCTTATCTATATATATACATTTGTTGTGAAAAACTTTACTAGAAAGGAAATTTCCCATAGAAATTGTTTTTTTGACATTTTGATGTAAAGTTTTCTGCAGTTTTGTTTTTCTGTTTTTTTTTACACATCATGTTAAGACAAACGTAAAGCTATGTTTTATTTTGAATTGACTGAATATATTTGGCCATATATATATATATATATATATATATATATATATATATATATATGTATACGGAGCTCTATATAGTTCTCTAGAGTTATGTATATTTTATTTTATTATGTGTGGAAATAAATGTGCGCAATCAAAATAAAAATACGTTATGCCCTACATAAATTTGTTTTTGCACGTTCTTGGTACGTTTTGATTGATGTGTTAACTATCAACTATGGCCAACTCTCTCTGTTGCTCTCCATACTTACAATACAGACAGTTTTTAACCATTATTGTTATAAATTATACCACTTGTGGATAATTTAAAGATTGCATATAAATGTATATATAAATTTTGAAAAATTTCAAGAAATATGCGTAAATTTGTTTGACCACTTTTCTTGGCCTTTTGACATTTTTTGATTTAAGTTGATTAGAATTAGTTTGCCTTCATTTTCAAAAAGTCCATAAAATTGCTTAATCAAATAAGTTTCTTTTAAAGTTTTTCGTAAAATCATTTTGTCATAGTGTCTCGGAATCAATGTAATAGCATTAGATTAAAGGTGGTTGGTATCAACTGATTGCAGAAATTTTTTAAGAAAGCTTTTACAAACCTTTTGAAGGGCACCATGCAATCTATTGCAATCTAGAGTTCAGTCTATAGCATATATTCTAAATTATAGTGATCTATTTTCTGTTTTTGGAAAATTATTCAAAACATTAGTAGTCCAGTGTGACTTCAATCGAAAACTACACTGGAAATTTTAATTTTTTATAAAATCGTTGTCATCATGATGATGAAGGTGCAAAACGATGAATTGACTTTAAAAAATAATAATATTTATACATAATATAGTTACCCTACTGTCAACTAATTCTAAAATAATTATAAATGCAAGAATTATTTTTGACATTACGGTTTCAATTTAGTTTAAATTTATTTGTGTTTGGCCGTTCGTATGTTTTGCCTCAGTTGCTCAACGCTGCCTTTGTCAACCACAGAAGGAGCACAAAGAGAAAAAAAAAAAAGAAAGGAAGTGTGAGAAAGTACAGAGTAATGCAAAGACTAAAGCAGGGAAAGTTGGAAGCAAACGAAAAAAATTAAACTTTCTCTATAAAAATTGAAATAGAAAAGTTATAAATTTATTGGTATAAAATTTCAACCACTTGTTTACATATATAAAAATCTAAAGTATACAAATGTCCATTCATAAAGAATACTTTGACCAGAATATATTTTTCCTTTAAAAAAATAAAAGAGAAAAAAAAATTTACACGACAAATATAAAGCAAAGTTATTTTTATAAAAAAGAACCAAACGAACGTGCATTTAATACATTTTCAAAACGATATATATCCATATAAAGAAAAAGAGAGAAAGAAAGAGAGAGAGAGAGAGAGAAAGACTAGTTTATTAAATGAATGCGACATTTTATTGAACATGTTTGTTCTTGTGTTTATATGGTAAGAATAATTTCAGAATCATTTAGTATGTCGCTAACCTCAAAATCCAAAAAAAAAAATTAAAAACCAAAACAAAACTAAAGAAAGTAGGTAAAATAAGAATAAAGGTAGTCAAATTTTGATTATTCTCTACCTGAAGTGTTTAAGTGTAATTTATAAGTGCGGCTTTCATAAAAAGTTTAGACTCATGTTCAAAGGGGATTTGCAAGTTAAATTTGTTTTGGACATATCCATATTTATCATCAGAAAAATGTTTCATATTGATCGGTATGTAGATGGACAGACATAGTTCAACATTTGAAATTTATAAGGAAAATATATTCTTTGTGGATATTTTATGGAATATCTGGTTAGAGCCCCTTTTTGGGTTTTTTGTCTAAACAATCGCCACTTCTGGGTATCTGTGTATTTTCTATTAAATCCTTTCAATTTAAGGCATATCTTTATCCATGAATTAAAAAGCAAATTTTGTTTAACCGTAATGCATTTAGCAATTTAAGAGAGGCAGCATTGCAGACATTCTTAGGGCATGGCCATTGATAAGCCTTCTAAAACGAACCGACTGACATTGAATAATCTTGCATCTACATCTAAGAATGGAAACGCTTACGGGCTGATTAGTGCCCTCCGTTTAACATTTTTGCAAAAAAAATCCACGGTTCTAACTTTGATGAAATTTACATTTCTTATTTGTAATCGTGAATTATGTTGAGTGCTCTCTTCCTTAGAAAATATTTCAACAAAGTTCTGAGTTCTTTAGTCATATTTTACTGATATTTAATTACATTTAAATATCCTGACCAAAGTTGATATCAACCCCCTAAAAGGCCATAAAAGTTTCTTTGGATTTATACAAAAACTTATATAATAATGTTCAGGATTAAAATCTCCCATGTAGTGTATGGCTTCTGCATATGAGCAAGGCAAGAAAATGTAATGTTATTTTATTGGTGGTTTCTTTTTTTGTATATTATTTTGAATATTATTTATGTGAAAAGTTTACATTTTTGACATAAATGTTTACATTATTTGAAGAGAATTTGTAAATGATCCCTCTGAATTCTATAAAAATATTATATAAGAGCTTTAAACGTTTCTAAGTAAATAAATTAAAAACAAAAAGTATACATTTAATGATTATTGATCGACTCATTTATTTAATTTAAAATTTAACTTGATGTGAGATACTTTTAAAAGATTTAGTGGCTACAAACATTTTATGGCACAATCATTTTAGGGCGACTTTTGAGCATATTTAACTTGGCATAGATATGACATCTAGGTACCAATTTCAGAGATAACAGACAGAAGGTTAGACAGATGCAGAATTGCATGAACTATGAAATATTTTTGAATGGATTGGTATGATAAAAAATATAACCATAACAAACTTTTCGGGCAAAATTTTCTATACGATGGTCAAGTTGAAGGTTTTTATGTACTTTATAAATGTTAACATGGCCTGATTTTAATTTTCATGCTACCACATTAATTATGAAACAAATTCTATCTCTCTGTGATACAGACTTAAAGCCGTCATTATTGATATAGGAGATTTTAAAAAAGTGCTTTCAATTGTAAAGTTAGTAGAAAAACGTGCCCACCAAATGCTATACCTTTTTTTTGCACACATAAATTAAAAAAAAGAATTTCCTTTTTACAAGTTAAAATGAAAGTGAAGTCTATCGTGAGTGAGGTAGGTTTGTTCTAAAAAGAAGGAGAAATTTTCTAAATTATTTGATGGTTATTATACACGCACATACAAATATATATATATATATATACACATATACATAGACATACAAATACATGTACAAAAATTAATATAAGTTTGTTTACTTTTTAATAGGAAACTTTGAAAGCATCTGACATGAAAAGTGTTAAGTCTAACATAAGCTGAACATGACATCAGTTTATATTAAGCATTTATTATGGTATATAAAACTTCATATCGATATATAATATTGTAATACATTCTATAATAATATATTTGTATATATATGTGCATTTTGTATAATGTGTACATAAATTGTATGAAAATTATTTCTATAATAATTATTAAAATAGCACCACAAGAAAACTGAGACATACAAAAAAAAAATCAAAAACAAAGTGGAGTAATTTCATTGAAGGGCAAAGCAGAGAGAGCGAGAACTGGAGTTATCGGTAAAATAATTCAATCCATTTGTTATAAATCATCTCACTTTAAACAATGGAGTGGTCGATAGAGTGATCCGTTTTGATTTTTGTAAATCGTTGTATTTTGCAGAAAGGCTTTAACTGAGAACTTTTGACATTAATTATAAGATTCCTCAAGAATAAAACCGTTTAATCTAAACTTCATATGAATTATTTAGACTAGATACAATCGGTCCATTTTTTTTGGAGGCTTTTCCATAAACTACACCTTTCCAGAGTTAATATATCTTACTCTCTTGACTTTTTAGTCATTCTTTCGGTTGAGTTATAAGGCGCCTTTATTTGACCAAAGCGGTCTTACTTGGCTTTGCTGTCTCTTATTTTAATTTAATGATGCTTTTAAGAATCTTGGGAATATCTTTTGAAATAGGTAGATTAAAATAAAGCAAGTGAAGATTTTAAATGAATCCTTATATTTTTTTCATTAAGCCAAGTCTTTTAAATGATTTACCTAACTTTTGCTTAATTCTTAAGTTACCAATATCATCATAGTTATTGTCTATAATTTACAAGTATAAAGGACAATGCCTTCTAAAATACTTTATACAGCATTTTATTAATAAAACTATGAAAAGATTTATACATTATAATAATAATAATTATGATAATAATAATAATAAATAAAGCTTAAAATTTAATGACTTACAATTATAAAATCTTTTAAATAAATGAAAATGAAAGACTAAAATCATTATAAAACGTAACAATTTTATGCTTTTAAGGATTTCTGTGCCTTTATAGTTCTACGTAAATATATATTTAAAATGAAATTATGCTTTGACATTAAGTTAAAACAAACTTAAGTAGTGCCTTTGATGTAAACTGATGTAAACTTTTAATTGACATCTTTTGATTATAGAGATTGCATTAAGTTAAGCATAACTTAGCAGTGTTAATTACATGGCATTGAAAGAATTTAGAATTTGAAGATCATTTCATAAAATGAAAATTTAAAATTATCAAACTTTTACATAATTATATACATTTTCTATTGAACGTGTAAATATGCTCAAGGAATAATATTTAGTTTTGTACTTTTTTTTGGTAGTCGTGGATTTCCTGTGAAGATTATTGGTATAAGGATATATGATGATATGACGTGAGACAGGCCGACAATTTATTGTAGCAATCGATTTAGAATTATATTCTGAATCGATTTAAGACTGCGTGTGATTACTTCCGTCCGTCTGCCTTTTCATGTGTGGTCACTATAAAAATTTACCTAAAAGTACAAAACAGAATTCGAGAGATATTTTAATATAGTTTAGTAGATGGACGTTTTATGGTGCAAAATTTTTAAGATCGGAGAATTTTTATAATTATTCCCCATATAACGCCATCGAAAATTCGATTAAAGCTCAGGAAATGATCCCTTCAAGCATATCTCCCGTAGATAAGCAAAAAAATGAGGTGAAAGAGAAGGAGGGAGATATAGGTTAAAAATTAAACAGAAAATAGAGAAAAGAGGGTGAAAGGTAAAGACAGACAGAGTGAAATAGAAATGTATTGAGAAGAAGAAAAAAAAGAAAATAGAAGTGCAAGACAAAGAAACGAATGCAGTTGCCACGAATAAGAGAACTTAGAGAACTAAGTTTCCGATAGTCATTTACTTACTTAGTTTTAGAAAACCTCTAATAAACACACTTTTAACTTTCTATCAAAAAAGTGCATTATTTTTGCAACGTAAATTTCTTAAAAAAAACAACGCGAAACTTCTACAAAAGTACATAAAAAAAAAACGAAAAAAATGAAAGTAAAGAAAAAAAAGTGAAAACAATTATTATAAGGGTTATCGTACACGCCACCATAAAAGTCTGAGCATAATGTCGCGATGCTATTAAAGTACTTTGTCTTTTACCTTCTCTTTTTGCTTACTATTTTTTGGCTTAGAAATCTCTCGTTTTTTGTTGTATTTCTTAACAATTTGACTTTCATTCCATTGATTCCGTGAATTCCACTATCATTATGGATGGAATTTCAAAAATTGCCTAAATTTGAGGAAATTTATTTGTTATTTTATAGATCTTGACGGGCTCTCGCTTTAAACTTCGCTCATATCGCTTCGTTATTAACGATAGTGGGATCAATTTTCGAGATGTCTTGGCGGAATTTGTTAAAGAGCCGTACTTGATATTAAAGAATGAAATACATTGAAACTAAGACTTCGCTTTCAATTCGTATAGAATAACTTTTTCGATCATATGCCACACTTTTAAAATGTCAGATAATTCAATGAAATTTTGTAAAATCTACTTGAAACTTTTGAATGGCATTGTTTTTAAAAAAAAAGTTTTATGCTGAAAAATTCATTTTTAGGCTACGAAGAATTTTTTCGAATTGTCTCGATTGGCTGCATTATCTAAACTGGTACCGTCATTCATTTGGCAATATTGCTATTTAAAGTTCTTTTCTCTTTCGCTCTTGGATTTAATTGTAGACTTAATTGTAGAGTGCCTTAATAAATGGCTTAACTTTTTATTCACTTTCGTTCACTTTGTTTTTTTTTCTTTCTCTTGCTTTCTTCGCTTTTCTTCTTTTGCATTGATATATTGCTTCTATCTTGTCGATCTTTGCTTTGTTTAGATATCAGTGCAAGAATTTATGTTATTTAGATTTTACTTTGAGTTTTTTATTTTTTATTTTTATTACATTCGTTGTTTTTGTTTGTGTTTACTTTGCTCTTTCTGTTTTGGCCAAATATATTTGCTTTCTCAATACTTTCTTCCTTACATTTTGTTTATTTACTTGCTCATACATACACGCTATTATGTTGGTAATGTATGTATGTATGTGTGTATTGTCTATTTGGCAATACATAAAAAAAATCGTAAAATCCTTTATTTATTGTTTTGTTCCTGTCAATTTTTCTCTCTTCGTCTTTTTCCTCATTAAATATTTTTCAGTTCTTTTCAATTGTTTTTTGCTTGTTCTTGTATGAAAATGCCAAAGAAAATTAAAACATTTCGCAAAAATGTATTGAAATATGTTCTACACATACACATACATACACACAATTACACATATATACACAAACCAATATCACCAATGTTAAATTATTAGATATATTGAAAATTGTCAGATCGGAATGGAATGTGAGCAAGTAATTTGGGTTGACAGCGTTGATTGTGTAAAAATTTCTGCATTTTAGATTAAGGCAAAAGGGAAAGTAATTACTGCTTTTCCCTTTTTTTTTTTTTTGTTATTTTTTGTAAAGTAGTGGAATTTTTTTATTTTTTTGATGCTTGATTTATTAAATCATGAAAGCCGACATGTTGCCATTGAGAAATTTGTTGAAAAACATTAACATCATTCAAACGTCATCTCTAATGAATTTATTAAGACTAAAGGTTGACTTTGTGGTGGGCCATCTTAAGTCCAAGTCGTGAAAAAGTAGATAACGTGTGAGAAAAACTGGTAGAAGTTTTGAAAAGATTTCTACATATAATTAAAGTGAATGATCCATATGTGGTTAGGATAACAGACATCTTTTAGCATGCCATGTGTATAAAAACGCAAGGCCTATAATAAAGCCCTGCTTTTCGGACAATAAGGCATATGCTTGCCATAATACCAAATGTCCACCTGATCGCGAAATTTGTCATATAAGCCTTACTCCCAAATACAAAAGTCAACTGTTACTTACTGTGTTGATGCAAATTTTCTGAAAAGTTTAATCTAGACTTTCTGATTCCTCATTCTAGTCATGACGATTTTATAGGCCACAATAAAAACTAATTTAGAAAGTGTTCATCTATAAAGTTACATTTAGAAAAATCATATATTGGTTTTAAACTTACCTTTAACTCTTCAAGAGTTCCATTTAAACTTTATCTATTTAGCAAAAGATTGCATTTTAACTATTAAACTAGATCTGCAAATTAAAAAGATGGTCATATGAAAATTAAGGCCGGATTTGCATTGAACGAATGTTTTTTTTTAAATTTTTTATTTCAATTAATTAATTTTACATGTAATGTGTACCGTGACAAAGTGTGTACAAAACAAAATATTGTTTGAAAGTATCAATGCTTGTTAAAGAGAATAATATATGTATGTATTATATATAGATGTATATTTTATTCAGTCATATTGTGAATTCAGAATTCAGTATTGTTGATATAATTAGCAATAATATTCTTTGCTGTTGCCACCCAAATGGACTCTACCACCAAGTTTACCAACATTATAATTTTTACCACGGCGGCGTGAACGTACACGATGACTAGGATTTAAAAGATTTATTTGTGGTGTATATGGCAATTCATTAATATCAAATACATCACTGGCTTCCGATAATTGACTTGAATAATCATCCTCATCATCGTCTAAATCATCCTCATCCAAATCGTCATCCAAATTCGATAAATTATCTAACCTTAATGCATTATCATTTCCCATATTATCCACTAACATATTCAGACCATAATTTTGATTCAATTTATTTTTATTGAATAAAGCTATTCCTTTATCCATAGCGCCCGTTACATCCAACATTACCAAAAAGAATAACATTGCTAAACTGAAGCGTAGCAAATAGAAGCCCTCATAACGCATCCAGGTCGATATTAATGGTACACTATTATAGGAGAAATTATCATTAAAAACGCGTAGATATTGACCTAGGAAGCGGCAGACGTAATTCAATAGTCTGAGGCATGGTAACCAAAATTGGCGCATCATTATATCGGCCGCATATAAAATTAATATGAATTCCACAATGAAAAATAGAAATCGCCGTATAAATGGAAACTTTTTCGGATAGAGCAGGCGTAATTTGGCGAAAGTACACAATATTGAGAATATGAACAATGTTGAGGCACAATTGGGCTTTAAGCCCGGTGTTGTCGTATAATTTAATTCAATGATACTAATACAATTAAAATGCATAAATGTACCCACACTTACGATAATTGATGATTCGATCGCCTCCTTGAAACCATTAAAATGGAATTTCGAGATTTTCGGTGGTGGCCTCTTGTCAAATTTTTCACCAACCATTTTCGCCATTTTTCTTGCGTGCATGCTTCCCGTTTTTTTAAATTATTTATATTAGATTATAATTATTTTATAAAATTGTGGTATAATACAAAAAAATAAATTAATGTCAAAGTGCAGGGAAGGAATTTTTTTTTATTTTCCGTTGCAGATATAACTGAATAATTTTGATTTTCTATTTTATAAATGAGTCAAACTTGATAGAGAACTTAAACAGTGTTAAGAAAAAGAATATAATTGAAATCATACATACACACACATACATTTATATGTACATACTCATTTATATAAAATGACAAAATTTTCAAATAATAATTTGATAAAAAAATCAAAAGTTTTCAATTTCTATAAACAAAGTAGTTAATGTTATTATATTGGATCATATAAAAAAGTAACATATAATTTTAGATTATAATGTATGTCTGCTTTGTAATTAATAACCCTAAATACGTTTTAATATTTTTCCAATAAAAGGGACGAATCTTAAAGTTCTTAAAATAGAGAGCTTCAAACTTTTGATAGCAAAAGAATTCCGTTTTAAGCCAAATACTTTTTTAAGTTTTAAGAAATCGTTGTCTGTTACTCACTACTTATGAAATAGAATTTTATCAAGGCTAACTAATTATATATAATTCTGGAATCAGTGTAGTTGTGGTCCTTCTTTGATTTGTTGTAAACCTTTTTTAAATTGCTTGACCGATATACCGTTTGATAAATTGTACGTATAAATTTAGCATCCATTTTTTTGATATAATGCTCTAAGAGTTTTGTAGAAACTAAGTTTGTAGCAAACCGTTTTTTTGCTGGTTTTAGAATATCTTAAGTATTCCAGGGGCTATGTGAAGCTGTTTAAGTGATATAAGAAGGGTTTGTTGAATAAGAATAAGATGATTAATAAAACATTTAATTCACCGGAATAAATTGATCGCTGATTATTTAGCTGATGGCAAACATTCTAATTGAATAAAATTTTCTAGGTAAAATACTGCCGAATATTTGACAGTCGGTTCTTCAGGACTTTAAAATTTTGCTTCCTTGTTTTGTTTTATATACAAATGGTAATAAATTAAAGTGAAATGTACGTTTCAATCTTTTTAAATTTCATTGGACAAGAGAGTCATATTTAAATGTAAGAAAAATTTTATAATTTTTAAGAAGAATCAAGAAAATAATAATATTAATAATAACGAAAAGAAAATACCAACAAAACTTATTATTAATATCAATTTAGTAAATATATAAAAATATATGCAAAATGAAATGGAAAAAAAAAGTTATAAAAGCAATAAAATTTTTACGACACTCAATTAAAATTAGAAGTGTAGCAAATGATGCTGATTTATATGTCGAAATATAAATTGTGACAGAATTTTGTGCAATTTCTTTTTATTCTAAATTTATTTTTCTGTTAATGGAAAATAAAAAGACATATATACATAAAATATATATATACATACAAATGTAAGCATATTAAAAGTGGACTTATAAAATTGTCTTCATCTCAGTAAGATTGATGCAACAACAATTACAATCACAATTATATTAATACTAATAATAAAAACTTTGCTTTAATGGTCTTTAATTTTTTTGACATTTTCCTATTATTTTATATAAAATATATATTTTATGGGTTGGTCTAAAAGTTTTGGATAAAGTAATTTCAGTGTCTTTACAAAACATTTTTTGCACGCATTTTTTTAAATTTTTTTGGAAATTTTTATTCCATAAACTTATAGGAAAAGCATTTGAAAATATTTTTATGTATATTAATGTATCTTTTATGAATTCAAATTAAGGTAAAATTGCAATATTTCAGTTTTCTGTTTCTTTTTCTTTGACGTCTTCAGTTTTTACAATTTGTTCATATTTATTCACATTTTTCGTTTATAAAAATTATTAACAATAAATAAAATATTAAATATTGAATATTTAAAATAAATAAATAAAATAATATTTTGCCGTAATCTCTTTTAAAGTGCTCCAAAATAATTTGTTTTTGATTTATGGATTATATTTTCATTAATTAACTTAACATTGAATGTTCTTTTTAATTTTACTTTTAGAAGATCATTCCGAGGATTATTTCATTTTATTTCAATTGTGGTAAAAAATAAATAATATTTGCAGCTCTCATGAATCAATAAAATTTTATAAGATATTGCCCCTTTTTTGTGATGCCCTTAATTTCAATTGGCTTTAAAGGTTTCTGTTCGTTATTCAACTTTGATATTTTTAATTGTTTTTGAGAGAATATATCTTTTTTTAATCATGATCCATAATTTTTCTTCTTGCTTGATTTAAGTTCTTAAATTTTCGATATATAAAGTTTTTAAATATGCCTAAAATGCTGCTTTGCAAGAAAAAAGCGATTTTCAGCACAGAATAAGGATAATAGAATAAGAATAATAATAATGATAATTATGGCAGAGAAGGAAAATATTGCATAGATTAATTTTTTATTTCTTCATCTATTTAATAATGAAGCACGTTTTTAAATGATCAAGATGAAAAACACCGAGAAGAAAAGAAAAAAAGCCATCAACATATTTTAAGCAATTTAAAATTAACAAACTCGCTTGTTCTTCTTAATCACTTCATTTTTTCACCTATTTTGTTTTGTCTTATAAATGAATGTAATCTTTGAAGCATTAAATGTCCAATAAACTGAATGACTGAATGACACATGAAAAGACAGACAGATGGACATAGTTTTTAACTGACATTTGACAATTTGCCACTTATTAAAATAAAATGACTAAATGTACAAAAAATGAAAAAGTATTTATATACATACATACATATATATATATATATATATATATATCTGTATGTACGTATGTGTGTATATATAATTAAGAAATAGAAAATTGAGGGAAGTATAAAAGTTATTTAAAATATAAGGAGAGAAAAAGGACTTGACACTATTATTTTCTAAAGCTTAGCAGCAGAGCAAAGAGAGTTTGAAGTAGGCAGAAGCAAAATGGGATGGAAAATTTCGGAGACGATAGAATTTAATTAAGTACTGTAAGATAGAAAATGGCGTATAAGCGATATAAAAATCATTATAGAAATTATAATAAACAAGGCAAAGTCCTCTCTCACACTGCACTTTCTGCCTTCTCAACTAAACAAATTTAATTCCCAAAAACAAAAAAGGAGTAATGGTAAAAGAAACAGAAAGTAAACAATGGAAGTAATAAGAGATAAATATTATATAATAATAATGAAGTAAGTTTAATTAAAGTAAAAACCAAATTAGAAATAGTTTGAAATGGCTTGAACAATAAACGTAGACACGAACCGTCAAAATATTGTATTCCATTTGACAATACTTTGCGTAAAAAGTTTTGAAGTCGCTTAGCGAGAGCGATTGTTTTCCATCCGTTCGGTTTTAAATTTTCGTTCAAAGTAGGTCCAAAATTCTAAGGATAATGTCGAAATTTCTGGATGAAGCTTTTATTTGTTCTATAATGTTGATATCGTCCTATTTGCTAGCAGTATTTTCTGATCTACTATAATGAAATTATGAGCTTCCTCAAAAAATGATTTATACCTCTTGGCCCAGTCCACTTTTTCCCAAATTTAGTCAAGCATATCAAACTTATACATGCGAAATGAGCAGTTTTGTATATTTTGTATATGACTCCATTTGATTCACTCTCTGTCTTAATCATTAAACTCAACTGATCAAGACGGACAGACTGATGTGCAACAACATGACATTGTTTAATATTTTACTACTAATAGAGTTCATAATTTCCTATTACTTTTCGATATTGTAAATATCTTGTTGAGATGTGCATGCCTTAATTTCTGGTTAGTAGCATTTAAAGATAAGAAGCAATTATTTTTAGAGAGTTTGCTCAATTTTTATGCTAGAAAAGTAAAAATTACCATTTTTTTAGGATGCTGTTGCTCCTGTTGCTGTTGCTGCTGCTGTTACTGCTGCTGTTTATTATCTGTTCTGAAAACTTTTGTTGTTATTGTTATTGCACTTTGCTGTTGATTTTCTTAGGAACGTATTTTACTTTTATTAATTTATAAAGAAACGAGAAAAAGAAATCAAGACAATAAAAGAGAAGAAGCCCAAAAAAGTATACAACAAATTTCTTTTGAAAGCGATTGGCTCTTAAGGGAGAATTTTCAACTAATGTCCCCATAAAAGTACTCTTTTTTATGCATCAAATAATTTATTCAAGTAATTGAGGATAATTTGGAAACAAAATTGGCCATCTATATGCCTTTCTAAAAGGTTTAAGACTCAACGTTTTAACTTGTTTTCTATTCAAATTCAAATTTCTACTTGTTCTACTTAAACTCTTCTTTTTTTTTTTTGAACTTTTCCCTTAATTTCATAGCTAGATTAGTTTAGATTTTTTATGGGAACAAAATAACAAGAATTGTCCTTTATTTTTCTATTCCATGTTGGCAAATAAATGAACAAACAAAAAAAAAATTAAGAAAACAAAAGAAAACAAAACATTGCACAATAATGTAACAAAAGAAATGAATAAACAAATATTGTTGTTGTTCAGATTTATAGAAAAGAAAAAATAAAAAGAAGAAGCACAAAGGGTAAAAGTCAGCCCCTTTCATTTCATTTCTTTCCATGTTAAATTTACCACAGAATTTGCTGTTTCGTTTATTGCAAAGTATTGTTATAGGCTGTTGCTGTTGCAGCTGCCTCTATACTATTGCCATCATTATCTTTATCTTTTTCCTTTGTGCCATTTCCACGATATAGAATTTCTATAATGCTTTGTATAGAGAACACAATAATAGGACACTTTATATATTTTATGTTCCATATTCTACGATATTGACTATTTTATTCAATGATGATCACAGATTCCGGGCCAGGTTAGATTAGGCTAGGTCAGGCCAGGCTAGGCCATGTCTTAATATTTACTTATCTCCTGTTTGCTTTATTTAGACTTTATCTCTCTTCCTATAGAAATTATTTTGTTTGTCTACCAAAAATTTAATGAAAGGAAAGGAAACAACTTTCAATAATAGAGAAAAATAATAAGATAACAAAATTTTCTACTTTATTTTTATTTGAATGGATAGAACGTTTTATAGACTTTGTAAAAACCTCAATTAAAAATGCATTATAAAATGTTTGCTCGCACTTCTGTTTGTACTCAATTTTATGATCTATATGAATTGTTTTAGAAAATAGTGTAAATTGATGTAGATGTTTGTGGCACCAAGGTAAGCTTAAACTCGATTGATTGGGCTTTTTTTATCTCTTTTGAAAATTATACTTTTTTACTGCCTTAATTAATTGTGAATGGGAAAAGCGGGCGAATCGAAACAGTATAAATTTTTTTGTGAAGAATAGCTTTCCATTTGTTTCAGTTTTTCAGTCTAAGTAAAACCATAAATTTTTGCTTAAAAAGACAGAATTTACACTAAAATATGGGCACCTCCTTTTGCCAATTTGGTCGACATCTTTTTTCGGCTACCAGAAGAATGTTTACTATACCCAGATAAACGGATAGACGGACATATGGACGGATGGGCAGACATGTCTAAATTGATGAAAAATTTGATGTTGATTAAAAGTTAATATATTTTATATGGTTTACAATGCTTACTTCTAGGCGTTACATATATAATGACAGAATGCATATACCTCCAAGCTTTGGGTGCTAGGTATAAAATAGACATTCAGTTGATAGTTGATAATTTTATTGATAGGCATGAATAAATATTCAGTGCTTTATTCAGATGTAAAAAATTATGTTGCTCATACTAAAATTGTTCTTTGGGGCTGTTTTTTTCTTAACGCTTTGCTGGTATACAGCCAATGATTACGCTGATTGAAACAATGAACCCCAAAATTCTGCACTCTGCCGTTGACTATTTCTTCCAACGCATTGGAAACTTTTTGTCCGAATAAAACACTTAACTATTGAAAGTAACCGAAAAAATTAAAAAGAAGTTAAAAAAAATTATTCAGGAAATAACAAAGGAAATGTGATTTAAAGCAAATAAAAAAAAATCTAGCAGACCACAAATAAAAATAATCCATAATGTAAGAATATAATTGGCTTGCATTGAGGATAATGGGCGGTATCTGCCTCTCATTCATTTGAAATCAGTTTTTATGTAAAAAGCGTGGATGAAAATTCAAAAGATAATAATTATGAAACTTAAGGTCCAATCTCATAAAAGATTTTACTGCCAAATGGTATATGAACATATACATATATACATATATAAAATAAAGAAAATTACATGAAAGCAAAATAAGTGATACAAATACGCCAGGAAAAAGAAATCAGTTGAAAAAAAGTTGCTTGAGAGAAGAATGAAAAACGAATTAAAATAGCGCCAAGTGAGCTGCTTCTCATGCATGGAGAATGTTTACTTTTATGAAAATATATTTTTATGTTTACTTCGCTGAAAGTTGAGTGTTTGCTTTTGTTTGTTCATTTTGTCTTAACGTGTGTAACATCAAAGTAAAAACGACGTCAAAAAAATTTGAAAAATGTACATCTTATATAATTTAGGATGGTGTGCTGTAAGGGCAAACATAAAGCACCTTAAGTCTGAACTTTTATGAGTAATATAGAAAAATTGGATAAACATCACTCATGCCAGTCAAAATTATGTTGCTCCAAGAAAACCTTATCTAAAATGTTGGCCAAAGCAAGCCTGTTTAGGCGTACCAGATATATATTTCTAATTGAACTGAGCCCTCATCAAAAGCCAAAAAATACTGAAAAGTTAGACTGTCAAAATTTTACTTTAGCTAACATTGATTTTTTGACTTCTTTTGTGCGAGTGATGTTGCTGCCTTGAGTGGTATTAATAAATAAAAATTATTTCATATATATATATATATATATATATATATATATATATATATGCCTGGCTTTGTGTGTATATATGTGTACATAAAAATAAAAATGTTATGGCACTCATTTCGGAATTTCTAAAATCATGTGAATGCATGCTGAAACAGCGTCAGGGGATTCCATTTAAAATTTAACGCTTAAAGGATAAAAACAAACCAGGAAATTTATTATTTCATATAACACATGACATACACATACAGACACACCTACATACACAAATACATTCATACAAGTCTATACGAAAATGGCTATCTCTGCCATATAATGAAATTCTTATCTACACATGAATTACACAAAAAAAAAGTAAAACGAAGTCAAAATTTGCAAAAAAAAAAAAACAAAAAAGAGTGAAGTAAAAAAAAATTAATGAAATAAAATAAAAACAAAAAGAAAATGGAAAGAGATTATTATGTTGTTAAAATGCAAACATATATTCTGAATGCATTTGTAGAAAAAAGATCAACGAAAATTTCATTCAAGATGCCGCGATACAATTAACCAGATGATATAAAAAAAAAGATGCAAAGAAGAAAAGCAAAAGGTAACTGTTGTCCGTCTTCAGTTATTATGTTTTATAGAATTTTATGTTTCCTGTTGTTCCTTTCATTTCCTTTCCGTCACTTTTAAGGAAGATTCTGTTTTTAATGCGCTGAAAATGTACCTCAAAATGTTTATTAAAATAATCATCATTAAGAAAATTATGTTAAAATGAAATTGGGTATTAAAATAATAAAAGCAATAAAAGAAATAGTGCTTAATAAGGGAAAAATAATCATAAGGAAAAGAAGAAAAATTAAGCACATAAAGGAAAAGTTAATAACACTAAAAAATAAGCTACGAAAACAATGAAAAAACGTCTTAACAAAATGAAAATACAAAAAGTAATAATTTTTATAAATTTTTTCTTGAATGGTTCTTACATTGTCTGGCAAGAAATAAGGGTTCTATTAGACCAGGAAAGCATCGGCTTAATTGAAGGTAGGCTTATGTGTCATAAGTTCCATGAACATGATGGCATCCAATTGTAGACTTAATTGTGATGCCACGTCATCGCCATGCCGTGGTAATTAGTGGTATTATAGTCGGCTTTGCCATGGCTGTAGGGTTTATAGCGAGGAAAACTAATTGTTTGAAATTGCCTAACTAAAACGCTAATGAAAGTCTAAGGGGCCTTGTGCTATAAATTTGATGTAGGGGTAAAAGCTCAACTCTCCTTTAAAGTGTAAGTTTTTTTTTATATAAAGTGCAATTACAGCTTTAGAAAGATTTAGAAAGGGCGGCACTGCAAACAATATGCTTGGGCATCAATCCGAGCAAATTGTCCATACGATAAAGGGCTTCGTGGCAGGTGCTCATGTAAAACACCTAGTGTATTGAATTCTTTTTGAAAAATGCTCATAAATTGATTGAGTAAGTGAAATTTAAGATTTAATTGTTCAATTTACATGTACAATTTATGAAGTGATGCAAATCGCAACGAGAGCGATAGTTTGTACCCCATCAAGTTTACTTTGATGGGGTTCAAATGTAAAAGCAAGTTGCATAAAAAAAGATTATAATTATCTTGTTATCACTGGTGACCCTTATCTTATTAACCAAACAAAACAGTTACATTTGTGTATTAAAATTTTAACAAATAAATTTTAACAAAAAAAGCATATAAGTATTTGACACTTGTCAAGTTACCGAAGTTACATTTCTGTTTGGTAAACATTTGAAGAGTATTAAACTAAAAAAGAGCTTGTCAAGTTTTCATTTTTAACTAAATGAATAATCATTCAGACATCTTTATTTTTGTTTTTATTTATTTATTTATTTCTTGTAAATATTTAATGGGCCAAAACTGATGCTTTTTTCTTTTTAACTTTACTAAACAGTTAAAAGATACAGTTAAGATACTTTATAAATAAAGATAAAGTGATTCAATTATTTTGAGATTTAATGCTGCATCTAAAAAAGGTTAAAAATGGTTGAGGTAAACAATTTCAGAAATTAATGTCAAAAGTTGGATGCCAAAAAAATGCCAAAAAAGTTAATAAAGAATTAAAAGGCTTAAGAATCTTTTAATTAAAAAAGAAAAAGTCTTGTTACAAATACTTTTCCTTTTTAATTTTTATTTTTAATATTTATATGGAGACACATTTACACATAGAATTGGAATATCAAGTGGTCAAAGCGTCATATCAAACTAAAGCAATTAAAAATGCTCATGTCAAAAGTCTAAGTAGTTTTTTTTAAAGCATCAATATTTTTTGAAAATATTTGAATTTCTTATAAAATCACTTAAAAAAAGCAACAAAAAGAAAAAGAAAGGCATTGATAGAAATATAATCGGTCATGGCAGACTCCTAAATACCTTACATCACTTTATTTCCTTAAAGTCGTTTAAATGTTTGTAATAATAATTTCTAAAGTTAAGAAATTACAAAAATTTTAAAATTTGAATAATTAAAAAATTTTTTTATAAAGCAAGGTATGTAAAAAATGGATCGATTTATATGAAATTTTCCATACTTACTTAGTCATGCTACAACAATTTTCTTTACACAATCCAAAAAGTGGAAATTTTTCTCATATAAAAAAGTTCTTTTTTTTTTGGAGAGTGGTCGTCAAAATTTGACACACGCTATCAGACCAAAATTTATTCAAATATTTTGCAACAGCGGCTTGTCCTTTACTAACACAATTACATGGATGGACAACAGAAGGACAGAGGTATGGACGAACGAGCATGTAGACAGACGGAATGACAAATCAAATCAGTAAGGACTGATTTATATTGAATCAAAAACTGATTCCTAATCAAATCGATGGATCCATTTCAAACTCTTGTGTGTTACATACATTCGTTTAAAACTAATTTTACACTTTTCTTCGTAAATGATGCCGGATGTAGTGATATCGGCATTTCACATCTTCACATAATTTAGAAAAAAATTTTTTGTTTCTGTTTTTTTTTTTCAAATTTATTTTTTTACTTGAAAATGCAATTTGATATTATCGTATTATTTTACATAATTTTTAGTTTTTTTTTCAAATTTTCAAATTTGAAGATAAATATTTCAAGTATGTTTTGCCCTGGTAATTTTTTGATTTGTGATTTTGGATTTTTTAAATTCATATGCTTGACTTCATTTTATTACCGTTGGCCGTACCCAAGAACAACGATAACAACAAACAAGAAGAAGAAGAAGAAAATGAAGTATAAAAGCATTTTGCTCGATTTTTTATTGTTGTTGTTCTAGTCGTGGTTTGAGTTTCCTGTTCTGTTCCGTTTTGTTGCCGTGTTTTATTTTATGTTTTCCGTTCATCTGTTTTTTTTTTCTGTTTCTTTGTTTTGTATTGCAGTATTTTTTAAATTTTCATGCAGCCCGTTGTTTCTTGTTTTTTCTTCTACTTCCTTGTTCTTATTTTGCTTACTTGGCTCGCTTAAATATAAAATTTGGTACTTTCTCTGTTTTCATTTTCATTTACTTTGAGTTGTATACTTCTTGTTCTTTTTTTTTTCTTTTTGTCTTTGTTTTGTTCTGCTTTTTCCTTTTTGTTGTGTAAATACTTTCCTGTTGAATACTTTCCCAATGGGTGCTCCAATTTAAACTGTTCTTTTATTATTTCTATATCTAAGATTGCTTATACAAATACATGTACCTATATGTATATATATATATATATATATATATATATATATGTATGTGTGTATGTGTCTATATGTTCTTATACATGCATAGATATTTCGCATATATGCACATTCATTTTGTATACACATAAATTGAATTATCCTTGATTTTATTGCATTTTTTATTCAACCCAAAATACGTTCAATCACAAAATACACTTGCACTAACATACACATACATATATATGTATGTATGTACGTATGTATGTATGCATGTAAGACATTGTTGCTAATTCTAGTATCGTTCTTCTCCTTTTTTAATATTACTATTGTTGTTGTTATTATTATTATTATTATTATTATTGTTGTTGTTATTGTTAGAGGGTACGTGCTTGATTGCATTCATCAAAAATTTCACTTGAAATTTTCCAGTGGCTTTTTTTCGCCGCTTATTTTGATATTTGTTGCTTGATTATATTGCTGTCATTGTTTTTGCTATTGCTGCCATTTTTTCTGTGCATTTTATTTTTTGTTACATTGTATAAAATCTAAGGAAGAAATAATAATAGCATTAAGAACATTCCTTCATACAAACAAAATCTAAAATATAAAATTTTAGTTGTCAAAGCTTTTGTGCTAAAATTTTTCAATTGAACATTTTATTTACGATTATTTTAAGTAAATACTTTTTTTTCTTCTACATTTTGAGCTATGAGATTGGGACAGAAAAGAAACTTGACAAAATTTTAAAGATTTATTATAAATGAGTTGAATTTGCTTATTTCAAATTCGTTCCGAAAGTTCCTCGTACATTTATTGAATTTTTTTTTTTCAAGGTCTTTAGGTTAAGTATTTTAGAAGAGAATTTTTTTTAGGATTTGCAATTCGGTTGCTTTGAATCTTTTTTAAAAAGAGTCTTCAAGAGAGATCTTACAATTTTGAATTATCTTATAATCAAATAACGGTTGTATTATGTTTTTAAAAGTCCAGACATGACATACTCAACCACGTAAAAAGTGTATTTATAATACGGGGTCTTTGACTCTTTTTATTTTAATATGAGTCCATTGTTTAGAGAAATTGAAAGTGGCTAAAACTTACATGAGAATACAGCGAGCAATTTTTCAATTTTTCTTTTTTCTTCTTAACTAATTTTTCTATTAAATATATTTGCCACACATTTTTCTAAAAGTTATTACATAAAAGAAAAATTTGTAATGAAAGTTATGTTGTGCTGTTTTGTGCTCAATTTCTTTCAATTCCACCCTTAATTTCTTTTCATTACAACTTGGCAACTAACTA
Organism: Melophagus ovinus; assembly: GCA_023089585.1. Lineage (NCBI taxonomy): Eukaryota > Metazoa > Arthropoda > Insecta > Diptera > Hippoboscidae > Melophagus > Melophagus ovinus. Next base: position 13,886,791 of record JAKKIB010000178.1, read on the forward strand.
ACTTTATTTTCTATAACTTTAACCATTAAATAACTTTGATCGCCCTAGTAATTGTAATACTACACCACTACCAAATAAGAACAGTTAGAGCAATATAAACCATGGAATATTTTGAAGTCTATTCGCATGGTAAATATTGTAAAATTTTTATATGATACAATATTTAGGTCACTAATGTAAATATTGAATTTTTATGTACGTGCATAAATGTTTTTTCACTTCATTTATACATTAAATTGATCGAAAGAAAACTATTAAAAAAAAAGAGAGTATTTATTTGTAAGCGATTTGAGAAAGTAGTGAAAATTTTTTATTACACTTATATTTATTAAGGCAAGTAATGTCGCGACGTACTTGTCTTAAATGATATTAGATATATTTACTGACGTCTCTTAGTTTAGTATGCATAATTCAGATATCACTCATTTTTGAAAAACCTGTTTGAACCAAATCATTGTATTTATTAACAAATTGATTAAATAGCTGGATAATGAGTTTCATTATTAATTGAGGCGTTTTGATAGTAGAGATTCCATGTAACGCTGCCATATCGGTTTTATGTAAGGTATATCGGGGAATACAAATTTAATATAGCGTGTACTTTCTGAGTATTGCAGACGCATTATTTAAATTTCAATATTTCTAAGTGCAACTTTCTATTGGTTTCCATTTTAATATGTTTTTAATGACTTCAAAGTTAATTTTGAAAGGGATTTCTTGAAATTGGCAAGTGCCGGGTATCGTAATCGTTGTACACCTCTAACCATATTAAAATGGAGTACTAAGTAGAACAAAATAATAATAAAAAAGAAAATCAAAACAAATAAAAATCAATTATTAATTTTAAAGAAGTTACTTCGGAGGATGCACGAACAATGTGGGTTATATGGCAGAAAAGATTGTTTTGAAAAAGAAAAGGGAGCAAAAGTTTTTTTTATTAAAAAATATTTCTTCTTACAAACATTTCAGATGAATTTTATGTTTTATGTTGACGCGTAACACGTAAACTAAAATGAAAACAGATAATTTCTTCTTTTGTTCTCCAGCATTCAGATTACGTGTGGAGCTTAATAGATTCTTATCTACATATACATAAAAATATTCAGTTGAACGTTATAGGTTGCTTAAAACTCCTTCATATGAAACTTAAGGGACTTTTTCAGAAACATGCTTAAGAGAGTCCTCTACATTTTAAAGCGTTTGTGATTTTATCCATTTCTAAGGCACTAAAATTTAACATTTAAATGTTAGGTTTAAGGATTTCACATATTTCGTATGGCATTTCGATCTAGTTGCAAGAAACTGTGTTTTTCCAGCCCATTTTATATGAGTTGTGCTTTGGAATTTGTGAATCGGAAACACAAAAGTTTGACTATGAATTCTATTGTATTTTACTTAGGTGATTTTTAGCTGTTTTGTATTGCCCAACCAAAATAATTGTTATAAAATTTTGGTGTAATAGTTTTTCTTTTCAAATTGAAGAGAAATCAATAGTGAAACTTAATAATTAACATTCACACTTTGCATTTGTATTGCAGATAAAATAATGTACTATAAACGCATGATTGCCAACATGCCTTACATATTTAAATGCAAAATACATTGGCACATCCCATAACGGTGCATACATCGCATAAAGCAATAAGAAAAAAAAAGACAAATATAAGTATATTGATCTTTCAGAAGTAATTATTAAATACTCTGCAAAATTCCATCTGGAATTCATTATCTTGAATTGTTTGGTGGAGAAAGTGAATGTAACCTCAAAAAAGGGACAAGGCCCAACTTTCAGCGAATCGTATAGAAGAAAATTGAAATAATCGATTAACTGGATTCAAATTTTAAACACACTTTTAATATATCAAAATTCGCAAAGTTTGAAATCAACTTTGTGGTGATGAATAATCTTGATTGTAAATTTTTTCAACTCGGTGTCTCTGCTTAAATAAGAAACTCGGATTCTGCTCTGTTTCAATTGCAATTATTGATCTAATGCCTTTTGCCCCCTAAATGTTATTAAAGTATATTAGAAATTGAGGAGTACAGTTTAGAGACAAACATGTAACGTACACAAAGAAATAATGAAACTGATGGATACGTTTAAATCGATTCAGAATATTTTTTAGAGAGTCTCTTCTTAAATTTGACTAACAATGTAAAGTACTTTGTAAAATGTAAATTTCAAAAATGTGCTTAAGTGGAAAATAGGCTAAATAGTTAAACAACATTGAACATTTTGAAAAAGTTTTCATTGTAAACTATTAAATTCTCAATTGTACATATCGATTCACATGAAATGTGATTCAAATTCAAAATTTTGTCAATTTTTTTTTTTTTTTGATTGAATCATTCAAAATAACTTCATCTAAATCACTTATGATACACTTATATTTCTGGATGGATTTTATTCATAAAACATTATGATGCATTGTTGTATCGAAAAAAAGAATAACCATTGAATTATTGACAATAATAAACTATGCAAAATGCGTTTATTAATTTTGTTCATTTTTTGCTTTTTGTTTTTTTTTTGCTGTCTCTCTATTTTGTTTGAAGTTTTTATGCATTTTTTTCTTTCATACTTCTTCTTTCTTAATGTATTTACTCAAAAAAAAAACAAGGAAAAAGGAGAAACTATCCAAAAAGCAGAGCCTGCCTAATTTCATTTATAAAACGGGCCCCAATATGGAAACTTTGTTGTATGTAAAAAAGCAGATAGTATTTTGGGGGCCATATCCGTTATGAGTGAGTGTCGGGAAAGAGAAAAGTTAAAAAAAAAAGAAAAAACTATAAAAATTAATAAAAATAAAAAAAGGAAAAATAAAACTGTAAGATATAAACAAAAGAGAAATGAATATGTAAGCAGGCATATTTAAAAAATATATGGAAAATGGTGTGTACTCATATAAATGCACATAAATGTTTTAAAGGCCATGCAGGGTATTCATTAAGACCCTATAATCTTTTGATGGTGCAGAACTTGAGTCCACGATTACTGCAGAAATAACTTCTAAAGGGACTTAAAATTATCCAATAGTTCAAATTTAGCGCAGGGAGTAATTTTAGAAGAACCTTATGGGACCAAAAGACGTCTACAAGGTGGACATGTTTTGGTCCAAGAATGCATGGATAATGTGACTTTTTTTACTTGAAATCTTTAAAGACTAAAATTTTGATTTAATTATTTCATATCTTGAACTTCCCTTCTACATAATGGATACTTCAAATATTTCCAAAAATACGTAATTTTCATATTCTTGACTTTTTAAACACTTTCGCGATATTATAGTTAATTGAGTGGCTTCAACAATCTACTACAATTATTTGTTAGCCTTTCATTTAGTTATTTATTTTAATTTTTGACACTAGACTCAAGTAGAGAAGATTTAACTTATTGAGACATACTTGAATACTGAATGAACAAAAAAACAAAAGAAAAAATACAAGTAAGAAAAATCTATTTGATCCACTAGAATGTTGCAGTGAATTTGTAGATATCGATCAATTTATGGCTTCACATTTTACTTTTCTAGACAGGTTTTAATTTTCCACAGTTGAGATTTTTCTAATGCTTGTAATAACACATTTACGTAGCATTAAACTTATGTCGCTTTCATAGGATTAACATAAGTATGCTTTTATTTCTTTTTCTTATACTGTCTAAAGATATGTTATGCATTTGTATGCATTATTTTTCTGAAATACTAATAATGATAATGCTCAATCATTATTATTACATTATTATAAGATTATTATAATATGCAATGTATAAATATATATATATATATATATATATAAATTTGGTTGCAATGGCAGAAGGAAGAAAAGTGGTAATGATAAATATCAGAATGGAAATAAAAAATAGAGCGTGGAAATGAAAGTAAATTGTAAATTGCTTTCGTTGCACATTTTCTACCATTTAAATATTATTATTTCCATTTTTTTACTTAGAGTAACAATTGCATTGCGTTAGATATTTATACGTGTCTTCTTCTATAAAATTTAATAGAAAAATATATTTTATAAATAACTTTAAGACATTTCGAAAGAACTTTTAAATATATTACAATTTTTCATCCATTTTGATAAAAGTATTACGAACCTCACTAATTCTAGGAGTATTTATATTTAACATTTGTCTTAAGTTGAATTAAAGCACAATTTCTGAAATGTTTGTATTTTCCTTAAAAAAAAAAAAAAAATCTCGAAAATTTCAAACTACACTTCGATAACTGTGTCGAATGGTCTACTTCAAGATGGACAGACTAACAGTTAAACTTAAGTCTTGTAAGAAATTGTCCCTAAATCATTCGGTTTTAATAAAGGGATGAAGCATCTCAAATTTCTCTGGGTATTACCAACTTATGTTGTATAGTGAAATGAAATGGAATTGTACTTATCGTCGAGCATACAAAATTCACAATTTTGCTACTTCTCTTTTCCTTTTTCCATTTTTTTAAAGCAACATACAGAGTTGCATGTCATTGGATATATTAAGGGTAATACGGGAAAAGAATATTTTTTACCCGTGAATTCTGTTCTGTTTTGAGTTTTTTTTGAATATTATTGAACACTTCATTAAGCCGTAATTTTAAATAGAATTTTAATATGATTTATAAAAATGTAAGAATTCTCTTAAAAAATGCATCTAAAATTTATTGTGGAATAAAATTGGCCTCTGGCTTTGGCTTTTAAACAATTATTTTGAAGTAGTTTAAAGTTAATTAATATGAAATTGATTTAATTAATTAATTAACTGAGATAATTTGGAAGAAGTTTTTTTAAAAATGTAAGATTTTTAATTTGTGTTGTCTAAATTTCTATAGAATGTTTGATCATTAATTGAAAAAGGCCAAATGATATTCCAGATGTTATAAAAGCGGTTCACTCAAATAGAAACTACTGGGTTGATCTAAATTTTAATTAAGTGTTTTGAAAAAGAAAACTTTTCATAGAGAAGTGCGACATCAGATGAAGAAAAGATAATTGAGCGATATTAATTGTAGAGACTTATCCTTTCAAGTACTTCAAATTCTTGCCTTCATTTTGGCGTTCTTGGTTTTGACTTTTTCTAACTATAAATGAAATTTATAAATTAAAAGTTCAAAACGTATGATAACATATGATAAAATTTTTGATACTTTTTTAAGTTTTGTGATAAAATAACTTATCTGTTTGAAGTTGGAAGTTTTAATGGATTATTGTTGCGCCAAGGCGATATATAAAGTTTATTATAAAAACGTTCAACAAGCAAATATTGATGGCAATAATATTCAAGCACATATGTTGCAATATCACTACCATTACGTATATTTTTCCTAGCAACTACCACTACAATCTGAGTAGATATTTCTGCTTCCTTTTTTTAATATACTTGAACAATAAGATTTAAATTTTGTCAACTAATCAGAAAATTTTTCACAAAAAAAAAAAAGAAAAAAAAAAAGCCAAAAAATGTATAAAAGATAAATTTAAAATAAGAATTTAATAAAAAGCAGCAAAGAATAAAATTTTTCACTTAGCTTATGACTTTGCTACAATACAAGAGTGATTGCGTTATTCAACTTTAAGAAAAAAATTGCTTATAAAGGGATAATAATTTTTTTTTAATTTAGTTGAAGTTCTTCTCAAATGGAAATATGGTGCAAAAGAAATTAAGACAAGCATCTTACGCAGTATATTTTTGGTATAAAATATTAAATATATAAAAATCCATGTTAAGGGTGCGAAGCATTTCAAAAAATTCTTTAAGGAGCATCCAGATTTTAGAAGAATTTTTATAATTTAGCAAACCGTTTGAAAGTTTTTATTTCTTTAAATTTTATAAAGGTAAAAATTTACGAGCAAACTTTTCTATTTTATCTTGCATTTAGAGCATGAAGGATAAGGATGAAGGAGCGTGAAGAAGCTTACAATATCTAAGAGGAAGTCTACACTTTTTTAAACAACATTAAAGCAATTTTACCAAAGCAATTTAGCGATGTCCATCATTCTGTCCCCCTTTATGATACAGCAGTATTTTCTTAATAGTAAAAATTGACATATCGCCCTTAAATGTAGCAGAAATATAAAAAATTATTGAGAGGCGTTCAAAAGGTTAAGTTTTTTGCCTTCATTTTCTTAACTTTTGATTTAGAATTTTTTTCTATGATTTTTTTTATTAACATATCTGAATTGATATAGATTTATTCATCTATTGAATCCATACTTTGTATTTATTGTTTCCTCTTTTCGTTTCTACAAGATATTTGAAATTCTTGAAAATTTTTTTTACTTGTTGTCACATTTCTGTAATTGTGATTTACAACCACAAAGTTCATGTTAACACACGATGTATAATGCGTTATATTTACATACATACATATATATATATATATATATTTATATTATATTATATATATAATATATATATATATGTATTTTATTTTTAAAGAGAAGTGTGATATTGAATGTCCACAGAAGAAGGAGAACTAGCAAATAAATATGTATCAAGTACATGGCGAATATTTTACATGTTCATTATTATTATGCTATAAAAATCAATCGTAAATATTATCATAAATATGCATTGAACGTAAATATGCAAATAATATGCTCATACACTCATATACACACACATACATACATACATACATACATACATACTGTAAATTTAAATTACAAATATTGTGTAATATAAAGTAACTTTTGCAGGACATAACTTTACATTACATCACATTTCAGTATATTTCAGAACATGCCATTTGCAAATAAAGTTATAAATGAGATGTAAATTATGTTTTGTTACAATTGATTTAACATGCATATATGAGAAGACAGATAATGAGACAAAGAAGAAGAATGCACTTTATAATTTCATATATAAAAGTTTTTTTTTTTTATTGTGAATCATAATAAGATGGTTATAATTTTTTGTCTATTTGTATATGCAGTGTAAAGTCATAATCATGAATGTCAGATTTTGTATGAATGAACTTAAATTCGAGCTATTTCATTTACTATATGACTTATTCACACAAAAAAAAAAGAAGAATGAGAAAGAGAAATAAATAAATTAAGAAGGAGAAAAGTTTGTATAAAAATGAAAAAAAAGTAAGATAAGTTTGCCAATTGTGTTAGCTCATTGGAAGTTGGTTGGCTGTAATTGCTTGTAGTGCGCTTTCATCTGAAAGTTATAAACCAAAACTTAAAAATTCGAATTGAAGAATATTTGTGTGTTGCAGAATTGATTCTATAAAGCTTGGATAATATTGATGCTTATTTAAGATTTGGTTCCATTAAAATATAGCTTTTGTATTTTCTATTATGAAAGTCTTTTTTTCGAGTAGTACTTTGCAAGTGATATGATCTGTCTAATAAGCGATTCGATACGTTTTCAAAGACGTTTATTCTTTCATCAATTTTCTTCATAATATCTTGGTAATTAAATATTTGATTCACTGTAAAAAAATAAGCTTAAATTAATAATTTTTTATAATTATCACTAGAAAAATTCATAATCTTTAAATTGAGAAGATTTATTTGCTTGAAAAGCATTTGGAATGTTGGAATAAGTTAAATGAATTTCTTGAATACGTTTTTTTTTTTTTGTGAAATAGTTTCTAAGTTATTTCAATTAATCAGTCATTTCTTATCAATCATCATTTATTTCAATTAGTTCCACAATTTAATTATGAAAATGATTATCTAAATTCCATACAAATTGCTTTTATTCACTTTAATAATAATTGTATGCATGTGAGCTAAGAATTTTTCTTATAAGCAAATTACATTTGGCATGTAAACGTTATGAAATTGTTGAGAAGCTCATTGCTTTCGCTATAATTTTTGAATATATTTTGGATTAGATTAAATGTTCCTAATTTTTATAAAAGAATTCATTCATGCATGTTTCAAATGTGTTAACAAGGCTATTCTAATTAATCTGTCGCGGTTTATGTACCATAAACCACGACAAAGAAAGAATTAAAGATAATGAGACCGCTACTCAATAACCGCATAAAGTGACGTGTCACATGATATGACATTGCATTACTTTGGTATGCAGAAGCATTAGCTATTTTATATCCATAATCTGGTAGAATGGCAGATATAATCACTATGTCAAAATATTTGTAACAGAGAAAGCAAAGGTTTAAAAATTTCACGTAATCAAGGCTCCACTTTAAAGCATTTTATTTGTTGTAAACATATGGCTAATAGAGAAAATTAAGTGGTACGATTTTGAAATTAATTAAAAATTGTTGGAAATTCATGTGCACTACTTTGTATTGAAAATATTTCAAATCATTCAAAATTTATTATTATTTGAAAATTAAAACTAACAGAATGTTAAAATTTTCAATGTCTTGCAATAATAAAGTCTGGGGGTTTAAATATCAAACTTTAAGGTCCCGAATCAAAGTGATAAATTATAAGTTATAAATTGTATGAAATTTTTAATTGAAATTAATATTTTTTTATATTAATAATGGAAAAAAGCATAACCGCTACGCCCATTAGATAATTTTAAAAATGGTGGCCGCGTCTTCCATCTTCAATATTCAATCGAAAATCATCGAATATAAAATTGAGCAACTTTTTGAAATTTTCAAAAACTTTCTATTCCTAATTTTTTTACTTATAATTTATACGACAGCCATACACTTTTAATAAAATTTTGGAACCAATCGAGCTTAAAATTGTACAATAAAAAGGTAGCCACGCCTTTTACCAAAATAACGACTTATTTAAAATGTTGTGAGTTTTCTTTTTGGTATATTTGTTCATTACTTAAATCTCGGCAAAGTCTATTGAATATAAAATTGCTCTATGAAATTTTCTTATTCATTTAGTTTTATTTTAATTTCATTAGATACGTTGTTTTTCTTCTCTTTTTTTTTTTTATTTATTTTTGGTTTTGTTGAGTCTTATGCAATTTACATTATATAAAGTATGGAGAATGATGGCGGCTTGAATTTTTGTCACGAATTGACAATTTCATGCACATATTAACAATTTCTTTATATACATACATACATATATACATACACACAGGCACACACACAATAAAAATGTTCATGTTAATCAGCACAATATTTTCAACTATATTGTAAAGTATGATTTGATGTTGTTTACTTGATAGAGATGACATACATATATCTATATGTATGTATATGTATAATTATACATGTGTGTGTATATGTAAAGATAATTGTTCTTTGTCATCTGCCTTAAGTATATTTTGCAAATATTTTTGTTACATTTGGTTTTCATTAAAACTCATTCAATATGTATAGATGATGCATATGTATAGTTGTATGTGTATATGTATGTTTTTATGTATATGTGGTAGATAAGATTTGAAAATGATTTGAAATTCTAGGTAGTGAGTATCGAATGCATCGATAGTAAAAAGCCATGATAATGCTTTCAGCTTTGTTAGCCATTTTTTTCTTTAATATTCTCCCGCACGTTCTTTTTCTTTCTGCTGCCACATCATTTGATCCCTATCATGCTTTGATAAATTCTATATATATTAGCATATAATTAATAATAATGCTGAATGTGTATGCACAAGCATCTAAAATGTATGAAAACATTTTTGTGGCTTATTATTATTTTTTTCCTCTTTCTCTTTCGAAACAATGATTTTATACATAAACATAATTCCATATATTCACAACTAAGCAGACAGACATACAGACAAATAAATAGACAAATAAATAGACAATATATATGTATGTATGTATGTATGTATGTATGTATGTATGTATGTATGTATGTATGTATGTATTGTGTATGTAAATATACATTTAGCCTGATGATGATGAAAATTGTGCAAGAGCCTGTAAATTTTTATATAGAAAACGTTAGAAACATGAATTGCAATTTAATTGGTATAATATTTCGTTTTATTGTTATTCTTATTACTATGAACAATTTTAAACACTGATATCATAATAATAATAATAATAATAATAATCATAATGATGTTGACAATGACGATGATAATGCTTTTGTTAAAAAAGAAAGTCTCTCAAAGCACAGTACAAAAAGTTGTGGTAAATATGTCAAATGATTCTGATTCTGATTGTAAATGAATGAATTGAAAATGAAAAAATCTCAAACTTTTTGTTGTTGTTGTTGTGGATGCTTTGCCTAATGCATTTCATATGGAGTTCTATTTTTAATTATGATTAGTTGATTTAGAAACAATTTTGGAAAAAGTTTCAATCCATCCGTCTATTTAGTTAATTTAGTTTATGGAGCTGTCCGTCTGTTGTTATAATTTTTGCAAAAAATTTCCTTGAAATCTCACAATTGTTTAAGTTAAAATTAATAGAGAATGTGAAGAAGAGAATCATTTTGGCTTCAAGTCAAAATTTTATTATCTGCCACTTGAATATTTATCTTTTGCCAATTTATTACGATGAAGTGTGCGTTAATGTTTACCAATAACAATCTTTACAAATTTCTAACAATAAAAATAATAAAATCATTAATTTTAATTATTGAAAATTTTCTACATAAGATATACATGTAAATTCCTGGCATACTTTATAAATCTATTTTATTTGGATCATAAACTGAAATACGGGAACGTAATAAATTTTTATAAAAAATTCTACATGCATACATAAATGAAAGAATATTATAAAAGGTCATTAAAGAAAAATCTCAACTCTTTTTCTCTTTTTTTTCCTTTATCTGTCTCTCTCCCCCTCTATCAAATTCTTTTTATCTTTCTTTATCTCTAACTACCTTTCGGTATTGTCTATTTTTTATATGAAGAAGTAAAAAGAATGAAAGAAGAACAATTTGAAAAGTAGGTAAAAAAAAAATGATAGACCGTAAGAACGAAGGAAATATTGTTATGCATTTTACTGCTTAATGTCACTAACGGTGATATAAACATTTCTAATATCACACTTAGACAATAAAAAATAAGAGGTATAACAGCCAGAATAAATAACTGAAAATATTGTTGTCGCTTATGGCCGACCTTCAAATACTCTACATAAAACTCTGCTCGATAAGTTATGATGGTGAAAAAGTAATGATTTCGGTTGCTATGCAAAAAAAGTTTCTACAAAATGAAGCCTTCATTCTTTCTAAATTTAAATTAAAGATATTGCATGCATAGATAAATGACGATAGGACGGACAGCCGGGCTTGAATTGTATTAGAGAATATTACTAAATATTTTGGCATACAAGAAAGATGGATTTAAGTCATAGATGGATTTATAAGTGTGTTAAAATATGATAACAACAATAACAAAAACATTGAAAAAAGTGGATTCAGAGAAATATCATAATAATCATGTAATAATTGTGGGAAAAAGAAATAAACACAATAGCCTAATAAATGGTTAGAAAAGAGAAAAAAAAAATCTAAGAAGAAGAATGAAGAAAAAAAGGGAATAAAAATTTATATAAAAATGTTTAAGAATTTATGTGAAAATTATCATTTCATGGTGCATTGTACTGCAAAATATTTAATTTCTTGTTCTTTTTCTATTCATTTACTTTCTTCTCCTTATTATACCAAATGAGGTTTATTCTTCTTCTTCTACTTTTATTTCTATTAGAATGTTATTCATTAAAAGTTGATAGTTCCTTAAATCTTTGACGTAGACGTACGCATACGTTAAACTATTTTTTTTATGTGCTTCCTGTTGGTTTTTTTTTTATTTATAAAATATCTCTCAACATTTTTACAGCGTTATTAAATCGCCATCGATCTTTCTCTTTTCGTTTCAATTGTCCTTTCTTATGATAAAAAATAATTTTAATGTTAGTAAAAATGATAAATAATGTTTTTATAAAAAATTTTGTTTATTTAATATGATTTTTAATTACATTTAAAAAATTTATATTTTACCTGGGATTCAAAATTTTTGAATACTTTTCTTCACATGAAATATGATCGACTTTGTAGTAGTCATGAAACATTTCAAATTTCTTTTTCTTTTTGTAGTTTAGATGTTTAGTTTAAAACGGGTGGTTTAAAAGTAAATGATTCAGCTTTTAATTAAATCTTCTGGTCATAACTTTTCATTTAGGGGAAAGGTTTCGCTTTGTTGTTCTGGCAAAAAATTTCATTGGAAATTTAAGATTGTGATGTGCATTGTACCATCCAGTATAAAAAAAAAAATAATTCTACTGTATTTATTAAATAATATTCTAAAATAATACAAAAGAGCGAACTCTAGAAATAAATCGAGATAAAAGTTAGGAGTTTGGGAATTTAAGATTATTATTCTAATTTTGATGTGCCTTAAAATATATAAATAAAAAAAGAAATCTATGCTTTCACATTAATTTATGAGTATGTTGTTTTAATATAAAATATATATATGTAAATATAAGAATATATTATGCTTTAAATAAAAGGACTTCTTTGCAAGAAATTGCTAAAGTTCATTTAATCACTAGATGTAGCAGTGTGCGGTCAACTGAAAATGTTCAGATGTATGAGATTATGCAATTATATGTAACAAAGGTGTATGGAGGTTTTCGTAACAATGCCATCTAATAGCTGTTAATATGGCAACATATTTTACATTTACATACTCTGCTTTCGTGTCATGTGAAAATGCATCACATAGCAACATTGACTTGTTTTGTATAATTATAGTCAACATAATAAATTATTATTAAAGCATATATATATACTTCACTCTATATATAAATATATATCTATTACATAGAGTTAATTTTACACGAAAAAAAATATATATACATAAAGAAATAGAGAAAATAACATTTTATAGCAGAAAGAATTATTTTTATGGAGCAACTTTCAACTTTTTATATTTGTTCATATAATTTGACTGAATATTTTTTTCTACGGTTTAACAATAACAATTTTTAATGTCCACATACTCTGCTTTTATAAAGAGATATAAGAAATGTATTGGTAAATTTATTTTGGCAAAACCTGCCCAAGAAACAAGGGCCTTACAGTTTTCTAATTTCATTTCTTGTTCAGCATTAACGTGTCATTAAATCTAATTGAAATGCGCTCATTTGATCATCCATTTGTTTTACCATTTTGTCCATTTATCTATTCGCTTATCCGTTATACTGTTATTTGCCTGACTGTCTGTCCGCCTATCTATTTAACAGTGTTATCATTTGTCCGCACGTCCGTCCTTTTGTTCATCTGACTATTTGTCCTTCTATCCATTTGTATGTCTGTTTCCATTTCCGGGGGCGACCAATCCCGAGAAGCACCTGCTCAATTGGGAGTGGTTCATGAGATGGTTTCTGATCTATATCCATCAGGGGGCATCATGAGTTTCACAAGATAAGATCCAAATATTTAATTTGGTACCACGGGATCACCAGTTTCATATTTGCCCATGTGGTGATGTTGGAGTTGGCTTCGTGGGGGCTGTGGTGCCCATGTCGCGGGCGTAGCTCGACCTATTATGTTTATACCACTATTATATTTCTGTCGAGCAGGGTGCCATTTCCCGAATAAAATGGCTAGCTGGGTAGGCTTATCGGGCTAATCTAATCTAAGCCAAGGGATATTAAGAAGGCCCCGAATCCTTACACCAAGGATTAAGCTAACTAGATGAGGTGCAATAGTAGCTTTAAATTGGAAGCTAGTCGTGACGGTGGCATGCACGTGATGTGACGTGTCTACCAACGCTAGCGATCATAAGTATGTTTATACCATGCATTTGAGCCTTCCAGGCAGGTATGCATGTAAAACACTAACTGTATGTTTCCATTTCCATAGTAAACTATGTTTGCTTTGCTGATCTCTACGTCCTTCTGGTCCCAAAACTATACTTGTAGATCTTAACTTTGGCTAAAGTTAAGTGCATATATAATGCATTTAGATTTTTAGATTGTTATTGAGTGTAAGTAAAAGGCTAGGCATACCGTACGAGAAAAACTTAATATTTTAGAATTAAAATAAAGTGCTGTCCATTCAAAGAATAGAAGTTAAAGTTGTACCATTATCTTGTTCTTTTATCTCTTTTTTCTTTTAGTTTGGCTTTTTTTATGGCCTTAAATTAAACACAAAATTTTTCGCATCATTTCATTAAGCGTTATTTAACCATAACTTTCACTTTGTGTTCACATTTTTTAATTATACAAATGTCCCAATAAAAATAAAAAAATTAAAACTAATAACCACAAACCAAATTAACGAAAAAAATTGTTACTTTCTATGTTCAGTCATACCTTTATTTTGATAGGATAATGATATCCAATTTTTTTAATCGACTTCTTTGAGGTTTTTGCTTTTACATGCAAAATGGTTTTATACGCAAATATATCTCTCATTAAGTATGTAAATGTATTATTTACAGTTGATAGTAATATCATCAATTTATAAACAAGGAAGCGATTTATTGTGGCCTTAGTTTATATTACAGAATAAATTATTTCATAATGCTTCCCTTAAAATGAATAATAATTAAAAGAAAATAAGGAAAATTTGGAAAAACAGTATTCACCTTATTTCCTCAATCTCTATGGGCTCCAGAGTTCTATTAAAAATATTTAGTGGAAACATTAACAAAAGTTAAGATTACATAAATAAATCAATTGAATAAAAAAAATAATACGAAATGAGTCCAAATATTAGAATTAATCGGAGTCGCTTCATTAGTTTTACTTTACAAATTTGATTAAAAGGTTTGAAAAGTGAAAAATTTCAATAAGTATGAGACATATCAAAATTTGTACTACATTGGAAAGACCTCAAGCAATAGAACGATTCTAAATATTTTCAGATTCTGCAAAGCTTTTAGTTGACATTTTAAATTATACTTTTTTGTTAGTATAACATTTTTTCTAATATTAAATATTATGGACGGTTGTAGAAGTGGTCCAAATATGTCTGCCTTTAAGGTAATGCATTCCATCTAATATATGAAAATTGAAATTGAAATTAGCGATGGAAAACTAGAGTAGAAAACTCTGTTAACATCAAATGAAGCAGCAGACAAATGGCCACATAAAATTAAGCGGTCTCTGAAAATAATCTGGTAATACAAACAATAGATCGCCATATCAAAATAAATCCATGTTACATTGATTTATAACATTCTACTTATTGTATTATGGTGTAGCGCATAAAAGTATGTTATAAAAATAAAATTGTAAGTGAGGAGTTTTGTTTGATATGTCAATTAGTTTATAATTATGATTTGACAGATAAGTGATATTCATTATATTGATAAAGGATTATTGTTATTATGTTATTTATGTTGTAATAAAAAATATATTAAACAGGACTTCTCAATCTACAACAAAAAAAAAGGAGTATGAAGCATTATAAATTATAGAAATTTTCATATTATATAGTTGTAAATTTAGAAATCAGACACATTTTCATTTTCAGATTCATCACTTGAGTTTAGTGCTAAAACTTCTTGAAACAGTCAAGGAACCATTAGATAAAGAGATTTTATGATTTCATGTAGATTCGATATAGTCAAAGGGGAAATAATAGTCATAGTTTCTTCATACTTTTAGGTTAAAAATTTAAGAAAAACTTATAATGGAAATATGAGCGCATTAAAATACGTTTTAGAAGAGATCTTTGTTTGCATAACAGACTTTCAATAGTTTGACCATTTGATCAATATTTTTATGCATTTTTTTTTCATCTGCTAACAGTTGATTAAAAATTTGTACAAAACTTTTGCACAAGTTTTGAAATGAAAATTGTGCAGGGATTAAAAACCTTTTAATTTTGCTTTACAGCATCATTAAAATCTCAATCAATTTTTCATTTATAATTGTTGTTGCTATATATGTCACAATGAATTATTTAAATATGTAAAATAAAAAAAAAGAAGTAAGTATAAATATTTATTTGAAAAGTTAAGGGCATCAGTCGCATTTTATATTAAAAATGCACCATTAATCAATATCATTGAAAATCATATTTTGCCTTAGTTGTGATGTGAACAAACTATCAATGTAATAAATTTTATGTAACAAAAAAGATATAAATTTTACCTTTTACAAAAAAAATGTAAAGTATTTGCATTTTCTTAAACTAAATCATTTGGCATTTGTGGCAAATTATGTTTAAGCAAATGTGGGTAATATGAATAAAAAGGTTTGATGTGGGCCCATTTAATGTTAACTGCTTGTAAAGGCTTTCATTTTATGGAAAGCTTTTCTTAAGTATAACTCTTGCATGAAACTTTAAGTTGAAGCTTTTGGTTAAATTTTTTTTTTTTTTTGGGGAATTTCATAGATTTGAAGAGTACTATCAAAAATAGATTGAATGGAATCAAGATACTCCCCTTTTAAATGATTTGTCAAAAAGAGGTAAATATTCTAATAATTTGTGAGTACTTTAAGATAACAAATTTATACTAAAAATGGACCAAGCCATTAAAAATTTTTCCAAGTCATTATCAAATATTATTTTCATATTCTTCATTCCTTAACATTTCTTTAAAGAAAGTAATATTTGGAACGGAATTAATGAAAGATCAGCAAGAAATATTCTGCGTTGAAATTTTCATTGGAATATTGTACAGTATTTCAAAATTTTTTATAAACTTGTTATCTCAATAAACAAATGCAAGTGAAATGAAAATCGAGAACAAAAAAGGCAAAATCATCAATCAATCATCTAATGAGTAGAGCAGTTTATTTTAATTTGAGACAGACATTAATGCATTAAATTAATATAAAATACTTCAGATATGAAAAAATAATAAATGCATAAATAAAAGAAAAAATAATGCACTATGGAAATTAATTTTATTTTTTTTTCATAATTTCCACTTTTAATTAGTTTATGAAGGTTGATTTATTTGTGCGTATTTCTATCTTGTTCTTTTTGCATTTAACATTATTTAATATATTCCTTTTTTTTAAATTAAATTTCAATTTATTGAAGGGGTAATTTACGTAATTTGGGCTCATCATTTAAAGTTGAAATTAACGTGTTAAAAAGTAGGTAGCGTTTAAGGGGAAAGACTTAGGAACTTTTTAAAGTTACACTTCCTGAAATGACAAATTTGTTTTACTTAAAGGCGTCAATTACAAAACGAGTAAACTTTTTGATTTACACTGGGAATTTGATACATTTTATTTAGATAGAGTCCTGCTTTCGTGAACAGGAGACATTTTTTTGAACAGCCTCAACAACTGAGAATGGGCTTACGCATTGTAAGCGTTTTTGTTTGTAAGAAATTTTGAATTCACCTTAGTTTTGGCAGCGGCATTTTGAAATTTGTACAAACAAAAAATCTGTTTAAATCGCTTAAAAGGCTGAAAAAAAATTTACGATTTTTGGATCAAACATTTGTGGTCTTTTGTTAATCTAAATAGTGAATTTTTTCTTATATTTTTTTAAGCTCCACATAGCTTTACTATTTACAAAAAAAAATTAGTAGAGCCCTGTTAAATAGTAACATTTTTTATGGTGGGTATTCATAATAAGCCTCCAGGTGCACATGAATTTTCTCACTTATTTTATAATGAGAATTATTTTAATGTGTTTATTGATACGAATACAAAAAAATTATTTCTACCAGAACTGCTTATTATTTATATGTATATGTTTGAATATCAATTTCAATTAATGAGAGGCAATTATTTCATTGAAAAAGAATGACAGATCAATGACACGCTAACTTCCAACTCCTTCACAGCAATATAAAAAGGAGAATATAAAAATATCTATGTATTGGATGCAGCTCCTTCGATAGCAAATTAAAGTTGCTTGCAAATCATTTGATATACTTTTTGATCCCTAAAATTTTATTAAATTTGAGCAATAAAAAAATTATAATGGATAAAATAAATAACTACTGCAGTAAATGTTATGTCATTGATATAATTACTTGGAATGAGGGCAGAGTACGGGACGGATGTATAGACATGGCTGCAATTGCATTTACAAGTCTAAGACAAAAATATATATCATTTGTTATTATGTTTGGTAGAAGGAAAATTGATTTGGCCAAACGTAAAAGTAAAAATAAAAGGGAAAGTAACAACAACTACAACAATTTCTACAGAAAACCATACAAATTACCTGGTGGAAGAAATTAATGCCCATAAAATGTTACCAGTGTGCAAACATGTAATTTAATTGATAATTTATATAGTGTAGTTATTGTAATTATTATTATTATTATTATTATTATTATTATTAATTATTATTATTTTGTTGTTGTTGTTGTTGTATGTGATTGTTATGTTAGTGTTATGGTCGTGGTAACAGAAACCATTACTAATGATAATCATAGAGTATCATAGAGTGGCAGTAGCGGTAGCAGTAGTTATAGTCCTTGTAAAAAACATAATAACAATAATAATAATAATAATAATAATAATAATAATAATATAATAATAATAATAATAATAATAATAATAATAATAATAATAATAATTTTTGATTAAATTTTGTTAAACGATCATTTTTCGCATGACCAATTTTCAACAAGAACACAATTATCCATTTTATACTTCATATGCATATGTTTTTGTTGTTGTTGTTGTTATTGTTATTTTTATTATTAAATTCTATTTGCATTACAAATGTAACACAGTAAAGATCAGGCGATTTATGCTTGAATAAAATTGAATAGCAGTCCGTTTAAATAAGTTTTTTCATGGAAGCAGCCTTTGTGTTGATGTTAATGGCTGAGATGGCATCACACTCGATGGAGAAACACACGTTCTAATGAATATGATTTATTGTTGTAAACTATTGTAAACTATTTAATTTATAATTGCTAATATTTAATTATGCTAAAAGTTATTATTTATTTAAGACACGCTATTTCATTTTCAGTAATTATTCATTTTCATTAGTTCAACTGGAGACAAATGTGGAAGGTTGAACGTCAAAGTTATGAAAATGATAACAGACGAGTTTAGTCATTAAGTATAAAATGTTTGTGTGGAATATTTAGGTCGCTTAAATTTAAAAATTTTAGACAATAAAGAATTGAAAATTCTAAAATTTGTTACTTAAATGAGAAAGAGAATTTTAGTGCAAGGACTTGAATGGAAAAGTTTCTTAAAAAGAACTTTCTTAAGAACATATATGGAATACGGAAAGTTTCTTAATTACTAGATGAGCAGATTTTGCTAAGGTTTTTATTTAATTTTAGTTAGATTTTTAAAAGTAAAAATTTTTCAATTTTTAATAAATCTGTAATCTGATCCGAAGCCTCAGGGTTTTGGTAGATGTACTAGACCCTTTAATTCCATATTAATATTATCTTTAAAATTTTCATAATATTATTACTTTAGTACTGAGACATTTAACTATTTACAATTTGAACTGTAAACATTTTTAAGCAAATTGTCCAATTTAAGAATATTTAAACATAAACGATAGAATTTATCCAAGACCTTTCAAATTTGTTGACAGTGTTTGATATAACTTTGATATTAAGTTTTTTTTTAAGTTATACTTGAGCTCTCTAATTTTCTTAAAATTTTCTTATCTTTTTGTTAAATTGCACTGAAACTAAAACTGAAATATTGGGCAAAATTTTTATATAAACTAATTAAATTTTATACGAAGAACATAGAAAAACATGTTCATGTTATAATTGAGTTTTTCCATTCTTCTCTTAAGTGAAATGTATTTAAATAACTAAAAAAGAATTATCAAATAAAAGGCAAGAAAGAGAATAATTTAGTCCTTTGAATGGATATATCATTTTCGGATAGAATAACAAAATCAAGAACAAAACAGAAAGTACATATATGTGAATAATTAAAGCAAACCATTAAATAAATCATCATCCAAAGAACTATCTAAAAGGATCATTCAAAGAACTACTCTAAGAACTAAACAAAAAACTATCCAAAGAATCATCCAAAGAACTATACAAAAGAACCATTTAAAGGACTATACAAAAGAATCATCAAAAGAGCCATTCAAAGTACCATCCAAAGGACTTACCAAAAGAAGTTAAGGTGCACATTTATAGAGAAATTTTTGAAAATTTTTCGAATAATAAATTCATTTTTCTTTCATGTAGGTTTTACAATTTGGGGCGTGGCCGATTTGTTTGAATTTTTGATATTATAAAATCTTAGTTTAGTTATAATTTTATGCCGATTTAGATTAAGTGAGGATGATGTTAATATTTTTATTTATACGGTACATGGACACAACGGTAAATAACGACTGGACTTCGGCGGATTTTGAGGATGATGGGTTTCTTTGGGATAATGGACAGACCATGATGTCATCTTCTAATTTATACACGTACCTACATTATATTTGGAATAGAAATAAATAGAAGTTGGTTTTTATTATATCGAGGATAAATTATAAATGAAAATATTGTTGCACAGAAATATTTATGTAAATAAAGTTATACATTTAAATATATAAGAATGTTAGTATGTATAAGATTTTAATAATAATTTTATACGTTTAAGGTACATGGATGTGTATGTGTATGAGTTTAAGTGTGTGCATTTATGGAGACGGCAGTGTGTATGAATGTTATTGTACGAGTATGCACTTAACCTACTGAGATGGTTATAAAGCATGAAAAAGAAATATATTATAGAAAAATGAAAAATGAAATAAATATATAAAAGAAGAAGAAGCAGAGAAAGTACTAAAGAAATGAATACGCTGGAAAAAAGAGAAAGCGAAAACCGAACTAGTTTCTTTTTTTTTTCTGTGGATATATAACAATATTTACTTATGTACGATTGTTGTTGTTGTTGTAACTGATGTTGAAGCTGTTACTGCATCAACTCTTCGTGTGGTTGTTGTTCTTAGTTTATTTTTTTTTGTGAATCTTATGTTTTTGCTTCGTTTTATTCCGTTTCGTTTCATATTTTGTTTCATTGCACTCCATTGTGGCTGTAACAGTGGCTTTGCTTTGCTTAAGGTTGCAGCTGTAACTAAACATGCACACACACACACACACACACGTACACACTCTTACACACTTACATACATGTATGCGTATTTATATAAATGAAAAAACATATTTTTTTGTATTCTAAGTGAAAGTAACTGTAAGTACATTAGGCTAACAGTAACAGTAACGGTAACGGTAACGGTAACGGTAACGGTAACGGTAACGATGCATTGGGATATTACTCCTTTGGTTTAACAGTGGCAGACATTGCATTCTATGTAAATATACGAATATTACATGAGTACATACACACACACACACACACACACACACACACACACACACACAATAATGTTACCATAACTGCATGAATCGGTATTTGTTTATATTTTTTTTTCAATTTTATTCACTCAATTCAACATAACAGTTTTACATGATTTGTGAAAAGGTCAGAAGGAAAGGGCGTGAAAAATGGTAACTGAAGAGATAAGAGAGATAGATAAGGATAAAGAGAGAAAGATAGAAAGAGAGAAAGAAAAAATTGGAGAAAGAGCAATAGAGTAAGGAATAGAGGAGTGGCGAGACGGTTTAGTACTTGAATCGAGACCAGGATCAAAAATTGCATTTACTTAATTTCTATTAATCATTAGAGCGATTTAAATAATCTGATATCTTGAGCTTTCAGTTATAGATATATCAAGAAATATGTAGAATCTATGTACCTATCACACTGAAGCTCCGTGTTATGAAAATATATACCTGGCGTCTTTACTTCCTTGAGACAGGCCATTAAATCAAGAAGGCAAATCGTCTTCCCGATTTTACTTCGACAGAAGTTCATCTTCTAAAGAGAATACGATGCATTCTTCGGTAATTGCTGACACAAGGCTTATTATGGAATTTTCTTTATAGAATTTTGAATATTATACTCAAGAGAAGCACTTGTAATGTCATGTCACTTTTAATTGCAGACAATTTTCTTAAGGCGCTTTTTTACATCTAAAATTTCTTGGAAAGTTTCATACAATTTTATGATTGACAAGCTTTATGAAATTTTTATCTAATATACAAATATTTTTACATGTTATTTTATAGCATTTTAGAATTTCACTAAAATTACTTGATGTGGTGAATATTTTCCTAACATATAGATCAAAAAATCTTTGAACTGACAAATGCAAAGACGAGATAGTTTGTTTTTTCCGCATTGTGGATCAATTAGAAATCTTTTAAATTAAAGAGCTCAGCAACTAAATGAAATGTAAACGTGAAAAGTCCACAAAAACTATTTTGTGGACTACTTTTAAAAGTTCCTTCGATTTACTTGAAAAATATAAAATTAGAAGCAAGGATTTTGGCATCAATTAAATGATTGAATCATGAAATTAATTAGGCCGCAAATTTATTGACCTATATGGTTTATAAAAAATAATACCAAAGCGTAGAAAAAACATCCCGCATAAAAATAATAATAAAAACAATAAAAAATGGCAGAAATATAAAGCAAATAATGAAAAAATAAAAAAAAAAATCAGAAACAACAACAATAGCAACATTCACAAAAAAAAAATTACAACTTAATTTAATATTTTCTGTGTCACTTATTTTAATACCAGAATATGAAATCATTTTGTGTTTGTGTTTTTTTTTTTAATTTTATTTACAAAACACAAATATTTTTTTTTCATTTTTTCATTTTTTCTTCTTCTTTTTCTTTTTCCATGTTATAAATATATGCAAATATATCATGTTTCTGCATGGATAAGTGTTCATGCAAATATGCATACATCTATATAATTTAACAAAGCATTACATAACATAACATAACATAAGATAACATAACATAACGTAGCATAACATTTGTGTAAGCGCTTTGTTCAATTTTACAATAATAAAGATAAAAAGAGGGAAAAACTAGGAAAAATGTAATAATAACAATTGAAAATGTTAGAAATCGATTGTAGCTCACTTTTAAGAGCCTTCCTTTTAGACCAACATTCAAGATAATTCAAATGTTGAAAAGTTTAGGACATCTAAAAGTTCGAAGTCGAAATTTTGCTAAAAACGGGACAAAGAAAAATTGGAAACTTGAAATTTTGAAATTTTGCAAATTGTGAAAAATTTGTTGCAGAAATCAGAGAATTCCATCAGATAATGAAACCATTTGGAACATTAATATTTTGTAGAGATTTTTAATAAAGAAATATTATTACAAAATCGTAAATATTTTTTATTTTAGATCAACATTCAAGATAATTTAAATGTTGAAAAGTTTAGGACATCTAAAAGTTCGAAGTCGAAATTTTGCTAAAAATGAGACAAAAAGAAATTGGAAACTTGTTATTTTGAAATTTTGCTTATTGTGAAAAGTTCGTGTTAGCAGTCAGAGAGTTCCAGTCAAAGAATTCTATCAGAAAATGAAACCATTTGGAAAATTAATATTTTGTAGAGATCGTAAATATTTGGTTTGCCACAAAGCGTGGACAAATCAGCATAATGAACAAAACAGAAAAACTAAAATAATTATTTTTATTGTAAATGATGCTCAATTGATCCATATTTATCTCAAGCCTTTTTCTAGGTGTTACATAGATTTACATAATTTTCTATGAAATGCAGGATTTAATAAATTAAGGTTAGTTTTGAAATTTTGCTATAGATTTGCAGTCAGTTGAGAGGTTTATTCTTTTCAATTTTTTCTGCTTATTTTCCTTTTAGTTTTTTGGTTTTTTTTTGTTTTTTTTTTGTGTGTTATCATATTTGTTATTCCTCATGGACTCTTAATCATCATTTTTATAATTTACATGCATACAAGCACACATTTACATAGATATAGATATATAAATATTCTTGCATTTATATGAGTAAAAGATTTGTTTGAATATAAAACCTAAATGCTCATCTTTCTGCCTACACAAAGTCAGGTGGATTTTTTGAATCCTTTTGATTATTATTATTATTATTATTATTATTATTATTATTATTGTTGTTATTGTTTTTGTTTTCTACTTCTTTTAATTTCTGCTAGTTTATTTTGTTGTTGCTGTTTTGCCTTTGCTTTTGCTTTGTTTGAATTAACTCTTATCATTGAGTACTCTTCGTTTAGTTAGAAATATAAAATGTTTGCAATCTCATAAAATGAGTTGAAAAATATGTTGCTTTTTATATGCATTTTATATTATTGTAATAATATATCATATCATATAAAACATCAGTGATATAGAGCGAGAGAAAATGTTAGTGAAACGGAAATAGAAAGAGAGAGAGAGAGAGAGAGATGGAGATAGATTTATAATAAAAATTCATGAATTTGACATTAAAAAGTTTTTGCTTTTTTCTTCTTGTTTTGTTTACTTGCTATTTTGTTGTTGTTGTTGTTGTTGCTTCTTGTCAAAATTAACGAAAAAGATCATTATTTAAGTGTTTTGTGATGGACTTTATCCATTTCAATTTTTCATTTATTATTTATGCAACGCATTTATTTTGACTCAAAGCGAAAATGATTTATAAATGACTTTAAGTTTGACTCAAGAGAAACGATTTTGTTTATTACAAATAAAATATCATATAAATTTTCTAATATGATGTTAAAGTTGAATATCCAAGTTGAATTCCAAAGTTATTATTTTTTCTAGTTGCAAACATTCAGTTTTCTTAGAAGGCAGTTTTGTTGCCTTCGAGAAGTTTTTACTTTTAAAATGGAAAATTAAATTTTTATGAATATCAAACTTAAAAGTTTATTAATCGATTACACTAACCAATCAAGTCTCACTTTTCTAAACGCTGTCAATCAGAATCGCTTAAAAAAGTTAAACTGGCAATTTATGAAAAATTTATTAAAGCTGCTAATGCGTCCTAGATAAAATGGAACAATATTAGTCAGAGCTTATTTTGAATTATTAGCACGCTACTTTAATAACTAGACTTTCTCTCATGGTATCGAATACTCAGATTGTAATGTCATGCTATATTAAATTAAGACTTTCATTAGAAATTTTTTCAAGCGGCAAGTAAATAAGAATTCTCGGAAATCCTTAGGGACCCTCAACCAGCTTTTTTAATCCTGTTCTTCAAATTTTGTTTTTTTTTTTTTTTTGGAAAGATGGTTCATTTTTATTTACTAAGTTACTTAAGCTAAAAAGATATAAAAGATTTCATTTAGTTGAATCCCATCATTTCGTTTATATTTTTTCTGAAGAATTCTTCTTTTCATCTTTTGGTACAATTTTTTTTTTTTTTACTTTTCTTATTACTGCTAAATCATTTCTCTAGAGTGAGAATTATTTTTCTTTTTATTTTTGTTGTTATTGTTTTAATCTATGCAAAATTGTCACTTTTACGTTTAGCTCTTTTTTTCTTTCAGAAAATTTTGATGTTCTAAATTCATGTTAGTTGTGCTAGCGGAACAAAAAATAAACAAGACAAAATCTCTTAAAATATTTATAAAGTATTACACAAACGCTTTTACAAAAATAAATGAAATCGAAACCGACTATAAAATACCCTACAACACATTTTTATAAAGAAATATCCAGATTTGTTAGTTTTTTTCCCATAAAAATTCATTGCAAGCGGCGTGGTTCTAATAATTATCTGATCTTAAACAAAATTATTCTCAAATATCTTTGAGCTAAATTTCATTTAAATAGTTTCGAAATTAAGCTTTGTATTTTGATAACAAATTGACATGGACAAACATTAAATAGGTAGACAGACAGACAGACAGATAGATAGATGGACGTACAGACATCAGATGGTCCAATAGACAGACAGATGGGCAGTTAAAATTAAATTAATTTAGCAAGTCCTAATAAAAGAAAAGGTCCCTCTTAACTCGATCTGAGTTTTACATACATTCGCACAAGTCTGTACCGCAAGTCCTTTATGGTTAAAAAAAAGAAATTTATATAAAATGAAAATATTATGTATATACATAAACTTTTCCCTAATAACATAATAAACTTATGATAAGAGAAAGATATCAAAAGATAAACGAAGGGAAATGCAAAGAAGCATTAAATATTTTTAAACATTGCTCTGCTTTTTTTTTGTTGTTGTTATTCGTTTGTTTTAAGTAGGAGTATTAAATAAGTATCTGTCTCTCTCTCTCTCTCTCTCTATCTCTCTGTTTGTGTGTGTGTGTGTGTGTGTGTGTATGGATTTATGTGTATATTATGTAAATGTAGATGATAAAAATGAAAGGACAAAAATGAGGCAACGCGCCTTGCGGAAACGGAAATCGAACCTGCCAAAACTCAACTCAAACCGCTTTGAATTTAGATTATCAGCTTAATTGCGGTTTGTAATCTTGTTCATATGACACATTTGCGATGTATCTTCTATACTTCATTCGCACCTATCTCACTCTCACTCTCACCCTCACTGCCTCTCTTTTTACTGTTCTGCCTATTTGGGTTAATTATAATTAAGGATAATGCACACATACATATTTATGCTCTCTAACTTTCTAGGTCTCTCCTTCTTTGCCTTATTTAAGTGTTAAGCAGATATTTGAACATTAAAATTAAATGGTATAAGCAGAAAATATATGCAAGTTTCAGTTGGGAATCGATTGTTAAATATCCTCATATCTAAATGTCATTTAAATTACAATGAAATTTTTTTATGGGAACATATGAAACATTTTTTTACAAAATTTCATTATACTCAATTTTAATGAAAAGAATTTCTTCTAGCAAACGATGGATTTTCCATGGCAAATATTTCTATAGATTTTTTTGAGATTTTTGAAATTTTAAATGAAAAAATTGAGCTTAAAGTGCACAGATCTAAGATTAAGGTCACTTTATAAATCTGAACAATATTTTTTTTTGCAAAAGAATTTTTTTATAATTTCAATTTTTTATGGCACAAAAGTTTAAATCAGGAAATGCTGTATTCCAGAAATTTGTGCTATAAATTAAAGCATAGATTTCTAGAACACATCATTCCCTAATTCAAACTTTTGTTTTAACGTTTTTTTTGTTGTTATTGTTATTATTTTATTCATAATAATGGCAAGTGTTAATAATAATAATAGAGTTATTATCGTTATTTTTATGGTGTAATTTTTATATATTTTTCTCACTTGCCAAAAACAACAAAACAAAATAGTAAACAGAAAAAAACAGAAAATAAAAAAAAAAATAAGTAAAAGCACCAGCAACAAAACAATCACCAAGGTACGAGTAATAATCAGGAAAAACAACAACAACAATGACAACAACAACAATAAAAAAAGGAATATATTATAAATGAAGTGTATTGTGTAATAAATAAATAATAATTGGCCAGGTTTGACTTTTCGTAAATATAACGGCATTGGGAGTACAAGAAAATTATTTAACTATTTGTAATTCACGATTCGTTTATTGGCCAAAATGTTTTGAAATATGATAAATGTGCCATATTCTTTCAAAAAATATGAAACACCTTTTGCCAAAACATAAATTGTAAAAAAGTCCTTAAAGGAGTTTATGGATTTTCTTCGTTGGAATTTTATTCTTTAAAAATTTGTTAAACTCAATAATTTTTGCTATTTAAAACTAATATTTGTATTTGATGATTACTAACTATGAATAAGAGCCTTGCAGAAATAGTTGCATGAAATCAATAGACAATAAATTTCGGGACATTTTAATTTTCCTTCAATCAAGAAGATAACATACAAATGGAAAACTTTATGAGTCATATTCTTTTCACTAACAAACGTCAATAAGAGTGTGATGGAGATAACTTAAAATTAGTATACATAGAATGAAATAGCTATAGAAAAAATTAAATAGATAGAATAATAAAAATATAGAAATTTAAAAAATTGCAAAATTTTTTTTTTTGTTTCCGATTTTCTGTTAATGTTTATTATTGTTAAATGTTATTGCTATTGTTGTTTATAATTATAATAATGATTATTAGTTTTAGCGTAATTCTATTTAGATATTATTGTATTAAGCCATTGAAATGTGAGTCAATGCAACACGAAGCCTTAAACTAAAGAGAGAGGGAAAAAGGGAGCGTAAAACAATTCTAATAATACTTGAGATTATTATTTTAATTGTATACATGATAATGATGTTATAAATCAACATATGTGGCCATTATCATAATAGAAAGCAATAAAGAAAAGAAAATTTGAAAAAACATTTAATCGAAAATTAGAAAAAAATTAGAATAAAATTATCAGTGACAAAAACGAAAAATAATAACTATAAAGAAAATACGAAAAAAGGAATTACAATAAAAAGCATTAGCAGCAACAATAATAATAACAACAACAGTAGCAACAATAATTATAATATTAATGATAAATAAAAAGTTTATAATCGATCCAGGCCGACTTTCAAAACCCCAAAGAATATTTTGCTTAACTCAAATAAAAAGTTAAGAAGTTAAAGTGCAGGTCAAAACAGAATGGCAAATTTAGTTTATTTAATGTGTCATATCACTTTTTGCTTGTTGCATGCAATATTTTTAGAAATAGATTATTATATGGGAAAGTCGTTCGATCTTAACTATTACCTTACTCTTAGATAGGTCCATCGTATTTCTATCCGTAATTTGATAACACGTTTACATGAATGGACGGACAATGGGAGAAATTATTATACAATATTGATTCAGAAAGTAATTCTAGGTTCTTTAATATAATAAAAGTTGGATCTATCTTAAGCTTTCCAGCATAAATTTATGGTAGTAATATTTTATACCTCAAGCGATGTAGAGTGCAAAGAAGGAATATTAAACCGGTTACAGGAAATAGTATTAATAATAGTTACAACAACAACAACAACAACAACAAATAAACAAACAGCAACAACAACAACAACAACAACAACAACAATACCACCAGAAAAAAAATTAATAATAATAATTATAATATTATGAACAATAAGGCAATAATGAATGAATGAGTACGTGACAATTAGTTTGTATGTGTTAAAAAGCACTTTAATTCATTGATAATTATTTACAAATACATACACATGTATACCAAATATATTTGTATACTTATGTGTGTCATTTTATTTTCAATTTGTCCCTCCACCTTCCTTCATCATTCCATCATCATTCTGTTAATAATTTCAACTAATTTCTATTTTCATTTTTAGTGTATTTCACATTTTTAACTCTTTTTTTCAATTGCTATTTTTTGCTATTTGTTGCTATTGTTGTTATTGTTATTATTATTGTTTTAATTATTTGTTTATATATATTCATCCATTTATGTTTATTGTTTGAAAAATGTAATTTATATTTTAAATAGCGTATTGGCCGCTTATAAATATTTTAGTTAAACAACTTAAATCTATTTACCACTATTTTATATTAAAAATATATCCGCTTCATATTCAGTCTACATATCAACACACATAAACCTTTCATAAATGTGTGTATATGTGTGTGTGCATTTGTGTGTTTGTGTGTTTGTGTGTTTGTGAATGTTTAGTATTGGGTAGTTTTACGTGTGTTTGTGGCTTTACTTATTTATTTTAAAAATCTCAAATTTCCGATTTTAGTTTAATTTAGTTTAATTTCTATTTAAAGTAAACAATAATTGTGGTCCAGGTTTTTGAATTGGAGCCCTATTTTATTATATCGAGTGTCTCAGAATCAATATTTAAAATTAATTTTGAGCCAGTTGTTCTTTAATCTACTGTCCATCCATGTTATTGGATTATATTAAATACGGGACACAATTTTAGAGGCACTTTAATAAAATGTTGGCGATTGATGTGCGTATTTTATCAAAATAATTTGGATAAGATTGAACCATTTTTTAAAAATGCACAATATTTTGTAAAAATTTGAAAAATTTTCCATAATGAAGATATTTTAATACAAATCGATCTTAAAGTATAGATTCGGATAATAAATCTTGTTTGAAATTTGCATTAAAACAGCTTATTTTTCAAAACCCTTTTTTATAGTTTTACATCAGGGGTATTATGAGTTTGTGTGTATGTATGTAATGCCCAGAGAAAGTTAAAATAGAACTGTCTTTTGCTATTATACAGATCGAATCGTTTTAAACTTGTTGTCAGTCTGTCCGTTCGTCCGTCTGTTATCCGTGTAAATTTGTAAATGTGTATCAAAGCTGTAATTTTGAAGCTGATTGAATGAAACTTGGTATGTAAGGTTGGTTCAGCTCAAAGACGCACAAAAATAATTTTGGTTTAAATCATACTATCTTTATGACCACGCCCCATACAACGATTTATTTTGCAAAGAATTTTTAATGCAGAAAAATTAACAATTCAAGATAATCCTTTAGAAAAATCTTGTCTAGGCCTCGTACTCGACCCGAAATGATTATAACGTATACAGTTGTTTTGTCTTGACTTCCTAATGGGCTTAAGCAAAATGTTGTAAGGTATTTAAAGGCCAGTTCTCATTGACTGCAATATTTTTTCTTACTTTATTATTATTTATTATTATTATTATTGTTGTAATGATTGTTGTTATGTTGTCATCACTATGGTTATTATTATTATTGTTATTATTATAATATCTATGGCATAGAAATTGTGTGATTAAATAAATAAATACACAATATAAAACCGAAAACAGAGAGAATAAAATATAGAATTTTCTACAACAAACAAATTCAGAAAATACATAAAATTATAACCATAAGTAACCTAATATAATATTTCAATAAACTTGTATATATGGATGTAGGTGAAAGGTGTATATATATATATATATATATATATATATATATATATATATATATATGTATATATATATTATGTGGTAAACCTATATGTGTATATAGGTTTTATACAAATATAAATATGTCCAACCAAATATGAATGCACAAATATTTAAGTAAAAATTATTCATATAAGCTTAGTCAGAGGGAAGCATGAGATGAGATGATTGAGTTAGTTAAAGTGAAAGAGAAATATATAAAGAGCGGGTGACAGAGAGAGAGAGAGAGAGAGAGAAAAATACATCTAAATATAATTCGTTTACATATATATTTGTATTTGTTAAATTTGTATGTAAATGTAAATAATTTTGATTGTTTTTACTTCTGCTCTTTCGTTTCCACTTTCGAATATTAAATAACTTACTGTGAAGAATGACAATAAGTTTGTGATGAACACTTGCAAGATTTCGACAAGTAAGCTTGATCTATATCTAGCGAATTTTTATTTGTTTTTTCTTAGAACTGGATCCACTTCTAAAAGGGCATGAGCTTTTCTTTTTGAAAAAAAGAGCCATTTTTCACGGATAATTTTTTTCCCTAATAATGAAATGTTTTAATAAAACTCTGTACAGAATAATTGAGAAGCAAAGGAAGGTTATGTGCCCAAAAATTGCATCAGCTCTATTCTTACCAAACAACGACTTTTAGCCAAGTTTGCAAAAATTGCAATTTTTCATTTTCTTCAGACTTTTGATAAAATAATTGTATTAAGCATATTAGTGTAAGGTATTTTTTAATCAAGTTGACTAACTAAGAAATTCAAGAGAATTATATAGAACTATTTGTGTTCCGTATTATTTGGCTGAAGCGAAATGAACTGAAATGCAGTTAAATGAAGGATAAAACGCATTCAATTTCATTGATTTTATTTATTATGTAATACACTCATAATAAAACCAATAAGCACGCACACTTATACATACATATATATATGTGTATATGTATGCATATTTATTTATTTTATTATGTTATTATGTTTGTTTTAGTATACTTTTTTTAATGAAATATTTTGCTTATCGCTTTTGTAGTTTAGTTTTCTTTCACTTTTCGTTGTAACTTCATTTTTTTTCGATAAATTATTAATATCACACTCGACAATTTTGTGTAAATAATGGAATTGATTAAATCAATATATTTTGGTAAACCACATAAAACAGCTAGAAAAATACTAATCCAAGTAATCTAAAACAATCAATCAACTCAACGGACTTAATCAGATCAATCAACCAATTCAATTTCATGTTTGTGTAATATAAATGAATGTATTTATTATTATTAAGCATTTGTAAGTTTAATTTTAATAACATTAAATGAATATCCTTGTTTTAAGAAAAAATTAATGTCACTCATACGTCATGCTGGCCTTAACATTCAGCGTGATATTGATGTTGAGTTAAATTGCATTAATTTAGAAGAAAAGTTAGTGATTACTGTGGCACGTTTTTCATTTGATGATTTGACACTTTATCTGTATACCAATAGTTTCTTTTTTAAAGGGAAGGTCTCTTTGTAGACATTAAACTTTTTTAAACAAAAAATTAATGTTACACATACGCCATGTTGACTTTAACTTTTAATATAATATAGACATTGAAATAAATTGTATTAATTAAGAAGAAAAATTTCTGCTTATTTGGGCACTTAATCTGCACGGCAATGGTGTTTTTTTTTTTTTTTTTATTAAAGGGGAAGGTTTGTTTGTAATTGTCTTTTTAAAGATCTCGATCAAAAATTACTGCTAATTGATTAGAAACGTCTCTTTTAATATTAATTTTAATTATTTTGTTATCTAAATTTGCTTCACGTAAATATGATAAAATCATTGTACCTCCAAAGAATAATTTGATGGCGCTCATTGTTTAATTGATACTTTTATCTTTTTACTTCTGTGCAGATTATTCAATGAGTTGTCGGAAAGTGTAAACAACACTATGTAATTCATTTCTTAAGCCTTTCTACATCTTACGTACACTTCTACATAATTCTCTAAATACTTGTAGATCTATTATAGAATAATTGGCGATTTATACAAATGTAACTGATTAAAATTTCGTCAAAATCCCTTTAAATATTGAGATTTAAATTTGCACACTTATCTAGCTCCATCATCAGAATGCAAGACCGCTAGGGAAATGCGTGAGTTGGAAACATTATGCAACAACGCGTATTGTTTTGTGGTTTTGTGGTGCGAGTGATCTTAATGCATAAACTATTACTATTCGTTAGGCATTGGAGCACAAGGTGTCAAGGCAACCAATTCGTACATTTATACATAAAGACTTCTAAGTACAAACGCAAACGAAAATTCAAACGCAAGTGTGCATTTGTTTTAGAAATGTTATGAAAATTCAAGTATTTCACTGGGATCAGTTAAATAAAGCTTAAATGAAAAACGAAGGAAAAGAGGAGTTATCCTTTAACATGATGTTGGCCATACATTCATATTAATGTTAACATGTATGATTGCATTTATGTCCGTCATGTATTTTAAATGAAAATGCTTGTCATTTCGTAGTTAGTTTTTCTCTTTAATTTAATCTAACCTTGACTTTTGGGTTCTTAGGATTAAAAATGTTTTGTAAACGATTTTGAATTTGAATTATTTGCATAATACAAATAGAAACTTTGCAAATTCTAAAAGGCCTGGCATCAAACAAATACCACTTAAATTGTTGTGATAAAGTACAGTCAAATAATCATCGATCAGCGAAATCAGTTCCTAGTGCTAAGCATTCAGTGTTGTGGTCTCGACTAAATTTTCAGGTGTTTAGATTAAAGAATTTTGTGAATCCTGAACCCTTCTCTCTAATATTACCATTAGTTTGAGTTCAGCATATTAAAACGTTCTGCTAAAGCGTTGCATCTGATTCTGAATGTTTCCCTTTCACAAAATATACTTTTTTACATTTTTAAAATATCTATAAAAGTTCTAAGTTCTAGATTATTGCATTTTAAATTTATTGTGCCAAGAGTTAAGAGTTTTTGCTCAACATTGAAATGAATGGCCTTCGTAGGCATGATTCAACCCTTTAATTCATTAAATTGTTGAATTTGGAACAAATACATTTCGTGGTTGATTCAAATGTTTCCAAAGTACAGATAGATAGATAAATGTTTAACATTTCACCTTAAGCAAATGAAAATTTTTGTATTCGTTTACATTTTACTACACTCATGTCATAATCCTATGCAAATTAATGCACAATGAAATTTATGTTGTTGTTTTTGATTTTGTCTCTAATTCGTTTTGAAATATTAAAAAAAAAAAAAAGGAAAACAAGAAAAAAAAGAACCGTACAATTGAAAGCTCCTGAAACACAGGAGCTTTCCTGACATCTCATACTCTTACTCTTTTCCTTTTCTTTCTAAAATGAAAAAAAAAATTCTATAGAATTACTTTCACACGTTTTTATCATAAATTTCCAAAGGTGTGAATAGAAAAAAAATAATCACTTTTTATTATCATTATTATGATTTTACCATAATTCCTTTTTATTTCTAATTTTCATAATTAATGACATTGCTTAAAGTATTATAAAGGGTAAGTATCCGTGAGGTATCATAAGGATGCATAACATTTTGGGATTTTTTAATTCAATTTTCCATTGTAGAGGTTAAAAACTATTTGCTTTATGAACTTAAGTATTTAAAAAAAAAACAGAAGTAAAACAGAGAAGCAAAAGAAAACGGAAAAACTGAATAATAATAAACTCAAGAAAGAGTATAATCAAAAACTCTAATGATAAAAATAAAATGTTTGAGCATTTCTTCAAGTAAAAATTGTTACATCTGGCAAATGGTGGTAATGGCAAAATGAAAATTCTGGGCTCCAAATTTATGTAGCAACCATTAAAACGAATTTTAGTGAGGAGCAAAACTTTTTCATTTAGAAAAGTCATATTGCTCTACCACAGAAATTTAGATATCAGAATTTTTGACTACTAGAGAAATTCAAAAGTATTCTTAAGTGTTTTAAGGACGAAAAATATCCTTTAGAAAAGGCAATGGCTGCAGAGAATGGATGAACTTTAAAATTATTTAATATTATGGAATAAAAACCATTGCTTTGTACTTCTGATATAAAAAGAAAAACTTGGGTGTACGTGACTCAGTTATGAATGGAAGTTTTTTGCTATAAATAATATATGAAATTCTTTTAGAGAGAGATTTATGTAAACTAAAAAAAATTGTACATATATATATATATATATATATATATAAAATACTAAAAATAATTTGTCCATATAAAAAGTACTATACTATAGAAATTATATTGAGAATGCAATGAATAATTAGAATAGGAACAAGTTCAAAAAGTGTGTACTTTGTTCTTATAATTAAAATATTCTTGAATATAATTGGAAAAGTTTTCAAACGCATAAAAGAAAGTATGTAGAAGTGTAGAAAAGAAATAATTCATAACATATATTAATAGTTGAAGGAGTTATAAAAAAAAGAGTCCTTTCAATGAATTTTTATCTTTGGAAAACAAAAAAAAAAGCGGACACGTTTTTAAATATGTTAAGGACGAATCAGATCATAATTTGATTAATACAAGTGTGCGTAGAAGTATGAAAATTCCTGTTAGACGTGATTTTTGTAGATCCCGCTAATTTGAAATTTAAAGCAAACTTTGATATCTGCTCAACAGTAATGCTGACTATAATTTCAACTTCTTCAAATATTTGATCATAAGTATGACAGTTCTAAATCCATTTCTCATATAACAGTAGAACTCTTTTTATAACAAAATTTTCATAAAAGGCATGGCGCTTGTTTTGAAGCATCTTTTAAATTCTACTTTGCATAAAAACACAATTCTATATATGACTAAGGCTTTCTTACCTACTTTTATATTATTTTAACCCTAAAAAAGATATATATTTTTAATTTATGAAATCGTTTAAAAAAGAAGAAAAAAATGAACAAAAAAAAAAAAACTACAGAATATTGAAAAAAGACACAACAATGAAAAGAATGTTCTTTTATGAATTATTTTTACCATTTCTATTTGTGCAGTATAATGAATTATCCTGGCATCATGTTGGTATTCAGGTAAGAATCTTTAATTATAATCTTACAATTAAAAAATAAAAGGCAACTTGTAGGATATTTATTCCTTCTATAAATTACAGTCAATTTTCAATTTTTACAATTTTTATATTAATTGAGAAGTGTGTTATGTGAAATTTAATATATGATTATGATTTTAAAGCATTAGAGAGATTTATATCATTTTTTTTTTGTGGAAATATAAAACAATATTTTTATAAAATGTTCTGATACAATCATAAAGGATCAATTTTCTTATTTCCAATCTCTTAGACAAACCAGAAAATGCTTTATGTCATATTGCATTAATTAATATTTTTATTGTGATTTTAATGGCTTTAAGTGCTTTTTAAGTTCTTGTTTAATATCAAAATTGTCAAATTTATAATTCAAATTTTACAAAGAGAAAATTTTGAAAGTGCTTTTTAGTGTTTAGATCTATTCCATAAATAGAAATCAATCTGGCTTAAGTAAGTGTCAAAATTTATGATTATGCAATTTAAGTATCAAGTTGGCTGTAAAATCGTACGATACGGAAATGATTCATCAAAAATATGTAATAATTTTATGTCTGATTGAAAATATAATAAATTTAGTATGGAAGAATGAATGATAATGTTTAGGAATTTATTCAAATCAATAAAATACAAAGTAATGTAAAACATCTTGATCATCTTTCATCATAATAATAAAAATTGTTAAAAAAACAAAAAGAAAACCGCAAAAGAAAATCTTCATACAACAAATCTTGACCATATAATTTTGTAATAATATGATTAATGATTGTTATGAGAATTTATAGCATGTAATATTTTCTGTGATGTGCGTTATGTGAATGGGTTATAAGGCTTATAATGCGGTACTGTGTATGCTACTTGAAAAAGTTCCTTTGGTTTTCTCAAGTGGTGCATTTTCTTGCTTAAATGCCAATAAATTAATATACAATGACCTCAATTGAGTTGCAAGTGCAGTGGTGGGCAAGCGTTAAAAATGCAAGAATAAGAAAAATGAAAGTTGGCATGTCGTTTATTTTCGGGCTGATTTATAAAGAGCAATGTTTTGGGTTTTTGTTTTTTCTTTACTTTTGGTCTAATGAAATTATTTTAAAAAACTGTTTTCAAATTTATAATGAACATTACTGGGAGCATGACTTTTTCATTGACATGGCAAAAAGGATGTGGGCAGTTTATATGTGAGTTATTTGTGAATCGTGGGAGAAGGTGTTGAAGAAATTTACATTTTATACGTGGCCTATACAAAATTTATTTTCTTTTTTAGTTTTCTGTTTCTATATAACTTACAAGTACCAATTTAAGTACCAATAATAGACCTTAACAAAATTTATATGTATGAACATTTTTTATGTATGTGGAATGGCATGAGTTTTACATTTATGCAAATTATATTGTTGAGGTATGTAAATTTCAAGATAAAAAAAAAACACATAAAAAAGAGAGAGTTGGTAGAGTATAGTGGGAACGTTTTGAAGGTATTTGAAGGGAAAGACAGAATAAAGAAGAAAGAAGAAAGAAGGAAGAAGAAGAAATATGATTGTAGAAGATATATTAGATGTGTGCGGCCGACAGTATGTTTCTTTTGCCTTTCCTTTGTTAGTTATTTTTATACATAAACGAAATAAATTTAATAATGAGAGGCATCAGGCTGGAGGCATAGAGAATGTCCATGCATACAGTAGAAAAAAAACCAAGTAAGGCAGGAATAGAAAGGAAAATATGAGAAAGAAACCACATTACAAGTATCAGAAGAGCAACGGATACGTTCATAAATTCATTAAAAGCTGTTGGATGATTCTACACTAACTACTACATTCTTTGTTAGGCCTTTACGTTGAAAATGTTTAAGATGTTTAAAATATTTAAATAAATGGACAGAACTTATTTATAGCTTTTATATAAGTACTCTCACTCTTTCTCACTCTTACTTTCACTATCTCAAAAAATTTTTTATGCACGTTCATTAAAAAAGGTAGCTCCAGCATCAGTAACAGAAACAGCATCAGTAACAGTAATGATACTGGCATAGATAAATCAGTTAAATCTATGAAAGTTAACGCCTCTGAAGTGAAACGTTAAGAGCTATAGCCTAACTTATTTATGATGACTTCTTTCTTTTCCTTTTCTCCTTTTTTTTTGGAAAATTTTAATTTCGTGCATTAACCGAAAATTATAACTAATTAATTGGATTAATATTAAGCCAAATGATGCAAATTCACGCTTTGTAAATGGCATTGGTAAAACTTAGATTAATATCAGCGCATCCTTTTAACGAAAGTTGAAGTAAATGATTTAACTTTTACAAAAAAAAAAAAAAAAAATCATACGCTCTTTTCAATAACTAATTAAACGAAAAGCTATGTTATATAAAGTAATTTGCCATATGAAATATTACAATAAAGCCTTAGAATAATGTACAATAAATGTTATGTAGTTAAATTAAGTTTGAACTTTGGCATGTTCTACAATGAATCCTCGTAGTATTGTGCCGTCACCATAAAGAGATTAGAAAATGATTTTCTATTAAATGTTTAAAGTTATGTTTCTCTATTCGATTGTTCCCTGAAGTACATTTGCTTCTAAAAACTTTAAAATGAACTATAGAAATGAAACTATAGTTCAGCTTTAGAGTCCTTCAAAAATGTGCAAACTTTAAATGGTCTCTCAGGGAATTAAACAGAAAGATCGATTTAAGAAAAATTCACTAAAAGGCTCATTTAGCTCTTCTTTGCTTGTCCATCATAGAAAATTTTCGAAATTTCCTTACTTTTTCTCTTTTTCTGCAAGGTTTAAAATATAAATTATATGAAGTGACCACAAACGGAAAAGCTTTAGATATATGCGGTGCTAGATGATCATTCTTGATAGCTTTTTGTTATAATATCTAAATCGGTAAATTTTCACTGAATTTTTATATTGATTTTTAAGTAATTTATTGTGAAAAGGAAAAGAATATTTTTTAAGGAGGAAAATTGTTTCATAAATTTTTTTGTAGAAAAATACTAATCTTGAATATGAATCGTAAGCGCATTATAATCATTTTATTAATTACTGTCAATTAAAGTTTATTTATTATTAACTGTAATTGAATATCATGCCTTCACATCATGGGTAATTTGGGTACAAATGGCATAATAAAAGCAATAGGAAAAGAAACAGAATCATAATTAAAATAAACAAATGGCCGTTTTAAGTAATGTTTAGATGTATGTATGTATATTGAATTTTATAAATATTATGCGAAAATTGTAATAATTAAAAACATTCTGCTTTGAAATTTCTTTGTAACCAGATTTTCGATTTCTTTCCATTACTTCTACTATTTATTATTCCTTTTGTCTTTCTTGCTTGTTTTTTGTGTGTTTGTATTGTTCATTGTATCATTCTTTTTTATTTCTTGCTATGAATGTTTACTTAAACAACAAATTTCCAATTAAAAGTTTTAGTGAAGTGAATTTTTCGTGCTACTCGCACAACATATTTATGAAATGGATAAACCTCTGACTTTGGCACAAGAAGAAGCTTTATTATGATAAAAGTCTGCCTTTACATTCTGCGATATTTGTGTGTGTGTGTGTGTGTTTGTATAGATTATTATTCATTTTAATTTACTATTTGTAAGGTTTCGTTGTTTTCTCCTTAACCTAAATATTCATGTTAATTTCTTTCATTTGCCATAGTTTAGTTGTTTAGTTTCATTTCATTTTGAATTAGTTAGATTGTGTTCTGTTATGTTATGTTATGCTATGTTACGTTACGTTATGGTTCGTTTCGTACTAGTGTTGGTTGATATGTGGATTATCGATTTTTTATAAAAAGAATTTCAACAGAAATTTTATTCGTAAATCGCAATAAGCATTCATTATTGGCCATAAAAAATAATAAGTTGTTTCTTTGGCCAAATGTGGCCAGTAAATTTATGGATTTAATATGACTCAAAGACTCAATTTTTTTCTAAATTTTTATTGTGTGAAGCAAAATTTTCAGTGCTGAATTATCGATTGCTTGATTGAATGACTTTTACAATTTTTCATTCTTTTCTCAAATGTGATTCCAATAAGTTTGTGTTGTTGTTGTTGTCAGATACATTTTAAGCCGGCCATCAATCAACTCTAATGATTTTTACTTAATTAAATCTTTATTAAAACCTTCATTTATATTTTCATTATTCCGAGTCCATATTTAAAAACATTTTCTCTAGTAATTTATCAAGAATGTGAGAAAATATGAAAAATAAATAAGATTAAAATTTTTATGCCACGTTCCTCTTTCTTACCCTCATCTGTTCTTATTGTTGTTGCCTTGTTACCATTATTATACATTTTTTACTTTTTTTATTATCATTTTCTTCTTCTTCATCATCATGTTCTTCATTTAATTTTTATTCTGTTTCAGAATATTATTCTTATTACTCAAATGGAAAATTAATGTAAATTTTTATTTTGTTTACTTTTTTTCTTACTCTTTCATGTACATTTTCATTTAAAACGTACTTTCCTTATGGTTAATATGCAAAATATTTGAAGTGAAGAAAACTTTACTCATAATTATCTAGATAATGTTTCATAAAAGAAAATTTATTTTTATTTTAATTCAAACAAATATGAATCAAGAAATTCAAGTAAATCAGGTCAATTTGTTATGGCATCAAATCTTGTTTAACAATCTAATCTAATTTGTAATATTAAAGCTAAAAATAAAAACTTAACGAAAATGAAATATCTGCATAAAAATTGGTTGTTTTTTCCATTTAAACTGAAATGTTACCTTCTCCATAAGCCAATTTAATCCATTCAATTTAGTAAGCTAAATTTAAAATTTAAATCTATATTTAAGCTGCTGTTTGATATTTCCTTCCTTGTTGATCATGGCTTTATCATTCTTTTTATTGGCAAAAATAATTGCATTTACAATCTCTGGTTAATAAAATTTTATCTTAAATATATTTCCCCTTTTATATATTAATATTATTATGCATTATGAATTAAAAAGAAAAGAAGAACATTTGAACATTTCATTATATTTAATTTTAATTGTTATTTGGGGAAAAATTTCAACAATTTCGCTGCCAACACTTTTTCATGTTAACTTTTTAGTATTTTCTTAAATTTCTTTTGCATCCTAAAGGAATCTTTTTTTCATAATTAATAATAATTTTATATAATTGGACGTTCATAAACGAAATATACAATAAATGTAGCATTTTAAATTTAATGAATTAGATTAATTGTAGAATATATTTAATCTTTAAAAATTTATTAATTAGCCGTCTGAGAGAAAACTTTCAATATCTTAAATTTCATGGTTAAAATTAAACAAATTTTTTGCTTACTTATTGCTTAGAGAAAATAGTTAGAAAATTTAATGTGAAAAAACTTAGAGTGTGAAAGAAGTGAGGGAAATGAATAAAGCTTATGAAAAGGAAGAAAATTCCTTAGTGTATGTAGCAATTAATCTGAAAAAGTATCTGTAACTTCCTTTAAGTTGTTTCTAATTCAACTAGAAACAGTTTCTTGCAGGAAGGCTTTTATGAAGGTGCCGAAAGCTTTGAAAGGCCTTTTGATCTTTTGAAGAAATTACTGAAATTAACTAAGTTATTCGCATTGAGCAAAACTATTTATGGAATTATTTTTTTAATTTTAAGAGATACTTGGAATACTATGGAAATAAACGTCAAAAATCTGTAAGCATAATTAAGTTCAATGAAATCATACTTAGTGGATATTTTATCAAAAGACCTTGCAGTTGAAAATGTTTTTAATGGAAAACTGACAAATTTCTTTAACTTTAAATAGCAGTGTCTAAATTTTTAATAGAAGTTTACTTCATTAGTTGAACTTAATTTTTTAGTTATTATTTTATAAATTTTTTTTGAAAAAGTTTAAATACTTATTCAATCTAATACAAAGTAATATTAAAACTCTGGAGATTAAATTTATATATAATTAAGATTCTTGTAAATATTTGCCATTTTACAATTAGATTCATAATTCAAATTCTCATTCTCATTCTCATTTCATTAAGATATTTTCACGCAGATTTATTTCTTATTTTCTTTGTTTATTGTTGCTATTTCTTTCCATTTTAGTTGTGTTATTTGTTGGATGTTACAATAAATATTTATTACTGTAACACATGTTTATGGCATTTATTTCAAAAAAAAAAAAATTATATTCATTTAATTTTTGAACTGTAATATGATTATTAATATTAAGTTCACGTAATTTGAACAAAAATACAAAAATATAAAAATATAATCAACAAAAGTAAAAAGAGCTTGATGAAGAATGAAACAAAATTTCTATTTATGAAATTTATTCTTCATTGGCATACATTATGACTTGATAGGGGAAATATAAGAGTCAGAAGAACATCCAAAAGACGAAAAAATGGTGAAAATTGTAGTAGTTGAAAAAAGACTAAGAGAAATTTGTATCAGTTAGAAATTGTATGCCAGTCACAGCTGTTATATAACTCACACATGCATATATGTATGTGTGTATATATATATAAATGTATGTATGTATGCATGCATATATATATATATACAGAATAAAATATATGCAAGCAGGTGTAACATTTTTATGGCAACATTTGATTTTCTCTATTTATTTATTCATTTATTTGCCTTTTCGGTAAAATAAGTAAAAACAAAATTAACTTTATTCTAAATGAGATAGTGGAATTGTGAAACTTATTTATATATGTAATACATACACATATTTATATATATTTATATATTCAATGGTACAATCATAGCATGTAATTTTGCACGCAAAAACTTTGAGTTACAAACTTCAAATATTCACCACTTAGATACTTCATTTTATGCAAGGCTCGTTATGGAGTTTTAAGAATTTTAAAAATAAATATAGTTGGTTATGAGCTTAAATGCTCATAAAAAAAATTTCTGTTGTTTAACAATATTTTACTTAATGCGAATTAACAAAGAAAATCACTTAATTTTACTTCAAGAAAAAAAAACTTAAATTTTTACAACTTGAATTGAATTGTTCACGCGTCCTTTCATTGCGCTACGATTTCATTTATTTTTAATAGAAAACTCTTTATATGAGTCATTTATGATTATAAAAAATTTCAAAACAATATCCTAAAATATGTGGTTAAAAAACTGCCATCAATTTAGTTGCCTTACAAATGGACAAAGTGACTGGCAAACGGATAT
Source organism: Melophagus ovinus (assembly GCA_023089585.1). Lineage (NCBI taxonomy): Eukaryota > Metazoa > Arthropoda > Insecta > Diptera > Hippoboscidae > Melophagus > Melophagus ovinus. Next base: position 13,929,579 of record JAKKIB010000178.1, read on the forward strand.
AAATTTATCGACTCACAATTCATTGCTAATTAAAAAATTATAGATACTTTAGCACTTTAGCCCTTTAGGATATTGTAAGCAATAAATCAGTTCAACTAAATTCTTCCGCTTGTTGAGAATAATATGGAAAGAGAGAGAGAGAGAGAGAGAGAGGAGATAGTTAGAGAAAATGTAGAAGTATAATTAGAGTTTTTATTGTGTGCTGCAATTTCAACACATTTTTTTTAATATTAACAAATTTATTTATACACAAATAATAAAAATTTTATTGTAGTTGTTATGATCATCATCATCATCATGATGATGATGATGATTACAAAAAGAAAATAATGCTTTGTAATTTACTTCCTTATTGGGTTCGCTTTCCTTATACCACTTTTGCTTTTCTTTCTTTTTTGGCTTTTTTTCCTTTTTCCCTTTTAAATCGTACATTCTGTTTACATGTAACAAAAACAAAAAAAAATCATATGTATGTATGTATGTAGAGGTGTTATTTATGTAATTTTATGTGAACACGAAAGTCAGGTAATAACAAAATATTTGTACAACATTCTTGAACCATTAAACCAAATAAAGAAATTGAAAAAAATAGAAAAGAAATGAGAGAAAAAGACAAGTAAAAGGTAAATTGTAGGAAGGATACTATGGAAGGAAATATTATATAAAAGCAAAAACATATTAAAAGCATATTTAAAACAGTAAAAGGTAAAATGAAATAAAATGAAATGAAAAATCCCAAAAAGGAATTATACCTTTGAGCAATTTTTTTATATTACTTTATAAACTGAATATATAAATATATATTAATAGATAGTTGTGTGTGTGTGTGTGTGTGTATGTATGTATGTGTTTATTATAATTAAAAATTTAACTTTAATATTGTGCTGGTAACGAAACAATTTCTTTTTAAAAATTTACTTCAAATATCTCTCTAACTGTTAGTCCTTTTCCACAGCTTTCTGCCTTCTTTAGTAATAAGCCAAATATTTTTTCGTTTTTTAGCTTTTGCATGCTTCAAAAAAATTATACTTGAGTGCAAAAGTAAAAATTTGTTTTGTATTTGAAATTGTTCTCTTAAATGCATAATAAGTAATGAGAACCAGAAAAAAAAATAGAAGTATGTTGCTGATACAAGAGAAAACGTATTGCAGTAAATATGTTAATGTCTTCATCTGTCTGTCCATCAATTGTTATGTGAATATTTGAGAAGGTATAAAGGCAAAAGCAAAAATTATTGTGCTCTGCACCTGACATGTAGAAAACACAGTCTTGATTTCTTAAATGGAAAGGCAGCATTTCAATTACAAAAGGACAGTGAAGTGAAGTGAAGTGAAGTGAAGTGAAGTGAGAGATTTTATGAAATTCAAAAAAGACTTGAAGAAGAGTTAAAAAATACATTCATTTGATCCAGATTTTGTCTTAATGTTTTATAGGCTAAACTCATTTGTAATGAGCAAATTTACAGAAAGTAACTTGATCTTCTAGTTGTAGCTTTCCCAAAGAGCTAATTACTACACGATAATGTGCTAAATGAAAAAAAAGGATCTTAACAGCAATTTGAATTGGTAATTTAGTTCTTAGAATTCAAAGCACGATGTGATAAATTTCATTAAATGTCCTCTCATTGAAAATCTCAGAGCACGACTGAGAAAAATAAATTGCTTTAGTCTGCAATGCCATGATATTTGATTTTCTTAGTTTTTTCTTTCAATTGTTTTTTTTAATGTAAGGCCAAGTTGTGGCTCAAAATTTATCTAATGGCAGTCTCAATTTCTTCATTCAATCATACTTTACGCATTTAATGCTGAAAATAATAGAATATAAATCTAAAAGTGAATGTATGAAATTTAGTTTGAATTAGTAATAATTTATTATATATCCAACATAAAATTCTAAATGAATGATTGAATGAGAATTTAGAATGAATGATTATATAAAATTTTACTAATAAAGTAAAATGGGCGATACAAATACAAAACACCAAACGTTCATTACGGTGACACCTGAAAATGTATAAAATATTTTAAAAAATTGAAATTTATTGCATCATATTAAAACAAAATTATATGGAAATATTATAAATTGATTGAATATGTACATTTAAATAGCCTCAATTTAATATCTAATGTATAGATTGTTCAATAAGTTAAGAGGAAAAGATTTTTGTATTTATTTCCATTTCTCATTTCTTTTGGGCAAACATTTGCCCATATGTATGAATTAGTGTGTATATGTGTGCGTGTGTTTCCATAAATAAATTAACATTATTGATAAATTTTTTATATAAATTTTTTTTTTTACAATTTTCTCTTTTTCCTAATGCAGTGAATTTTGCATTATAAATGGCAGGCATATAAATTAAATTTGAATTTTAGTTTTTCATTTATTTTTATGCTTAAAAATTACCTTTGTAAATAATTTCCCAAAATTAATGGAATATACTTAATAAATAATTTATATTAAAACAAATAGGGAACATGATGTAAATATTATAATTAATTAAAGCATCTACCAAAGTAATGAAAAATAAATGTTTAGAGAGTAACAGAAACAGGGCAAACCTTCCAATTAAACGAGTATACCATAAAATCTTTGGTTGGTAAGTATAACTGTTTCAAAAGAGTAGGGCAATAAATATGCCTTAGATTTTAAAAGAAAATTTACTAAAATTACTACTTATGAATATTTTAAAAGAAAAACGCGTCAAAAAGTATGCTACGAAAAATTGTCATTTGTGATACATTCGAAGTTATTATAAAAATTAGAAATAAGTAGATCGCTTCAAAATTCAATTATTTTTTTTGAGATTTCAGAAAATTTTTTTTTAGATGTTGCCAGCATTTCAACAAAATAACTATACCAGAAAATTTTTAAGTGTTGAATTTTACAAGAAGAAGCAGCGTAACAAAGCTATGTAGAGAAATTGATTGACAAAGGGAAAGATGAAGTTTAAAACGTATAAATAAATTTGAATGGAATTTATAAATTACAGCACAAATTATTTCTAAAGTAATTTTTTTTTGTTTTGTTTTGTTTTGTTTTGTTTTTCTCTTTTTTGTTTGATTGCTTTAATTCATCAATTTACTTTCAATTCGTTTTCTAAAACATTTTTATTCTTTTTGCAATTCATTTCTATTTTATGCGACATTTTTTCTATTTACCATGTTCTTTTCATCGTTTTGTTTATTTGCTTTCTTTTCTTATTTATTTATTTTATTTTATTATTTGTTGTTGCTCTTGTTCTTGTTTTACTACCACATTTATGTCAGTTTATTTCAATGAGATTTTTTTTATTTTTATTTTTTTACATTGTTTTTATTTACGTGGCTTTTTTTTGTTTTTTTTTTCTTTTTTTTTTTTTTTTTGGAAACTGTTGTTTGTGGTATATAAATACAAAGCAATTTATTCAGTTGGTCAACAATAAATTGTTACAAATGGACTGAATAGAATAAATAAAACTGAGGGTGATATTTGAATGTTAATAGAGAAAGAAAGAAAGAGAAAGAGAGAGAGAGAAAATGGACAGATAAAGAAATGGACTGAGAAAAAGAGTAAGCTATGTAAAAAAAAAAGAGATAAAATAAGTGAATGAAGCAATAAAGTGGTTGAACTATGACATCAGGTTAAAGTGTGTAATAAAAGCACGGCAATACTAAGAACAGCAACAATACAATGATAGCAACATCAAGCAGCAATAATAATAGCGGCAAATAGACAATGGGATTATTATTTCCTTTTGACAGAAATTGTTCATTATTATTGTTAGGACATTGTTGCTTGTAATTACATGCAACATCAAAAGACAACAAAAACTCATAAATTGTTATACACGTATATTTTTTCTATTTTATAGCATTTTCTTCTTCTTCTTTTTTCTTTTTTTTTTTTTAAATTTGTTCTGCTCTGCTTTATCAGGAAGTCTATAACAATTGTAACTATGCCGGGTGATTGCCCTGTAAGTTTGTCATTGTTTTTGACATTTCTCCATTTCTCTATTTCTCTATTTTCCTTCCTTCTTCTATTTTACTTTACTATGTTTGCAGAAAATATAAACTATGAAAATATTCAACGAATTAAAGCATGATTCTTCTTTTCCATAGTGATGTGATTTGCTCCTTTGATTCGCCATTTTTGTTACATTTTCATATACGCGTCCTTACAGATTACATTTTACATTTTACATTTTACTTTTAATCATTGCATATTATATTTTAAGTCTGTTTTATACAACATTAAGTAATTTTTTTTCCACTTCACAATACTTTCCCTTTCCTTTTTCAAACTGACTTACTTTCATAAAACGATCATCGTTAACTGACTGTTAATGCCACTTGTGCTCGTTATATTGTTAGTACATTAAAATTTTTTACATTGCTTTTAGTTTTATTCAACAACTTTTTACTTTATCACTTGAAGCCAAAAACAAAAAAAAAAAAAAAAAAAAGACAAAACAAAACAAAAAGTAAAAACCAAAGAAAATTGTGTAAAAACTATAAGTGTTTTAAATTTAATATTGTTGACAATTATTACAAGTGGCCATTTAGCAAAGAATAAATAATATTTTCTATATATAAATAAATGAGCAATTTAATCAAATATTTATAATGGCCTGAAAATGAGATCAAAAATTTGAAGAATAATTAAGTTATGATTCATTTTTAAACATAAATTTCTTTGACTTTCCTTCCAGAATTCTTTTCCAAACTTTCCTACCTGAGCACAACCCTTGTAGAAGATTTAAAATGAAGATTTAAAATGAGAATTACCACAAAATAATTTGTAAAGATTTGAATGCAATTTACAATCAACTGGAAAATAAAAGTAAAGCAGCAAGTAATGAGTTTGTAATTTGTGTTAGATTATAAAAATCCTTTAAAAAAGCATTTATAGAAATTTCACCTGCAAGTGTAAACATAAATTAAATTTAAACTAAATTAAACATGATACAAATTAGGTACTTTGTATTTTACATTTTTTATTTTGGGTTTGTGTTTTGTGTTTGCATGCATTCATGCAAATGTAATTAAAAGCTGCCAACAACATTTTCAAATATGTAAAGAACATAAGTTGATTTAATGTTGTTGCTGATCTTGTTACTATTATGTTGTTGTAGGCAGGTGTTAGAGAAAATGTAAGAAAAACTCTTCTAAATTTATTAATTAACAACAATTTCAATGAAAACATAAAGCGAGATAAATAATTGAATTTCTATAGCCATATCAAAATATAGTTGATGTTTGATATGAGATTTAAGATTTGAAGGAACAATGCAGTTGAAAGAACTTGATATAAATCTATCTTTTATCCTACTGTTGCATATAAAATCATTAGCTGCCTCTAAATATATCTCTCAGAGTGTCTTACAAAATTTACATGGAACTTTCGTTCAGTGGTTTTATTAAAGTATCCACAGAACCCAGACTTATAAAAGTTCTTCTAAAAATACAAGATACCGGTTAATTATAGATCATAAAATATTGCCTAGGAGAATAATGTTGCAAAATGGCCCAAAATTTAAAATTGCTGAATAGTTCTGTGGTAGAAAGAAGCCTAAACAGATTTTTGACATATTAAATTGGCCTTCCACATAATTTTTTACTCTTTCAAATTGGCACAATTTCACTTATTTTTTTTTTATCATTTCATTTATTTCTTTAGTAAATTTTTAAAAACTTTGCCCAAAGTAAAATGATTTAGAATCTTATTATTGAGTCCAATCTATTCCCATAATCAAATTTGGCATGCGCCCAGATTAATTTTCTTAATTTTTTAATTTAAATTGAAAATTTAAATCAATTTAATTTTTTATAAAAACCAAAATTAAACTTTCTGCTTAACTTAAAGACGATATTTCAATATTTGTGATTCACACAAATTATTAAATGGATAAATTAAAATATAGAACAAAATCAGAATTCAGTGTTTAGAATTTGAGGTGGTTTAAAAAGCTGGGCACTTTTAAAAAATCTGTAAGACTTTTTTGCAGTAAACTCCAGTTTAAAACGAAGCAGTTTGTAAATTTGTATGCGATATTTAGGATTTCAGAGAGTTAAGTTATTTAGATGATTGTATTTATTGTTATTCCTGTCGTTCGATACTTTTTTTTTCTGAATTTTATTTATTATTCTTATTTTATGTAAACACAAACACACGTGAGAAATACAAAGTACAGTTGCTTACATTTTATAATGTTTGCGTTAGTTTGAGACAGCGTCTAAATGAAGTGGGGTCTGAAGGATGTTGGTTGGTTGTTGGAAAAAAAAATCCCTTAAAGGGAAATATTCATATAAAAATTTAACCATTTAAGTTAGTTTATTGTTCATACAGAGATTTTGTTTTTATAATTTTGTTTCTTGCGTTTTCTCTCTTTTGGTTAAATAAATGTTGTTTCAAACGTTCCATTTCACGAATACCAACTAACAAAATTCCATGCTGCGGTTTTCCTTATTTTTATTCATGTTTTTATTTACATTTTTTGCCCCGTCATTTTCTATTTGATGTTTTCTTTATTTCTTCTTTTTTTTTTTGAACGTGTTGGTCAGATTTACTTTTGTTTTGTAAATTTTGTTATTGTGTTAAATCATTTCGATGGAAGTGGAAAAATAACAAAAAAATAATAACATAACGATGCCAAAATAAATCCACAATTATATTTTGCAAAAAAAAATTATACAACAAAAAAGAAAAACCTGAAACATTTTCTATTTTCTATTATCAGTCTTCTCTCTGCTTTTTTCCTGATTTTTATAAATTAATTTATCCTTTTCTGTTTTTTTTTGTTGTTGGTTCTTCATAGGTTTTATTGGTTCATTTCCAGTTCTTATAAATATCACGGCATGCATGTGTAGCGGTAAAATGGTGAATTTTGGAACGCAAATGCCACAAAAATTTTCATTTTTCACAATTCTCCAATAGCAGCAATATCAACAGAAACAATAATAATAACATTTATAAAAAAAACTTCCATACAAAAAAGAAGAATAAACCTTTAAAAAAACGATTAGGTTTCCAAAAAATGTTGCTTTCCGTTGAGTTTCAAAGGAAATATTATCCTAAAGCAAAGGACAACAACAATTAGATAGCACATTTTGTGGAAATAAAGGAAAAGTAATCATATAGAGAAATATGAGCCATAATCAAATTATTAGGTTGTTTGAAAAGTAATTGTCTGAGAAATTATTTTCCAAACAACCTAATATTATTTGAACATTGAAATTCAATTGTAAATTGTAGCAAAGTAGAAATATATTTAAGCGATTTACTTCTAAAAAAGTTGATTTGATAATAAGTTTCTCCTAGAAAATGGGAAACAAAAAAAGTCAAGATCCTTAGTATGGCATTATTTGGTTGTTGTAAAAGTTATGTCTGTGTAAATATTAATGAAAAATTATGACGTGCGAAGTGAAGATAAATATAACTTCTTTAAGAGATAATATTTTTTTTAGGATTTTTTCAACAAATTCATTTAAAATTCTTTTTAATTTAATTAATTTTTATTAAACATTTAATAATTTATTCAGTATACGCAGTGTATGCTTGTATTAAATAAACAAGAAAACAAGCAATAATCATTTAAATGTAAACTTGTAAATGTAAAAAGCAAAAGACGAAACAAAAGAAAAGTAATGAGGAAAAAAAGTTGTTGTAAAAGTTGTTTGATTTAAAAAGGCAATAGCAATCAGCATTAATTCCGGTTGAATAAACTTTTTAGACATTCTCAACTTACCTGGATATTTATTCACCATAAATTATTATAAGCTAAGCTTGCTTATTTCTGTTATTGTCATCTTTACAAAAAGAATCTAAGTAAGTAAATAAATGAATAAAAAAAAATGGAACAAATTAATAATAAGGGCGTTGCTTGAGATATGAACAAAAGTAGAGATGGTCCATTACACTTATTTTTATGATTATGGAATCAAGTTTTGTAAGTTATACTTCAATGGTCTTATGATATTTAAAAGTAATTTTGAGAGACATAAATATATGTACGTATATGTTTATTGCAATTGCTCTCTCAAGGAAATTATTTAAAATAAATTTGTTTAGTTTGAATTGAATTCAATTTTGGCAAAGTGTTTTCTAAGGTAATTTTTTCTAGCTATAAAAAAAAGGACAAATCTTTTTTTTTTACATAAAACAGAAGAAGAAGAAAATTCGCCTAAAGCTGAAATGATTTAAAGTGAAAAGTCTATTTGATGTATATTTTCCATTTGTTGATTAAATAATTCAAAATATTAAAAAAATTTTTTAACTTGAGTCAAAAAGTATGTTAATTTATGGCCTTGTTTTCCATCAGAGATACTGGAAAGAGAATATTTTATCTATTTTATTTATCTTTGGAGTGAAATTGTTTGAAAAAAATAGAACTCGAAAAGAGTCTTTAAGAAGTAAACATTCACTTCTTGAAAAGGTATTCAAAACCGATTCAAGCGTGTACGTTATTTTCGTTACACGAATAAAGGGTTTGAAGTATCTTTAGATTGAAATTGATGATAAAAACGATACTTTGAAAAATAAACAATCGTTCGATAAACTATTCAATTTATCTAATTCAAAAATACTTCATTAAATTCTTAGTTCTTTGATCGCAATTCAGAGAACCTTCTTGCCTTCTAATTCTATTTTCTGTAACAGTTTTATTCCTTATAATTATTTTATATTTTAAAATTTTGTAGACCTTAATGTACAACTTTGTTTCTTACCTGTTAATCATCAAGTAAAGTTTTCCTTATGGATTATAATTCTTTGTTATACTTTATTAGACAGTATTTTCTTAATAATTTCTCTTCCATTCATTTAAATTAATTTTTTATACTTAGAGCAAATAGAAAAATAAAAAATTAGATAAAAAAATAAATGCAAAAATGTAAGAAAATTTATAAATAAAGATATGAAAATATAAGAAATGGAAAATGTGAATTAGCATGATTACGATTTTCTCTTTCAATTATTTTAATGATTTTTTATATTTTTGCCTTATTTTTCATTAGATTAGATTACGATTAAATATCGTATCGCTTAAAAAAAAATACCTTTCAATTCTACAATTTTCATTTAAATTTTTTTTTTTTGCTTTATAAGTGCTCTCACATTTATAACCTTGAGGTCTCTAGCAAATTTTTTCTTTGTTTTTGATTTATTTTCCTTTATACTTTTGTATCACACACGTTTCTTCCTTTTTTTTTTTTTTGGTAAGTTTTTCTAATGGAATTATGTCAGCATATTTTTATAATTTTTTAAGGACTACAAGCGAGTACTTCAGAAGACGAAGTAAGAACATAAAACATTGATGTGATGATTAAAAGTGTGCCCCATTTTATGTGTGAATTATTTTTTTATACTTTTTTCTCTATTTTATCTTTTTAAGGAACACTACAATTCGAGTCTTATGAAAGCTACGAAAATTACTTGAGGCAGCATCTTTCATTAGATGTCTGGTTATATGCATATGTAGATAGACTTACAAAGGTTCAAAAAAGAAAAAAAAATCAAAAGAGTCAAGGAAAAGAAATGAAAAATTGTGAAAAGTTTTATGAGCTGCCTTAATATTATGAAACATCTTGCTTAATAAGGATAACACATTGTTAAAATAAGATGTTTTTTTTTCATGCTCTAAAAATGTGCTTTAATGTGTACCTTGAAGTTTAAAAGGAAACTTAATCCAATCTTCAATTTATTTGATGGCTTTTTTAAAGAGATTTTACCAAATAAAAATATTTTAAATAATTAAAAGATTTCATATAAAACTTAAAATGTTTATTCCTCAAATTTCAATTCAAAACGTTATGTTATTTTTGTAGATTTATTTACATGGATAGGCGTGGTCTATATTTACAATATATTTTGCATAATTGAAAAGACAAGAGACCAATACTTTGGGAGACATTGCAGCAAAATTTGCTTACATTTTATTTTATGCCTCGAAAAAGGAAACTGAACTCAGCAATTTGCGCTTCTTCTTTTTTTTGCTTTAAGATGACTTTGGTCCAATTTCTTTCTATGCGAAGTAGTTATTACATAGTGCTCTGTTGAGAGTTGAAAGTTGAGCGTATGAACAAATTTTTTGTATCGATTATTATTAAATAGTTTTTTATTGGTCATTTTGCATTAAATTCATAAAACTTTCTAAATTTTCACATTCCCCCCTTCCGCCAAAATGTTAGATTTTTGTAATTGTTTAATAAAAATGAAGTAGAAAATTCATTTAAATCATTTTGTTTTATTGAAGTTTTGTTTTTCTTTTGGATTTTAATTCATTTTCAACAGCCTCAAGTTTATAAAGGACATAAAATAATAGTACCCACAATAACAATAACAACAATTGCAGAAAGAAAAAAACTTTCTAAAACTATAAATGAAAAGTATAATAATAAAATGAAATTGTTGATAAGAGAGATTTTCTACACTTTTGTGACAACTAATACATTTACATTTTTGTGTTGTTTGATGCATCAACATAAGTTGCAAAAATTTATTATTTAATTTTGTTGTTTGGCTGTTTTTTTTTTTTGGTTTTTTAGGTTTTTTCCTGTTTTTTTGCTTTTTTTGTTAGATTTTAGTTTCAAATTTATAACCATATTAAATTATATATAAAATCTCACATGCACACACATACACACACAATGACACTGATTTTCTAATATAAATGATTCAGGGGGTTTTTATTGGCAAGAATAATGAAATTTTGTTGGGAGATGTAAACAAAAAAAAAAAAAAAAATGGGGCAAAAATAATGAAAATGAATGTAAGAAAAAGAAAGGGAAAAAACATTTATAATGAATTTATATTTTATCTAAATCTATGTACATCCATCCATCCATCCTTCTGAAGCAGGTACACACACAAATAAACACACACCAATACTTTACTCTACCGTCTGGCTTTTTTAACATGACAAAATTTTCCCAATCAATTATTTTCTGATTTAGTTTTTTTTTATTATAATTAATAATTACTTCTCATTTATAGGTAAAACGTAAAGTAATTTGGCTTGTGTTAGAGAAAAAAGAAAACTCCATAAAATATTTATATATTGTACAGACATTCTTATTCTCAAAGAGCAAAGACTTGTTACATATCATATAAATTGATCGCTTAAAGGAATGGTTATTCTTTAAAAAAAAAAAAAAAAAAAAAAAAAAAAAACTTCCTAAAAATTGCTAAATTTAGATCGAAAGAAAAAAGTTGTAGATTTAAGTTTAAGTTGATTTCTTACTTTGTTTGTTTAATTGTTGTTATTGTTGTTGTCATTGATAATGTACGTGCAATGTCAATGAGTTTTCCATAACAAATTGCACATTTAACATTATAAATTTTTATTTTATTTTTGTAAGAAAATTGCAAAAGAGAATTAAAGTTGATTTATGCGTGAATTTTGCTTTTTATTCTCTTTGCGTTAGTGCTTCATTTCCCATTTCCTTCAGTTAAGTTCTGTTTGCTTTCATTTTTCTTTTTTCTTTTCTTTCATTTATCAGTTCCTTTTTCCTTATAAAAACATACGTTTGCCATTAAATGAATGAAGAAATGAATGACTGACTGAATGAATGATTCTACGCTTTTAGTTCAAATTGGAAGGTTTCAAATTACATAATAAAAAAAAAAAAAAAAATTAAAGAAAAAAATAAGCAAATAAATCACAAGCAAGTCGATCGAGGCCGATCCTACTTTGCTTAATGTATTTAAAAAATTAAGTAATTTATTTTAATGTCTGTTAAGTAAAAATTTCCTAATTTTTGAATGATTTGAAAATATTTGTTTAATGAGAGGGGTATCAAAAATTAGATCATTCCGAAGGAAATTTGCTACACAAGCAAAATACAAGAACATAAGAATTTTGGTTGAAAAACATTCATGGAAACTTTCCACTTTCCAATGACCCACTTTTTCATAGAAGGGTTTGAAAATTGTCCGATTATTATGCGGTCTTTTATAGGAAATGAACTACAGATGAAAGTGGGGTGGCCAGAAGACTTAAAAATGCTTAAGAAAATTATTCTGAGTTTTTTGTTGTTATAAAATTTGTATCCAACTAAAGAGCTTTTGCGTATTACAAACATCTGCATAAACTTATGTATATATCAAGTGTTTAGAAATAGTGTAGGGTATAAAAAATTGCATGCAAGAAAATGCATTATATGTTGCTGTTGCTGTTGCTGTTGCTGTTGCTGTTGCTGTTGTTGCTGTTGTTATTGTTGCTTTTTCATTCATCATTTATTATTAGTTTGCTGTTACTGCTACTTTTATTGTTGCTACTGCTACTGCTGTTGCTGCACATACTTTCTCTTCATTTCAGGCACAACTGCATAAAAGTTTTCTAACATTACGCATCAGTTTATGAATGCTTTCAAGAATGATTTCTATTTGTATATATCGCCCTGAAAATTGTTTTTGCTTTTCCCATTTTTTCCTCGATTTTTATTCTATTATTTTATTTTGGGTTTTTTGTTTAAGTTTTTGTTTTTGTTTTGTTTTGTTTTGTTTTTTGTTTTCATTCTATTTCTGATTGAATGGCTGCACTTCGAAGGCTATTAAACTATTGCTTTTAACTTTTTCGCTTACTTCAGTTTTTTTTTTGTTTTAATATTATTCTCTTTCAAAATTTTCAGATACATTTTAACAAATGAATAATTGAAGAGTTTTATTTAGTATCGTTCTTTAATGAAGAGAAACGAAATACATGAAACGAAATGAATTGTTTCAATTTGAGAATTGACATTTATGAATTTCAATACTAAATTTGCAGCTCTTGAGATAAATAGAGATGGAATCTTAAGTTCCAAAATAGTTCGGGAAATTTATCAATTCTTAAATTAGTTTTAGTTTAGTTTAATTTTTTTTTTGTTTTTATTCAAATTAAATTTAAATTTAATTTCCTGTTATTGAGGAATAAGAGTCATATAATCTGTTCGATTTATTTCTCTCAGTTCTTCAGATCCAAGCTATTGATTTGATTCCCAAGATTTGAAAACCAGAGCTTGCCACGTGTTATAAAACTTTCATTTAAAGCAAAACTGTGGCTGAAATGGGCGTCTGATCTCAGACGCCCATTTCAAGGATCTGCTTGAGTTGCATAACCAATAATTAGACGTTTTTTGTGGCCGTTATTTCCAAATGGAATTATATCCAATTTCTTATATTTTATTATATTTCTTTGTGGCATTTTTTCTTTATTTGTTCATTTTGTTGCATAACTTTTTCTGCTTTTTAATTATAATTTCATATTTGAATAGTTCAACATAAAATGGCGTCACCGTTTCACTTTTTTAAGAATTTACATTAATTAAAATTATTACAAAAGTTTGGAGCATAAAATTTAACAAATATTGTGAAATAAATGAAAACCAACACAAAAAAAAGGGTGGCAAGAAAAAGAAAAAAGTGGCAAAGGAAAAATTGCAATTACTTGGAAAAATTGTAATTGCAAACTCACACACATACACACATACAAAAGCACACACAACAAATATATACACATATTAAATCGAGAGAACGCAATATTCGAACAACAACAACAATAGCAACAGCAGCAATAGCAAAAGTAACAGAAGAAATTTTTTTGAAAATTTTTATTTAATAAATTGGAACTTGTATTTTTTTCAGTTTTCTTTTATTTGGCTTTTCTTTGTTTATTGTTGTTATTAGTTAAATGCACGACAACGGTAACGATAAACAAGCCTCACACACACACACACACACACACACACACACACACACACACGCAAATGATCACTTTTTCACTCTAAAGAGCTTTCTATATCTATCTATCTATCTCCCTCTATCTTTCACTTTCTCTCTCTCTCTCTCTCTCTTTCTCCCCCTCTCTCACTCCTTCTTCCCCTCACTAAAGCATGTTGGCGAACAAATATTTTATGGTCGAAGAAGGGTTGAGAGAGTATATGTAGATAATGTAAATGAAAGCGAATGAAAGAAAGAGATAGAGATAAAAGAGAAAGAGAGAAAAATTAAGGAAAGAATAAAATAGTAAAGAAAGAAGAAGAAGAGAAAATAACGCTCACAAGAATGTGTGAATGTGAAAGTAGTTACCAACTCAACTATAAATAATATAAATTGTTGTATAAACCGCAAAGAGAAAAAAAAACAATCAAAAACAAACAACAACCATTAACTTTATACTGTTGGATTCTGCTTAATAAAATGGAAGAGAAGAGGAAGAAGCAAAAGAAAAAAAATAACAAAAAATATAAAAGAATTGACATAGAAATACAAATTAACAGAAAGCCAAAGAAAACATCAAAATAAAAGTGTGACATTTGAAAAAAAAATTGTGTGGAGAAATTAGAGAAAAACGAAAGCCCAAGACAAGAAAAAAACTCTCTAAAGAAAAACAAAAAAAAAAACATTGAAAATTAGAAAATAATTCATCAATAATTTTTTAATATTTATAAACAAAATTGTATCATGCTTTCTTATTTTTTTTTTCTTAATAATTCACGGAATTGTTAAGAGTTTTAAAATCGCATCTTTTTTTTTTAAAAAAATGCGTTTGGCTGCTGTTGCCACAAAAAAGATCTAAAGTCACTAAGAAAAAATTGAATTTTTTTTCATTCAAATAAAAGTTTGTTTTTTTTTTTTTTGAGTCCACATTTCTGGATAGTACTCGAAATTATTGTGAGTAATGTATGCTTTTTTTAAATAAGGAAAATTACGAAATGCTGATTTGGCCAAGCAATCATCATTATAAATATTTTCACATGTTTCTTTAACTTTTCATATTCAACACATATACATTTAAAATTGAATGTTGCCATCTACAATATGTAAAATATATTAAGGACAAATTTAAGTAGTAAATGGCAATAAAATTGTTATGGAAATGCAGGTGAAGGCATGAATTGCTTTATGTAATCACTTGAACTCACGAACACATGTATAAATTCAAATGCATTGAATATGTAAGTATTCCTTTCTCTCACTCTCATTCTCACTCTCACTCTCTCTGTCTCTGTCTCTCTCTCTCTCTCTGTGTTGTGTGTGTGTGTGTGCTGTAGTAAAAGAAATTTCACAATTCGTGTTCTCGTGATGATTTTTCACCGGTTTCATTGTGTCGATTGCATTATTTCAATTGTATTGCAATTATTTGGCCAATACATATAAATTAAAGATTTCTACTTAACCTGATACACATTATTTTCATAAATTACATATACCTTTATACATTTGGATATGTGCACCATATAAAATTTTCTTTGTAATTTCCAGATAAATAATAAATAAAATTTATGAAAAACATTATTTATTGGTGCGTTCAAAAAGTTATTTAATTGAAGCATGATAATTATACCAATACTATTTTTTATGAATATAATTTTAAGCAGTATGGATATTTTGAAACTGATCCTTTTTGTATTGAGAAAATGTCAATGAAAATGAAAAGCAATGAATTTCATAAAATGTAACATAAAAATTTTTAATGATTAGATAAAAAATAAATGAAAAGGACTTTTCAAATGTTTTAATATCATTGTGTAAATAATTCCAATATTATTTTTTATTCCTTTTAAGCCCAAAACATTTTTACGTTTCTCTCACATATAACTTTTTAGTATCATCAAATATTCAATTTAATCAATTAAATTTTACGGGAAAGGGGTGCGTCTCATATGGCTTCGTAAGGCCTCTAAAAATGACTGAAATATTAGTGAACTGTTATATAAAATCACTTTAGAAAATTAAGTTAAATATTACAAATGATTATGATTTGGTGATTGATAAAAATTTGAGAAAAATTTTCATTTCATTTGCAATTATGTTGAGCAATTCCAAGTTTTACTATTATTATTTTCCTAGAAACTTTGCTACCTACAAAGTTTATTACTTGATCATTTATATCTTGGACAATGTCAGAAGTTCAAAGGGTTTTTTTTTTCAAAACCTTTTTGGCTTTGACGCAAATATCTGAATACAATGAATTTAATTTAATTAGAAGATTAAGACAATTTTCATTCCATTTCTATTGAATAAATAAATTTTTATCAATGTTTTTCTTGTTGTTATGATACTAAAATTTCTCTTATTATTATCATTTTTTTTTGTTTTTTCATTCAATTCAACATTCAATTTCAACGGATGCAGATTGTTTTTCCTTACCCCCTCATACAATTGAATTTCATAGAACTATAATCACCCAAAAGGCTTTGGTATACGCTACACTTGTGTGGAGGACAAAATCCACATGACTGTTATGTGTATGTTATTACACTTGAAGTGTGAGTTCAAGTGTTTGTATAGGAGAAAGGAAAGAAAAAGAGTATAAAAACGAAAAAAATTGAAGAGGTATAAAAACTGAATAAATTCTTGTACAATAATTTGTTTTCATTTGTTCCATTTTGAATTTTTTTTTTCAATTTTATTTTCCATCTTACATTACACTTTTCTCTCCACCAATGAATAATTCAAATCAAGTTTACACATTTTAAAAAAAACAAGAATACAAAAGAATCTTAAAATAAGAAAAAAATTTCATTTATTTTTGATTACAAAAAGAAAGTTAAAGATATTAGTAAAAATCGAAAATAGGTAAGAAAATTCAATGATTCAAAGCCTATTTTAATTATTCAGATACACGTAGAGACAGACGGACATATATATATCATTTCAAACTTTAATGCTAATTAGGCAATTTTTAAGATCCTTTAAGCCTTCTTCTTCTTTTTGAGTGTTACAAATATAGTGACAAAATGAATATACCCACAAACTATAACTGATGATTAAAAAAAATTATAACAAATTCATAATAAAAAAAAAGTCTTAATCTAAAATGTACATTTATCATTTATCATTTAAGTAAAGTCCTTAAATTCTTCTTTGTATGATATGAGAAACAAATCTATTTACTCCTGTTACTTCTGTTACTTATGTTACTTATGTTACAATAACATATGTAACACATTTATAGAAATAAATTGAAAATGGAACACTTACAGTTAATACAAAAAGTATAAAATGTAAAAAATATTAGATAAAAATGTATAAAGTAAAAAAATTGAAATCATAATTTATCAATTTTTTTTTTTGTTTGAATATGTTTGTTTTACACACAATTTAGAGCACAATAATAAAAAATTTCAAAAACACAAATAGAAAAATCTAAAAAACCAAAAGTAAGAATGTTTAAGTAGGGTTAAAAACGATTTGTGAAAGATCCTTTATATAGGATTAAAAAGTTAGATGGATATTTGAAAAAAAGTATAAAAATGGAAAATTTTCCAATTTGATACAAAAAGGTGAATATTTTTGAACTAAAATTTAAACGTTATTATTTTGTATAAGAAGGTTACTTTGACAAAAATTGTAAAGTGAAAAGATTTGAAAATAGTGCGTTGCGAAAAGATCTATTAAAGGAGATGGAACTCAAAGCAAGAACCAAATTGCATTTCTATCTAAAAATAGGCATTTCGATAGAAATTCGCTATAAAAAAAATGTCATATTTATGGAACTAAATTATCTGATTGACTTCATTTCTTCTTAGTGAATAAAGCGTGAAAAGTGTGGTGCCATTTGGAACATGCTTCTAAACCTCTATCTGTCAAACTTTATTGCGATTTATACTTTCACTATTTAGTTATCACCAAGAAATATTTGATATCAGATGGATCAATGATTCATCGTTACAAATATGGACAAGAAGGCCAGAGTTGCTCGTTATAGCTAAGCGGTTTTGACTCAAGTTCTTAGCTACAAGTGCTGACATAAATTTAGTATACTCACCACTACAAATATTATAGAGTACAAGTAGACTGAATATCAGGAGAATGAGTGCATGAAGGAACTTTGAAAGGAGAGTTGAGCACGATATAAAATTATTGTCACAGATGGAAAAATATGTTTTACAATGCACGAAAATAAATGAAGTATTTGCTTTACTTCATGTAATTTTGTACTGTTGTTAATGCTGTTGTTGTTGTTGTTGTTGTTATTATTATATTTATTGTAAATATTCTGTTTACATTTGTGAGAACTTTACATGATGTTTTTATCCAAAAGAAAATAAAAAACAAAAAATATAAGTAAAACATTTTCTTATGGACTAATCTATTTAAAATGTATATTTAATGTTTTTTTAATATACTCAAAATTATTTTTACATTTAAAATGGTTACACAATAATCTTAATAACTTTTATAGTTGTATAAATATCAATAAATTTTGTTAAAGTTTTATTTCATATATTCTAGATTTTTCGTATAGGAAGCATAACTTCATGAAACGCACGCAAATCGTGCGCTTATAGAGTCACACAAAAAAAAATTGAAAGGATTTTCTTCCTTTCCAAGTCATAAAATGTTTAACATACTTTTGAAATTTACCTTTATTTTAATGTGCAGAAAGAATCAAAAAAAAAGTATATTAGATTCAAATAAGTTAATTATATTATCGAATTAGATGGAGGGGAGAAAAGGAACAATCAAAAGTTTTGGATCAAGATTTATAAGATCAAACTTTGACAGATTATTTCAACGATTTAATCTTTATTTATAGAAAATTTCATATAAACAGTAATTTCATTCCTCTAAAAAGCCTACAAAATCTTATGATTGGAAAATACAGCTCAATTAGTTGTAGCTTTTTATTTGAACTACTTTCAAACGCAGCCAACTTCATGTAAATAAATTGACAGATATAAATTTTACTTACAAGTCTTGCGATATTTTTCAGCATTTATCTTACGGCTATTTGAAAGATTTAAATGCCCTCATAGAAATATTTCTTGCATTGCAATTTTAAATTTTCTAAATAGAAGCAAAAGTTATGTGATGGTATATTAAGTAATTCCAATAGTGTTGCAATTTTGGTAGAATTTTTAATTGCTTGATCAAAATAAGTATATCTTTTCAGTAAATTGGATATGAATGATTTTTTAGAAATTTTGAAATAAATTTTTTTGAACTAAAAGTATATCAAAGCCATTATAAAGTTTTGAGGGAAATTCTTGTTGAATTCTTTTCAAAGATACAATTTTTAATGAAAATTATTTCAAGTGCACAATTTGGAAAAATATAAAACAATTAGTTTGTCCTACGATCTATATTTTTAACTAAAAATGTCGCTTTGTGTTTTGTTAGTAAAAATTGAAAATCAAAATGTTAGCAACATGCAATTGCTCAAGCATTTAAAAGAATATACATATATATATTTTTTTTGAAATTGTGCTACGATTATACCTTGCTCTCTTCTCTATATCACATTGGTGCACATTTCTTTAAAGCTTCAGTCAAGTGTAATTTTTTCACGCATACTTTTTAATAAAATCTGATTTGCTTTTATTTGTCCTTTTTGTCATATATACATACATATGTCATGAACATGTATAATGCAAAATATTTTAACGCATGCTATGTGCGTGCCGCTTTTTCAATTTCATTTTCATTTGCATGGCACAAAACTCAGAAAAAAAAAAAAAAGAAAAATTTAAAGCTCTTGTCAACAATAGCAAATAGATTTATTGTGTTAGAACAATACGATAATCTATAGTAAAAGGATTAAATTGAGAAGCAGAAATTGAAGCGAAAAAGAAAAAAAAAACAAAAAAGCAAAAACGAAGGAAAGAACGAGCTCGTGACACATTTTAATATATTTTAATTCCGAGTAAAACATTGATGATGATGAATTCTTATTCACTTTTTCAGTTATTTGATATTTTGTATGATGAACAATCCACCTCCACAAAATATAGCATATTTATATATATATATATATATATATATATATATATATATATATATATATATAAATATGTCATTTTTTCTTAACTAAATTATTTATTATGAAATATGGCATTATAAACTAAACAGTGCATCATCATGAATCACCACAATCAAACTCAACTTTATTCATTTGAAATATATATTTATCATGTTATATAAATTTTATATATATATATATAAATATATATATATATATATATAATAAATTGCATTATTTTAAATTTTTTGAAAAAGGAGAAACCAACAAATTTATTCTCTTTATTTGTATAACCCAAATGTCGGTTTATGACAATTTGGTCGTTTCTACCTTTCTATTATATTTATAGGTAAACATATTTAGTTTGGTATGAGAAAGCCAACACTTTTATAAATAAACAAATTATATATATTTCATATAATGCAAACATGTTGCTTCATGAAAGAATCTTCTCATGTCAAAGAATTTGGTTTTTTTGTTTTTTTTTTTTCGGCTATTTCATTTTTCATTTTTTATTTGAATTATGTGAACTCATAAGTATTTCAGATAAATGTTAGCTTTGTTTATTTTTAAATGGGAAATTCAGTCCATTAAAGACTACTTCATTCAATTCATACTTTTTAGAATAAAATTACTTGAGTTTTTTTTTTATTATTTATTCCATTTCAGGTGTTAAATACATAAAGATGCAGAAATTAAATGGAATTGGAAAAATTCGCCAGGAAGAACAAAAGCGATTAGAGGCATTGATTTAAGGAAGCTAGTTAAATTTTATAAGAGATAATGCAATAATTGGATAACATTTACGGATAATGGATATGAATAACTTTTATGGATAATTAATATGAATAATATAAAATAATATAAAATTTATTGATAATATTTCTGGATAATAATAATGGATAATTTTTATTGATAACACTTGTGAATAATGTTGAAGGATAAAATTTTTGAATAAACTTTTTATATAACATTCATGAGAAATGGGCAACATTTATCGATAAAATTTCTGAATGAAATTTATGCATAAAATTTATGGATATTATTAAAGGATAACATTTATCAATATATCCAAATGCTGTCCATTCTTTTCTTATTAATAAATAATTATTGTAATCCAAAAGAGAAACACAAGCAACAGAGATATCCTTTTCTGGCAAACATGTACAATTTCTGTGCCGCTTTAACTGATTGGAATTCTTTATGTTATTGGAATCATGATAATGGCAGTTTGCTGCTATTGCCATTGTATGGTTGTGGTTGCTGTACAAACAAGACATTTCATTTTGCTAAATTATGCATAAATTGACATCAATTATTCATCGATTAAATGGGCGGTAATGTCTTGTATTCATGTATTTTATGTGCAAATCGTATGTAAAAATGTTTGTTTATTGAATGCAAAAGTAAAAAGCACAAAGATATTTATCCGTATAAAAATTGATAAACATGGATAAACATGGATAATCTAGTGTAACGATGAACAATACAAAAAAAATTAAAACAAAAGTGAAGGAAAAAAAAAATAAAAATGAGAGAAAAAATTTTTAAAGAAACTAAAAACCACTTTATGTCAGTTCAGTGCATTATAATGTGATAATAAATCACAACAATAACAACAACAACAACAACAACAACACTACTACTACTACTACTGCAGTAACATACAACCAAGCAGCCAAAAAGCAAAAAAAAAAAGTAAAACTGAAACCAAACAAAGAAAAAGATAGTTAAGAAGAAAATAAAAACAAAAAGCAAAAACACCAAAAAAAAGGCAAGAATAAGTTAAGTAGGCTACACGAAAGAGATGGCAAAAAAGTATAAAATATTAAAAAGTTAAAAAGAGAAAAATAAGTGTAAAATCAAAAAATTTTGTGTTCAGTTCATTCAGAGTAATTAAAAGTTTGTCAAATGCAATGTACTCCATAGTCTTCTTGTTTTCCTCCTCTATCAAGTGTCTCTGCCTTTTGTGTGATATCATATAACAATAACAATAACAATAACAACAACAACAATAAAATGTTATTGTATAAAACAACAACAATAGTAATATCAAAAGAAAGTAACAAAAAGAAAAAAGAAGAAGATAACAAATAAGCAGCAAATGAGTATTGTCAAAGTCATGTTGTAGTCAGCAGTTGGGGTGAGCAGTCAGAGCTAACAGTCAGAATTATTAGTCAGTGGTTGGAGTTAACGTCACAGTTACAGCAGTGCACAGCAGTAACAATAACAATAACATATAAATAAAAAAAACATAATTTTCTTTTGCTGCCAACAACAATAAAAATTTACAGCAGCTGTAATATCAAACTTTTTTCCTTTCTTTTCTTTTCTTTTCTTTTCTTATTCTTTTCATTTCTTTCATTTCTTTCATTTTTTTGAACTTAAATAAACTGACAGAAACGCCTTAAAAGAACAAAAGAACGATTACAAAAGAAAATAAAAATATACAAAGACAACGTAAAGAAACAATTATATTAATAAGAAGAAGAAAAAACAATAGAAAGAGAAGAGGAAGAAGCCATAAAAAACTATTAGTTCAAGTTCTTTCATATCACCTTCTTATTCACAATATATCGCTATTCTCGCTCAGACTCAAACTCTATTTAATGCGTGTTTATTAAAAGTAAAAGTGTAACGACTGCTTCAATTTTATGGTCGAACTTTATAATATAAAAAAACTAACTCAACTAATAGAATGCAAGTTTGATGTAACATAAGACTAACCGTCCTTTCAAAATTGTAATAATAATAACAAAAAAAAAAAATTTATGTATTTAAAATAAAATTAAATGGAAAAAGGAAAAAAGAAATTTTGAAAGTATCTTGTGCGTGATTTAAAAAAGCCCAGTGATTATAGACTCTTACAAATCAATAAATATCTAAAAATGTCAACATTTATCCAAAATAGAGATCTTAAAATTATCAAACTTTTGGTTTGTTTTTTTTTTTGACTGTAATCAAAAACTTGTTATCATTATTTTAGTTAAATTTTGATTAAATTGTTGATTAAATTTTACAAAGGCCTTATTCAAAGCTGTGAACAGAAATTAAAGTGAAATGATTTGAGAAATTTGGTGCTGAATACCAAAAAAAAAAAAAAAAAAAGAAAAAAAAAGAAAACGAGACGCTTATAACTCAACTTTTTATTTAAATTTTTTAATTTCCATTTTTAAACATCATCAACTATCACTGCCCATTAAAACAATAAGAATAATACTAATAATAATAAAACAGCAATAGCATTTTTTTTCTTGCTGCTTATTACACTGAAAAATTGATAAAAAATTAGAAAACGTAAAATGTTTAAAAACAAGCACTAACAAAATGCTTTTTAAAAAGTTTCATTAATTAAAACTAAAGAGCAAAGTTGCATAATTTCTGTGAGAATAAAAAGAAGAAGAACAAATGACCTGTTTCAATTAGTTAATAGTTAATAGTTCAATAAGATTTGTAACATCAACATGACACATTGCATGATCAATTTTTTAAGCCTACTTTTGTATGCAGGTAAGTAAACAATTAATTGAATTATGCAGCCATTTTTCAAAATATTTTTATTAAACGGATCATTTTCTGTTTCATTTTCTTTTGTTTAGTTTAATTTTTCCTAAACTCTATCAATATTTTTATAACACCAAAGAGTTCAGGAATCTTGATAATTTTCCTAGAAAGTTTCAGTTTACCCATTAAAAATCTTCTTGAATAAACTACTTTCGTTGTAAATGAGCGAAATGATTGAGATAAAAAAAAATAATTTGCACCTTAAATTAAACTACATTTTACGGTAACTTTTTCAAATTACAGTCTTAAATAATCGTAATTTTTTCATATCAATTATTTATAAATTTATTATCTAAAGAAGGAGCCGAAGTGATATTAAAATAGAAATGTGGGAAAACAAAGAATATAAGGAAATATAATTATTTAAAACCATAAATATAAATAATAATAAGTATTACATGTTTTAGTCGGTTTACTCTACCTTAAATTATTTTTATGTACAAATAACCGGAATTATTAATTTTTTTACTTATAAAAACTTTTGCTAAATAGGCTGTGTTATAAGGCGTGGTTATAGTAAAAGTTTGATTTTAACCAAAATTATTCGCGGACATTTTTGGACTAAATCACGCTACATACCAAAATTCATTCAAATAACTTCAAAATTCTTGAAAGGAATTTTGAAGTTATTAAATTAACAAGGACGTGCAATAGGCAGACGGAAAGATTGATCTAAATCTACTCAGATTCTCAGATACTCAGATACTGATTCGTTCAGTACAATAAAAGGATTTAAAGTAAAGGGGTTTAGTGATTTGGAGTAAAGAGGTTAAATTTGTAAGAAAAACTAAAAAAATAAATAAATAAACTGAAGGAAATTTATGGTTTTTTTTTTGAAATGTCCACCCTCAATTTACAATTGTTGCCAATTTATGATTGTTGTACGTTGGTCTAACAAAAAATAAAATATACAGAAAAAAGCTCAAAAGGAATATAAAGGAGAAATAGAAATAATATTATAAAAAAAGGTATAAAAAGTAGCAACACTCTCAAATTGGCTGCCACCCAAAACTTCTACTAAAAAAAAAACAAAATGAAAAGTTTGAAAGAAAGAACAAGGCAAACACAAATGGGAAATTTGAAAAAGAAAAAAAGAAGAGTGAGAAGAAAAATCAGCCGAGAAGGAGAAGAAGATCAGTAAAATGTAGAATAAAAGTAAAAAAGAAAGTAATAAATAAAGAAAAAGGTAAGAGCCAAAATTCCGTGCAGCAATCGAGTAAAGGTGATTTATGAATGATTTTGGTCCACTTATTTTATGTGTGCCAACATCATACATACATGATTACATTTATTGCAGTGAGAGTATCATAAATTTTGAACTTGACTTGAGTTCAAATATAACACTAACACTTACACACACCCCCACGCATAAACACACAAACTGATACTGATAACAACGCCCATCAAAAGCTTTTCTGTTTTCCTCTCATATTGGACTTGAAAAATTATTATAATATACAATAAAAACAACAATAACAACAAACTAAATAACAATAATAATAATAATAAGTAAATGAAAAGAAAATTTAAATTATTATTGGTTTCATTTTGATTGCAATTCACCAAACACCATGCTGCCATCTTCTCTCTTACCATTCTTCTAAACTATCTATAAAGATAATCTGTATGTAACACAAAACAAGTGGCTGGCATTCATTTTGATTACTTTCAATTATAATTTTAATTATTTCAACTTTCTATTTCTTGGCATCTCAAACCCAAAAGCATGAAGCAAAATAATCAATTTCTTCCTTATTCTTTTCAAGGTTTTTACTTTCTCATTGGTCTTTATAGAACAACACTACTAGCTCAAGTAGGTACAACCAAAAGAAATAAACAACATATCATATTTTCAAGAAATAGGAGTAATACATTTTTTTGGTTACACTGTACACTATTTGTGAAAGGGGTAAGTGGATTACATCGCAACTTGAACCTGTCCGTTCGCCTGTCCATACATTTTTCCGTTTATCCGACCGCCCTTCTATTTATATTTCCTCTATACATCCATGTGTCTATACATCCGTCCATTCGTCCATCTATTCGTTTATATGTTCGTCCCTTTATACATTAATCGTATTATACATTTTTCGGTTTATTTGAACGTAAATCTACACATCTATCCCTCTTTATGTCGAATGGTCTATAAATTCATTCATCAAAACATCGGGCAAATTTTACAACCACTCACCATAGAACGCTCTACTTTGCTAGAGAGTTAATGTAAGGAAAGCAATAGACCAAAAAAAAATTTGATTCTTATTGATTATTTTACACACTAAGCCAGTATAGAAAATACCGCCCAGATTTTAAACCTATTTCCATATAATAAATTCAAGACATTGGAAAATTGAAATTTTGTACTTTCTTTCCTTGAAGTTTGTTCTTTGGACTATTTTAATCATATTAAACAAAGCCGTCTAAAGTATTTACGAGTTATCCCTAATCGCTTATAATATTTCTCTTTGACGTGGCCACTTCAACCTAATATAATTTCCATTAAAAAAAGAAAGAAATATTAATATGAAATGTAAAAAAAAATTAAACAGAAAAAATGGTAAAAAAATATATTTACAAAGAGAAAAAAGTAATGTGAAAGAAAGCGGTAGAGAGAAATGAAAAGGGTAAATGAGAGATAGAAAAGTAAATTATGCTTATTGCTTTGACATGTCATAATTCAGTTGAAACGATAAGAATAATTGGAATGTCATTGGTGTAATAAAAAAGTCGCACAAGGAAAGTATTGGAATAAGGAGACAAAGCAATCGCGAAATTATTGGAAATTGTATGTGATGCAGTGTAAATGTTTTCATATGTAGAATTTATATTAGAATTTGCATAAATGTAAAGAATTAAAACATTTTGATGGGGGAGGGATGGGAGATAAGAAATAAGTAAAGCAGATTAAAGAAATGCATAAATTGGAAAAAATTACAGAAAAAGAGGTTAAGAAAAAGTAATTTATATAGCGACACAAAAATGAAACAGTTAAAGGATTATAAAATATCGGGAATTAAGTATTTTTGCAAGTTGGGCATATACCCCCTAAAAATATTTAGAACACCTACAGCAAAAGGTTACAGACGTCATTAACTATATATTTGAGTAGCATTCTTAATAGATCTAGTCATATTGGGTCTATTTATCCAACTATCTACACATTCAACTATGACCTGAGGTTCTGTTCCTTTTTCCTTCTTACTTGTTTCTTCTCTCCTTTGAAATATGATCCAATGGTAATTTTGATGCCTTTTTAGGTTATATCTTCATTCAACTTTGCATTTGTTCTAAATCTAAAAATGTTATAAAAATATATCAAGGGTGGTATGTGATGCGTGGATGCAAAATAATGCATAAAATTTGATTTTAGCGGTGTTGGTTCGTCAGAAAGATCAATGTAAATTTTTGTGCGATATAAAATGAAACGTGTTGCTCTTATTAAGTGGATCTTTAGAAAGTTAATGAAGTTTCTTATCTAAAGAGAACTTTTTCATTTTTCCTTAGTACTGAGATTTTATTTAAAGCAAATTATTCTTTTTTTTTCCTGGTTTATATAAATTTTATGGGATTTAAAGGAGGCGTGCTTTCACCAAACCCACCATCAAATATAATTATACTTCGTTTTGGCCTTCAAATAGATTTTTGAGGAATAAAACGCTGCAAAAATGTAAAAAAAGCAGTCAACAAAAATTACGCAAATGAAATATGAAAAGAATGGCAATGTAGTAATAATGGGAACACCAAAACTAACAACAACAACAACAAAAGCTACAACAACAATCATAATAAATAATAATAATATGAACTGGTTAGTTTTGTAGGATTATTTCTAAAACCAGAGGCATCTTTCGCAATCTTTCTTCCTTCTGTATTAGAAAAATATATAAAGCGAAAACATACTTTCAATGTATGTGGAAAATGTTCAATTTTCTTAACTTGAACTCTGTTGATACTGTTGTTTTATATGATACTATTTTTATTATTTCTACTATGGATATAAAGAATAAAAAAGCAAATTTCCATTCTCATTTCGAAATTTTATATGTGAAGTGAAACATTAAAGAAGAACAACAAAGGAGAGAGAAGAGGAAAACGAAAATGAATAATTTATTTAGTTTCTTTTGTACAAGAGAATTAGTTTTCTACTTTTTATTCTGTAGCTTGCATTCGGAAATCAGTTTATCTCTAATTTGTTATCCCTTCTCATTTTCCTTTAAACGGATCCATTTTTATTGACAATATAAACTATTTAAACAAATACAACCAGAGAAGAAGAAGAAGTAGAAGTTTGATGGATTTAATGGAGTTTTATGAAAAAACAAAATAAAATTTAAGTTTTAAAACTTTAGAGTGCAAGAAAGATAGAAAGGTGGAGCAGTTTGTTTTTGAGTGCTTACTTTGAAAATAATCACTGGGTCGTATGAGTAACATCTGTTTTGAAAATTTTATTTGTTCTATTAAACGGCATGAAAGTTGAAAAGTTTGTCAAACGAAAGCAGCATGGAATCAGACCAGACGAGAATTACATTTGCAACAAAAGAAGTTTTTCTTTTACTTTTTTTTCCTTTGCAATTTTTTTCAATCACTTATTCTATTTGTTTTCTTCTTTCTTCTCTTCTTTCTTTACGGACTATTTGACTTTAGCAGAAAGTTAATCGCATTGGTAAATGCATTGAAAGAAATGCAATCAATGTTGCCATGAATTGGCAAACTATACAATATATTTTTATTTTCTCCCCCTCAAGGGCTTGTAAAAGTTTCTCTTTTGTCATCCATTCATATGGGACACCATAAAAAGGATTAACTTGACTGCCTTTACCTTTAAGCTTAAACGGTTATTTTACAATATCAGCAACAACAAGAACAACAATATGAGGCGATTTCGATTTATCTCAAAGCAGAAAGAAAGAAGCAGAAAGCTTTATTTCATTTCATTTGCCACCATTGTACCTTTCGCCTTCAATTGTCAATTAACAATTGACAACCTCCAATGATTATAATAGACAGTCTACATGAAATTTCTATTTAGGCATTATCAAATTATTCTATCACTCTACTAAAATCCAAGAATGCACTTAAATTCGTATCGTATTCAAAGGCTAAGAATTTCTGTTTTTTTTCTAGGCATTGACAGCAATTTTTTTCACAATTTTGTGAGGTCTATTTTAAGGACAGTAAATATCTCATAATGGATTTTTTTATTCTATCGTAGTAAATCAAATAGAAGGCAATATTTTCTTTTGCCTTCGCTTTACTGGCTTCTTTACTTTAGTACGTTGCAACATTAGAAAAAGGAAGAAAAAAAAAACTTAAAAAAGGACAAATTGTCACTTGTCATTTATTTTTTTATCATTTTGTTTGGCACTTTTACAAATTCAAAGTTAAGTTTTAATGTTTCCGCTGCATTAAAAAAATGTTATACATGTTAGAATAATGGACAGCTTACAAAATGTATAAAATCAATCCATCTCAATTACCTTTTGTGCCACAATTGATTACGGCCGTTTAAACTTATTCGAAATTTTTATCAAACAGTATTTGTTAGATTGTATTTTTTGAGGATTCTTTACAAAAGGAATGTTTAGAAAAATTGTGTTTATGGGAATGGCAAATGGCTACAGATTCTTCTAACTAATTTAGAAAGATGTTAAATGTACAATTTATGGTGCAATAGTCAGCACTTAGACTTTTTGTTTAAAGTTGCGAGAGTTGTTCTCACAGGAATTCGTTGTATAATTGTGGAATAATTTTAACGATTTCAATTTTTACAGGAAATTATTATAAAAATTTATACAAAGCAAAAGAATCTAAAAACAAATTTACGAGCTTCCAGTATTGGAATGAATTGCTCTCGAAATAAGTATTCAAAATTATAAGGGGCTTATTATTCAAATATGTTACTTTTTAAAGAGTCCTATAAAATTTAAAAAGTGTTAAAACTTTCTAGCATAGAAGGAAAATTACAAAATGGTAGAAAATTACTCTCTTTTAAAAGTCATAAAGTCTTCTTTAATAAGATTTGAATGAAATTTAAGTTTCATATAAAAATTGTCTGATTCATTCATGATTTATTAACGTCATTATGCTCAGAAGGTTGATTGTAAGTGTGATTAGCGTATAATTATGTTAATTGAACTTAACATTTTTGCTAAAAAAAAAATTAATCAATTGAGTAGAAGAAATATTCATAAAATTTTGTATTTTGAATTCTTGACTGTTACATTTTTCACTCTCTATCTTTTTTTTGTTCTTGTATGCTTTAAGTACTCGGCATAATTACATAACGAACATATGCCGCCAGAATAAAATAATGAAAATAAAATTTAATTACACTTTTAGTACAAATCTTCATGAAAGCAACACCAACAACAAAAGGAAAAAGTAAAAGGAAGAAGGGAGAATATAGTGAAATGTACCATAAAATTCTCTATTAATGTCTATGACAAGCCCAGACTATATAAAATATTAATACACACACACACACACACCCAATAAAAATTATATCGTAGTATCATAAATTTATAGCTTAGATTGTGACATTTGGCATTTGGCATTTGGCATTTGCATTGCATCTACCATCAAACCATTAATGTATAATTTTTCTACAATTACTGTCAAATGCATCAACACAAATCTATCTATCTATTTATATATATATATCTCTATGGGCATATATATCTTATCTTTAATAGTTGTATTTGTATAAAGCGATTTGTGTGTGTGGTGTGTGAGTGTGTGTGTATATCAATTTAAACATTAAAAGGGTTGTGCGGTAATAACAAGCTAACAAGCCAATAAACATGAAAACCAGCTATTCATCAGCTGGTTAAGTGAAGTTCTCAGCCAACTATTAAATATTTGTGTTGTTGCAGCAATTTTCTTTTTTTTTTTTTTTTTTTTTGAAAAAAAAAGTGCCACCAACAATAACATTGAAGGAAACTTTAATTGGCTTGAAATGTAGTAAATGGATTTTAATTATATATTAGTTTGATAAGAGTTCTTTATTTCACAAATAATAGTCCTTCATAAAAAGGAACATAAAAATAGCGAGGTTTATTGCACTTGGTGCACCATTTCCAAATTACAATACTTTCACTGTTTATTTTTTAAGGCAATAATTTTAGCAATAATTATTTAACATTTACTTATATAAAATTCTCTATCTGCTTTAGCTTTGGTCAATTGGAAAGATCCAGTTATATATAAGATAATCATGTAAGATAAACTTTGACACTTTATTGAATAAATTTTATGGCATATTTTTCTTTTTTACTTTTTCTACATTTTCTTCAAGTGTTATACGTTAATTTTTTAACTTTATTGTTAATTTGCACCTAAATTTATGCAACAGAAATTTGAAATAGAATTGAAGGCTTCATTTGTCCTAGTAATTAAATTCAGTTTGTTTCATAGACAAAAATGAAACTTAAACTAAGATTAGCATTAGTTCCAACAAAAAGGCCAGAAAAAAACAAAACGAGAAACACAAACCAAACAAAAATGAGTCCTTTAGGTAGTAAAATGTTTTATTCAAAAAAGTTGTTAACTTTTCAAGAGAATGCGAAATTACATATAAATTATTGTTATTCATTAAAAGCAACAATAACAATAACATATATAAATTGTATATAATAAAAACTCTGTAATAAATTAAAGGATACTGTAATGTAAGACAGAAATACGAGTCAGGTAGAGTAAAAAAATAGAATGAGTTGAATGTATAATAGAAAAAGAGGAAATTCAGTTGGTAGAAGTAGTAAAACACCTAAAAAGCTATTAGCGTTAATAATTGCTTTACACAATTCATCTTTGTTACTTTTTATTTTTATTTTCATAATTTTTCTTTTCCTTTGGTTTTTTCATATTTTCTGTGTTCATTTTAGCCGTATATGGTTAAATTCAATAGTTTATAGTGAATAAAAAGAGCTGAAAATTTCACACGTTTTTATAAACACGCCATCTGGCGGTGATTGGCTTTACAATTAAAACATTCAAATGAATTTCCGCCTCAGGCGACTTTTAAAATTCTAAAAATCATGTAGTTCATTTGATAGAGTTAGGGCTCCTTTTTTTAAATTGCATTCCAAGATAATTCTTTTTAATGGTTATAAAAAAGTGTAGTGATTTTATCGTCATGAGGCTTGTGGAATGAAACAAATATTCGATGTAAGCCCAAACTTTATTACTTTATTTGTTAAATAAAAAGAGGCAGAGAAATATATAGAAATATACTTAGTAAGGAAGAGAGGGAGAAAGAGAGAAAGAGAGAAAGATAGAAGCTGCGTTATTTTAAAGTCAACAAATTCTATTTGAAAGTATTTATTGTGTATTCGTTTTGAGCAACAGTGCCAGAGGCCCCCTAGAGTTTTATATTCATAAATTATAAGTAAAGTTGTGTCCACAACATTAAAGCATATAGGTGTTGGTGTTTATATATATGTATTTGTATTACATACCTACATACATACACATGTTACATGCTAAATACGTT
Source organism: Melophagus ovinus (assembly GCA_023089585.1). Classification (NCBI taxonomy): domain Eukaryota; kingdom Metazoa; phylum Arthropoda; class Insecta; order Diptera; family Hippoboscidae; genus Melophagus; species Melophagus ovinus. Next base: position 13,961,339 of record JAKKIB010000178.1, read on the forward strand.
TCGGCAACAAAAACAAAAATAAAAATTCTAATGGTTATGTTTAACCCTTTTGACTGGAAGAAAGAAAAAGATGCAAAATTCTCTCACAAAATAAAATAAGAGGAAATAACTAATAAGAAGAAGAGAAAATGTAAAAAATAAAGGGTTCATGTCCTTTTAAAATTAAGACAAAAAAAAAAAAAGAAAAACAAAAACTAGAATAAAAAAAAAGGGGAAAAAAATGAGGACACTTTTAAATATATAACAATTTTGGTTTGGTTTCTTCTGAATCTTAACATCTCCAATTGCAACAAGCATAATTTCAATTTTAATTGTATAAAAGTGCAATTGGTTTTAAAGTTCATAATTAAATTAAATTAAATTTTAAATTACGTTGATATCAGAAGTAGATTTTTGGAAACACAAACTGTGGAAAAAATAGAAAATTGAAATCAAAAGGAAGGACGTACAGACATAAATAATTAGATCTATAAAGATGGACATACAGACATGAGTAAATTAATTTCAAAGTTATATCACTTTTTCAAATCTTTATAAAGCAAACACGCAATTGTATAATTTATGCTTGACTTTGGAATTTTAAGTGCATTTTTCTATTAAAGTTTAAAAAAAGAGAAAAAAAGAAAAATTGCTTTGCATTTGAAAATATTTCTGCATGAAATAAAAAGCTCATTTTTTGTTCATAAATTATCAAGCAATTTTTATGTTTAGATTTTAGGGCAGAGTCTGTTTTTTATTGCTGATGTTTTTTTGAATACAACACTAAAGTTTTGAGTAGTTTTCATAAACAAAAAGATCACACTTGATATTTTAGAATTTTATTAGATCTGCTCTTACAGTTGTTCCGAGTTCATACTTTACACGTTTGCTCTTGTTGGAATAACTTTAACCATTTAAATAGTAGAAAATTTCTTTTTATTTTGAATTATTGAAACAATAAAAACTTTTTTTCAGCCGTTACTAAAATTTTCAATTTTCTATATGTAATTTGTAAACATTTTGGAGTATCTCAGTAAAAATTTTTGTGCTATATTCCTGTCATTATTATTTAAATGGCAATTATTTCTTTTATGTTTTCATTTTTCTATTTCTTCTAATTGTATCCTTTGCCACGCCATTCTATAACTATTTCGCTTTTTATCCTTATTATCTGCTTCCTTCTTTTTGCCATGGAAGATTGCGTGACTTGAGTTAATATACTTTTTTATATAAATTTTAAAGCATATTTTTCAAGTACCTTTTTAAAATTTAATGAACTAGCAGAACAAATTCAAGTTTACTTTCATTTTTAAGCAAAAATTCATTTTCTTTAATTTTTTTAACCTTAAAGTTGAGTTCAGTAGAGTCCTTAGAAAAGATACAATTTTCTTCTTCTATCTCTTATTAATTAATATTTATCTACATTTATTGTTGCTATTGTTGTTTTTATTATGCTTGTCTATTCCACATATCTTTCTTTTCCATCTTAATGTTTTAATGTTTTAACGTTTAATAAATTATAAAGTTTATTATGTTTGTTATGTTTGTATGTTTGTTATGCTTTTGTTTGCTAGTTAATAAATTAAATTAATGGACAATTGAATTATTTTATTAATGTAACATTAGCAATTACAGGCAAATTTTTAATTTAATTATTGTTGTCATTGAAAAAAACGTGCATATAATTTTCTGTAATAAAAATTAAAAAAGAAAACTTTTATAATTAACTTATTTCTGTCACTTTGAACTTTAACCAAAGAATAATAAACAATTGTAATAATTAATTATAATAAAATAATGTGCTTAATATTTTACATAACAAAAATTTATTTATCATTATAATTAATAATTTCTATTTTGCAAAACTAGGAGATTCAACTAGAATCTCCTAAAAAAAGCTGTAGCCAACTTTTTACGATGGAAGAACAAAATAAATAAAAACAGGGGCCACATATTGAGTTTTATATTTATAATGAATGCACTACAATTAATGGGCGTAACCCATTTTAAGTTAAAACTATTTAAGAAAATATGAAATTTAGAAAAAGCTTGATTAGTTAGCGAACCACACATTTTCACAGTAACTTTAAAAGTCTACGGCTAAAATGTAAGCAAAAAATTTCAGTTGTCTGTTTCTTCTGCAAGCATTTAAGTAATAAGTATAAAATTTTAAGTTGTTTCTTAGAAAAATGACCACAATTTTAATTTACGTAACATTGCAGGCATAACTTTCAAACGATTCAGACCACTTTCAGTACCCAACGCTACGTAAAAGAAGAATTTTACCGATTATTTCAACTCTTGGACTTATCTGGAAAATATTAACAGATTAACTAGCTTTTAGTTTATATAAATATCGTGGAATTTTGTAGAAACTCTATTTAAAGTTAGAAATGAGCTTAATTAAATACAAAAACTGAGAATTCTGAAAAATTTCGATTCTCTTTCTTTTTTAGTTGGCATATATTGAATAAAAGAAACCTGAAGCTTTTATTCATCAAACAAGAAGACTTCTCAGATTAAAATAGAGTTCAGGCAAGTTCTTTGACCAATTTGGCTGGTGGAAAGTGCGCCTATATAAATCTACAAGGACTTTTAATGTAATTGATAAACTCTTTTGATTAAGAGATGTTTCTAACAAATAGACAGACATACGGATGGTCGAAATAAGTTCACATTGATTTAGATATAGCTACCCGATAAAAAATGTGTACCGCTTACCTTATTCTAACTATTTTATTTTAGCAAGAATCCTTCACAATTTCAAATGCTTGAGTAAAGTGAAAGATGATGAAGAAAACTTCACTTTATTATAAATATTACCTTTTCCAGTTTATATCCTTTGGATTGTTGCAAGGATATAATGCTGACAAATAGAAACAATGTTTAAGATTTATTATAAAAGAGAATACGCTTTTATTGGTCGATACAATTTTTATTATTATTTTTATCCGATCTTTAAATTCTATAACAAATGTAATCAATTTCTCCAAAGATTGTTGTAATAATGTTACAATTTTGTATGTATATAAGCATTTCATTTGTAATGAAAACGGTTTGCTACAATGTTTACTATGGCAAGGCACGTGATGTTACACATTGCACGTTCGATTATGTTATCACATGTGTAAACAACAAAATTATTAGTGTAGCTGCAGTCCGTTACAACAATTTATTGATTTCATTAGATTGTGCTCCATTATTATTATTATTATTATTATTATTACTACTGTTGTTTGTGTTGTTGTTTATGTTGTTATTATTATTATTATTATTATTATTATTGTAAGCTATGTTGTTAGTGCAATTGTGAAAAAGTGAATGCGTACAATGCAATCATGGGAAATGTAAGCGGAAAATAATTAAGTCACATATTTTAGAAAAGGAAAAAACGGGAGCCTGAATTCATCTCATTCTCAGACTATTTAAATTATGACCAAAATACAACACCATAAGCTTATTCCATCCTATAACTATTACTCTGCGAAGTATAATAGATTTGCCTGGATGTATGTTATTCCAGGTAGGCTTTTGAGTTTATATGGAATGCCTAAGAATCATATTTTTGTATTAATTTGAATATTATGACCTTTTGGTCTGTCACTCCGTCTGCAATATTCTTATCAAGTTAGAGAGGGCAATTTTCGAATTATTTGAATGAAATTTCCTAAGTGAGCATGCTCTAGTTCAAAAGATCCGAGAACAATTATGAGCAATTTCAAATAATTTTTATAAGCATTCTTCTGGAGGAGTCCTACATACATTTGAACAAATAACTTTTCAATTTTTATATGGCAAACAGTGTTTGAATTTTTAATTTATTTATTTTTGTATTATTTTCTGCTGATGTATCATTTGATGACAGCATCATGTGGAGTTAACTACTTATATATATAACTTTTTCATCTTACTTTCACTTAGTATTGTATTGTTGTTGTGTTGATATGTTATGGCTGTAATGGCCAAGTAAGTACAATTTATTTTTAATTACCAATAATTCTTTTAAATACATTGCCATTTCTCTCCTTTTTTGAATCATTTACTCACATTACAAACATTAATTCTAATTCCGTGTTATGTTTGTGGTTTTTCTTCTTATTATATGATTTTATTACCTTATTTTGTATAATATTAATAATTGATAAAGGCTTAATTAAAGTGAGAAAAGTTTCTCAAATGACAGAAATAAAAAGATACAAATGAAAACTTTTGAGTCCATTAAAAGTATTGAAAAGAAAAAAGGACAATTTTTTTATTTGGCATTTATTTAATTCATTAAAATCTCGTTAACATTATTCCGTTGAAGTTACCAATCCTTATTTAAAATCAGTCTATTTGCTTTAAGGTTTTCTTTTACCTCAACCATTTTATAAATGCAGCTTTCACATTTCCTTCGTACGTTTTCCTTATTTTTCTTTTCTTTTGTATTTTTTTGGTTTTACTGGGTTTTTTTGGATTCTTTTCTTTCTTTTCTTTTTTGTTATGTGTAATCACTTAATTGACAATCGTTGTGTAACATTAACGTTTCAATTGATAAAAATTGTCACATTAAATTGTCATGACCAAAGTAAAACCAAAATTTTATGTAGATCATGCAGTTTAACCCAAAACACTGAAAAAAAGTGATAAACAATAACAAGTGCAATAAAGATAGAGAAAAAAAAAAGAGAGAGAGCTAAAGAGAGAGATGGATAGAGTAAGAGTAATTAAATGTGAGAGAAAGAGAGAAAAGAGAGAGAGAGAGAGAAAGAGAGAGATAGAAAGAAAGAGTTGGTAAAAGTTAGGGAGAGGCGCAGTTTTGGCATAAGAAAATGAGAGACTGAAGAAAGTTATAGAAATTTCTGGTATTTATTTGTTCACTTTTCTCCTTCAAATCTTTTGTCTACCAGAAATGAAATATTAATGGTAAGAATGTGAAACAATATTGATAAATTTCATTTTATTTTTCAGATGTTTCTTTAACTTTTAGTTTAGATATTTCTTATTTATTTTTTTTTTTTAAATAAAATTTTACAATAATTTTTTTTTATAAAATCTCAATTCAAATTAACTTAACTTAAAGTAAACACTTATGCTGCCAATACTACATATAAATAATTATAGTGAAACCAACAACAGTAACAAAAGCGGAAATACAAGAGAAACTTTAAAACCTGAATTCAATCATTTTCACATGGATCCCACCAGAAATGAAGAAGAAGAGCGAACAGAAGACCAAAAATAAATTCATTGATGTTGTTTGTTTGAGAGTTTTAATCCATATTAAAAACATCAGACAAAACAATTTGTTTGTTCGTGCCATTTTTTTTTCTTGGTTCTTTTACTATTTTTATTTTATGAAGACACGCATAGAAATAAGTAATATATGTTAATAGAAAGAGATAGCAAGCTACATAGATTCACTTTGATTCGCTTCGATTGGATACGATTCAATTAAGTTTACACGTCGTTTTTAGGTGATTCAATCACATCACTAAACTGAAAACTCAACTGAAAACTTAACTGAAAATGAAATTCATTTTATATAGAAAAGAGAAATTAATTATGTAAAAGAATGGAAAGTTTTAATGCACTTTAATATCAAATTCAATTTTAATTTTAATTTCGATTACAATTTCGAATGAACTTTCAGTTCACTGAAGTTAAATTTCAATTTTAATTTCAAATTCAATTTAATTTTCAGTTTTTCTTCTTCTTTTTTCTTGTCTATTTTTTTTTTGTTTTTACAGACAATTATAATTTCTTTACCTTCTTCACAATTTCAATGTAATTTTTTTTATTGTAAGTATATTATTATAATTTTATAATTCAAATAAATAAAGTAAATATATTACAATGGATCGAGGTAGACCATAAAATACTCTACATCTAAGTTTTATAAAGAAATATCTAGGAATATCTAAAGTTTTTCCATATAAAAAAGATAACTGCAAAATAAGTCGTTGTCTGAAATGTAACAACAGTCCAATGTGACTCATAATTATTTCTGGGTGTTTTTAATTCGAATCACGTCTACATATCAAATTTTATTCAAATAACTCTCAAAATACGCTCAATATTTTGATAATATTTTATATAAATAGAAATCAAACAGACGGACAGACAAGCTTAAATCAAATTAGAAAGTGCGTCTATCCTAAACCTTGTTTGACATTACAGTCATCTTCATAAACATATAATACGGTGCCACACAAGTAGTGCATGGATATAAAAGTCTAGATGAAATGGAATGTATAAAATTTTATCAAATAGTAAAATATTCAATTAATGAAATAGGTTTAATTTTAATGGGCCACATCATTCATTTAAAGTGTACTTATCACAATTCAATTGATCGAATTAAGTTTACAGAATTTATTCAGATTTGCCGCAAAGATTTTCCAAGCGTTATCATCATATATATTGATCTGCCAGTCAATAGCGTTTTGAATTAAACTTTATCAAAATTAGTTATCGATTGATATGGAAAATTGATGAAATCGTTTATCAGAGTAAGAGTGTAAGCTTTAACAACTCGGAATTATACCGATGAAAATTTGTCCGTATATTCTGCATAAAATGCCTTAGTGTATCTTTACAATTAAAAAAAAGTTTAATGGCTTTTTTTTTTTTTTACAACAAAATTTGGATTCAGCCAGAACGAAATATTACATTTTGTGTTAAAATATAATCACTGAAAATTAACATTTTATGAATTTTTAAATTGTTTTATGTTTTGCTTTTGTAAATGTCCTTTTATTTTTCTTTTGTTTACAGCTTTATTGGATGGTGCTTCGAAACGTTTCTTTACCGATTTTTTACAAGATCTACCCACACCTGGTACAGGCGGTCCATCATTTGATACCAGCGTTGTATCCAACATAACTGGTTTAGTGGGTAAAACTGTTAAATTAACATGTCGCGTTAAAAATTTAGGCAATCGAACGGTAAGTTTCTTTCAATAGAATTCTCTGTAAGAAATTTATATTTTTCTATTTATTTTTACTTTTTCGTCTCTATTGAATAAGTTTAGATAAACTCTTAAGTGTAACATTTATGCTGTAAAATAGATAAATTTCAATATAAATAAAATATTACTAAAAAAAAATATAAAGCGGAAGTGTATTATTTGTTTTCACAAATAAAGCTCAGTGCATGATTTTTTCAATTTATTTTGATTGTCAGATAACAAGCAATTCTGCCGTATCCTAAATATCACGTTACACCAATTGAATGAACAATTGTTACTTATACTAAAACAAAACAAAAAAAAAATGAGAGGGGAAAATTATGTTTGAAATTGTAAATAAAATAAGTGGAAGTATAACAATCAGTCAAGGGAAAATTTGGCAATTCCTTACGCTTTATAAAATTGAATGAATTAAACAGAGAAAATTATTCGTGGACTTTTTTTTGTAAGAAAGGAGTCGAAAATGAGTCTTGTAGCTTGATAAGGAAATTATAATTAAACTAAAATTAAATATTTTAGAAGTCAGGCCTTGTTAAATCAATATCGATTGATATTGATATTGAGGCAATTGGTATAATAAAAGCAGAGCCTATGTCAAGACCTTCTGGAGATGTTACAAACAAAAATCCAGCTTAACACACCAAATTTTAGGAAATTTTTTTGATAGTAAAAAACAAAATAATTATTCTTTTCATGTAGAAAATATTGTTGAATCATTGAATTGAGTTTAAGTTGAACGTGATAAATGGTGTAAAGATGGGCCACCAAGAAGAAGATCTTTGTTTCATTAAGTAATGATTTGCCAAATTTTCATCGTTTGTTCTTCTAAATCATAAATAAAGTATTTCGTATAACAATTTGGAATAGTGAATGGATAAAAAAGTTTCTTCACTGAATGAGATTTAAAAATGTTTTAAAGCAATTTGGAGTTATTTCGTAAATTTTGTTTATTGTGTATAAAAACATTCAAGACTTTTCCTATTGATTTAATCATTTACATGGAACTTTCACAATATTTATAAATTCTCTAAAAAATGAATTAATTTAATTTTTTGAAATTAATACAAAAATTACTGTTTGTAAACGTAAGATCTCATTTCCCTTATAAATTTCTGCTATATTGGACTACAATGATTTTGTTTTTTCTTCTACATTTTCTATTCATTTCTTAGCTAAAGTTAAGTTAATATCAACAACAAATAACAACAAGAGTAATTCTTCATTTACTTATTCATTCTTAGTCACTTATTACCTTGAGCTGAACTACAGATTTTATTACTTATACAAATAAGACGCAAATCAAAGTAAGAAAATAATATTTGGCTAAAGTCAAATTTTGAAAACTCACCTGCTAAACGTAGAATTAGAAACTTAAATTAATTGTAAATTGTAAATTAATTGTATAATTCGCGATGCTTAAATAAATAATCAGTGAAACTTTACAAAAGAATACAAGAAAGAAGTGTTGCATAATTATGAGCGTAGCTGATTACGTGGCTGATTTGGCTTTATACAAAATAGATTTTTCGATAGAATTTTTATAATTTTAATTCCACAAAGTTACAAATAATGAATAAAAAACTAAAGACGAAAATGGAAAAAGTGAAAACTTCAAAAAGGCAGATCCAAATTATTCAATTTTGAGTAGATCATGTAGAATGATTTTTGTACAACGTCAAATTCCTTTGAATGAAAGTTTTTCATTTTGCATTGCACTAGTAGTGTGTTTTTTTTTTGGGGCCGACTTAAACGAAATTTGAATTTGAAGTAATTATTTCAATTTCTGTGATAAGTACGCACAAGGACAGACATACATCACAAAAGTCGACAGATACACATTAATTTGATATAGATCAAGAATATAACTTATCCGGTCTCTCTGGGTTTTACAAACATTTTTCCATAACGAATCTAACTTTAGAAAAAAAATTAAGGAAGAAAAAGACAACTACGGCGACAGAAATGTTGTTATTCTCTAATTAGATAATCGTTTCTTACAATCATTGTAATTATAATTATAAAGTTTGAAAATGTTTGAACGTAGACGCAAAAGTCCAAAAGACTCGCAAAGTGAGTTTAAATACAAAACAATGATAAAAATATGATCTAAATTTATAACAATCAAAACGGTTTTAGACAAGATAAAAACACCCAAAAACAGGGCACAGACAGTAACAGAATGAATGACATAGAAATAGATGGAGAAGAAGAAGGTGAGAGAGATGATATATAAAATAAGTAAATAAATCAAGTGAACAAATGAGGAATAGAAAACTTTAATCTTTTGTTTTTGTTTTTGGTTTTATAGACGACACAAAACAAACAATTCAGTTGTAATTTTGTAATGTAAAAGAAGAAGCATCAGGAGGGCAAATTGTAATAGAAAAGAAACCTAATTTGTTTATTTTGTCTTTTATTAATCGCTTCTTTTTTTTTGTTTTCTTTTCTTATTTTTTTATTTAGTTAATACTTTGAATGTTTTGTCTTAAGTTTGTTTTAAGTAAATTAAAACTGAAAATAATGAAAATAGTGAAAGGAAATTACCAAATAATGTTTAAGTGTACATAAATATTATTTGTGCAATTAATTATTGAATTAGCTTTTCCCGTTTTCTTTCTTCTTTGAAAAAGTAGCGCCAAAAAAATACAAATGACAAAGGTAAAAAATTGAAAGTAGAGAAAAATGAAACAAAAAAAAAAAAAAAAGAAAACAAACAAACAACAATTTAAAAAATATACTGAAAATCAAAAACTTTCCTAGTTGTTTATTACAATTATTATTATTATTATTATTATTATTATTATTATTATTATTTTTGTTATTTTACAACTGCTTATTTGGCATTACATTTAGCATTTCATTTAAAATGAAATCATTTAATTTAATTTCATTACATTTCATTTCATTCAATGAAGTTTATAACTTTGCCAATTTATTTCCATGGACATTTCGAAATATTCTGCATACTTTAGTTTTGTGAAAACTCTTATCTAATGTAAAGGGTAGCTTATATGAGTTCTCCAAATCTAAAAAGTATTTCAGTAATATTCTTTTGTTTCAGAAAAAGCAAAGGAAATTTAACCGAAGAATGAAGAAAACACATATTTAGGGAACAGTTAAATTAATAGTTTTTCATGTTTTTCTTAATAATTTATTTTAAGTGCTTTGCAAAGAAGCGTTAGTCTCTTAATGAAAATGTCCTGCTTTCGCTCTTTTTCTTTGTCCATATGCTTAATTCATTTAAATACTTTTCAAGAAGTTAAAGAAACCTATATATACATAATTTTGATTAAATAAGCTAATCTTTTTTGTTTTTTTTTTTTTTTTGCTTTGCTCAAAACTGATTTGGCGATTCCCCAAACTTTCAAGTTCTATTGTATTTTATTAAAAATTATTTCAGAAAATTAATTTAGCATATTTCGCTTCGCTGCTATTTTGAAAAGCCAAGAAATCGTTTCTTCTGGTACTCAACTCGGTAAAAATCAACAATTTGAACAGATATTGCATTCAATGGTAAGAATAAAAAAGATATATTGGTTATACATTTAGTCCAACTAACACCAGTTTAGTTCTTTAGGGTGTTTCGCTGGCTTTTATGTTCGTTTCAAGCAGAAAACCATACTTTTAATGGATTTGCACTACACAACTTAAATAAATCTAAATTGTAAATCTTAGAGTTTTTGAGAGAGGAAAGGAAAGAGCAGTAATTCGTTAAAATATTTATCTAAAAAACTTTATATTTAGTGATACATGAAATTTCTCCTATTTCATGATAAAACGAGAGACTTAAAAGTTTCGATTAATCACCGTTTGCCATTTAGTGAAAATGAAAATCAAATGGTAGAAAAAAAAAGTATTTTCTACCATATAAATTCGAGCAGATTTATTCTTCATAACAATGTTAAAATTTATTGTCAAAGCATTTATTATTAAATAAAATACAATCTAAAATGCCAAGCGTACTCTCATATGAATAAAGAAGAAGAAGAAGAAGAAGAACAGCACGATAAAAAGCCATGTGATATATAATTATGTTAAATATATAAATGAGTCCAATTTAAAAAGTTATTTTCCACTTATTTTCTCTGCTTTTTTTTTTTTTTTGATGACTATTCTTTCTTTTTTTTTATAAAATTTTCTATGAATTTTCTCTATCGTTTTTTCATTATAAATCAGCGTAATTATAGTCAACCTAAATTTTATTATCCCTAAAATGTAAAAAACCAAAGCGAAAAATGAAAATGAAATAAAATGTAATACGTAAAAAAAAATTAAGAAGAATTCGCTTTTTTTTTTAGAACTTTTAAGGATAAAGCATAAATTAACAACTATGGCTTATGGTTTTTTGGACAAACAGAAGAAGGCATGACAAAAAATTAAAAATAAATTTATAATTGATCATGTATTTTTTTTAATATTTTTTATGAAAAATACAACAACTCTTGAAGTTTTTAAAAATGTGATTATTCACGATAAATTGAAAATTTTAGAGGAACATTACAAAAAATTAAAAATTAGTAAAATGTCAAAATTAAATTAGAAATTAGTAAAATGTAAATCTTAAGAAACGGAAAGCGAATTCAAATCTTTCAACCGTTCAATAACTGGACCATACATTCTTGATATAAAACAGGCCAACTTTTAGTAATGCAAGTTTGAGTTTAATCTGAAAATTTTGAAGGTAACAATGAAACTTTTAACAAACATTACTTGTTTCTCGGCCTATGCTTCAAATGTATTAAAATTTCTGCCAAGAAGTATGGCCTTTTTATTTGGAATTGTCAAAGTAATATGTTATTGCGAAACTCAAGTTTTTCTGTTCTGTTGGCCAATGCTAAACTGATTTCTTGGTTCAAGCAGTAAAATCGAAAATAACGGAGAATTGTATTACCCATGTCACACTCTTGGAAACGATGATTCTCTGCGAATTCATTTAAATATTAAGTATACTTTTGTTGGCGATTAAGTTGGGCTTTAAGTTGAATCAAAGTTTACAGATTGTGATATTGTGGGCAAGTTGAGAAAATTATTGCCCTAAGAATTGAAACTATCGACTCATTGTTATTGAACGATGACATACCAAAAAAAAAAAAGGAAAGCTCACTTTATTTATTTTACTAAATTGTAAGGAAAAATATGTGTCATATATGTGTGTGTACCTGCTTTTTATTAAACAAAGTAAAATTTTATTGTGCAACTCAGGTTTTCATCAGAAAGAATTTCACAAATTTTCAAATATTTAAAAAAAAATCTTTTGTTTGTGCGATATTTTGAATAAATAAATGCAACAATAGCAATAACAATAGCAATAAAATAACATACTATGGTAAATATTCTTAAAACATAAACCCACAATCACACGCACCCAATGATCATCAATCTTCAACAATTGATGTGGAATTAATTGAATTCTTTCCTCAGTTTCATAACGACTTTTTTATTTGTTTTTTTTTTTTTTTGTGAGACAATGGTTTTAGAAAGTAAAGGGTCTTAAGAGGGGTGTGTCAGACGATTGATCTGATACCATGGTTTCATCTTTATTCATCTAACTTTATTTGGAATCATCTAAAAAGAAAGCTCGCCTTTTCTACTTTTTGAAATGCTTTTGAAAATGGATCCAGATGTAGACATAAGCTTAAATATGGATAGACATCAAAATTTTAAAGAGAAATAATTCGAAGAAGCGTAAAAAAATTCATTCCACATATTTCATGATTAATTTTTCAAAATAAGTAAAAAAATTTACAGAAAAAAAAGTAATAAATAAATTTTGCAGAAAGTGGGAAAAATATGAAAATCTTTTACGAAATGTTGTAATCGCATCAATTAATTAAACTAACACATATACAATATAACACATCTACACATACATTCACACACATATGTTTAATATTTCATATTTCACTTACACTATGTGTCTCTCTTTCCCTCTCTTTCTCTCTCTCTCTCTCTTTCTATTCCTCTGCTTTAGTATAGTGCTTTCAAGTTTCATCTTCTCAAATTTAAGTAAACTTTTTCAAATTTTATAATGCTCTATATTTTTATAAATTGACATACACAAACCCAGAAAGACAGACACACATGTGCATTCATGTACGTATTGTCCTTATTATTATTATTATATTATTATTATTATTATTGTTGCTTGAAGTCATTAATTTAAAAGTATAAAGAGAATAGAGACAGAAACCAGAATAATGAAATCACAGATTCCTTTGTTACCGGTCTCGTTTTTGTTTTTAAATTCCATGCAAAATTCTATTCAAACCGAAAATGGAAATATTTTTTGTTAATTTGTGAAATGATGTTTTGAATAAATCATCAAAATTAAAGAGCCAAATGTATACAATCTAATTTAATATAGACGGCAATTGCCAGAGTGTGAGGATATTTAGAGAATTTGAAAAGAAAATATTAACCAAAAAAAACAAAAAAAAATTAATTAAATTTGATTTAAAAAGAATTTTATAATTAAGTTTTAATTAAATGTTAATAACGAATTGAGCTTATTCCTTAAGTCGAGATTTTAAAATTTTTTCCTTTTGAAATTTGGCCAGGCTTGTTATGCAGGCCATTTGAAAAGCACTGTCTTCACATGGCTTGCTGAAATCGCAAATTTAAAATAAATGTAAATTTTGAAAATTTTAATAAATTATATGTTGCATTTTCCATGAACTTTCTAAACAACCTCTAATAATATTTCACATTGAAAAAAAAAATCTGTCTCTAAATTTCACAGGGTTTATGTTGCCACCGTTTATCACCTTTTTACATTTGTCCATAACAGAAATTTTTGAAATTTCATAATAAAAATGAAACTTTTCACCATTAAAGATTTTTTTAACATTTTTGTCAGTTTTGTGCCAAATTAAATTCTCATAATGCCAGGACATTTTGGAAAAGTATAATTTAAGAGAGAGAATGTTTATTTTATTTTTTTTTATATTTTATGTTTATGGTTGAAGATGATAAATGATGTTTGCCATAAAAATTACAACAACAGTAACAACAATTATGACAGCAATAAATAATTACAATGTTTCTTTCTTTACATTCATTCTCCATTTTCTATCACTTTCTCTTTCACTCTCATTCTCTTCATTCATTCACTTTACCTCTCGTGTATTCATTTAAAAAAGTATAATTTTATCGTTTCCTTTTGCGCTTTTAGGCTGCACTTGCAAATACATGGAAAAAGTTCGAATGTATCAGCTGTTGCTTCATGTTCACTTCTTTTATTTATTTATTTATTTACAATTTTTGATATTTATTCGTTTATTATTGCTCCTTTCGCTACCGAAGCTGCCAATGCTGCTGCCGCTACTGCTGATGTTAATTTTGCCATTAGACTGCTGTTGTTATTTTTATTGTTACTATTGCGTTTTACAGTATTTTATATTATTTTGGGCATAAAATATTCCTAAATTATAAATCAACATAATTTTCTTCATTCTTCATTGCTCAATTAAGAACCAACGACACTAGTAAAGAAAAAAAATTGCTGTAAATGCTGTATATAAAGATTAAGTTGATGCTTATAATTTAAAATTTTCTCCTTTTACAATGCAATATAAATAAATGAATATAAATAAATGAATGTACATATACACACATGCACATATAACATTAACATTAATAGAATTTCTATATTTTGAGTAGAACATTCATCTTTAGATTAGAACTACAGTCATAAATTATGAGTTATTTATATTTATGTGATGCGTAATATTCCATATGTTATGTAAATATATATCAGTACACAAAAAACACACACACACACACACATTTAGCTATGCATATATATCCTTAATTCACACAGAGAGACAAATATATATGAATAAGAATAAGACGAAATAAGAAATTTTTATATAATTAAAATGATGAAATTTTGAAATGCCCTTCATCGAAATAAGGTAATATCCCTACAATCAAAATGTGTACCGACATTTATGAATTATTTCTAATGATTATTGAATATGGGTTTACAGAAAAATCTAAGTTTAAGTTTAAGTATAAGTTTCGAGTTGTTAGCATAAAAGTTTTGTATAATAAATAAAATTCCAAAGAAGAAAAAACTGAAAGTTTAATGTCTGGCAATTTCGAATTCATATGGCTGATTTTTTACTAATTGTTGAATTTTTATTTTCTAGAATTTAAGCGTAATAAGTAAAAGTCTGCTTTTACTTTTTTATAAAGCTACGGTCATGAACGCTACTTTATATGGACTTAGACCGTTTTCAATAATACAAAGCGAGAACTTTTAATGTTACTATTAAGTTCCAAATTGATGTTGCCATTAAGAGTAAACTTTCGGTTAAGACCACCGATTTTCTCAAACGTTTAAGCTTAACTTTATTTTTATTTCAATTAAGCTGACACTTTCTCTGATTCATATAAATTATCCAATTATTGTTTTAATTTTCATTACCAAAAAAATGTTGGTTGATTAGTCCGGCATGTGATCAGATTTGACTAATTCACTTTAAGATTTCATATCTGATCAAAGATATTTAATAATTTATAAAATATCTTTTATAGGGTTCTAAACATTTCTCTGTGGCCATTACAAACCTTTTTACAAAATGACTTTAACCTGAACGACTTGTGTGATCTCTTCTTCGTAGAGATATAAATATCTCTATGTAGATATTAATGTAAATAGATTTATATAAATGTTGGAAATTTACGTTGTATATGCAATTGGGAAATAAGTTCGATTGATAAGCAACCCTTTTATCTATATGATGGGGACCAATAAATTATAAAATATACAGATAAATATATTTGATATAAAGCATTATTAAACACCAACATATCACATATTGATAAGAAACAATCCATAAATTATTTATAGTGTTTCATATAAAATGTGCCTTTTCATATGAACTTAAATATATAAATTTCATATGCCCTACGTTTGGCTACAAACTGCAGTCTATTCTTAAAGTTTTAAGAGAATTTCTTTTCAAAATATTTTATCGTTTATCGTTCATGTGAAATTTCTTTACTAAAATCGTCGTATTTTCGCAAGAGACCTTTAACATTTTGTGGAATGAAAGATACTAAAATTTAAAAGTGTAATTCTCAAATCACCATAAAAATTATCTTAAATGTAAATTTTGTAGATGTAAATTTTCTAAGTTATTTCAGAATTGTTGGTTTAGATATGTGATTATACTTTTAGATATATTTCACGGATTTTTGGAGAACCCTTATGGAGAATTTGGATATCAATTGTGCCATGACAAATGTGTATCGTTTTTTGTATAGAATTCTCAAATGTAAGATGAATTTACAAAGCTTTACTTATCATTTAAATTCCCAATAAACTGATTCATTTTCAAGTTCAACTTTCATGCTACACTTTATTACTTATTTCAAGTGTTTTCTTATTTAGGGTGTTTAATTGTTATAATCAAACCAAACCAAAGCCAATACAAATTTCAAAATATAATTTGAATTTAAATTATTAACACTTAATTATGCCCTTTCTAAATTGATAAATTACCAAAGTAATTTAATTAAAAAATGAACCATAGAAAAAGAGATCAAGAGATGAGGGCAGAGAATAAAATTTGTAAAGAATGTCTCTCAATGATTATTGGTGAGATTATTTCAAAAATAATGTTCAGCCTTCCGGTCCAAGAAAATGAGAAAGAATTCTACACAGTTTCAAGTTAAAAATATTCAAAGTAAACTATTTAAGAGAATTATGAAATTATAATTCTTATAAACTGATTCTATAGAATCTAAATTTTTGCCACATGATCAGTTTGTATTAATTTGCCCTTGAAAATGCTGCCAATTTATTCATGCTAGAGAATTTAAAAAGTTCGCTTCTAAATTAGTTAACAAATTTCATAAATGTATTTTAAAAAATAATGCAGTCGAGACATTGAGCATAACACTTACAATGATTAAGGAGATAAATAAAAGGAGAAGGAGAGAGAGAGAAAAAAGGAGAGAAGATAGAGTAATGAACATTAAACTAAGTACTGTAGTATTTAATCAAGTGAAAAGTATTATGTATTTTAAGTTTGAAAATTAGAACGTAAATGAAAAAAAAAGTGTTTGTAAAAGGAATTTGTTTGGGCAATAAATAAATTTAAGAATTTCAATTACTTTTATCTCATTTTTTTTCGCTTAGTTTTTATTTAAGAATAAAACTAAATACAAAAAATTTGTTGTTGAATTAGCTTTACTAAACAGCAAAAACAACAATAGCAATAGCAGCAACAATTATTTCACTATTTTAGTATAAGATCGAGTTATACAAGGAAAGAAAGAATAAAGAAGAAATAGGACGAGAGATATTAAAGATGTTGTAAATAGAAGACAGGAAGAATAGATAATCTCTTGGCTTAATTTTGTAGTGAATCTAATACCAAATATAAATTGTAAAATAATATCGGTTGCAAAGTAGGAAGAGGAAAGAACTTTCCATTTGCTTTTTTTTTATTTTCCATTTTATTTACATCTTTTGTTCATTCTTTATTTTCCTGTTTTATTTTTTCTCGTTATTCCTTTGTTTTTGATCTATATCCTTTCATTATTCTTCATTTAACTTTTAAGTGAGTGAAAATGATGAGTCTTCGGTAAATTTATACGTGAATGACGCTAGAAAAGCATAAAAAACACAAAAAGATAGAAAAAAAAGAAAGCAACGGAAAACAGAAAAGTTTGCCCTGAGTAAAATTAACAAAATACATGAAATTATTCAAGTAAAAGGAAATAGAAAATCAATATCACCTGGAAGTACTTACATCATTTCAATCCTTGTTTTCTTGTCTTGTTTTATTGTGGTTGCTTTTTGCACTTGTTGTCGATTGTTAATAGGTATTTCCAGTTTCTTTGTTATTATATTTTATGTTGCTGCTACACACAATACAAATTGAAGTGTTAATGTCAATTTGATTTTGTCCATTCATTAAAGAATGATTTATACAGCTTTATTATCGGTCTCACTAGTCATGAAAAAATTGTAACTATTTCATACATACATTTGGGATTTTCTAATGCAAAAGCCATTTTTAAGGAAAATTCACAAATAAACTTTACCACAAAGTTATTAATTACACATTTATATTCTACATCACTTGTGATATGAAGTGCTACAAATTTGAGCAGATATTTGTAACATCCAAACGGAGTTAAGATAAACTTCTTGATACGATTTAAGCCTATCCATCTGCCTGTCCATGTGTCGGTCTATCTATGTAAATTTATTGTCACAGCACAGATCAAAATGTTTAAGATATTTTAATGAATTTTGGTACACAGACCAAAATTTTAGACTAGTTACAAACCCTATTGAGAATGATGAAAGTCGGAACATGTTTATGACGACGCTTCATACAAAGCCTTTCTTAGAAAAAAGAAAAGGTTTATAGGAAAAATATTAAAATTTCAAATATGAAAAATGTCTCTGATTTGAAGTTTTACGTAGAAAATATGTGTATCAAACTTGGCCCAAATTCATCTATTTCTTCGATCACTTCTCATATAAAAAAAAAAAAATCTTCAGCTTTGAATATATTTTAGGCAGATGTTTTGATCGACTATAAAGTTGTATGTAAAGGTTTAAAAATTTTTAACTTGTAATTCTATTTTTCTTCTCTTGATATTTAAACCATTTAATTTATAACTTTGTATGCTTTTAACACATTTGCCAACACAATTTATGGGAAGAGGGTGGTGGGGGGGAGGGTGATGGGTGGCAGGAGAGGGGGGGGGCGGTTAGTCATAATGTAATATTACCAAACTACAAATGTTCATAATGTCGGAATGTTATAATCCGTAAAGAGAAAACAACAAATTTCTTGTTGTTGTAGAAATCAAAGTAAACATCAATCAGTAGATTTGTAGTTAAGAACAAAGTTATAGGAAAAGAGAGAGAGGAAGAAAGTAAGATTAAGAATGGGGAAACTGGAAACTTATGCCAAGATATGATTTATTTGAATGTCATATTTAAATTTCCATTTCATTAACTTGAATATTCTACATGGGACACAATACCAGAAGAAATACATTAACTTAATTGGAAGCAATTGGAAATTTCTAATCACCTCAAAATCTTATCAATTGTTTGTAATTTTCTTTTATAGCAAACTTCGTAAAAGCGCCCGATACTTAAAGCCTTGGGGAAGCCCATAAAATTCGTAAGCTTAAGAAAGATCTTCGAATTGTATAAATAATTGATTCAATATTGGGCTACTTAATAAAAATTTTTCATAATGTTGCGCTCATTAAAATTAAACAATTTTAAAAGTTAAAAAAGAAAATTGTAAAGATATTTGAAAGTGAAAGACATAAAGCGAATAAACGACTTCAATAAGAAATATTTTGAACAGTATCAAAATATTATCCTAGCCTTCTTCTATTCCTTTTTCTTCTTCTTCTTCTTCTTCTTCTTCTTCTTATTGTTTTTTGTTGTATTGCTTAATAAACAATTTGTATGTAACATTTCTGCCTTTGTTGTATTTTTGTTTGCATTTTTATTTTATTCTATTTCTATTTCTATTTAATTCGTCCCAAAAAAAAAAAAAAAGAAAGAAAAAGGCAAGTTCATATATTTTCAAAAGTGTATCAAGTCTTAGTTATCGAGTGACATTATAAAATGGCAATAAAAATGTTTACACATTCGTCTCCTTCTTTTTTTTATACTTTAAAGTGATAACATATCAATATTTATACATTCCATCATAATACAATGGACATTTATTATTAACTATTATGGACACACGCATCCAAAATAACAAGCAAACAAATAGACAAGAAAAGTTTATAAATCATTCGAATTCGAACAATAAGACAGTAGATTTGGATTTTTATGAGTTTTTCATAAAGAGAAATCATTAAAGTAAATGCTTACCAGCAGTGAAATGCTGAAATGAATCCCTCAACTAAGAATCCTATTAATATCCCATACAATTTAATTTAAGATATATAATGTTGACAATTATTTCAAAAACATATTTCTCTTACCTCAAGAACAGTGGCGAAGTTTTTAGGGCAATGGCAAAGCAAAAAAAAAAAAAAAAATTCCGACATTTTAGAAACATGATAAATAAAGCTTTTAAATAATGATAGAAAACGAAAGATAAAGGCCAAAAACAGAAATAGACTGGATGAAAATTAAGAAAGAAGAAAATAATAGAATTTTGGTAAAAGTAAATTTTTGTATTAGAATCACTTAAAACAAGCAGAAATCAATGATTCTCAGCAGCGGCAGGAGTAACAGTAGCAACAACATTTTTTGTTATTGTATTTTCATATATTTTCCTTTAGAGTTATTTGATTTATTTTCATACTTTTTCAATATTCACAAATTTTTAAATGTTCATCATATTTTTTTTTATCTTATCACACTTCTCACTCCCAACTTTGCTTTTTCATGATACTGAATTATAAAAGTCTACTCTGTCGCATTGCTGCTGTTGGATGAACATCAATTCAAATGGAATAAGTAATATGCATAAAATATTTAAAATAAATAAAATGTAAGAGAAGCAAGAAACAACAAATGAAACAAAAACAAAAACAAAAACAAAAATGTGAACAAATAAAGATGGAAATAATGTTTATTAACTATTGACGCTATATCGCGTCATTTATACTTTGATATTCATTAAAATTTCTTACATTTTGTCTTACACTCTCAAATGTAAAAACCAACATTTTTATGATCAAAAGTAAACTATTTCTATGAGCAAAGCAAAGAAAAACGTCCGAAAACTTAAAAAAAGGCATTAAGAACAAGATTTTTAATTATCCAATTTATAATTTTTGGTTTTAGGAAAAGTTACATAATAATTTCAAAATGGCATTTTACTTAAACTTGTCTCCAGAAACGTTCTATTTCCTTTTTGAGAACGATTTCGTTGTTAGAACGTTTCAATGTTCGTTTGCATAGAAAAACCATAAAATTTCGGAATTTGTGTAAGCCACGCCCTCTGCATAAAAATATTGAGATATAGTAGTTTCAAAAAAATTTTGTTTTTTTCGTTTTTTTTTTCATGTCTTTTCATAAAAATTGAATTTACCTTCTTTCTTCCCTGCTTCACCAAGTTTCTTTAACAAATTTAGATTTTACACTTTGCTTTTTTGCTTGTAAAATTATTAATGATAGAAAATTGCTTCAATATGCTTCCATTTTCCCAATTAAAGAGAATTAATAAGAAGAATGGGGTCAAAATGATAGAAAGACATAAAAATCGATTGCTTTTAAAAGTGATTTGTGCTCAAAATTTTTCATGTATCAGAAGTCAAGGCCAAATTAAATTTTCTACTTGCACATGAAGATTGACTTGAACAATTTTATGATTAGAAAAACTAATCAAAATTATTTGAAGCTTTGTGATGATTATTTCAGCAGATTTTTTCTTTTGTTTTACAATCCATAACAATTTGAAATTTCCTTCGACCTTAACTGAAAATGAGCTATAAAATATCAAAAAAAAAAAAAAAAAAATGAAAACATCAAATATTTGTAATTACAATAAAATATGAGCCGATATTAGACAACCAGATGGACAAGCGGTAGTTAAGTCATGATGTGATCACAAAACGAGTAAAGATCTCGTACGACCTTTTTGTTTTACTCATTTCATTCAGCTTGATATGTTGAGCAGTACGTAGTATAAATATATATAAAGTAAATTTTGAAAACTCATAACAAAAATACAATAAAACTCAATCAATTGGAAGTTAAATAAAATTTGAATAGTGCATGAACCAAAAAAGAAAACATTTCAAATATATGCAAATATTGGAAGAAAGAAATAGGAAATGTTATAAATGTAAAATAAAAACTAAAAGTTTATATTTAAATTAAAATAAAATTGTTTTGTAAATAGTTAAGCAATAAAATTCATTAAAACTAACAATTGATTTGTGGTTTTTTAGACTTTTTTGTGAAACCTGTAAATTAAATCAATAAGGAATTTTAACATCACAAAATCATTTTGTTCTTTTTTCTTTACTTCTTTCTCTCTTTTTCTCTGACTCTATCACTTACTCTTTTTGTCTTTCTTTCAAAAACTTTTACTATTAATTTAAAAATTCATTTAATTCTTCAATGTTTTTTTTTAGGTAAGTTGGCTAAAAACATGACGAAGGTGAACTATTAAATGCGAAATATTGAGATAATACATAGAGTCAAAGATGACCGGACAGACTGACAAATATTGCTACATCGCTAAACTATCTCTGTATTATCCTTAAGGAACTTTGATGTTCGGCCATTTGGATTTTTCAAAAATTCTGACGAGACGCGGTTGAATTTTAACAGATTGTGGCTTCAAAACAATTCTTATTTAATTTACTTGTTTACTTGAAAATCATGAAGACTTTTACTTTTTTATTTATTTATAAATTTCTTCTAATTTGTCATAGATATCGAGTTCATTAGTTCATCTGTGCTATGAAGATTTTATTTTATTTTGTGTTTATTCATTTTTTCTGTATTTTAACTCTCCTAACAATTAATCAATAAAAATATGTCATTTTATCCATTTAAATTTACTGCAATTTTTTTGTTATGGCGTTAATTTAAAAATAACTAAATTTCCCAATCAAATCAAAAGGAAAGTAAGAAATAGAAATTAAAATGAAATTAAGGAAAATTAAAATATAAATAAAATAATAAATAAAATATTAAAGTATTGAAAAATAATATCAAAAATAAAGAAAAAACTGGCTGCTTAAATTTTCTTTTGTTCCTTATTTTGACTGCAACATAAAGAAAAAAAATTGTATCAATCTTTTCATGATTTGCTTATTTGTTTCTGAGAGTGGTCTATGAAGGCCGGAGAGGGAGGCTTTTGTAAAATAATTAGATTTCAAAGCGTACAAAAATTAATAATCTTTATCTATTTCACAATCTGTCTGTCTGTCTGTCTGTCTGTCTGTCTCTCTGTTCAACTGACTGTTCAACTGTTAAATTTGTTTTTTTTCTTACTCTCAATAGAAACTTTTAAGTCTTATTGTATCATTATTATTATTACTATTTTTATATCTATTTTATTATTTATTTCAAAATAAAGACGTTGTACGCAAATTCCCTCAACGCTCGCAAAAAATAACTTTATCTCTTGTCATGTTACAATAAAATCTGAAATAAAGAATTACAATATTTAGTTTTGTAATTTGAATTTTATTCTGCGATTTTTTTTTTTTTGATTTTTTTCCTTTTTTTAAATTTGTTTTATATTATTTTGCAATGGAACCAGGTTTCGGAGAAACAAAACTCAAATAACAAATAAAATGTTGAAAAAAATTTAGAAAGTTGAGAGAAAAAATGCTAAATCTAAAAAGCATAAAAATTATGAAACTTTTATTGAAATACTTGATCATAATCCTCTACAACAATTTACGCGATAGGCATGATAAACTTTTGCATTTATATGTAATAGAATAGTTTACGAAATCTGTCGATTATTCAACGAACAATTTAGAAACGTCGCTTCAATTCATTGGTAAACTGAGTACAAATGTAAAATTTTATAGTGCCCAATTTTGACAAATGTAAATTAAAGAAATCGATACTTATCAAATCGATACGTGATCTAAATTAAAATACTGTTATGAAAGTTCTTTCATATAAAGAATTTAAAATTTTAACTTTCGTGACTTACATATCACTTACCTGAATTGTTAGTAGAATATTTAAAAAGATATTTGAGAGTCGTTCTTAAGCTCGACTATAATATTTGTACTTATTATATAAATTATAGAAGATTATTTATTATAATTATAATGTTTATTTCATTCTTGTTCTTTGTTTCTTCTTTTTAAGGTTTCTTGGGTAAGACATCGTGATATACATTTGTTGACAGTGGGCCGTTATACTTATACATCAGATCAAAGATTTGAAGCGATGCATTCGCCACATGCTGAAGATTGGACTTTAAGGATACGCTATGCCCAACGCAAAGATTCGGGAGTTTATGAATGTCAAATCTCTACAACGCCACCGATTGGTCATTCCCTTTATCTAAATATTGTTGGTAAGTTCTTCATACCCAATGCTCTGGATATTGCTATTGCTATTGCTATTGCTATTGCTATTGTTTTTGATGTTATTGTTATTGTTACTGTTGTTCCCATAACAAGACTTTCGATAATAATGATAAATAGTAAAAATGATGAAGAAGTACAACAAAACCTCTGCCTTTCTCTTTGTCTCTCCCTCTACTTCTCTGCCTCTATTTCTGTATGCTACAAATGACTTAATGCCACGCCTCTTTATACCTTTATTGCTTTTCTTTTTGGGATAATGAGAACCTGGAAAATGATTTCACGTAATTTACTTATGTTCTAGACAATTACTGATGCGTCATTATGATGCTATTTAGAAATAGATCTTTCTTTCCTTTTCTGGACCGTTACTATTATTATTATTATTTTTTTTTTTTTTTTGGTTTTTGGTCTAAGCCAATCGAAACAGCAATGCAAACGAAATGACTTAATTTACCAGCAATAAGAAAAAAACCAAAGCAGAAAAAATCGTGTGGGAGAGGAAGAGCAGACCTTGTGACAAGATCCAAAACTGAATCAAAGTGATTCATATTAGAGCAACAACAATAATTCAAAGCAACCATAAAGCATACGTTTGACTCAATCACTTTAATGTTACTTAAACATTTGACCAGTCAAGTTAGTTAAGTTGTTAGTTGGTTAGATGTAATGGCCGTTAATGATTGTGTTGATGTTGATGTTTATTGCTACTATTGCTGCTGCTGATATTGCTGTCACTGTGGATGATGAAAGCAAGAATTCGGATAATAATGGAACATCAGCTCATTTAATCTCCCTCAATGTCAATATATGCAATGCAATATATTGCAATTGGACTTGACTTAACTGTTTGCAATTATGGATGCATTTGATATTATTATTACTGTTGTTGTTGTTGTTGTTGTTGTTGTTTTGCTAGTGTTATTTTAACATTCTATATGATTACATAATGTGTGCACCATATTTGATAGTCATGCCTTAAACGATGCTCCACCATGACATGCCATTCCGTACAGCAACATACAATATACGAAGTCAGGCCATTCATAACACGTTTCGTGTAGTATTCAATTTATGGTTTAGTTGTTAGTTTTTCTTTTTCTTTTTTTGTTTTTGTTTTTTTTTTTGCTGTTATTGTTTGGTATGTATCTATCTTTCTAAACAACACACATGGCCAGCCATATGCCATATGGCTGGTTATAGTTCATGCATTTAAATCACGAAATTTATGTGTTTGTTTCTTTTTGTTTTTTTTTTTTTGCCAATTTTATTTCCTCACGATTCCCACTAAATGTTCATCACAGTAAGACGCAAAAACAACATTGTCAGAGTGACAGAATAACAGAGAGGGTGAGAGGGTGTGAAAGACTGTAGTTTGGTTGGGAGGGTGGTAAGAAAAAAAAAGAGAAAGGGATAAATGGATAAAATGTATGTCTAGATATAAATATTGAGATAATACTCTACAGAGTCGTTAAGCGCATTTAACAATTTAACACTAAATTCTATTTTGAAATATTTATGCATGCATTATCGTAAACTTTGTGTGCAAGCACCTAAGAGTATGCTAAAACTATTTTGTGTTACACTAAGCAACGTTTAATGGTAACAGAGGAATTTTAAAATACCCAGAGAGGTTTCAGAGTTTTTGATCAACATTTTTATTATTTTCATCAAATTAGTTTCACTTAATAAATCGATTTGTAAGATTAGTCTGAATGGACTCGTCAAATATTTACTTATACAAAATTTACAGCTTTCACTCAAGCATAACTTTTTGAATAAAACCAAATTTAGTAAAATTTTAACTTTTTAATGATAGTTCTATGTGTGTAAAATATTATTATGACTTCTTTAACAATTTTGTAATATTAGCTAAAATTATTTATCTTTACCAGACTTGGAAGCATAACTTTTTCAAATTATCTACATCCATTTGCAATATTTGCCAATATTGCACTAAATTTTAATTTTTATCCAGTTTTATCTTTTCTCCAAACATAATGGAATACAAATTTTTGCTTATACAATAAATTTATCCATATCATTTGATTCTTTCTTATGCTCTTGCAATTGCTCTTTTGCATTTCATTCCTGCTTTCTCTGTTTGAGCACTCTGTTTAGTTAGTTTGAAGTATTTTATGGCATAGAAATGAACTCAATATAGCAAAAGAAAGGGTTAGAGATAGAAAGAGAAAGAGTGAATGTAAAAAACCATTAAGTCCTTGCTTATCCTTAGAAAAATGGAAAAGGGATAATATCAACCTTATAATAATTTTCATTTTTGCCCATGTAAGAGTACAGTAATAATATTTTGATAACAATTCTTTCATCGTTGCATTTTGTGAGGAAACATGGTACATTAAAATATATTGAATAAGAAAACTATTAAAAATTGATGAATGATGTAAATTGATACCCAATATCAATATAATGGGATATGTTTAGAAAATTGAAAATAATAATAATAATAGACACAATGAAAATACATATATATATATATATATATATATATATATATATATATATGATAATGAATGATAATGATGATGATAAGGAAGATAAGTATGAGTTAGTTTAGTTATGGTAGCTTAGAGCCAGCATGGTATTATAAAGCTAAAGAAATAATAAATCAATAGACTTCTTTGCAGAGTGGTCTTATTGGAACTTACGGAGAAAGCCATTCATGTAGCAAGGGAAAAAAAATGAATTAAATTGTATAAAAGGGGGTTTCAAATAACAAATCGATCTAATACAAATTTTATAAATTCAAGTAAAAATGTCATATTACAAAAGTTTAAATTTTCTTCCCAAGCAAAAACGTTCAAAGATTAGTAGGAACTGTATGGTCTACATGTCATATAAAACTAAAATAATACAACAAGTGTGAAATTGAAGCATTAAATGAGAATCAAGTGCGTAGCACAAGGAAAAAAAATAATGACAATATTTTATCCATTCGCTTTAATATCCCAGCTAAAATTTTGATGCAACCACAAATGCTTTTATCTGTATTGCATTTTATTGCGTAACAATTTTAACTTTAAACTAATTTTATATCAGTTGTTGATGATAAATGAATACTTAAATGATAAACTTCTGTTTTCTTACGTTTTATTTATTTCTACTTTTATATTTTCATGTACTTAGTTTGCTTATTCTTGAGTGTTGTATTCTATCACAGCATTCTAACGTTTTGCAATTCATGTAGTACATAAATCAATAAGTCAGCAGTCTGACATGGCTAGCCCAAAATTTCATGATGCTTCAATAAGAACTTTCCATTTTAAAGTGATTTAGCGAATTCATTCTTATAGTTTTCAATACAAAGATTAAAAAATTAAGTCGATATTAAATAAAAATATTTATTAAGGGAGAAAACTGAAGATGAGCAATGGTTTGTTAAGTTCTAATGAGACTGCATTGGGAAACACGATTTTTATTGATAGAAATGCGGAAAAGTTCAAACAAATCTATAATTTTATGAAAAATATGAAAAGATCCATAGAAGAGTTTTTATAGATCCTAAAGTTGAGTCACCAAATGACAATTGATTTAAATGTAATATGTTTCTAATTTTCTGGACTTAAACTTGAGTAAGGTTTAATTGTTATTGAAGAAAGTGCAGCTATAAATTTCAATTTAATTCCAAACATTATTAGAAGTTATTTAAGTGAAAGTTTTCACTTAAATAACTTCTAAGAACTTCTAGAAGCAGTTAGTTGAAACGGTGACTTATTGACCCATGTCTTAATTATATAGCATAATGTGTAAGAAATGTCAGAAACAAATATATATGTATATGTCATTTTAGCGCAATTGGAACCCTATGAACATTTCTTTTTTTTTTTTTTCTAATCCACAATTTTCCCATTTTACACTTAAGTGACATTCTTGATGCCACAACTTGTTTTGTGAATTTGTAGGTATATGTTAAGCTATAGGTTTCTTGTGCTACATACAAATGAATTGAAACACAAATGGAAATAGGAAAAAGAATTGACGCTAAAGCAAAAAGCAGAAAAGGAGCAGAAATAGAAACAGGAGCAAGGACATGCATAACAAACGATTGAATGCTTCTTTTTTTGTTTGCATTTGTATAACAAGAATAACAGCAACCATAATGATATTAACTAGGCCAACATTCATCCATTCCATAAGTATTTATTACTAATATTAATGAGTTTGTTTGGAGATGGCAAATGTATAAATATTTTATTTATACAAAAAAATATATTGACAAATCTATTATTATTATTATTATTATTATTATTATTATTGTTAGTTTCTGATATGCTATTGGTATTGTTGTTGTTGCAATTGCTATTGATTATATACATACATATATACATCTGTTATGTGTAGTTTCAAGTATTTAGATGGTTTGAAAAGTTCTTAAAGGAAATTGATTTCTTCTATATTTATTTTTAGTATTTTTTTTATAAATTCATTTATTCATCTCCAGCTACAGAGGTGGAGCGAACATGACACTTTGAATAGAATATTAATACGTTTTCTTTTTTTACATACTTAATAACGATTCACCACACTTTGTTAATAAAATTTATTAAATAACATTTATAGAAATGATTAATGCAAAGAAAACTTCACATTTTCTTTCTTTTAAGTATAAATCATCGTTTCTGTGATTTATACTTAAGAGAATGTGATTATCAAGAAACATGAAAATTAAATATTAATTCTTATTTTAGTTAATAAATGATATGTTAAAATAAAGACTCATTAATGTCTCATAAACTGAAGTTGAGTCTTCCCTCAAAAAAAAAAAAAAAGCCAAAGCAATTACTAATCATAAATTCCCGGAATTTGATTGTCTAGTAGTGAGACTTAATAAGTTTCTTATTATTTGATATGACATTTTATTACATGCTCTGTGAAAATAAACGAAGTCAGCTTGATAAGTCTATGATATTTTGAGTTTATGTAAAAGTAATTTTAAGGCTAATTATCATCTAAAAGTGAGAACTTTTTGATTTGATTATTGAATAAGAAATAAGTGAGCCCAGCTGGCTTAACAAAGCCTTCGTCTATAAAGACAACAAATGCGTGAATGCTTAACAAATCGCAATAGCAGAAACCTACAAATTTAACTATGAAGTGTTAACTCAAGCGCTACATTTTTTAAATTCTATTCTTAGCGACTATTCTCTGTATAAAAACCTAGAACATTAACGAAATAGTAAAAAAATTGAGTCAAGTATAAAGGTCATAGTTATTAGCATCACCAATTTCAAAGACTTAAACGAAATGGATGTTATTTAAATGGATTAAACAAGTAAGAAAACTCCTCAATTTAAAATATCAAAAAATATTGAGAAATGATAAGACTTTTTTCACCTCTCAAAAGTACTTGTAACTCAAGAAATTTCAAATTTATCAAACTGCCCTTATAAAGTAATTTACATATAATAATTCGATATGCCCTTAAAGGGAACAGTGGAAACCAACCAGCATAAATACAAAACAGCATGCAAATTACGTATAATGTCACCATTCACTTTTACAATACATAGAAGAACAAGATATAAGAAGAATGAAAAATTGAGAAATGAGCAGTACCAAAGAAGAAAAAGGAAATAGAAGAACAAAATGGAATGATGAAATTTTCATAATCTTTTAATGGAAATGTTTTGTATTTACATTAAGAATAATAACAATAACATTGAAAGTCAAAACGGAGATTTCTTCAAGAATTCATTGTCATTTCGCTTAGAAGATTCTAATGCGACCACAATTTACATTTAATCAATTTTTTACATACTTAAACACTAAGTGAACAATTGTACAGAAATGTTAGAAAGAAAGAGAGTAAAATGAATAGTGTAAAGTGTAAAAAATGAAAAAATTCAAAACATTTACAATTCATAGTTACCCTCCTGACGTGGATTTTTTAGCTTTATCTTAAATTTCTTACAATTTAATGTAATATACTTTCAGGAGTGTTTCAGGAGCTTTGATTGTATTTGAAAATACTAATGATTACGGATGTGAAAATTTTTAGATTATTGAAATGATTTTTATATTCTCGTTTTATTTAAACGTTCATTATAAATTTTGTTTCCTATGCAAAATATTGGATAATAATTATTTGTTGTATGGCAGGATTTCTAAAACTACGTTCCAGCTATTAATGTGAAATCAAAAGAAAACAATTTTAAATTTATATCTGCTAGATCCCGAATAGATTTTTTAAAACTTATTAATTTTCGTTCTCTAACCTTTCAAGCACTTTATTAACTTTTGAATCATGATGTGAAATGAACTCCTAAAGTGTCCAATATGAGGACTTTTTTTTGTCTATTTAAATGAAAATTATTTACGCTTTAAGGAAATAGCATAAATGAGTCATGAGTCATGAAATAATCTCTCAGCGTAATTGATAAATATAAATGAAAAATTAAATATTTCTGACAAATTTTCTGCAATTTTATAAGATAATGCCACATGATAAGTTTTACAAATCTTTATGGAAAATTCTTTGATATAAAGCTGTTTATAAATGTTTTCCTAATAACTTTTTCCATTTATATTAAATTGATGTTTAGAGTTAAATTGAATTAAATACCTGGCTATAATTATATCCAAAGTGCCAACTTTTTGCTGCCATAACTTGTGAAAGGAAAAAATTTCTCTCACTTCTAAAAGATGTTTGTATTTGTTGCTTCCATAGATAATAATATAAACTATTGCATTGCACTATTCAGCATTCGGTTTTCAATCTTACTCTTAAACAAATTGTAAGAAAATTCTAAAAGACCAGCCGGAGAAGTGCATAAAAGTTACTTTTAAAAAAGTATTTAAAAGGCGTTTGGTAAAGGAAAAGAATAAAAAAAAGAATAAAAACTTGAAGTAAAGAAGAAACAGAGCAATAATCTGGTAAGAGCTGAAATAGCTGAAATAGCTTTTACCAGAGATCGATTTTTATGGCAAATACCGATAAATAAGTAAATGATTTTAGTAAATTATTAAGTTACAAATATGAAAAGTTAGATGAAGGCTATGAGGTAGACAAACTAAAAAAAAGTTTGTAAAATGTTTGAGAAAAGTTATCTGTAACAACTGTCTTCTTCAGCATTAATGTGTTACGCGTATAACATTATAAATAAATACAAAGCAAGATCAAACGAAAATCTGTTTAAAGCTCAAAGCTACTGAAATTTCATAAAAATTTTCAATTTTATTTTTATTGTTGTTATTCTTGGGCCATTCTTGTTAGTGCTGCTATTTTATTTTATTTTATTTTATTTTAATTTATTTATCTTATTAATTTATTATTATACATGTACATTTTCTTTTTTAGTTGTTGTTAGTATTTTTATTTAATTAAAAATGTGATATATGTTTCATGAAACTGCCATAAACATGAAATTCTTCTTTGTCCCATTTTTTTTTTGTTTCTTTTTTGTTGATACTTTGATTAAATTTTGATCATTTTATATATTTTTATTTTCTCCAATATAAAACACTCCATATACACATAAGTATGATAAATGTATTGAAAGTGTATGTAACAAATAATTCGAAAACATTTGGTATGTCAGTCTGTCCATCTGTTCATCTGTCCATCTATCAATCAATCTATCCAATCGAGAATAATCCCTAAGAATTCTTTTCATTTTTCTAACTTTTTATTACTTCTAAATTAACTTGTACTGCGCATTAATAATCTCTGTTGACCGACAACAGCATTTTACTTTTATCTCCTTCTCTTCACAAAATTTTCCATTTTATTTCTTTCTCTATTCAGGTTTTTTTTTTACTACATCAAACAATTTCATGAAAATTGAATCATATTTTTTAGCTTTTACACTTATTAAAATTGAAAATTATTAAAAATTTCTGCAACGAAATGTAATCTCCTAACACATGGAAGCAGAAAAAAGTATAAAAATGTTGGAAAGAGAAAATTTTTTACTTCGTATTATTTTTAAGAAGTATCGTCTTTTGGTGCTTTGTGTTGAAACTATTCAATCAACAGTTGAAGGATAAGTTCTATCAAAGAAATTAAAGAAAGCATTTTATCCGTTAGGCCACACTTATGCAAAGAGACATTTATTTCGATGAGCCAACAATAATTTATAAAAAGTTCGCATTTCTATTCTTAAATATTGTAAAATTTTAGACATTTTCAAACTTCCCTTAATTGCGATTGTTGTTGATTGTTGTTCTAATACCCAGCATTATCAATTTTAAAATGTATGAATTTTTAATTATAAATTCTCGTTATTTTTTGAGTAAAAATAATGAAAGAACACAAAAATAATTTATTTGATCTTTATGTCCCGAAAGTTTTTAATTGATTAGAACTTTTTATTATTATTATTATTATTATTATTAATATTGCTTTTATGTGTTGAAATGTTGTGAATGTTGTTATTGATGTTTGTAGAATTGTAAGAATACAACGAAGAAAATACCTAAATTGAAGGGGCAGAAGAAGAAATGAAATGAGCAAAATGCTGCATAAGAATATAAACTTTTTCTAAAGAATTCTAAATGTTTTATTTTGTTTCTTATTATTATGGTTGGTTTTTTTTTTTGTTCCTTTTTTTTGTAATTGTAAATATGTTTGTGTGTATGTATATGTGTAAAATATTATATTTTTCAATGATTTCTTAATTTATTCCGTTTTTATTATTTTATATTTTTCTTGCATACTAAACATAACAAAAATTCATAACGATAAAATATACATAAATAATAACAACAATAGCAATAATAAAAGTAATATAAATTGTAAAGAAAAATTTTTAAAATTTTCAAAATATCGATCAAATTATTCATTATTCATTGAACGCAATTTTTACCGTTTTAACGTCTTACTTTTGTCTCTCATTCTGTTTAACTTTTTCTTTTGTTTGATGGCTTCTCCTTTTTTTTTTGCTCCACCATTCAAAATTTGTTTATTTTATTTAGGAAAAAAAATTTAAACTTTCAGATAATTATTTTAAATTTATAAAGTAAAGTTGTTATTGAAAGGGCTTTCAAATGGCAAGACGGTCGAAAAGGACACGCCTTTAATTTATAAACATAAGCAGTAATTTTTTAGTAATAATATTTAGTATACATATTTTATGGGCGCGGTTTGATAATATAGAAATTCAAAAAAAGCAATCCACAATTTAAGACATTTACCTCTAAAGTTGATGTCTGTCAGTCTGTCTTTGTAAATAAGAAGAAAAATCCATTCAGGAAAAGGAATAAGAAACTGAATGGTGATTGGAGATTTTAAAAGATTCTGAAATTCATTATAAATTTCCCATTTTATTTTATTTTTACTCTTGACATTTTATTTGTATTTTTATTTATTAGATTTTATTTATTATTGTATCATTCACATGCAAATAAAGCAACAAGGAAACACGGCAAATAATAAAGCGTTTTTTTTTTATTAAAGAACATTTTCAATGCAATTCCTTGTCCTAACAATGGAAAAAGTAGCTAAATAAAATAATAACAGCAAGAACAACAACAATAAAATCGTAACTGAAAATTCTAAAGTATTTGTATAAAATAAAATTTTCAAATTTTATTAATGGGAAAAAAAAGAAAAGAGAGTAAAAATGCTGTAGTCCAAAGGGATCCATAACAAAATAATTTATCTAACTTGGCTTTAAAACAACAATTGGAAAATAAAAATAATATATAAGGAAATGAACGTCAATGAAAAATGTCAATAAAGCGAAATAAATCAAAGAAATCGATTGCAGCTTCAATATTAAGATTTCAAATGAAAAGTTAACCCAACTAACAATTTAAAATTTACCATACACCTTTAGCTTGCCATGATATTTCATTGTGCAGAGTGTCCTTTAGAAATATATAACAAAGTAAGAGAGTTTGAATAAAATGATACTATTTTACTATTTTTTGGCGCGATATTTTTGCGAAATACCCAAAACTGTCACTTTCGTTCATAATTTTTTAAGCAGAGTTCACATAAAGTGATAAGACTTTACTATGGCGGTCCCTAAATCAAATCGTCTTCATGGCAAATTTCATTTCATGCGAAGTCTACAGATTAGCGAGCCGATATGTTTAAGCGAATTCCAAAAAAAAAAAAAAATAGCTACTTCTCTCTTAAAGTCGTTAAAAGTCAATCTCTATCTTAGATCTTTAAGGTTTTGTAGCGCTTAAAGAATAATTTTAATAATAAGAAATAAAAGTACATAAATTTATTGAAACTAGTTCTTGTAGTTCATGTGTTTCTATATTTTTAAAGTACTTATGTACACTTGCATATATATAGACCGCAAAAAGCTTTTAAGGGGTAAAAATTATAGAAAACATATATGAATAATTTTAGATAATTTGTTTGTTCTCCACAAATAAATAGTTTATACAAAAAGCACATAAATTACGTAGAGAAAGGTCAACATTGAAAAGCGTTTTATATTATTTAAAAGTATCGTTACGATAATTAATAACATAATTAATTAATTTATTAATTAGTATTTTTCTCTAATTTATTGATTAAAATTTAATTACATAAATATCAAATTGTATTAGTTTTGACAAAAATTACACGTATGTTGTTTTCTAATGGCTTAAAATTGATTGATGTCACTTCTCATGAATTTCATATAGAAATATTCATTTCAAGAGATAACTTTGAAGAAAATTTCTTTCAATTTAATGCTTCCGCTTTATAAGCCAGGTGAATAATTTTGATCAATTTTCAAAGTCCAGAAAGCTTTAAATAATTTTTATAAAGATTTTCTTATCAGTGAATTATTGCTAGATATTGCTAACAATTTTTTGTTAAACTTAGTTTTAAAAGATTAAAAAACTTATTCATATTTAAAAATATTTAGAAATATCAAAAAAAATCATTAAAATGCAAAAAATGTTGCTGTTTATTCTTTACAATTTTAGAACCAATTACCGAAATTGTTGGTGGCCCAGAGTTACATATTAATAAAGGTTCAACTATAAATTTAACGTGTATAGTAAAATTTGCTCCGGAACCACCTCCCACTGTCATTTGGTCACACAATCGCCAGGTATGTAAACTATAAATGAATTACTATTAAAATAGATAAGAAAATTTTTCTTTTGACTCGCAGTATTTTTATATTTTATATTGTAAATTTTAGCAAAAATGAATGATTGCTCTTTCGCCCTAGGAAAGCTCTTCAAAATAATAAGAGCGTTACTCAGTCAACTATATTTTGTACTAAGCAAATTTTACACATTATTAAGATTCATTCAAATTCATCTTTAATTTTTTTGCTGTTGGCAAGAAAATTTTAAACTACCTCATAAAAACTGTCAGTGCCTTAATGACCCTAAAAGGATAAGTAGCAGCTGTATCGTATTTGAATCCAAAGCATTTAGTAAATGTAATAGATTTCAATTAAAATTACTTGATAATTAATTATTTGGATTTGGCATACTTTAATTAAATTACTAAGACACAAAAGCATTTATTAAGATTTTCAACCAGAAATTAAGTCTAAACTTATTTTGTTAAAGATTAAAAAATAATTTAAACAAGGCAAAACTAGAGAATATGCATTCTCAAAACAATTATTCAAGTTTTGATCTAAACCACAAATAAATGTCTACTTTGTTAAGCAACTTAAAATCTCACAAAGAAAAAGTTGAAATGAACTAGTTTTGTTTTTTTTTTTTTTGCACCATTTCAAATAATTTGAAAACCAATTTCATATTCTAATAAATTGCCAATAAAATAAGGAATGAACAAGCGTCATAAATTTCCCATTTATATATAAGATTTGTACTAATTTTGTTCATAGAACATAAAATAAAATTTTATTTCATAATAATAAAATACAATTTTTTCCAACCGCTCAATTATTGCTTTCATGTTTTTTTCTTTTTCCTTCCACGTTTTTTTTTTCTTTTCTTCTTCTTATTATTTATGTATGTCTAACACAAAATAAAAAAAAAAAAACACAAATATCTTAGATAATAAATTTCGATTCACCAAGGGGTGGCATATCATTAGTGACGGAGAAAGGTATATTAACCACAAGCCGATTATTGGTACAAAAAGCCATACAAGCCGATTCTGGTTTATATACATGTACACCGTCAAATGCAAATCCAACATCTGTACGTGTACATATCGTTGATGGTAAGTACATTCCATACAAATCTATATATCATTTAACTTTCTTCTTTATTTTTTATATACATAACACACAATTTGTCATTTATGGGTATAAAATGCTAAAACTATCATGTCTAAAACACATTTAATGTAATACGTTTCTGTCTTCAGTTATTCTTGTTCTTATAATGCTTACTCACATATTTATTTGTTCCATGTTTATTTCTTCCATATAAATTGTTCAATAAGTTCACTTAATAGTTACAAATTTCAAATTGTAGAATTTGGTAAGTGAAATACACTAAAGAAGAACGTAATATTGGCCCTTAACCAAATTTGGAAAAACCAATCACAAATCTCTAAGTGATGTATAACAAAATCAGTTGAATTTGTTTCGATTTTGCATAAATTTGGAATAAGCAGTTTCATTTTTATTATCATATGACCTATAACTAATAAATCAATGGTAGAATTTTGATTTTATCTATGTGTGTTCCCTTAAATTCCACTTCAAGTAAAAAGAGCCATAGAAACAGTTTAGAATATAATAAGGGCCTGTTAAAAAAAGGCCCATATTTAAAAAAAAGTGATTTAAATTGATTGATGATTTTCATTAGCAAGCTGCAGACGAAACATTTTCAAAACTTAAAATGGATATATCAAAATTTTTGTCACTAGGAGATCACAAATTACTTTTGTCTTTTTGAAGTGACAGACTTAAGAAATGTGACCATAAATTTATGTATGTATGAAAATTGAAGTATAAACTTTTGTAGAAAAGTTTTTGATCATCCAATCATTCATTCAATTATTCATTCACTTTCATTCAATTTTTACTCGATTTTACTGCCTTTTATTTCATTTCCATGGGAATTTTCTTTTTCTATATATATTTTTTTTTTTTTGCTATTTATGTACTCTCACTTTTATTTGTATATTTATAATGTTATCTTTTATATTAACAAATATGACTCACCTGACTTTTAAAAAACTAAACAATTTGTTTGTATTATGATTTAGAAAGTATTAAATAAATTTATTCAAGTTGTTTGTATTATACAAGAAATATTTTCTTACTTTACACATTTTATATTAGACATTTAATAAAATGTACTTTACCCTATAAGAATGTTTGACGAATGAGTTCTAGAAAGAAGATATTTAGGATATTTAATGATAGAAATGTAAAAATAAAAAGATAGAGTGGAAAATAGTTTCCTCTTTTTTATTGGTTTAAATTGAAGGAGAGAGATTTTTTCCATGTAACCCTCTGCTCTACTTTGGATAGAAAATTTGCAACATAAACAATTGCTTTATGGTTAATGCTAGGTATTTCTTTTTTATACATACATTACTTGTCCTAACCATAATCATAAAATTATAAATGTATAAATAAATAGTGAAATAGTTTCGCAGCAAGAATGAAATGAAGTAAGAAAAAATGAATGAATGAGGCAAAGTAATGGCAGAGGGAACAAACTTAAAGTGTGACAAGCATTAGAGTGATAATGATGATGTTGATTATAATAATAATAGTGAAACAATACGGGCAAAAGATAAAAAAGTACGCTTTGGTTAAAAAATTTTCAAATAAAAAAGTATTAACCATTAAAAAGAAAGAGAAGATGCAAACTTAAACTGAAACTGTAGCTGAAACTCTTAAGGCGACAAATCAGAGCTTTCTTTAACTGTAAGATAAAATTTTTTACAATTTCAGTTAATCATGATTTTTTTTGGCCATTTGCTATTCTACGACTTCATAGTTAATGAAAACTCTTCAAGCGAACAGTGGAAATATAGTTTCAGGCTACTTTCAGAGTTGCTTTTTTTAAATTTGTATTAGAAAAATTTCACATTGGATAATACTGATAAAAGTCTGTTATTATTGTTGCGTATTAGATTTTGAACATTTTCCATTACAAGCTTCTACGAAGTGTTCGCCTTGATTAACAAAAATAAGGCCATTTTAAATGATTCAGATAATTGCTACTAAAATGAACGCTTAACTTATGGTTTCACTTCACTTCCAGCTTAAACAAAATAATTGCTACCAAAATAATTGCCTACTTTAAGGTACAACTTGAATAAGCAAGAATCTGATTTAAAGAGACAGCATTTCAAAACTGGATAAGATTGTTGCACCCAAAAGTAGTTTCACATCTTTTAAAAGCAGACTTTTCATTACTATTGACAAAGATAAGACTCAAAAGAACAAAATCAAATTAATACTATTCATTTTCCTTTGGAGGATTACTAAAAAAATAATTCCATTTATATCAGAAATTAAAATTCAGCAATTTCCTATTTTCTATTTTTATTTGCAATTTATGCTTCGAAATTCTTATTTTACGTATTTCTATTTATTTTCTTAATGAATTTTAATTCATATAAAATAATAAAAATATACACTCAATTAATCGAATACTACAAAAGTCATAAAGAAAATACTTTCATACAGAAGATAGAAAGTTTGAGTTTTATTTGAACATTTTTTTACCTTTTCTTCTTGTTTGGTTTTTTTTTCAAATGAATTATTCATAGAAATAAATTATCAATAAATATTTCCTTGGTATATGAAAATATATTTATTATATTGATTTATTTAATTAATTGAACAACAATAATAACAACAAGAAGAACAACAGGAACACACACTTAGTAATAAAATTTAGCAAAAAATAAAAAATAAATAGATAAATGACTGAAGATCAAAGTTTACACTTTCATTATCCAGATTTTCGTTGACTTGATTTTAAATTTTTAATGCCCTTCATAAAATAAGAAAAAAATTGTATCTTTCTCTTTATTAGGAATTTAAAAGTTGAGAATGAGTGTAAAAAGTAAAGTTGTTTTGGGCTGGAGCGGTTTTCTTGCTTTCACTTTTTAAAATGTCTATAAAATTAACAACTAACGTCTCAATATTTGCAACCAAAAATGGCAGATAAACAAACGCGATGCAATTGAGTTATGCTTAAAGCATTTGAAAGCCATGAACACTTAGGTAACAGGATCGCCTCATATAGAGATCCTAAAATTGATTGCAACAATTTACAAGAAATCGAAAACTTTTATACACAGCAAAGGAAAAGTGAAATTAGAAAAGTAAACTAACGAAATATGCATGAAAAGGCATAACCACTATGTCAAAAAGTGCCAGAGTTAAAAAAATGTCTTTAAAAACTTCCAGACTATCTGGGTGGTACTCATTTTAGAAAGCGAGTAGAACCAAATGCCAAACTTAGTAATTTATATCGATTTTAGCCAAATGCATTTCTTTTATTACTGCTAGTAACTTCTACATGCACTAACTCTTTTGTTAGTTCTACAATTCAACATTCAACTTCAACATTATTTTCCATCTTGTATTTTTTTGAATTAATTAATTTTTGTCTGCATTCCTTTGTCTCTCAGTACAAGTGGATGCATGTATTTCTGTGTATTCAAATGAATGAAAATTGATATATATTTATGCTTTAGTATATATTATTTTCATAATTTACAGGAGAACATCCTGCGGCCATGCATCATGGTGATGGCGTTCCACTCAAAATACCATCCTTTGCCATAATAATTTTGTTAACATTTACAATATTATGGCGGCATTATTATTATTATTATTATTGTTATTATAACAATGTAAAACAGCAGCAATTGCAACAAAAATACCAACAGCATAAGCAACAATATCTACATGAAGAGGCACAACAACAACAGCAGCAACTGCTTAAAAATAAGACCAATATACGTCATCATACACGTTGGCGTAAAGAAACCCCTAAAACTACAATAATCACACAATCTCAGCAACAAATCCAAAAACTATGGCAGCAGCAAACAAACAACAACAACAACAACAACAACAACAACAACAATGGGAACATCAATATCAATGTAAACGAATTTGCTCTGATATAAAATGCTTGAAATGCTGTTTATTATGGCAGCAACCAAAACTTGAACTGCCAAAAACATAACCAATAAATTGTTCTAAAATAAACAATAACAATAACAATAACAATATTCATTATTATTATTATTATAATTATTATTATTAGACATAAGCATTAAAAACGTGAATGAAACTTAATTTAAATGCAAATGCATATAAAGAAAAAATATCTACGATCTCTCAGTCAAAGTTGATTAAAACTGAATAAATTCCCACAAAATAATTCCCCACAAACCTTTTATCCATTCCAAATTTAAACAAGTAACCAACAAATCAAACAGCCAGAAAAATGAGGCAGTCAGGCAGCAAACCAACCAGTCATTACAACAAATATTTAGATGAAATATTGAAAATAAATTAAATAAATAATTAATGAAGCGTTTTACAAATAAGATACAGAAAATTTGCAGCAAAATATGAGAAATCTTATAAAAAAAAAAAAAGACCAAAAATTATTGATATGAAATTTACGTGAATGAATGGACAGACCCTTGTTACTCTTATTGTTGTTTTAGATAATTTCTTCAAGTCACTCTCAACCCTTTAACTTTCTAGGCATAGGCCTCTTTCTATTTGTAACTGTAAAACAAAACAAAAATTATATAAAAATTGCTAAAATATTTCTATTAACAAAATTTAGCTAAATTTATATAAATATATGTTACAAATATATATATATATAATCAATATATATTGATATATTGATATATTGATATATATATATATAATAAATAAATTGATAACAATTACACGAATAAGGCAAATACTAAATAAAATATTCTAATTATTATTAAATAACAATTCAACTAAAAAGGAAAAACTAAAAAATCAAACTCAAATTATAAATCAAATTAAATGTGTTTCCAAACAAATAAATTTTAATAATATTATAATAAATTTATAATTAAGAATATTACACAAACAAGAAATAAAAAAATAGAAAAATACAAAAACCCAAAACTAAAAAATTAAAAACCAAAGAAAAATTTGATCATGAAAATTCTTGGGCTTTTTAGAAAATATTTTTATTAGCAGTTTTTTTTTTCATACATAAAAATTTGTTAAAGTTTAAAATAATGCAAAATAATAATAATAATCCGTACTTGATTTGCTTTAACAAGGACCTTCATCCTTTTTATATATCCTTTTTATATATATATAAAATACATTACAGTTATTTGTTTGATTTTGTTTTGTTTCTTTTTAAAAGCAAAAGGGCCTTTTGTGACAAAACTTTTGATAAATTCGCCATATTTTAGTTGAGAGATATTTTCATATACGATCTTATTTTCTAGATATACTTGATTTATTATTTTTGTAATAAGTTTAAGCTTTCCAAATGATAGCACAGGACCTTAAAGTAAGATTAAAAATTCGATTCAATTCGATTTCTTAAATAAAACTCAACAGAATTGAAAATTGAAACATTTAGATACATTTGGATCCATTTGACCCATTCAATTTCAATTTCTTCACTTCTTTAAAATTTTTTGTTTTTTTTTTTAAATTTTTCAAGGTCTCAAACACTTTCGAATCGTTTCAAATTTAGCTGAACTTAATTTTTTACTTAATTTTTAAAGGTCTTTTTTTGCTTAGCTGTAAAAACATAAATCCACAAATTTTTAATAGAAATTCATTGAACTAAGTGGAAATTGGAAGAAAGAGAGGAGAAAAGTATATAAATTAAATAAAAGAAGGAAATTTTTGAAATTGCATAAAGGAATTTTTTTTTATGATCAAATTTTATGATTTGTAATTAAAAAGTGAAGCATAAAAAAATGATTTTCCAATAAATTCAAAAGAATCCAAATCAATTTGTTTTTGTTTTTGTTTTTTTTTTTGCTTTGCAATATTTTTAGATTTCTTTTAAGTCCACAAACAAATTATATGTTACATATAACAACACAACAACAACAACAACAACAAAAAATAATAATAATAATAATAATAATAATAATAATAATAATAATAATCAAAATCAAAATCATCAAAAAGAAGTGAAAGAAAACTGGAAAAATCCAATAAATTTATTGATTTTGAAATTGTAGCTATGAAAAGTGATAAAGAAAGATATAAAAAAAAAAGAAAAAAAAAGAAAGAAAATGTAAGCTGAAGGAACTATTTAGAAAAATAACTATTTAGAGAAACAAAAACAAGACGAAATTTTTTTTTACAAAACAGTTTTTGAATGCAAAAAAAACTAAAAATTATTGAAATTATATTCTTTTTCATTTTTTTCTCTTTATCTTTCTATCTCGTTCTTTCTTGCTATATATCTTTCTCTCTTTTACAATTTTAGAATGAATTTAATTTTGAAATATTTGAATGGCATTTTCTTGTTAATATTTTGCAATTTTCTGATTTATTTTTTCTGAAATTTTTTCTCTAATTTTTCATTTTTTGTTTCTGCTTAGAAACGTTCTTTCGTTCTTTTTTTTTTCTTCTACTTATCTCCAACTATCTTCATATCTGCCATTACACGCATAACCACATACATTCACACATACTAGCAAATGCATTAAATTTTTCAATGAAAAGAAGGAGTATGAACGAAATAAAAAATGCAGACTTCAATCAAAAATTTATGTTAAATTAACAAAAAAAAAAAAAGTGAGCGAAATTTAAAATTTCAAATTGTATTTTTAAAATGAAAATTGTTTCACACATTTGTAACATTTGTAACATTTGTAAAGTAAGTGTTTGTCAAAAATGGCCAAAGCGGACAGTTTTATTAATATTAGAGCTAATATTAAAGATCTAACTGAAAAAGTAATTGCAACAAATAACAACAACAAAAGTAAAAATTTACATAAAAAGTTACTTCCAACAATTTTTCCAACATTTACTGAACTGAAATGTATTTTTCTTCAATCATGTAATTATATATTTTTGCTTCTCTGTCAATCTTTCATTCTTACACTTCTGCTTCTTATTTTTATTCATCATCTTTGCTTTTGCATTTATATCAAATTAACAATAAGAACAAGAACAAGAACAAGAACCAAAAACAGCAGCACTAGCAGCAGCAACCATAAATTTTGGCCATCATAACTTGGCATATTTTTTCAGATAACTTTTTGTGACAACACTTTCTTCTATCTTCTTCATACTCTCTGTTTCATTCACTCTCTCTCTATCTCTCTGTCTCTTTCATTCCCATCGTATTTCATTCAATGTGTTCGTAAATTTTTATTCCAACCATCCATCCATCCATCCATCCAATCCATCACCATCTATCTCCCTCTTTTACCAATTTATTTTCTATCTCTTTCTATCTGTATATCTCTCTATTTCTCTCTCACTGTATGGCTTTTGCAACTGTAATTGAATTGTTCCACTTTGCATTACATTAAAAAAAATTAAATTCAAAAAAGCAGATGGAAATTATTACAAAAATCTACGCAAAATACCAAAAATACAAACAATTGTTTCATATCAGCGGAAATAGAAAATTTTTGACTCAAAAACAAACATGTGAACAAATAAAAAGAAAACAAGAAAAAACACCAAAAAAACAAAACAAAATGAAAAACAAATCAAATTGAATTATCGAGAATGAATCACAAAAATAAATAAATAAAAACATATAGATAAAAATAATTTAAAAAAAAAAACGAAAAAGATGAAGAAGAAGCAAAAAATACAACAAACACACAAAAATTTGTAATAAACGATAAAAGAAAAAAATGTGTTGATAATTTAAAAAAAAATAAATGGAAATAAAAAGTTTAATTCAGATAAAATTTTATTATTTAGATACCAGCACACATACACACACACACACACACACACACACACACATACATACAAGCATAGAGAGGTGTCCTTATACATTTACACACACATATACAGACAGCTGGAAATTTAATAATATAAAAAAATTCAACAAAAAAAAACTTCATGGTCGAATGAAAGAGATTTTTGTAAATATTCACATTAAATTCAAATCAATTGAATTAAGTTAAATTTTTTTTTGTAATTAAATTCTCAAAAAAACTGAAATATTGATAACAATTCTAAAAAGGATATATAAAATCAACAATACAACAACAAACGAAAATCGTTATTAAAAAATGAAAAAAGTACAAAAAAAATTTTTCTTTTATTTTATTTTTTTTTTTTTGTATCAGCAACAATAGTAACAACAACAAATTCCAATTTTTCTTTTTCATAATAAATTAATGAATTTTTAAATACACTTAAAACAAAAACCCCATGAAAAAAAAACCGTTACCTTAGAATTTAAGGATATAAATATTTTAAGGATTCGAATTCATATCCTTTATAAATATTATTCTATGTTCAAAATAACGAAGAGGGAAAAAGAAAAAGAAAAAGAAAAGGAAGAAAAAACAAAAAAAAAAAGAAGAAGAAGTAGAAGAAAAACTCAATTATGTAAATTTTGTAATTTATTAGAAAATAATTGTTTTTAAATTATATGAAATAAAAAAAAATAATGCAAACAAAAAAAATAATTAATTAATTCATTAATTAAATAATTAACGAGCAAAAAATATAACAAAAAAAAATATAAATTAAATTTGACCAAAAAAAAACAACAACAACAACAACAACAACAAGAGCAACCTATAAAATTTATTAAATAAAAGTGTAATAAATAAAAAGAGGAAGAGATGACAAAAATTGTCATAAAAATAAAACAAAAAAAAAGGAAAATGCGATAAAGAAACATAAATGGAAATGTTTTAAAATGCAACAAAAAGAACAAAGCAAAACCAAACTCGATTTGAATTGAAATGTATGTAAAGAATGAAGAATCACAACAACAACAGCAACAACAACAATTGATATTGTAAAAATAAAAAAAGCGAAAGTGAAAATTTCATTAATACTTTATATTTGATTTTCCTTCTCTTATTTTACATATGCATTCATTTATTTTTAATTAACGATTTTCGACAAAAAAAAATATAAGGATTCGATATATCTAATGCATCTTATTCGATGTTGCAAAGCGTTTTATTAAAAA
Source organism: Melophagus ovinus (assembly GCA_023089585.1). NCBI lineage: Eukaryota > Metazoa > Arthropoda > Insecta > Diptera > Hippoboscidae > Melophagus > Melophagus ovinus. Next base: position 14,006,316 of record JAKKIB010000178.1, read on the forward strand.
AAATACAAGTAGATTTACAAGTTTTGAGCAAATGAATTCGCAAGGAAAATACATTTTTAAGATTTTTCTTTAGAGATTTCTTAAATGTTCTCAAGGACCTTTTACCGATTTCAATTTATCTTACCTTATCATATTTTTATGATTTGGTAATTAAGGCATTAAAATGAGGCGCCAAATGAATTTGAGTAACATCATCAGTAAAATGATTTTTGTAAAACTATTAAAATCACTTTCAAAGTGAATTTTTTAAATGAACATTTTTGCTAAGAAGAAAAGATTTAAATTCTTAATTTTTGTGGATAATTTAAAAAGCAATTCTACAATTTATTATGGTCTTACAAACTTAAACAAATATATTAAGCATTCTACCAAATAATGGAAAAAAAATGCTGCTTTGAATGAGCGACAAGAGATTACAATCACTGTCATTGACTGAATGAAACATTTAACAACAATGAATAATCAACAATGAATAATTATGTGTTTAAAGGATTTTTTGTTTCCTTTTTCTGTTCTCTTTACTTTTTGTACTTTCTTTTTTGGGGGGTGGGGGGGGGGGGGGTATAAACACACACATTAACATGAAAATCAAGTGAACACGAACATTAAACATGAACAACATTAAAAATGTCTTTGAAATCATTATGATAGAGCTTTAACTGGATTTTTACAAAAACATAAAATGAAAACACAAAAAACAAGAATAATATTTTATTCAAGATAATGATATGTAGCAACAACAATAGCAACACAAACAAATAAAGATAACAGCGATAATAAACGCTTCAATTTGTTGAGGGAAATCAGCCAGCAAGTATGAATGAAAAAAGGCAAAGCAATAAAGATAGAGATAAAGATAGAAGTTTTCATGGGGCCAACAAAAGTACGTAAATAATTTCAGTTTATATAATATATATATATATATATATATACCTATAAAAATATGCATGGACATGTAGGTCTGTATAAAATTGTGAAGGGGAGAGCAAAGACAAGCTCATTATAACCCATCAATAGATTTTTAATGAGAAGAGACCATTGAAACACAAGTGTTTACAATGACGGAAAATAAACAGTAGCAATAACAATAACAATTAAAGCCATTAAACCTTATAATATGGAAAAAAGAAACGACAAAAAGAAAAACAAAAAAGGAAAGAAGAAACACATACACATACATTAAAATACCCTACAATGAAATTTCGATAATAAGAAAGTAGAGCAAATGTGACAGTACACTTTTGTACAATGAAACCAGAAGTGCAAAGGACTCTATGGCTCAGTCTCTGAGTTTCCCACAACTAATTTCAGCAGGTCTATGCAAAAAGGAAAACGAGTTTCCTTAAAACTATGCTAAAAAATATGTTAAGTTTTTTCTATAAAAACGAATTTCAACGCAATCTTAAAAGGATTCCCTTCTGAAGGATCGTGTTATTCATTTTGAAAAAGGCTAATCTATATCAATCAATCTGCAAAGATGTCACTTTGTCATGAGGCACAAAGAAATTTTTCTTTGCTGCAAATGGATAAAAATTTCATTATTATTCATTTATTCCAATTATCCATTATCCATTATCCATTATCCATTATGTGTTCTTTCATGTCTAGTGTTGATTATATTTAAAATAAAAACAATTATCATAATACAGTGATTTTTATTTGGTTTTTGCTTTTCCTTTTCATTTATATTTACTTTATAAAAAATAATTATTAAAATATCAAACATGTGTTGAAATTCTCATAAAATGGAGAAAATTATATTTATAATTTATTGTTCGTTTGCAGAGACATTTGTAAATAATAAAAGTTAAAACATTTTATGACTAATAATAATAATAATAATAATAATATGAAATTATTAATTATTCTTTTTGCTTTTTTTAGATAAATATTCTAGGTTTGTGGCCCATTGGCTCATTGGCTCATTGACCCATTGGGCACTTGCTTTGCTTATGATTTTTCTTTTATTAAAAATCATAGAGAAAAAGTTTAAATTGAAAACTTATACAAATTTATAACATTACAATAATAATGGACAAATTTTAATGCAACGCTCAAATGCAAGCCTAATGGAACAAAGAAAATATTCGAAAGTACTGCGAATTCGAATTATAGAATTCTCAATGTTTCATAATTTGTTGTTTCATGTTTACAATTGTCCATTAGCTTATCATATGAAAATATAAAAATTTCTACTTTTTAATTGATGGACTTCACAAATAAATATGTCATATAGATTTAAGAAATTCAAAAATTATATATAAATTATCTTTTTTATTGCATATGACAAGGCGCAAATTCATCTCATTCTTATTTCTTATAAATTACTTAAGAAATTTTGGTCCTTTTACTGGTTAAAGTGTGATGAATGGAATGAAAAATATGAATAAGAAAATCACAGATATTTCTTTGCTGGTGTCCTTGCAAATTTATCCTTTCAATAAATCATACACATAAATCAACATAATTGAAAATAAAATCATAGAAATTTTAAATTTAATAAAACACATGCAAGCAATCAGCGCAAAAGCAACAATTAATTAAGTTAAAGATGTGGGCGTGTATACATTTATTCAACCATCGTCCTTCGTCCAGTATCAATATAAATTTTCATTAATAAAATGTACACAATAAATAAAATTTGTTGGACAAGTTTTTAAGCTTTTAATAGCAAACGGAATTAAATACATTTACACTCAGATTTTTGTTATTGTTCTTCGCTTATTTTATTTCATATTTTTTTATATATTTTGTTTTCTTTTATTTCGGTTTTTATAACATAAACACCAAACGAAGACGTGACATTAAAGAATAAACTCTAGAATAAGTAGAAGATAAAGAAGAAAAAATGCCAGAAAAAATAATTAATTTGTACATATTTTCATAAATTGAGTAAAACAACAGAAACAATATTCTGGTGTCATTTTTCCTGCTTAGTTGTTTAGTTCATCAAATGCTTCCTTACATATTATTTACTTAAAACGACATAAGTTTGTCAGGCCACAAATACTTCGTCTTCAATGTCATTACGGCACGTGTTTAAATGCATTGTAATTACACATAAAAATTCTAAGAATGAGCTCTTCAAAATCTATATTAATTAATTTCACGATATTGTAGAAATTTAAATTCACTTTGTAGAATTTGTTAGGACAGACGAACATAGCTTTTAATGAATAATTTATATGAAATTATTAGGACTCAAAAAAAAAACTTTGGTTCTTGTTGGTGAAGTAATTTAATGAATTTGTTGGAAATTGTGGAAAATAAGAGAACACAAGAAAACTATTAAAGTTACTTTGGATCATTAAATTTTTCAAAAGTTTTTTTTTTGTTTTGGAAAAATTTAAAATACGGATCGCCTTAAATCCATAAAAAAAATGAAGTTTAAAGATTCTTTTATAATTAACGATTAACTCATTAGCAATAGGAACAATTATTAGCTTTAGAGAAAGACTTCCCACGAAAATTTGTTGACAAAATTTTGAAAATCATATTAAACAGGCAAACTTACAAAAGAAAGTTTTACAAAATCTAGCGTATCGTTTCTCATTTCTCTTATTACAAATTAACCTTTTAAATTTCAAACTTCAGACTGCAATTAAACTTTTTTGATCTTCAAAATTTTGATGTCGATTTCAAATACAAAAGAAAATGAATGAGACGATCCTAGCAAAGTACACCCACAATTCAGCCTGCCATAAATCTACCTTTGGAATACGTCATTGCAATTAATCGCAATAACAATAAAAATTTTATAATTTATACACATTAAATGTGATTTCTAAATGTAGATGACAATTTTAATTACTTGAGAATTTTTAGAATTTGCCACGTTTGCGTGAGGCCACAAAGCACAATATATATAAATTTTTTTATCATAATTTTTGTTTGCCCTACAATAACCTGGCATGCTAAACATAATAATGACCGATAACTATTTGCAGATGAAGAAGCACGTAGTCATGTTATTCATGTTACACATTAAAAGTATATTTCTCTTTCGCCCTGTCCTATTTATATTAATTGTTGTGTCAATTAGAAGGGGAAGCTAGAAAATTCAAGTATAATTACGTAATTATAAAGCTAGCAATGAAAAGTGGCCGCATAAGAAGTGCAGCAAAAAATATAAATGGGAAATTTAAGTTTAACCATGGAAAAATCTTAAATATGCATCATACAGGAACAATGTTGCATTTTTATGGCATAAACATTAATTTCCATAAGTCCATTCATGAATCCATCACGTAATAATTGAGACATTCTTAAAATAATTTTAACTAAGAAATTTTAACATCTGGACCAAATGGCGTCACTAAACCAAAAAGAATTGAGCTCTAACAGAAATTAAAGTATGCTTAAAATTTTTCAGCTGAAAGTCTCATAAAGTCAATCAAAAAAGTTCACATTTTATACAATTTTTTGAGTATTTTTTAATCCTTCTTTTTTTTTTTTTTTTGGTAAAAATTTCATTACACAAATATTTTATTAAAGCTTTCTTTCCAACAATTTATTTATTTATAATCAATCAGTTAAGTGGCATAGAAACAAAGTAAAAAAAGAAAGCATTTATTTTAATAAGTTTAAATATTTAATGATTTAATCGACCACTTTATTTTATACGTAAATGATACACTTGAATATAAAATTGCATTTAAAAAACAAGTAAGAGATGAAAAACATTTTTATACTCTACAAGAATTTGTCTGCCATTTATAATAAGTCTGCCATTTAAATAAATTATGAAACCCTTCACAAAAATTGAAAATAGATTTAGTTTTTATAATAAATATTTATCACAACTTTCTAAAGGTGTTTTTATTAAAAATTTTACGATAAGCCTGAATAATTGCGGACAATTGTTTCGATCGTTTCTCATAAAAGATATTTTGTCAAAAAAAATTTCCATATTGAATAATTCCCAATGAAAATCAAACAATTTGAGAAATTGTGAATCGAAATGAATTCATTTTTTAAGACCCTCCCTTTTAATACATTTTTTTTAATTTTTTTTTACTTGAACATTTATACATATAGTTAATTTTTATATAATTTAAATTAATTTTATATAAAAATTATATTCAAGAAGGAAGTTGTTAATTTTTATATAATTTATTATTTTCCTAGCATTTCATTAGAAGTACTTAATAGGCTGCCTCCTGCCGAGTGCAAAATTTTTACCTTAATTTTAATAAATTATTTTTTGTAATTATATTTATATAATTTGCTTTCACTTCTGAACTTGTTTAATTATACGTCGTATAAAAGTTCTCTTTTTTACTCACACTTTTTTTATTATGTTCAATCAAATACAATAATAATAACAACAAATAAGTCCAACAAGCAACAACAAAAAGTTTAGCAGCAACAGCAGCAAATAATAATAATTATTATAATCGCCATAAAAAATATTCGATAAAAATATAAAAGTGAAATTAATTCGATGCTTTAAAGGAAATTGAGATAAATTGAACACTTTTCGAAGTAATAAAATCTACAAACTTAACAGTTACGACGTTTAGCCGAAACGAACGAGAAGGAATTTCAAAACAGGAGGCACCATATAACGTGATTTTTAAAAAAGACATTTTAAAGTGATCAAGTTTTTTATCTAAAAATTGATGTGATTTGGATCCATAAAAATGTTTCAAGAGCTTCAACCAAAATGCCTGGTCATCGGTACCATTTCAATAGCATGTTGGAAAAGCCATTGTCTTATCCTCTAAAGTTCATTAAAACAATTTAGCTAAAAGAATCTTAAAAGTATTAACTAACTCCACCTTGTAGCATAATTTCAGGCTTTATAAAATGAGAAACATCTCCTTATAGATGAAATATCTGTGTCAAAATAAAATCAATAAAGAAGTTATTAAATCTGTTTTAATGGCAATAATAACAATTGGAAATATTCTACTTACAACAACTACAAATACAAAATTAATAAAATTAAATGAATAATATCTGATTAATATGAAGTAAGAGAAAAAAAAATTTATATGAAAAATAAAAACGCGCAATTCAATTGTAAATATTAAATAAATAATAAATAAATCTATTAGTAAATGTGCATGCATATATATGCATTATGCATATATATGCATCACTCAATATGTGTTTGTCATTTGCTGTTTTTTTTTTTTTATTTTCAGGCCATTGTAATGCGATAATGCAATGATGCATTTCCTTCCAACAAACTGCATAATTTTATAAATCACTCAATGGAAAAGGATGAAGAAAAAAAGACGTAAAAAAATGTATGAATGAAAAATTGACAGAAGAACAAGAACAATAAACATCAAACTACAAACAAAATACTCATGGATAATCTGACAATTTTCACTTATACAAAAAGAAAGGCCAAAAGCAAAACAACAACAGAAAAGGCAAAATGCAAAAAAAAAGAGACCCACCAGAACCAACTATTGCCTATTTACAATTTTTGAGAAACCCTTTGAAATTTTGCTTTACACTCATTTTGAACTGTTCTAAGGAGTTGTCTTTTACATGATTTGATTATGATTTTAATTTGCGAGAATTTTCAATGTTTGCCACAAATTTCAAGTTAATACCTAAATTTTACAGATCAACAACCAAAGAGACCAAAATCAATTCAAAATTTATTAATAAAAAAAATTTTAAATTTTTTTTGAGTAAGATGTTGCAAACATTTAAACAAATTAACTGTATCGTCACATTCATATTCTGTAAGTGTAAATGTAAGTATAAGTATATAAAAAATGCACAATGCATTTCTCGCTTTGTTTTCCTTTTACTGCTTGATCCTTGTTTCAAATATCATCTCACGTCAGTTTAAATGTTTGTGAACGCCTGATGTAATGTAGGCGTTTATTTATATTATGTGTGTGTGTTGATATGTGTATGTAAATATTCTTACTTGTTCATGTTTATTTATTTACTTATCATTTTCATCTTAATAAATTTTCATTGTGATTATTTACATTCATACCTACAAAGGGTGTACACGTATATATCGACATGTACACAGATGGGTACGTGTATATGAGAATACATTTTCTTTTATATTTACAAGCGTATCTTTTATTTTCATTACATTATTTACGCATTTACTCATTCATTCATTCAGTGTTTCAGTTGTTCAATCGCTCAATTATTTCATTGGTTCAGTTATTCATTTAGTCTTTTCCTTTTTTATGCCCACTCTAGTTCACTCCATAAAAGAGTGATTGCTTTTCACATGTGTATATGTGTGGGTGTATTTGTGCATATGTATGTAGGTATATTTATGCATATTCGTATTGTGATTCATCAGCTAGTTTATGTGGCCTATCTATTTGAACCAGAAACAATAAAAGTAACAGCAAACAGTAGCAAAAAAAATTCCAAATAAACAAAAGAAAAATTCTATTTGGTTTAAGGCAAATTTTAAATAACGACCAACCAAATCGGTAGAGAATTGCGTAAGGGAATTTTAAATTAGCTTTAAAAGGAGACAAAAAAAGGAAGTTTTTGATATCTTCAGCTGGCGCAAGTCCATTGGAAATAGTCCCTTAATAAGTGTCCCTTTTTGAAGTATCTTTGCCTGCATAAGCTTTCAGTTTTTTATGTTAAAACCATCAAGTCCATTTTTAAGAAATGGGACTTATACTTATCGGTCACTGTTATACGGACGTACAGACATCTAGAAATCCTTATATGAAATTTAATGTGGAAAAAGAAGCTTTAACATTCTCCGGCGGCAAACAACAAGATTTTAGCAAAATTTGTACACTGCTACCAGATCTTGTACACCCCCTCTCCCCAAACCAACTCGTATTGCTGCTACTGCTTCTATCTGGCTTTCACTTTTATGGTTTTCAGGCACAGCAAAAGGAAGAACAAAAAGAAAGAAATTTATGCTGATTCAGAAGTAAATTTTCCATACCAATTTTTTTATATTTTTCCTTTTTTTTTATTCAATGTTGATTGACCATGCCATCCTACATGCACAAGCATCCAACAGCAACAACAAATCTACATATGAAATTGTTGTGGTCTTGTATTTATATATCAGTATGTGTGTATACATGTGAATGTAATCATTTCTATAACTTTACAGTTCGGTTGTCATTAAAATAACAAAAAAAAAAAAAAGGAAAAATCACATTTTCATGCATTTTTGTCTTCATGTGCCTACGGCCCACAACTTCTTAAAGTATTTGCTTTACTTTTCTTTCAACTTCTTCTCTTATTCTTTTTCGATTTATTTCATTATTTTTTTGAGATTTTTTTTTTTTGGTAAATGTAATTCTATCATGTTTATTGCATTCAGATGAATTCACAGATTTTTACTTTTGATTTTTATATAGAAAGTTTTTCACATTTTTCCATTCGAGATTTAAATTTTGAAAAAAAATATATTGGAAAAAAACTTTCAAAAGTAACATATAATAATTAAATATTAACATAGTGCGCTCAAATATATACAAACACATACACACGCATGTATTTATTGAACAATTTTACACTACGAACAAAGAAAAAAAATTATAATTGAAATTGATTGCTTTAAATACGGAAAACGCCCAATGCGTTCATTATTTAGAAAAACCTCCAGGCACACACACACACACACACACACACACACACACACATACGCTTCGTAATGGTATACACATACAAATAACATTTTCGTGATCATTTATTACAGTTACGTTTGCCGTTACAATTACAGTTACTTATAATAATAAAAAAAAAAGAAAAAACCAAAACCCGAAGCACGCAACTTTAGCAATTAATTGACTTTTTCAGTGTTCTCTCAATTCCGGAAATTTTAATGAAAAAAAGTTGAACAATTTTAAAGAAAAAGTAACAATTCAACTCTAAGATCATCAATTATTCATTTCTAGGGTCTTGAATCTAATAAATTTATGCACTTAAATATTGATGAATATTTTATTACGTTTGCCGATTGCCAAATTACTCGATCACTTGATATACTCAGATTGAATTTTTACATTGGTGCTTAGTAAGTCCATTTAGGGCATATTACAAAATAAAACCTTGATAAGAAAAGTAGATTCATCTGTTATATATTTAGATCTTTGAACAAACTAATCAAACATAAGCGCAGCCATTGCGAAATTAACTACAAAACCATCTAAAACTTTGATCCAATTTTGTATTATTCAAAAGGCAGTACACTCTTCGTCTAATGATATTTCAGAGAACATCGTAACACCAAAAATTCTTATTAAGTCATTTATTGTTTGCACAAATGTCAAAGATGATAATCTTAAATTGTGTTAGAAAAGAAAAGCGAAACAAAAAAAAGTAATTATATTATTTAATATAAAAGTTCAAGTCCTTTAAATTGTTATACTTGATCTTTGATATTCTTCAAATTGCTTTACACTATCACAACATTATCATTAATTCCATGAAATGTAATTTTCACTTTATTTTCTCTAAAGTTTCACCATTTTGTGTCTACGTCTCAGTGCACAATTAATATTATTTCATAGCAATACGAAAATATCCTTTACATATACATAAACATATACATAAGTATAAATGTATAGATTTACTGATTTTGTGTAAGCTTTTCAACACTGAAAAGAGAGCGACGTCCTAAAGCAGCCAATTGCGCCTTTTCCTGCCATTTGTCATTTATTCATTATGCAATTGCAATTGTTATCGAAATTGTTATTGTTAGTGTTGTTGCTGGTAATGTATTATTGTTGTTGTTGTTATTATTACTCTGTTTATTGCCTTGTTTGGTCATTAACAATCACATTTCACATTTCAAAGGACCCTCATTTCTCATGGTTTAAACTTAAAGCGCCTAATAGAAGAAAAATAAAAAAAAGCAAAAGCAACTTAAACAATTTTAATGATATCATTAAATGGACAACAATAACAACAACAAAATATATATATAAGTAATAAAAATGCCCAGGATGTGATATGAAAATAAAAAAAAACTGTTAGATACTTTACTCAGTTATAGACAATCACGATTTTTGTCATTGAGATTTTTCAATAGTAAAAAAGTTATACGACAATTAACGTTGAACGTTAAATTTTGCATTGATTTTTTTAAAATAGGTCATTTTTGGTGGGTGACATATATTTTTCATAATAATATTAACAATATTAAATAACATGATGCTTTTTAGTTGAAATAAGAAATTGAAAAGTGATAAAGCGAGAAAGTTAAATCAAGTGAATAAATTTTTGCACAAATTTAAAACTTAATCTTTAAAATTGTTAAAAAAAAAATTATCTTGCTGTTCCAATCAGCTCGAAATAGATTCATGTTTTAAATACTGCCAAGCTCTCTATAAACGGAAATGACAAGAAGTGGTTTGTGAAAGCAAAATTATAATAAGGCCACATTTGTAAAGTGAAAATAATCAGTTAAAATTCCATGCAGCATAAAAATTGTAGTAAATTATAAAAAAAATAAAAAATAAAAATCTATCTGGCTATAAAATCTTTCTATGACATCTCTTATCATTAACTCTCCCTCTCTCTCTCTCTCTCTCTCTCTCTCTTTCTCCCTCTCGCACTCTACTTCTATCATTCTTATATCCTTTACGAAATTAGAGCAAAAAGTTTATGATAATTGTTTATGTCAATAAAAACAAAAAAAAAAAAAAAGGAAGAAACAAAAATGAAATGTAATTTGCAATACAAATGAACGAGCATTCTTGCAAAGAGATATTAAAATAAGGACATTAAGTTGGTATAATATTTGAAAAAATAAATAAACTATAAAAATAATTATACGTGCAATTTTTTATACGCTATGAATAGAAGATTAAAAAGTAAAATAATAAAGGAAGAGAAAGTTTTATTTGAAATCACCTCAATTTCTGTTACTTCTAATGAGTTTACTTTGAGAAGTTCAATTTTGCATGGGAAGTTGATATAAACCAAATATTAACCAGACGTATTTATGAAGCAGTTGTAGATTTTATGAAATATTTTTCCGATTTATATCTAACATTAACTGTTTGTTTTAATCAAAAGTCCTTTAAATTTCATATTTAATGGCGTTTTTAATGAAAGACTGTTTTATGATACGAAGCATTTCATATTTGCCTTGTGGAATTTTCAAAGTTATAAATAGTTTCTATGGAATTATTTATAAAGACTCTTTCAGGGATAAATTTCATTCTTAGAAACCCTAAAATTATGCTACAAATTGTTATAGGTAACTCAATAAAAGCTTTTTGTTTATTAATTGTTAAAAAGTTTTAGTGCAAAGAAAAATAATGAAATTAATTTTTTTTTCATATAAAATTTTAAAAAAATGAATCATTTATTTTATTGTTAACCATAATTTCTAATTAATATGTAATTTCAAAATTATTAACCAAAATATAATTTTAAATAAATATAAATTTCTGAAATGCATCAAAATTTCAAAATTCTATTCGTTTCGGTCATCAACTATTTTTGATTGCGACAATTTATATGAATATTTCTTTTGGTATGCATTGATTTTAGTTAATTTCATAAATATTTTATAAACTCATTTTAGGTTTTATGTTTTTACGCGGACGTTAATGTTTATGTTTGTATGTTATAGATTATTGCAATAATTTGAAATAGGATAAATCCATTAAATGCACAATGCATTAAAAAAAAAGTAAATAGAAAAAAATTACCAAAAAAAAAAAAAAAGGAAAAGTGAAAGCAACAACAAAAAGTGCTTTTATGCTTACAACGTAAACATTTTTACACACTTGTACTTTATTATATCTTTTTATACAACACACACGCTCACACACACGCTCACACACACGCATACATACACTCACACATACACAAAATAATAACAATAAATTCAAATATTTATTCGAGTTAAATTGTACTTTTTTTATTATTATTATTATTTACAATTTTGTTTGTTTTTTTTTTTTTTTTTTTTTTTTTTTTTTGGAAGGAATTTTTGTGACTACATTTTCCATTCGGAATGTGGCATATTTGTATGTATGTGTGTGCATGTGTGTATTAGTGTCTGCATATAAAAATTATTGCCACAATTCGACACAATCGTAATAATTGAAAATTTTTAAACATTTTCTCTCTCTCTTTTACGCTTGTTCTCACAAATTCCATTACAGATTTTGCCAATCTTTCAATGAATTGGATAGAAAGCGAAAGAGAAAGTCATTTGGGGACAGAATATGAAAAGTGTTGGTAGAATGGAATAGTATAGAATGGGCATGGTATTGCAAAAGCCCATTTTGGAATAAAGTATGATAAAGTACGACAAAGCAGTTTATGAAAATCATCTAAATTTTATTGGAATCTTTTATGTCTTTATTATAATCATCAAGAGAATTATACTCAATTGTACCACAATAATAATAATAAAAATAACAATAGCAACTACAATAATAATCATAATCAAAATTATAATGATGATAAAAAGTTATAGTTAGAATAATTTCCATACAATTTTTCAACTCTGCATTGGTTCCATACAGAACAATATTCAAAGATAGACAGAAAAGGAGTATTATATATAAATATATAAATATATAAATATAATAAATGTATACAATTTATTTATAATTGTTATTTATTGTCATTATAATTTTTATAGTAATTAATGCAGATATAAGAATGCAAATGAAAATGAAAATGTAATAAATTTTCACGTAATTTTTTCCATATAAATTATGAATAAATTTCCAAAGTGGTGCATTTTTCAATTTTCAATTTTTATCATAAACTATATGACTCATACATATATTTTATATATATATATATAATATATATATATATATATATATATATATATATATATTTACTTTTAACTTTTAACCTAATTAATCATTTTTATTAAATTTTTTATTTTAACATTTCTTTTTTCAATTAATGAATAAATAAAAATAATAACTTAAATAATTTAATAGTCCAATAATTCAATTGTATTATTTTAATTAATAATTGTATTATTTTAATAAATAATTAAGAAAAAAAATTAACATAATTAAAAATTTTCTTAATTAAATTAATTATTAATAATATTAATTTTGTTATCAACAAATTTGCTCAACTTGACATTTTATGAAATTTAAAAATTTACAATTAGAAACTTTTTGCACAATTCAATAGAAATTTCTTTGCATCAATGATTTTAATCAGAATTATAAAATATTAAAATATTAGAAAAATCATTTAACCGTTTCATCATTTAGTCACTTAAGAGATCATTCATTTAGAAATTATTTGCCTGAACTCATTAATTTTAAACGCATGAATGATAAAAGGAAAAATTTTAAATCTAATTTTAATTTGACAGATAAATCTTGTCATCGATTTTAGTATTCACCAATTTCTTTAAAAGCATGCAGATTATATTCAGATTAATGCCATTGAAATAATTGGGCTACTGGCATCATACTCTTTATCTTTTTCCTTTAATTTTTCATTTTCGTTTCCATTTTCGTATTTTTTTTTTTTTTGCTGGCTCAATTGTTGAGGGAGTTGAAAGGCATAAAATTTAACTACACAATTCATTATTTTTGGATGAGAAAAAAAAACTTTTTGCATACGTTTTCAACAATCACATTTAACAGTAAGAACAACAACAATAACAACAATAATAACAATAATAAAATTAGAAGCAGCGGCATCAGCAGCAAAAATTGTTTCAAAATTAAGTTGACTTTTGACACTTGAGAAGAGAAAAAACGACAAGCAAAAATATAAGCAAAAGCAATAGCAAAAATATCGAACGGAAGAGCTTTCATCAACCATTTGGTGTATTAGGCTTTCCGTTGCAATTGCTATTGTAATTGGAATTGTAATTGTAAATGCAAGCATAAAATGACATTAATAACAGCAACACCAACAAATATAATTTGCAATAACAATTGATCAAAAGTGCTCTACTGATTAATCGCCAATTTGCATGTGAATTTACATTCAATGAATGCCTTGTGATGATTCTGTGCGATACGATACAATGCAATTGGGTAAGCTCCAGTGAAATGCAGTGACGTGCAGTGCAGTGCATTGCAGTGCAATGCGGTATACTCTGGTGGATGAAAGAGTGGTATATGGTTCACTGGTTTACATTGCTTTATAATGTATTGAATTGCATAATTGGAATAGTGAAATACCCAAACGTTTACAGGCGACACCAGAAATACGAAAAACACTTAACATCAACAATAATCAAGATGGCCCAAAAACATAATAAAATTCATAATAGCAAGTTTTATTTCATGTACAAAGTGACTGAGAAACTAAAAACCAAGAAGACCAAAAGGGATAAAGAAAAATTAACAGCTATTTATAGGGAATGATAGAGCGAGAGAGAAAGAGACAGAGTAAAAATTTTTTATCCTTGAATAATTCCATAAATAATAAGGTTCTACTGAAAATTGATTCTAACTTAAAAAAAACTCGAATTTATTGTCTGTGCGGAAATTTTTTGTACATTTGTCTCCACATTCTGCCAAGACTTTGTACGATATTCCTAAAGATATGGTTCATAATTATTTCATCATCATCATTATTAATAAATTGATTCTTGATTCTAAAACTTTATGTTCTTGGTGACCTAAAGTAAAATCTTTTAAGAAGGAAATTTTAAAGAATTAAAGATTCAAATATTTTCATAATGATCGCCGAAGAAGTTACTTTATATTATGAAAGCAATTAAAGGCTAAAAATAATGAAAATTTATAAATTTTGAAAGAATTTTCAAGAAAGTAATGATCTATTTTCTTTGAACTTCATTTCCATTAAACCCTTAAAAGTGAAACCTGTATTCTATAATTTACATTTTACATTTTCATATATTTTTTTATAATTAAATATTCGCAAACTTGTGGCAAATGTTATTCAAATTTCTCATTCTTTTATAAAAATTTCTTTTAATACCCAGAAGGAATAATCAAAACAAACCAAAGCAAAGCAAAAGCAAACCAGAACAAACCAGAGCAGACTAGAGCAGAGTACAGTTAAGCAAAATGCAAAACTAAAAACAAATAAATATAAGGAAAATACTTTTGATATTATTTATTCATTGAAACTGACCTAAATCGTTTGTTTGTCTGGCAAAATAAATATCAACCAAATCGATGGCATTAATTGCTTAACGAATTTCTAACAAAATTTCACTTATTCAACGCTTCATAAATACACTAAATTCTATAAGCGTGCTTATTTTATATATATATATATATATATATATATATATATATATATATATATTCATATATACAATTATATATGTATGTATGTGTAAATGTAGATACAGTTAATCTGATTGTAACAGCATGCCAGCATTATGTGTGTAATTTACGATTTCTTTTCCCAGATAGTTTTTTCACATTTTACTATATAGATTTTTTTCACTAACAGCAATACAAACTCTAATACAAACATACACACACAAACATAACATTTTTTTTATACACATACATTTACATAAAATCCCTATCGTGCCAAGCGTTACTATGCGATAGAGTACGCTAAAATTTATGAAACGTTTTCCATTATTGTATACTTTTAGGCTGCAGGTGTTTTTATTACAAAAAGGGGCAGAAAAATATATGAAAAATATGAGATAATAAATAAATAAATAAAAAACACATTCCTTATGCTTTTTGTCATATATTTCTTTTTTTCATCTACATATTTATCTTTCTCTTTCCTCTCTCTCTCTCTCTCTCCTCTCTCTCTCTCTCTCTCTCATGCCACATCAATTATAGAATATTTTAATAATCTTTATTTATATCCTGGGTAAAAGCTTAAAGTACAATATAGATAGAGCGTATTCTATTGCAATATTCAAAAGTTTTCAATGAATTTAAAAAATATTTTTTTTACAATAAAAGCAATTGCTTGAAAATGACTTTTAGATGGCACTTAATTCAGAAGGCGTACCATGATTGTGATTTTAATTAAGAGTCAATCAAATTTCCTTTCCAAATTTAAGTTTTTCGAATATGCATTCATCATCTAACGAAAACAAGAAGAAGATAAAGAAAATCAAATTATCTATATATAGAGAAAAAAATTTAAATAATAATTAAATAATAAATTTTAAAAAAATTTTATTGTTACAATTAATTACAAAAATTAGAAAGTCTTTCTGAATTTCTTTTAATTTTTTCTCACTCTATTTCATTAACTTTCCATAACTGCATCCTCATATCTCTCTTTTTATTTCTATCATTCAGACGGACATTTTATCTACTATCTACTTATTTAAACGTAATTGTAATAAACAAAAAATAGTTTTTTCAACTCTCCCAAACAAAAAAAAAAAAAAGAAAAGGAAAAAAATTTTTTTAAAATATTTGAAATGTACTACAAAAATTAAAACTCATAATTAAAAAAAAGTGTCAACTCAATATAAAAAAATGAAATCCTATAAAATAATAAAGAAAAATACAACAAAATAAATTTACTGAGTAAATAAATAAAATGTTTAAAATATCGTAAAGAATAAATAAAAAATCAAAAGAAATGATGAACCAAATTTATATGAATAACTTTTAATTAATTGATGAATTTTATAAATTGAATAAATTAATAAAATAACATTCTATCTAGTGTATCTATCAATTTATATCTATCTCTTTCTGATGCCATTATCTCATTGCCATTTCTTCTGTCTCTATTTGTCATTTTTGATGTTTTTAATCTTTGGGCCAAACGTTTTGTTTATGGACAATGTAAATAATAATTAGCCATGTTAACTTATTTGATGTTCATGTTTTCATAGTTAAAACTAAAAAATGTAAACAGTTATTTATACAAATACAAACATCTATATGAATACATGACTCCATTCAAATGGAGAGATGAGTACATTTTAGTGGAATTTTTTATTACACACACAATTGAAAACGCTTCATCCTGAAGCAATTTCCTATTTATACAATCTATCTCTTTTTGTCTTTGTTCTCTTTTTCTCTCTCTGTCTATATGTCTATCTGTATATCTGTCTGTCTTTCTGCGGGCGCAACCAGTCCCGAGAAGCATCTGCTCAATTGGGAGTGCTCATGAGATGGTCGTTGGTCGCCGGCCATCAGGGATCATCATGAGTCACGAGATCAGATCCAAAGATTTAATTTGATACCACGGTATCACCAGTTTTAATAAAGACCATTGTGGTGATATTGAGTTTGGCTTCCTGGGGGCTGTGATGCCCATATTGCAGGCGTAGCTCGTGCAAACATATATATGCTTGTCGTGCAGGGTTCCATTTCCCGAATAAAATGGGTAGCTGGGTAGACTTATTGGGCTAATTTAAGGTAAGCCAAAGAGTAAAAAGAGGGCTACGCAACTAGATACCAAAGATTTTAACCATGTATTTAAGGTGCAATGCAGGCCTTTAATTTCTAAGCTAGTCGTGACGGAAGCATGCGCCCTGTGTGAGTGTCTACCAACGCTAGCGATCATTATGTACGTTTTTGTACCATGCATTTGAGGTTTCACGGCAGATGTACATGTAAAACACTCATTGCAATGCAATGTCTGTCTCTCTGCCTATTTGTCCCATTTGCCTTGATTGGCACAACATTCATTAGCTCATTACAAAAATTGTTTTATATTTACATTCATTTATTTTATAAATAATGTTTATAAATCGAACTGATGATTGTTAGAATAAAACTTGTAAATAATCAAACAAAACATCAATGTATGAAATTTAAAACTCTTAATAAGCATAAAAACAAAGTAATGAAATATTTTAATACAATTTAATAATGTTGATGATGTTAAGTGATGTCATATAAATTTTTCATAAATAATAACAATAATAGAAATCCGTGTGAAATCCGAACAGAATTTGCGATTCAATGACAAACGAAAGTTAAGCTACTTTTGGGAGATTTTCGTATAATTTTTACATAAAAAAGAAGAGGCAGCAATAAAAGAAAAAGACAAAGGAAAAGAATTATAACAAAAATTATTAACATAATTTATGATACCAACATAAGGAAAAGTTAATTATTAGTTGAATTAGAATTATTTCGAGTAGAAGAAATTTACAAAATGTCTAATAAAGAAAGTGTCTTTTTTTTTTGGTTGTTTAAGGCATCTTCAGCAAGAAGAAGGAAGTGCAAGCATGCCTTGAATTTATTGTGCACTTACAAAACTGCAGTAATTGAAACATTTTGATTGGTGAGTTGAGCGGTGAACTCAACAGAAGGCAAGAAAATATCAATAATTTTAATCGAGAATTTTAATTGAGAATTTCTACAAACTTTTTTCGTATCGCGTGATTTCCTTTTCAATTATTTATATTGATTTCGTTAATATATTTAATATCAATCAAAAATTATCAACGGAAAATTCAATCGGAAATTTTAGAATGCTTTGTCAATTTTTTGGAAATTTAAGCAAACGCTTTTTTAGCTTAACTAAACTTATCTAAATTATCTGAAATTATCTTTCATCTTAACTTTTTCAAGTATTTATCTAAATATCTAAAATTGTTAAAAAAAACTAAAGCAACTGCCTTTAAACTCTGAAAAGTCAGCCACACCAATCAAATAATACAAATACTTAAATCAATTCGAATAAATGGATGATAAAGCAAATACCTGTTTCCTTTGTTTCTCTCGAATCTCGAAATCTCAACAATTTGATTTTAGTCATTTTTTTTGATGTTAAACATATAAAATAAAACACCAAATTAGGAAACGGAAAACAAAACAATCTATAATTGTTTATCACAAGTTTTCAACAAACAAACAAAACCAATAATTGAAAAAATAAAATAAAAATTACAAACTTTTCTTTTTGTAACATTTTTTAGTTAACATTTTTCTATTTATTTATTTCTATGCCCTTTTCCCAATTCTTTATGCTTCCTTACACTTCAGTCTCTTACGACTTGACTTATTCTTCTTCTCTCCCATAACATTTGATATATTATTTATTTATGTATTTATTTATTGTATGTAGGTGTGTGCATGTATATATATATGTATATGTATATGTGTACGTATGTCATTATTATTGCTAAAGATTTATGTTGCATTCACGTTAAATGGAGTGCACTCTAATTATGAGATATGTGAAAACGAAAAATTTTATTTATGATGTTACAAACCGGAAGGATCAAGGAAGAGAAATTATAACAAATTGAAGCAAATTGGATCAAATAGATGAATGAGCTAATACACAAAAAAAAAAGTAATAAAATAAATGTATCTCTTAGTTATGAAGAACAATCGCAAAACATCATCAATAATGGAAAATTAAAGCAAACCTCTAAAAGATGGACTGATAAATATTCAGAAAATAATGAGAGACTAGGAAAATTATATAAGATTTGAAGTTATATTTTGAAAACTCAATTTTGAAAACTCAATAAATTGCAAATTATGAATTTCAAGACAGAGCAAACTAGCAGACGGACAAATTTTCATAAGATAATTTTCAAGCAAATCAAAAAATGAGCAAGGAATTAAAAAATAGAAATTGCATATTTTATAAATATGATTAGCTAGAATAGACGTGGCAGACTTCTTAAAAATTTTTTGAACAAGCTACATAGAATCTGAGAAAAATGTTCATTTTAATATAAATGAAATTTTTATAAAAATAGATTTTTGAAGGCAATAATTTTTGCCTTAAAAACCTTAGATTCTATTGTAGGTTGTGTTTTTTAAGCAATTTTTCTCAGTTCCAAGAAAATTCGGCTAAAAATCTGCTAAAGAAGGTCACCAAGCTTTAGACTCATAGACGGACTGACGGACATAACTAAAACTATGCTGATCAAAAAAAAAAATACTGTTCAGTAGGATTCTAAAACTGAATGCTTAATGGAAGCTAACGCTTTTACCACAACAAATGTACCAACCATTCTTGGAATGTTTGGTACGTTTGTTGAAAAAATAAGCAGCATGCATAAAATAAGCAAATAAACTACCAAAAAAGTGAAAGTTTAATTATTTTAAAATATGTAGATAAATAAAACGGACGTTGCTTAAGAAGAGAGAGAGAGAGAGAGAGAGAGAGATAGATAGATAGATAGATATACGCCTTGCTGTTGTTATTAAGCAAAGAAATCGCAGACTCATCACTAACTTGATAATGACAACTAATATTTTGTAATTGGGAAGTATGTAAAATAAGCAATGGCGATGAGAGTGACAAAGATAGAAACAGAAAGGTATTTAATGAAAGCAATAAAAACCAAAAATTAAATGACTAAACGTAACAAAAAGAAAACAGAAGCTGAAAAACCAGAAACAATACAAATAAATAAACACACAACGTAACGTAAAAACCTAATTGTTATGAAATACAGACAGACAGACAGTCAGACAGACAGACAAATAGACAGTTAGACAGACATATACATACCCACCTTAAGCATGTAAAGTTATGTTAGTATAACTTTTTAAACAGCAACACATCGAAAATAATGGCAAATCATCTTGTTGTTATGTGTGGCAGGTATGCGGTTACACACATACATAAAAACACACATACGCACATATATATAAACATATGCAAAATATACTCAATGGATAATATAATATAAAATATATAAATTTAATTATAAATTTATACACGTAATATATAACAACTAAAGATGTCGTCATAGACGTGTAAAATGATGGACAAAGTGGAGAAGAAAGGAAAAAAATATTGTAATGGCATGTAATAAGAAAATATGTGCCAATTAAATTTTTTTTTCTTATATTACAGATTTTGTGACACACTAAAGTCATACTTAACTAACTGGAAGTAACGAAAGAAGAAGTCTGAAAAGAAAAAGAGATAATTTATAGGAAAAGATGGAAGTTTATTAGAAGTTGTACATTCAATGATTGATTGATGTATTCATCTCTTTCTATTTTAAGTTTGCTCGCATATAATTCAAGGGAATATTTAAACCCTTCATAATAACTAAAGGAATTATCAAAAAGTGGTCACTTGGAGCCAAACTCTTTTTATATATTAGAAGACGTTCCTTAATGTGATTACAATGTCTTGGTAATAAAATGTTTGAAAAAGTATAAAATCATGGAAAAATGTTCCAATTTTATCTATTTGCAAAGCAAGCCGATTAAAGCCGATTACGATTCTTAGCTCTGATAGCCTAAAAGAAATAGTAAACAGTTTTTTTCGAGTCTTACTTTAACTATCAATCTAAAGCCCATTTTGCAATATGTCGATGGAACTTCTAGAATATCTGGGTCTTTCAACCAATTAGCTATTTTTCAATCAAGAAATATTGCTTCTTACCGCCTCTTATCGCTTCATAGTGCCTCATATCACTTCATATCGCTTCATATCGTCCCGTATCGCTCTACATCGCTTCTTATCGCCTCTTATCGCTTCACAGTATCTCAAGTCACTTCACATAGCTTCATGTCATCTCATATCGCTTTATATTACTTCACATCGCTTCTTATCGTCTCATATAGCTTCACGGTGCTTCTTATCGCTTCTTATCGCTTCATAGCGCCTCAAGTCACTTCAAATAGCTTCATATCGTCTCCTATCGCTTCATATCACTTTACATCGCTTCATACTGTCTCATGTCGCTTCATATCGCTTCACATCGCTTCATATCGTCTCTTCGCGCTTAATAGTGCCTCATATCACTTCCCATCAGTTCATATCGTCTCTTATCGCTTCAAATCGCCTCATATCGCTTCATATGGCAATAAAAATCTTTCTCACATCTGATTGATGGAAACCTCATAATTCTTTAATCTTATTCGATTTGTGTAAATATACATATAGAAATGTAAAAAAGGAAAATGTTCAATTAATTAAAATATCTCACTTGTGATATATTTATTTGTAATGCATTATACTCATAAATAATTATACAATCAATAACATTAAATCAAACTGAACTCATCAATTATTTGTTCATTTGCTTATTTTGTTTGCTTGTTTGTGCTTTTATTTGATTTAGGTGAGAAATTTCATGCCAATTATGTCAAAGTGATAAAGATAGATATTGTAAGAGCAACAGAGAGAGAAACAGAAAGAGTGAGTGATGTGAAATATTGTAAATACTATTATAAATATAAATACAAAAAATTCTTAATATAAATTACATAATTTCTTATTAAGATTAATCTTTTCACCTGCACTTTCCACAAACTATACACGGATGTGAGATAAAATGTTTAAATCGTTTGATGGCGATATTACTAAATACTTTACACAAAAATATTTTCATTAAATAAACAGATTAAGAAAACGGCCTCAATTTCTGGCAAAAATATTCATAGATTCGTGCATGCAAGTTCGAGAAGAATTAAATCAGTTAAAGGACACTTCTATGAAAGTAAATATTCTTCTATACTTTTTAGGCAAAATTTTGGAGATTTCTTTTATCAATTACTCATCGATTTTAAACAACGTAAATTTGAGATTTAAAAAGTTTATTCTGATCTTGCCATATAAATTTAAAGTTACCACTATTTAATGCAAATTTTTAGATGGTGGTTATTCAAAATTTAGCTTCAATCGTATGTAAGTTTTCTTTGCATTTTTCTGGTATGAGAACATTTCATACCAGAAAGATTAAACTTCTAGAATAAGCAGAAAAAGTTAGAAGAAATCTTCATAAAAGATTGCTTATGAGGCTAACCCGCTAAGTATGATCTAAGGCAGAAGTGCTGATTGTTGCCGTTCTAAACATTAATCATCTTATACATACAAATTTAATCACTTAAACTCCCGCCGTTCGAACAACACTCATCGTATAATTAAAATAATCTAATAATAATAATAATGAGAAATCAAAGAGGCTGCACTTTGTCAAGGCAAACTAATACTTAGATATATAAACAAGAAGCAGAAGATGATGAAAAAAAAAATAAAGGAAGAAGGAGAAGAACAAAATGGAAACATAAGTGATTTTTTATGTATCCATTTTAATGGAAAGCCCAACAAAACCATTTAATAAAAGAAAAAAAAGGAAAAGCAAGCAAAAAGGCAAAAAAAATATACATTATAAAAATTGAAGTTTACAACAAACAAACAACAAAGCAAATAAATAAATAAACTTTTTTATTAAATTGTGCTTACGCAAAAAAAAAAAGAAATAAATTTGAATTTTAAAAAGAAATAATTGAAACGTTTTTTTGATAGCAAAATTTTGCTTAATTTTAAAATAAATGGCAACTAAAGAATTTCTTACATTATCAAAAGAAAAAATTCTCTAAAATTGTACAAAAATTATGCGGGCTCTAAATTTGACACTCACACACACACACAAATAAATCATTCTATTTAACTCTAAGTAAAAATGATTAACTGCAACTAAGAAAATGCCACGTCGCCACATTTCATTCTTATACTTATCGCCATTACCACCATCATCGCCATCATTATCATTATTATCATTATTATCATTAGTATTATCATTATTAGTGTAATTTTCATGATAATAAGAATTATTAGCCGAATGACAATTCAATTTGAAGTCTCTTTGTAAATTGCTGCTGTAGCATTCCATACAAATTAGTTAAAGTTTTATATAAATGCAATGTTAAACATTAGAAGAATTTTGTTCAAATTTCATGTTAAGTAAATTAAGTAAATTAAAACTGAGAAAGCGCAAAAAATACAAACAATTGAAATTTCATATAAATTCATCGAGTATTTTCTACATTTTCTTGCTTAATCTTTACTCTTTACTTCATCTTATTTTTCTTCTTCTTCTTTTTCTTTTTTCCGTTTGTTTTTTTGTCTTCTTCTTCTCTCATACATTTTCAATTTCTAATTTTTGCATACAACTTAGATTTAGCATATAATTTCAATAGTTTCAAGTGCACTCAACACTTGAACATAAAAATGAATTTGCCAAATTTACTTTTACTCTTTAATCTCTAAGTGCAATTAAAAGAAATGATGAATAAAGCAAAAAGTAATAACAATACAAAAAGATGAAATAGCAACAATTATATTTGAAATTAAATTTCAAAAAATAAGAACGAGTAAATGTTAAGAAAATATTTATATAAACTGAAACATGAAATGAATGAGCAAAGAAATATGAAAGTAGTAGAATGATTAACAACAACAATACACAATTGACTAAATTGACTTACAAATGTATTATAAAATATAGTATAACAACAACAACAACAGCAACAGAAACAGCAACAGCAACAACAACAACAACAACAACAATAATAATAATAATAATAATCAACAACATTCAACAATTTTCAACAACAAAGCATCAGCAAAAATATGCACGACTTTAATTGCTTTAGTGCTTTTTCATGTTCCTTAGAATTATGAGTTATGAGTTATGTGTAAATGTATGTGTATGTGTACGTGTGTGTGTGTGTTTTTTTTTTGTTTTCGTTGTTATTATAATTCAAAAATATATTCCTAGAAAATCCTATATAATTTCCGTAAACTAACGTATATGCAAATTTACACACACACACACACACACACATACATATAATGTGATCCTGCCGCTATTGCTGCTGTTGTTGCCTCTAAACACATATAAATATAAAATTTGTATAGATTTTATGTAAACTTTAAAAAATACACACGAATTCACACACACACACACACACACACACATTTATGCACACACGAATCCATGTATGCACACACACACACACATACATACATAGATACAAAAATTTCTTTGTTAAAAGAAATGCTCTTGAGTGTTGTGCTTATGTTCGTGTATGTGTGTGTGAGGAAGAGAGAGAAGTAGTGAGAGAAAAAGAGAGTGTGGGAGAGTATAAAAGCCTGCGTGTTTACGTTAAAATCAACAACAAAAATTTCTAACACTTTTTTTTTTATCTCTCACCTTCTCTCTATCTCTTTCGCTCTCTGACACTATAACTCATTCTCTGGAGAGTTAATTCTTAGGACGCTGCAGGCAATTACATTAAAATCTCTATATGTATGCGTATTGTATATGTTTATGTAGTGCATGTGTATGTGTACATGTTTGTTTAGGTGGATGATTATGTCTATGTATATATATATATATGTGGAATAAAATCATTCAAGCAAGTAGATATTTATTTAGAAAAGTTTATATAAAAAATTATGTGAGCAAATGTCAAGAGATCTTTAATGTTTTCAATGTGTGTGGATATTCAGTTAAATAGACAGACAGACAGACGGACAACTTTAAACTGAACTTTATGCATCGAATATTATTTTATGAAAAAAAAATTTTTTTTTTTTTTTTGGTTAGAATTTTACTTTTTTTTTATTATGATCACACAATCAGCCAACTTTTCATTTGTTTTACTTTACTTTACTACACTTTATCTTAGATTACATTTTACTTTTTATCTTTTATATTCCATTCTCAAAAAGCGCAAGTACAAAAAAAATCTAAAGCAATAAAATGAGCAAAGCTGGGACAAAAAAATTAAAAAAAAAAGAGAGCAAGATTAGAGTTTTGGCAGCAATTTACTAAAATAGACAACTACATTATTAACAACAACAATAACAACAACAACAACAACAACAAAACAACAATTCCCAAATGGTGGGTGAGATGGAGAGCATGTTGCAATTTCGCTAACTTGACACGCTTGAAAAAACCAAAATGCCTTAAAAAAAACGGAACAGTTCCCTCCACAATTTGCAATAACACATAGGTTAATAAGTCTTTGGCTTTTAACTTTATAGATCTATTAAAGTGTAAATATATTTAAAAAAATGGTAAAGTGGTTACAATAAAGGCATAAACTTATTGACCCATGTCATTTAAGCAAACTTTCAGCAACAGCAGCAGCAACAGCAGCAACAGCAGCAACAGCAACTTGTATTCTTTGTAATTCTAACAATAATTATATGCTCGTAGTGTTAGTTTCCTACTGTTAGTTTCATAGAAATTTTGAAACTTTCATTCAACAACAACAACAACAACAACAATGATCCAAATAATAATAATAATAATAAACTATAACAAGAATCACGTTTAACGAAATAGTAAAAAATCATGCATAAGAATGATGTTGAGATTTTTCTTGTTCTTATTGGTATTAATTGTTATTGTAGTTTGTTATTGTTATTGTTGTTATGATGATTACAATTTCTTATGCTTTTATTATTATTATTATTATTATTTATTATTTGTTATTATTTGTTATTGCTGTTGTTATTGTTGTTATTATTATTTACGTCAACAACAAAATTATGAACATGTAAAATAAGGAGGACGAAAACGAAAGTGTAAAATGCTGAGCAAAGTAAAAGTATCGATAAATGAGAACAACAAATTGGAAAAGAAGAAGAAAATGAACAATAAGAAGCAGAAGAGAAGAAGAAGAAGAAAATTTGTAATATGCACACAATTAACATTGCAACATTTTACATTAACGTAGACTTTGACATTTAACAGCGCTCTAAACAGCGCTGTGAGCAGAACAGAAAGGAAGACCAAAAAAAAAAAAAGGACAATGAAATAAAATAAAAGACAGCGCCATGAACAACAATATAAGTAAGAAATTTTTACAAAGAAAATTCAAGAAAGGCTTTGAAAATCACCTAAAGGCAATAAAATTTAAAGACGATTGCAAGAAATATGTGAATGATAGAGACAGAGAGAGAGAAAGAGAGAGAGAGAGAGAGGCAGCATGAAAGAGTAATAGAAGACATAAAGTAAAAGTACAACAAAAAAAGCAAAACAAACTAGAGAAAGTGATGGATGGCAATCAATAAATTTTATACAGGCGACAGTTAATCAGAAAGAGCGAGACGAAAAATGTGATAAACAAAATTAGAAATGAAATTACGTTTCAAGTTCTAACTTTTAAACAAAAAGAAATAAAAGTCAAAAAAATGAAAAAAATGTTAATAAATATTGAAAAGTACAAATATCTTTCGTTTTTTCATTTCACTACAAAACAAAAAAAAAACAACAACACTAAAAACAAATCCATATTTTTACAAATATATAAACAATTGCACATACATACAAACACATTACAATTTGTACTTAAATTTATACAAATAAAAGAGATGACCCAAAATAAAATGTTGCTGTTGTTGTTCTTGGGCTGCATATAAAAAGTTTGAGTTAAAACGAATGAACTTGTTAACTTGTTTATGTTGCCAATCACCATTTAAGTTCACCATTAAAGTCATTTAGATGGCAACAGATAAAGTGTGTGAGAGAAAGAGAGAGAGAGAGGGAGAGAGATAGTGGGATATATATAATACGAGAAGAACATAGAGAAATGTAAAAGGACAGTTAAAGAATTAAAAAAAATCATATTAATATTTTATTTTAAATATTATTTACCATAATCGAAGCATAAATGACTAAACCTTTTTGACCTAAATGCAAATTAAAATGTATCTAATGTTGCTGATCTTTCTATTTTCTTTCTACTCTCTGTCTGCTCTAGATAAATTTAATGGAAGGAAGGAAAAAATATTTCCGAGAAATTAGGAGTCATGCGTTTTGATCACAGCAAATTGTAAGAAGTTGAAAGGAATCATGAGAAAAGTATACAAAAAATCTAGTAAAGTTTGTAAAGTTACAGGAAAAGAAATAAAATTAAAAGAAAAAGTAGAAAAGAAAATATATAAAATAAAGCACTTAGTGGTGTAAAAAAATATAATTTAAATAAGGAAAAAAAAAGTGTCCTCTATTTAATTTATTGGACAGTAAGGATTATTCTACGTGAAATAAAATTATATCATGGCTTCCAGAAAAGGTACTGGGCTTATTCCATATTAGAGAAAAATCGTAATAATTTTAATTAACAAAATTAAATTAATAAAGTTCGCTTCACATTAAAATTATCTCAAATATTTGTTAATTATTTTCATTTATTATTTCTTCAAATAAAATGCCTACTTTCTAAATAATTTCTTATATCAATGATTTATTTAAAAATTAACTTTTACATTATGCAATCAATTTGTTAAGAAATCTGATAAAAAAAACTATTTTTTTTACATTTATGCTTATTAATGTAAACAAAATTTTTTACAAACATTTTATTTATTAATTTTTTTCTTTTTTCTTTCTTCTTTTACTTTTTATTATTAGAATTGTTGTTATTGGTATAATTTGTTAATATTATTACATAATAATGAGCCAGTCATTATGAGTAAATATTTAGCGTATTGAAAGTGTGTCATAATTATTATGTTGGCTTAGAATTTAGGAGGCTTGCCAATGTCTCTTAATGGAAGCACAATTTTCATTTAAATTCATCTTTTTATTACTTTATTAATTTCTTTATTCATTATTTATTTGAAAGTAAAATAATTCCCCATATTGTTGTTTCCACGAAACTGAATATTTAACCTTTTTATACCCAACATCCCAAGATATTATCAGTTTGTTCGGGTATATGTAACGCCCGAAGGAAGTTGAAAGGGATTTTTCCCATCGACTCAGATGGGAAAAATCTGATTTGATTTAAACATGTCTGTAACTCTGTCCACATAAGCGCTGGGCGTAAACTTAACGCTATTTGTATGAAATTTGTTATGTAGGCGTGGTTTAGGCCAAAGACAAAACAAAAAAAATTATTTTGTATAAGATCAGACTTTTATTACGACCAGGCCTCATACAACTTAAGACTTATTAACAATTCTGGATATTCTGGATATTTCTTATTTATTCTTTGTATTTATAAATATGTTGAGTATGTTCGACCCAAATCGTTTGTAATATTTATAATTGTTTAATAATAAAATATTTTAACGTATAAATCAAATTGAAAATGTTCGATTTTTTCATTTCACTATTTCACTGACTCACATTGGTCCATCCTAATAAAAAAAATTATTGTTGTTATTGTTGTTGTTAAAATTGTATAGTACAAATATAACAATAACAAATAATAGTTTGAAAATTTTTATTAGATATTTATTTTCTTTTTTTTTTTTGTTCAAAATAAAAAATAATAAAAAATGATTTTTGCACATTTCTTGTATCAATAACACGGTTGTTGTTCCGTTGTTCATTCTGAAAAAGGCTGACAATTTTGCTTTTGTTTGCTTTTTCCTTTTTTTAATTTATTTAAATCTATTCATCCTGAAGCAGCAACAAAATTGATGTGCGTTAATACAGTCTCTTCGTTAGATTAAGATCCCTGCTCGAAAAGATTTATTTTCTTTGAGTTTAATTTGCTTGCTTGAATAAGCCAAATGAACTTTAATGTTGGAAAATATTTCTTAAGGTTTAAGTTTAGAATGATATTGGCCTTTCTTTTCATATAACCGTCTGTCCATGCTTTGAAAAATATTGATCACACTCAAAATTTCTCACGCATTCTGAATTTCTATCTGAAGCAGCAAAGCTAAATCTTTAATCCACGAAATTCACACTCGATATTATTAAGAGAAGTGTCTTAAGATTGAAATCTGAGTTTTAAAAAGTAAATCTGTAAACATTGAAATTTTTGTGACAATTATTCTTTCAATTAATAAAATTGCATGTCACAAATTCGTACTTATTTATATGGAAAGAACTGTATAAAATGTGATCAAATTTTAACGGACTATTATTATCGTAAAAAACACCAACAATTTGTCAGTTAAACTCCTTTCAAAATAAAAACGACATAAAAAAGCTATGCAGAAAATAAAAATGAAAGGAAAATATTGTAAGAGAAAGTTGACAACAATATAAAAATTTTATTTTCATGTAATTTGTTGCTGTTGTTATTGTAATTGTTATTATTATATCATTTTCAAATGAAATATTTATTGGCAAAGGAGCACAGAGATGGCAGCACAGATTTTTTTCATGTATTTTATTCGAATTTTGTTTTGCTAGAATTTCAACTGGCCCAACAAAATGGTAAATATTTCTTCTTTTTTTTTTGATGGAAAATATTTTTGTTGATTAAATATGGATTTTTAAAGTAATATAGAAAAATACAAATACACATATAAATATGTAAATACATACATATAATGCATACATATATATATATATGTGTGTGTGTATGTATATGTATGTGTGTGTTTAGGTGGTTGAAGCTTCATGAACATTTAGTTAAACTATTAATTTTATTGTTTTGTTATTTTAGAGTTTTAGACTATTTTGGATTGATATTCAACATTTAAAATCTGTTTACATTTACGGTTGTACAACAATAACAACAATTAAATGTAATAATAGTAATAATAACAATAATAATAGTAATAACACTAACAAACTAAGAGTAAACATCAAAAATAACGTAACCTAAAATATAAAACTAAATTTCCATTTAAACTTGTGATTCTCTATAATTGTGGATTTAGGCTGGTGCAGAATATTTTTGTATCCATAACAGCAGCAGTCACATTTCAAATGAACAATTACAATTACGAAAATACCAATGTGGGTAAATGTGATATAAAACAGAACGGAACAAAATAAAAGGGAGAGTAAAAAAGAGAAAGTAAAGGCAGAGAAATACAATTTTCCAATAATACTAAAATAATATAAGGCATGGTCATAATGAAAGTTTGATTTTAACCAAAATTATTTCAGATTGTCTTTGGGCTAAGCCACATCTACGTGCCATATTCCATTGAAATGGCTTCAAAATTGCGCCTCATACTTTTATGAATAATTTCCATGGACAGACGGACATACATACTTAAATTGAATACATAGGTCCATCTTAAACTGTTTGAGATGACATATATCACCTTGTACCACAAAAGGTGTAGACAACAAAAGACTTTTGAAAAAGGAAAATAATGTATAAGATAAAGTCAATCAGAGCTGCCTTTTTAAACTCCTACAAAATTTCTCTTTAAACCAAGTTAATGTTATTATTTTCCAATTTTGCATTCTTAAATCTTTCAGCTGGGCCACGCCTACAAACTAATAATTATTATTTATTAATATTATTTATACTTATAATTTATGTCTTTATAAAGACCGACATATATTGGCCATTCGAAGCTTTAGAAGCAACAAAACTCCAATATAAATAGCATCACTTTCTTTCCACTCTCAATTTCTACTTTTTAAAATTAAGTAAAGCTGTTAAAGTTTCCCTTACTTTTAAAATGCGAAAATCTACTCAACCATTCCACTGAATTCAATCCATAAAGGCTACACCCACAAATCATAATTGGTCAACGTTTTTATACGACTTTATTTTAGTAAATTTCATGAAGCCCCTAAATGAATTAATTAGTATGCTCCTAAGAATAAATGGATGAATGGATGATTGGTTAGATGAATGCACAAAAACAAATAGAGTCCACAAGGACCATCAAACGGAGAGTTAGACAAATAAGGGGAGAATAAATCATGATGGGAGATATAACAAAATGTTACAACATTTCAAAAATTTCATAAAAATGGCATAAAATAAAACTCATTTATTTTAACATCATTATTGGATAAATGGCAATATATACATATGGATGTATATATGTATATGTAATAATATACATACACAAACATATTAAACATACGCAGACAGTCGTAACAATTGAAAATGTTGTAATGTACAAAACTTTAAAAATGCGGTTAAAGAGCGAAATAAAAATGTTAAATTAAATTAAAAAGAAGAATGCATAGAAAATAGAAAATGGCCTAATGGATGTATTACAAGGCTTAGGCCTTAAATCACACATATACACACATACATACAATTAAATATGAAATAGTTGTTTTAATTTTAATTTTTTTTTTTTTTTTGCTTTCTTTCCATTTTATTTTTAACGATAAAACCGCGTGTGTCATTGCAAGCAAAATAACAAAAGAGAAAAAAAACATTACATTTAAATGATTTTGCAATTGCTTGTATGTTGTTGTTGTTACTACTATAATTGCGGTATTTATTATACAGACGTTGACTTTTTCAAATCAACACTTTGCGGCAAAATATTGCTGCTATTTCTGCGGCTTTTATTGCTGCTGCTGCTGCTGATGTTGCTGATGTTGCTGTTGTTGCTGCTGATTATTTTAACGCTATTACACATCACAACAAAAACGCGCATACCAAAAATTTCAAGATTCATTTGACTAATTATCAATTAAAATAGAAATAGAGCCAACTTTGAAAAGCACAAAGTCGAGTTCGAAACGTTTTTTTGTGAAACTCTTTCCTAAACTTTAAAAAATGAAACAAATTTATAAAAAAATTGTTCAGTTTGAATTTAATTCTAAACAATTTGCCAACAAACGAGGAAATTTAGGCAAAAACAAAAAATTTACTTTATGAAGAAACTTTTCCAATTTTGAGAGATTTTTATGGCAAAGTAAGTTGCTTAAGGCTAAGCATTGAAATTTTTGCTAAGTCATGTGGCAACTTTATGAATTTCATGGAGATTTTATCGATAATTTTTTTATTTTGAACATTTTGATTGCACTTCAAAATTTCGGCATAATTCTCTAACAATCACATCGAACGATATTTTATTTATTAGATGAAATATCCAACACTTTCAAAATTTCTGTGATTTCTCAATTGCAAACAACTTTGCAAATGAAGAACGACACAATTATTAAAATTTTTTTTTCTTTCATTTTATTTTATTTATTATGTTTATCATGTTTTGTAATTTTGCTAATAATTATGCAACATAATTATATAATCATAATAAAATTTAAAAATTATTTAAATGATTAATTTTTGGCCAGATAATTTAGGCTATCGCTACTTTCTTCAATTTGATTTGTAAGAGATAAGAAAAAAAATTGCTGCTTAAAGAAAAAAAAAATACTCACTTTATAAATGTGCAAATAGACTCAAAATAAAACAATACATTAATGGTCGCAACAATTACACACACAAACAACAACAATTACAATAAAATTACGTATACAACTTACAACAACAAAATTCAAGCAGCCAAAGCAGGCAGCACAGCCAGATCGCCAGGCAAGTTTTTACATGCGCGAATTTTCATTGCATCGTAACAATATTAAATATACAACTGTATGTGTGTATGTGTATATGTGTATATATGTGTGTATGTGTGTATGTGTGTATCGTGTGTTTGGATAATCTTTCAATATAATAAAATTAAAAACTGTTCAACTGTATAAAAAAAATGAGCTTTGAAGTCGTCTCTCCTTCTCTGTCTCTCTCTTTCTCTCTGTCTGTCTCTCTATATTTCTCTCTACCAAATATAGGTTAAAGCATCTGTTTCTGTATGTAAATGTATGTAGTATGCATATAATTACGTTTTCTTAATGATCCTAGCAAAAACATATTGAATTTTATCAAGTGAAATGTAGAGCGATAGCAGCAACAGCAACAACACAACAACAGCAGCCGTGGCGGCCGCTGCGTTTCTTGTTTTTTTTTTACACGCTTAAACAAAAATTCCATGGAAAGAAATGCACCTGATGCATACATACACATACATATGCATGCATAAAACTTTATCTAAATAAAATCGTGTTAAATGAAAAATTTCCAGTAAATTTCTTCATATTTTTGTTGCTTTCTTTTTTTTCTTGTGAATTTCTTCCGTTTCTGTGGCCTACATTTGATCTGGTCTCATCTGGTCTAGTCTGGTCTCATACAATCTGGTTTGACTTTAAAAGTCTAGTGTATTCCCTGTGGCCAATTATTTAAAAAGGAGAAAAAAGTCACTAATGTGCAAGAGAAAATCAAGAGAAAAAAGTAGGAGAGAAACAAAGAAGAAAAAGAAGCATGGATATAGTAGAAAAAGTGACAAAGACTAAGAATAAAAGGAAAGAAAGGTAAATTGTGAACGTTTGAATGAAATATGAGTTTATCGTTTGGCAAATAAAATTCATGGCAATGGCGCCATTTTTCTAAAGCAAAGCAAAACGCTTCATATTTTGCATAATTTTGTTCAATTTACTGAGCAATCAAGAAATTTTTGACAATTATAGTAAAATGAAATGAAATGCAAAAGCAAAAGCAAAATACACGCAATAGCAAAAAAATTTGGAATAGAAAATAAAACAAATAAATCATAAGAAATGAATTTTACAAATATTAAACTTTCAGTTTTTCGTTTTTAATTTTGTTATTTTTATTATTATTATTAATATTATTACTTATTATTTTTTATTGTTTTTGTTATTGTTATTAGTATTATTGTATTTTCATTTGCATACAAAATAACTAAAAATATTTCATATAAAAATAAGCATAAAATATATTTATTTATATAAATATCAGCCACTTGCTTTTTGTGCGTTTTTATATAGATTTGCATGGATTCGCATGCAAAACGCAAATGAAAATAAAAATAACTAAATCAAATTATAGTTCGGTTAGAGTCGACCTTTTGCATTTATTACGTTAAAAAGCACAATAAGAATTTTATGAAATTTTTATAAGAAAATAAACTGTAAAAAAAGTGGACAAGAAGACGGACGGACAGATGGACAAATAGATAAGAGGACAGACGGACATATGGACAAGAGAACGGATAGACAGATGGACAGAGGACGGATAGACAGATGGACAAGAGGACGGATAGACAGATGAATAAGAAGACGGATGGACAGATGGATATATTGGCGGTTGCTAAAATGGACAAGCGATTGTTTGGACAGATAAACTATGGACAGGCGAACATATGGGCAAGTACACAGATGAACAGGTGATTAGATGAACAAATGAGTAATTGGACAAAAGAACAATTAGACAGATAAATGCGGTTAAACTGTTTCACAAATCGATGGCTATAATTGTAAGGTCAGGCTACCTGAAATTTACCCAAATGTTACACACATCTAAATAAACTTATTATACTATAAAAAAAGATTGTCGCTCATAAATATTTTACTATTAAAATTTCATCGCTTTTTTTTTTATTTTAATACTTTTTGTGCCACATATTTGTTTTGATAACGTTGGCATTTTACCATTTGTTTAATTGCTTCTCACTTTCATTCTATCACTATCTCTTTCTCTACCCTTCTCTCCCTTTATCAATATAGCTATCTCTATCTATATATCTATCTCTATCAACTTTCTACTGTTTTCCTTAATAAAATTGTCAACATAGAAGAAAAAAAACACTCCAGAGCAGAAATAAATGAAAATGGAACAAATAAAAATGAAAATAAAGTAAATAAATAAACAAGAAATTAAACATAAATATTATGTAATATTGCATAAATATATAAGCATATACATACATATATATAAATATGTTGATATATATAAATAAAAAGATTTAGAAATTCTTTTGTATAAAAAAAAATTTTTAGATGAAATAGAATTTTTGCCATATTTTGAAAGTAAAAGCCAACACTATTCAAATATTTTTTTATTATAAACAGAACAAACGTGGCATTTTTTTTATGGTTCGATATTAAAATAAATATATAAGAAATAGGAAATATAAGCGAGCACAATTCAAAATATAAGATTTTGATTCTGTTAATTTTCGATGGCATCAACTGATTCACTTCATTCACAAATTGATTTGTCTGTCTGTATTAGAAACCATTATTTTTTTTTACTTTATGATGGGCGTGACTTTCTTTAATCTTTTTAGAGTTTAAGACCTTTATTTTAGATTTTTCTTTAATGCTTATTTTTATTTAAAGATCTTCTATCAGCCCCTTAACTTTTAAACTCCTCATAAGTGTTTATAAGTTAAGATAGTTTAGGAAAATGTGGTACGCGATCCATTTACAGATTTTTTTTTCTAGAAAAAGTCAATCCGATAACTTTCATGATAGCACATTTTTATACAAAATCCTTTTTTATAATCAAAAAGTTTCGATGTAGAAAAAACTTTTAAATACTTTATATCTTCTAAGAAATGGCAAACATTGGCATATCTTACGCATGATCTTTCACATGATAGTTTTTTCAAAATGCACCAATCAGCAACAACATTTTTTATATCAAAGTCAACTGTTTCAACTTTCGGAATAATACTAAAAGATTATTTTAGTTATTCAAATATGAGTCAATTTAAATGAAACGCATCACATCCAACTGATTCCTTTTTCATTTCATCTTGTTGCCATTTCTATCATTTATCATTCTTATTTTGGTTTATATTATTCTGATTCGTTGGTTTTATGAAAAAAAAAATGATGCTGAATGAGTTGCAGTTTTGTTAAAAATATTATAAGATCCATACAACACCAACAACAACAAAAACAACAACAATAATAACAATAAATAGTTTCTAGCAAGGTAAATACAAGTTTAGCGTTCAGTCCTTTCAACTCAAGCCACACCCATGCACATCTTAACTTCTTAACAATAAAAGAAATGGAGGCGGATAGACAGACAAATATACAAATGGATAAAATAGAGCTTATAATAAAAAACTTAATAGCAAATTGAAAAGACGGAAAAAGGAATAAGGATATTGAAATTTAAAAAAAAAAAAAACTAACATTAAATCGTAAAGCGTAACACAGAAGGAATGAAGGGCAAAGTGAGCTAACATTAAACAAGAAAAATGAGATGTTCATGTTTTAGTTAAAAACTTTAATAAAATGTGATATTAAAAATATTGAAATGAAATGAAATAACTAAATAATAAAATTGTATAAAAAATTATAACAAATGTAAGCAAATGGAAATGTGTACGCATGCACTCACACACACACTAAACTAAAGCAACGAGTTTTGCAAAGTCAAAGAACAATCGTTCGAAATGTCTTTAAAGTGAAATAATGCTTAAAAAAAAAGGTTCGTTCACTTTGTTTGTTTCATTTTTCATAAAAAATACCCTCACATATGAAATCAGGTTGTTAGGGGTCAGGGGTTTGAAATTTTCAGAGTTCTATGAAAGTATCTTAAAATCTTCTAGCACGTCTTGATTCTTTCATTTTTAATGATATTTCAGAAATGAACTGAATAATTTTTAATAGACTGCTATTTATCAATAATTTCAAATAGGCCAACTGTTTATAATTCGAGAATTTAATCTAATATTTATTATGTTCATTTATGGTACATGGCTGGCAATTTTTTCAATAATATGTTTTCATTTACATTATTTTGTTAAATTTGAAATTTTTAAATATTTTTTATAATTTTTTATTCAATTTCGTTTAATTAGAGAGTCAAAAAAAAAAGAAAAATGGAGGAAGGAAATTTCAATATTAATATTGAAATGAGGGAGATGTGTACAGGTCAATACAAAACTAAAATAAAAATTTCAAAATTTCTGCGACATCAAAAGAAACGCCAAACTAATTTAAGGAAAATTTAAGACCTTTAACATTTTTACATACTCATTTTTTGCTGTTGCATAATAATTTAATAATGGTAATAAACCGGTTTCATTTTCTCCTCTTTACTTTACTTGACTTAGTTTATTTTTTTTCCTTTTTTTTTTTTGATTATTTTATAATGTTTGTTTCGATTTCTCTATTTCTCTGATTGAAAGCATATTTAGCCTATATTCATGGGACGAGTTTCATAGCGGATATTAACTTGAACTTATTATAATTTATTTATATGTATCTCATGTAAAATTGTTACAGCGAATTATTGTTATTGTTACTTTAATAATACGTTAATATATAATATTAATTATAATTAATTGAGTTAAAAAGAAACGGAATCGCCTTAGAAAAGGCCGCTTTTCGTTGGTACAAGTAATTGCGAAATAGCCTAAAAAACACATGGAGTAAGTAAACATCTAACTCTTGGGAAATCTGAATCTAAGGCATGACGTAAATTACATTGCAAAATCCTCTTAAAATCACTCTGACTCTTACTCGTTTCAAGACATAATGATCGTTTAAACATTTCTATTTCTGGATTGTGAAAGTTTATACAAACTTTTATTGAAATCTCTTTCCAGTAATTATGAAGTTAAAATTTCTTACAGAACAGTCTAAAAATAATACATTTATATCTGCGAGATATCAAAACTTTTTTTTATTTTACTTAACATTTTATGCACAGTTCCAATTCATTACATAATAAGCGATTACGATAACGCTTACACCGTAAAATCTCCATTCAAAATTATTTGCTTTAACCGCTTTTTCTTTTACACTCAACTTAGTAATTGGTCCATTGAAACGATAAGAAAATATTAACGATGCATAAAGAAAAGTGTTCCTTATTACTAATTATTATTATTCCTGGTACATGGAC
The DNA here is from genome assembly GCA_023089585.1 of Melophagus ovinus. NCBI lineage: Eukaryota > Metazoa > Arthropoda > Insecta > Diptera > Hippoboscidae > Melophagus > Melophagus ovinus. The sequence goes on from JAKKIB010000178.1 coordinate 14,044,280, forward strand.
TGAACTAAATCGTATCATCGAAATAACAATTCGACTTAGGGTTGGGCCAACTTACTATTAGAAATCACACTGAATTCTTTTAGAATACAAACTTACCACTGAACGGTTCCGCAGATATATGAACAGATAAGTGTGAATGAACCAATGCATGAAAAGGTGCATGGATGCATGCAGAAAATGTCCAAGATATTAATAGATTAACTCTAAATTTTTCTCATGGATTTATGACAAAAAAATATTTGCTTTTCTCAAAAGAAAACAACGTTCAACATGATTCATACCTTTGTATTGTGAACCATCGAAGTAACAATTCGACTTAGGGTTGGGCCAACTTACTATTAGAAATCACACTGACTTCTCTTAGATTACGAATTTACCAATGCATGAATGAACCAATGCATGAAAGGATGCCTGAACGATTGAATGATCAGATGAATTGAATTGGTTTGCAAATGGATGGACAGATGAATGGAATCGATAAATATCTTAGACCTTTTTGAGTATTAATGATATCGAATTAATGGAGTAGAGTATAATGAAGGAAATGTACATAAGTCACGTACAGGCGCTAATTTCATAAAACAACAATAACAACAATTTTTTTTTTTTTTGGTTAAATGGAATTTAGACGCGACAAAAAGAAATAGAGAATAACAATTTATTTTATATTGACAAAGTGGCTATAAAGCAGAGAAGAAAAAAAACCAAGCTATATAAAAAAAGCAAAAAAAACCGACCAAAACCACACAGAAAACACACTTTACGGTTTACAGTTTAATAAATTGAAATTTTTTCGATGCCAATGAAAGCGAAATTTCTTCTTTGTATACGAAAAACTTAAAGAAAAACAAAAAAAAATTCAGAAATAAATAATGAAATATTAATAGTACATTGTTTTGTATTACGTTGTCGTCTCATCATAGAAAGAGAGTCTCCCATAAAACCGGTTTTACATCCATTCCATTATGCTATTACGATAATTTTATAAATCATCTTGTGTTGTGTAACATTGATCTTCACAACAATGGTTTTTAAGCATGCGTGTGTGTATGTGTGCGTGTGTGCGTGTGTGCATGTGTGCGTGTGTATACATTATAATTATAAACATAAAAGTTATATGAATGAATTAAGAAGCCATGTTCACGTAAGCGAAGAGAGAATGCGCGTATGTATGAGTGTGTATGGGAAAGCAGAGAACAGAAAGTTACACATGCACATTGCCATAGGGATATTAACAAAGGGTAAGAGGGAGACAGAGAGAGAGAGTGAGAGAGAGAGAGAGAGAGAGAGAGTGAGAGAAACAATTATCTCAGAAATTTTATCTTTTAGTAAGATTAACATGAAATTGGCATTAACTTAATTTTATATGAGGCAACACATACTTTTACTCTGTCTCTTTCATTCTCTCTTATTGCCATAAGATTTGCTCAACAAGACATTTAATATTGAAGATGAAGTTGAAGTTGAAGTTTGAACAAATCCAAAACCAGCTTTTAAAGAGTTTATGAAAATATCATTCAACTTTTCGATCACCACAATTAACAACAACAATAATAACAACAAAGCACTTTCGCTTTCTACTAATAACTTGTCTTCTCAAGAGTATTTCGTTGTTGTTACATCAAACGTAAGCGCATCATCATCATCATCACAATAACCATAAAAAACAATACACGTAATATATAAATGTATAACGAAAGTATGGCTACATTAAGGTGCTTAAAATTATAATAATGTAAACAAAAGATAAAGAAAAACAAAAAAAAAGAAAAACAAAATTTCATTTCATTTCATTTCATTGTTTCATCGATATGAACTCAACTTGCAATACAACTATAACTGTACATCTATCTGTACAGTTAGAGTGATCTTCTTCAATAGTAACGAATTAATTTTTCGTTTGTTTGGACTTTCCGTTTACTTTATCATATATTTTTATTTTTATTTTTTTTTTTGATTTTTTTGATTTTTTTTTATTTAGTTTCTTTTTTCTTATTTTGTGTTGTTTTTTCTTCTTTTGTTAAATATATTTTCATTATACAATATATTAGTAACTGTAATCATCTTGCTGTCAGCATTTTCACTTTCAATGCGCCAAGTAACGGTTGGCGCGCAAATTACGGTAAAGCAACAAAAATTTTTTAGATAAAAAAACAAAAAAAAACCGTAAAGTAAAGTTAACGATATGTTAAATAATGTTTAGTGTTATTCTTTTTATGTTTCATCTTCCTTTCTAAATTAATTTCCTTTCGCCTTTTTTGTTTTTGTTTTTACTTACAACGTTTATGATTAAATGATGATGCTACTTTTGCTTTGCATTAAAAATTTACACAACTAAAAAACAAGCAAGATAAATAAAAAGATAAATTAAAGGCCGTAATGGATTAAATTTAAAGCGAAATATTTTATGGATTTTATAATAAAAAGATTAATTTTTTAATTTGCTCAAATAAAATTCTGTGCTATACGTTTGTAGTTTTACCTAAAGTGCAACAGTTTTTTTTTTGTTCTGCTTTAATGTTTTTAATGTTTTTAGAATTATTTTGAAAAGAGAAAAAAAAAGTTAAAAAGCTGAAAAGCTAATTTAAAAATATACGAAAAGTGGCAATAAAAACTTTATAAATTATAAAAATTACATAAAATTAGCTAAGCGAAAAAGAGGAAAATTTTAAAAGGTTTATAAAAAAAAGTTCCAGCGAATGGAGTCAAATTCTTGATTCAAATAACAATTTGAGAATTTGAACAAAGGAATATTCGAAAATCGTGACACAAATTATCTACAATTTCCAAAAAAAAAAAAAATGGTACGCAAAGAAAATTTAATAAAATCGATAAATGAAATTTTCTAATAAATAGATAAAATAATACTCAGAATTTTTATTCATTCGTCGCTTCTGGAACATTAAGAAAAAATTTTAAATAGACAAGGTAATATCAAAAATCTTTATCAATTATTCGCCGCTTCCGCTGTCACTATAAAAGAAGTGAAAAGTATTGTTTCAAAATTCAAGAAGACTATAAAGACAAGTTATGAAATCAGACATAGATGCGGCTTGGTCCAGCCAACCCATTTCTTTAATGGAACTATCCACTTCTATTTTTCTTTATACATTTTTACATGCGAGTTTTAATATTAATTTCTTCAGGCTTTTTTTAAGTTTCCACAAAGATTTGGACAAACTTGAAAAAATTATAATTTCATTATTTGAGTGGAGGTTCTAAAAATGTATCAATCTAAACCAAATTTGATACACATATTTTCTACATAAAAATACAATTCAGAACCCGTTTTCATTAAAATATATTTAAAATTTAAAAAAAAGCGTTATATGATGTGTGGTCGTAGAAATGATCTAATTTTAACCATTTTCAATAGGGTTTGAATTTGAGCCAAAACTAATCTATATACCAAATTTCACAAAAATATCTTAAAGATTTCGAACTGTAGTTTGGTAACAACTGAAAATTGATTGTAAGTCCTACTAAGGCCCTACTAAACCATTCTTAACCGTAGATACCTCGAGCATAGCTGTCGGTGATGTCATACAGCCAACGAAAATTAAGTAAAATAATAATTAACTTCTTTAAGTCAGTGTTACAAACATCTGTACAAACCTATTATACTCTGTACCACAGTTGGTGGTGGAATACAAAAAACCTAAAGATTTTTTAAAGATGCTTAACTAATTTGAGTTTACTTTCAACTTTTATCCTTTAAACTAAATATTTATCTTGTAATATAATATTTTTAATACGGGTATAATCAAATCCAAAAGAAAACAAAGGAAAAACAGGGCAATGGAAAGTGCAAATAAACATAAAAAAATTATAATAATAATAAAAGATTCTAAATGTGCATATAAAACAAATATTTGTTGTGTACATTTTTTGCATCAATTAATAAAATGCATTTTTACATTAATTATCTTCGAAATTCTGAACAAATATTTTTATATCAACTATAAAATTATATATTTGCATAAACTTTAACAGCAACAATAAAAAAAATAAAAGAAATTACATTTTTAAATAAATATAATTACGCATTTTCCACCATATTCATCTTTTCTTTTCTTTGCCGTTCTTACCTCTCGTTTACACTTACTGTTTCTTTAGCCATCAGAACTTTCTTCATCTTATTAGTTTGTTTTTTTTTTTTCTTATGCTTTTTATGCTTTGTATGCTTTTTATGGGTGAATGCATTTAATTTACTTGTACTCCTTCCGCTGCACATGTTTTCTGTTATGACTGCTGCTGCTTTTCATGCTTTTTAATAATTTCTCATATAAAATGAAATTCATTTTACATACAGAATTTTTAATATTTTTTTATTTAATATTTTTTTTTAATTTCTTCTTTAACTTACTTATTTATTATTTTCATTTACTCTTTGCATATCATTTCTCCTTAATCTTCATCCACCATTTCTTAATAGTTTTAAAATGATATCCAAAAAAAAAAAAAAAATGAAAATATCCGGTTGAAAAATTTTTAATACATTCTCCCTACACCAATAAATTCTACACTTAAAAGAGAATTCTAAATGATTTCTTCTTCATTTCAAATACTTTCCAATTATTAGGTCGTACAAAAATACATTACACATTTTTCTTTCGAACCTTAATTTTGCTTCAAAAAACCTTACACTTTTAGCGCATTATCATTAAATACTGTAATAGCTGAAATGGGTGTGGCTTATTATTGAAAAAGTTCAATCAATTGCAAATTTTTATTCAAAGAGAAGTGTAAGAAGTGTATTTTTTTACTTCAAAACTCGAGGCCAAAAGCTTTTTCGTTCTGACAATTGTAATGTTGAATATGAAGCAACACGCTTTGAAAACTCAGATAAAACTTACGAAGATGAATAAATTTGTAAAAAATTAATGTACGTTAAATTGAGTCCAAAATCGATTTAGCGATTGCAATGACTTTACTTTCTGTCTTTTCTTTTATTTACATCCTTTTCTCCCTGTTCCTTTCCCTATGACTCCCTGAAGATCTATCTCACTCTATTTTATATATAATATATATATATATATATCTTTCTAACACTATTTACTGTTAATATTTGCAAAAAGAAAAAAAACTTTTGCACATCGTTAGATTTTATTTCCATTTTCAGTTATTCCTTTTCGTTTGTTACTCTCATTTTATGTTTTCTTTAATATTCATTATGAATTTAAGATGGAAAAGAACTTTACCTGAATTTTTTCTTATATATTTTTTTCCTTTAAATTCAGAAGAAAACTTCTATCGTACTACAAAAAACTTAAAGTCCATAGAAAAATTAATGATAATTTTTCCTTTTTTTTTCTAGTTTTGCTTCATTTTCTAGTTAACATAGAAGCAAATATATCTTTCGAAATAATTACGACTAAAATTACGTGATTCCATTTTCACACTTAAAAACTAAAAAATTAAGTAATATTGGAAATTGTTTCGAAATAATTAAAAAAGAATAATTAAAATAAAATAGAAAAAAGTTTGACTATTTGAGCAATATTCAAATCTTTGAAGGAGGAATTATATTTTATAATGGATTTGATAGAGGATTATTTTTTAAACAGCTTGGAGCTGATTTTAAGAAAATAGAAATCGCTTTTATTTTTATCTTCAAGGAAGTTTCCAGGAAGCTTCAAGGAAGCTTCACAGACCTTCCGAAATTTGTCTAAGTGAAATCACTTTAAACTTTAAAATGATTTAAGCAAGCTTGTCTATTTTACGATATCTCCAACATTTTAGGAATATTTGAAAATGTTTCAAAATTTAACAAAACCAAAAATTATAAAATTCTTGCCCATTAATTAATATTGAAAATCAATTTAAATATTTTGGCATCATGCATAAAAAGCTTTTTACTCTTTCGAAGATGAAGACAAATCATGTGAAACTTTCTACCAAATTATCATATAATATGTGTATGAGCAAAGACTTATTGACCTATGTGTTATTTAATCATTTATCATTATCATATAAGATACATATAAAAATGTTACATAATGATGATGGACTTCACTTCAGCAGTGTGAATTGAGGGGAGGAAGAAATGGACAAACAAAAATTATATGTAGAAAATATATTATTTGTATTTTGAATTGAAAAAATTAATGTAATTTTTTGAATTAAATAAATCTCTATGTAAATATGAGTTTTGTGTGTGCGTGTGTGTGTATGTGTATGTGTGTGCAAGATGTACAAAGTCACATCAAAGTTATTTAAATTGTTTAAATTTTTCTTTTTCTATTTTGTAAATATTTTTCTCTTCTTATTTATTGCATTTCGTTTTCCTTTCGTTTTTGTTTCGTTTTGTTTTGCTGTTTTTCGGTAATTTTTTTTTTTTGGATTTGCTTTCTTGGTAGCATTCCATCATTATGCAAAACGATAAATCGCTTTATTCAATTTCTCTTCTCATCTTTTTCAACTTTTTTCTTTCACGAGTTCTTGTTGTTATTATTGTTTCCTTTTTTTCACTATTATTTATTAAAGTGTTTGTAAATGTGTTTGGTTGTTATTATGCTTGTGTGTTGGTTTATATGTGTAAGTGTGGGGGGGACGTATGTTTATTAACATTATATGATAACCAGAAAATACGAAAAAGTGAAATTTGCCACTTTTTTTCCAAAACTGCTTGCTTTGCTCTTTTTGCATTTTTTTTTGGCATTTTATTTATATTACTATTTTTATTTTTATTTGCTCATTTTGCAGCCACAATCAAACAATAGTTTTTATAATTAACAATGAATGTTAACGCACTGCTAAAATTAACAACACACACACACACACACACACACACACACACACACACTCACACACACATTTATACCTTTCAAATAAATAAAAAATATAATAAAAAAAATGGAAGACGCAAAAAACATATAACAGAAAAAAAAACGGTACTTGCTACAACAATAATAACAGTAAATAGGTAATAAAAAATAACGGGCACACAATAACGGCAAATATGATTAACGGCCGCCCTAAAGGAAAGTTACTCATCATCATTAACAGCAATCACAACAAACACAATAACAAAAAGCATTAACCATCATTCAAAAGTCATCATCATCATTATACATCATTATTATTTTAATATATTATTATAATTATACTTAAAATAATAATGAATGTAATAATGAAGTAATGATAATGATAATAATTATAATGATGGTAATGTTTATGCATAAACAAAATATTTGAACAACTCGGACAAAAAGTTAACAATTTCTTTGTAATTTCATTGCGTCAATATATCTTAATATTTATTCATATAGTCTCCCTTTACTCCCTCTCTCGTTATAAACAATATCTATAAATTCATGTAAAAATATTCCGTATGTAAGAAAATGTTATTGATTCATTGATGAAATGGCAGCATGTAACAAGTATCGGATATAAATGTTATTTCTCATCAGTTCATGACTCTTTCTATCTTATTCTTTCTACTTTTTTATCTCTCTCCCACATTATAGCACTCTTTCACACATCAATAATAAAATCAATTGAAATGAAATAAAGTGAAAAATTCTGTAACAATTTTCTTAAAACCAAAATGGGAAAAATGCAAAATGATTAATTGAGGCCGTTCAAGAAAAATCCTACAACATTTCTTGATTATGGCAAACATCAAAAAACTCCGAAAAATTAATTCAATTTAGCAAGTAAATAAAGAAATTCAAAAGTCTGTGATGGGCATTGGACACGATCCAAAAAAATCATCAAACTGTTATTATTTGCTATGTCCATTTTTTTTTGCGCAGGCAACCCGAAAAAATTGAACCAATCTAATACAAAATTTGCAATACAACTCAAACGAACTAAATTAAAATTCCCGCCAAACAGTATGTCTAAAACTTATCCATATTCAAACTGCCATATTCTTGAACCCACATTTCGCTTATAAACAAAATAACTCGCACAATTGTAATGAGCACTACAAGCAAATAAGCCAAAGTTGGCGGCAAATTATTCAGCATCGATGCCTCAAAATCAAATTTATGTATTAAAGAATCCAGCATGACAAATTTTGGCTAGATTTTGAAATGTATAAGCTAATAAAATAAGGAAAAATATAAAATGCCATGCAATTTTCTGTATTTTTCTTTTTCAATGTATGCTTCTTCTTTTTTATAGCCTTTGAAAAGCAAATGATACCTTTGACAATTGAAAATTGAGTGCCAGCATCATCATCATTCATGTTCATCATTCTTTATAATTTCTTATTCATCTTTTAGACTCTTATTCTCTTCGGCTTTTATTACGTTTATCACTACCTCAACTAGTTTCTTAGTTTCTTCCTTTTTTTTTCTTCTTTATAAAGTATCAACTATTATTTCTGGTTGATTTTGTGTGTCTTGTAGTAATGTAAAAGTAAATGTCCTGGACCTGGACATGTCAACTGATTGCATAATATGATGAATATTTATTTATTTTCTGCTTCTCGTCTCTTCTTTACTTTTCTTCTTTTTTTTTTTTTAAATTTCTTTCCTTCACATGTTCACATGTTTACATGTTTTCTGCTGCTACTATTTCCACATATCAGCATGGTTGTATGCTTCTTTCCATTACGGACACTTTAAGCAAGTTTCTTCTTTTCTTTTTTTTTCTATATTTTTTTTGTAATGGAACAATGGACATATAAAGATGAAAATTTACCTCATTATTATGCATGAAAAATCATAATCGTGTGACAATTCCACCTCTTATTTTTTTAAATTGCTTTTTTCTCCACCTCCTCTTTTTTTTTCCTTTTCCCTTGTTTTACTTTATGTGTAGCATGAAACTTTCATATTACTAGACTCTACATGTTGCATGTTAATACTTTTGTGAATATAACACTTGATTACATCTGGAATTTTTTTGTTAACAAGACAAATATTTATTTATGAAAAAAGAAAGAAATTGAATTGACAAAGATTGGTCCATAGAAAATATTTAAAAGAAAAAATATATGCAATTTCTGAATTTATTTTTATAAAAAGTACTTCTTTAAATCTTTAACAGAACAGAATGAAATCTTTAAAGAATCGGAAGGTAAAAAAAAAATGTGAAAATTTTGTATTAGCAATTTTAGTTAATAAAATGCGAAGGACTTTCATTTAAGTCAGATATCGGAAATTTCCAATATCCATTGCTTAAATCTAGATCAACTGTGGTCTACGATATTGTAAGTTTCTGCATTTCTATTTTTGTCATTTAAAAGTAGTTGAGATAGACCCATCTTTTATATTGATCGAATCAAAATCAATTCCTGCTTCAATTTAAGGCCTTACTCTGTCTATGTTCTAGATGCAGCTGAGAATTTTAGAGATAAATTTCTGAAATTAGGTACATGTATGTACTTAAGACCCCAAACGAACCCTACGGAAAATGTTTAAAATCAGAATATTTTTACGAGTCTTTGGAGAGAATTATCTTAGTTCTAAAATGATAAAGATCATAAAAATCATGAACTTTTTAAAAAGATATTTATAACTTAGACCTTAAATAAAGAGACATATAAACTCTAGCGGAAAATTTGATATAACAAAAATCTTTCAAATCAGTCCAATTTAGACCACAAATTTCATTATTAAAACTTTAAAATGCGCAATTTTTGTAAAATAATTTATTGATAATTTTTCTAAATGTTATAAAAGTCTCCATTAATTGTTAACAATTCAATTTAATGGAACACACAAAAATCTAAATATTAACAACAACAATTTTATCAAACTTAAATGAAAGACCTATAAATAGAAAAAACAAGAAAGAAAGAAAGACAGAAAGAAAGAACGCGATAATAAAGTGAAGATAAAAATTAATCTGTAAACTACCAGATTTACTTAGGCAAATGTATGTGTGTATGTATGCGTGTGTATGCATAAGTATTATATAAAGTACTGCATATAAAACGTTAGATTTAATTTGAACTATCAAATCAGAAGATCGAACGTTTCGTTTCGTTTCGTGTCATTTTGTTTCGTTTTATTTTGCTTCGTTTCATTATGGTTGCATAATGTTAATCTTAATGCTGTTGCTGCTGTTATTGCAATTATTGCTGCTTATGCTATTATTGTTATTATTATTGTTGCTTTTTGAATTTTATTTTTATTTTTATTGTTTTATTGTTTTATTGCATCTTCTTTTTAATGGTCGTCTGGTTTGTTGAAAGTTAGTTAATTCATTACCAGTGTCATCGGTCGTCTTCTTTTATAAGCAAAAGCATAAACGAAAAATGGAAGAAGAAAAAAAAAATTAACTAACTGTAGAAAATGTTGTTGTATGTTTGTGAAGATTGCTGAGACATTGAAATGAGCAAAACAATGACAACCAAAGACTTTTACTTTCAAAATGTGTTGCCTGTACAACAACATAAATAATAACAGCTGTTGGTTGTTGTTATTTGTTGTTTTTATTGTTTTGTACGTCAACTGTTACATGAATAATATAAGTTATTTGAAGAGCCAACAAACACACACACACACAAACACATAGACAGCGCCATGTGCCTCTTTTACATTCTATGTCATGTGATGGTTTATGCTGCTGTTGCTGCTGCTGTTGCTGTTGCCATTACTAGTGATGCATATTTTGCGGCCACAATTTCCATCGTAAAATGCAACACTTAAATTTTTTTCATTTATGTGGATTTTCCTTCTTTCACTGTTGTTTTTATTTGCGATTGTTGTTGTTGTTGTTTTTGGTTGTTATTATTTTTGTTATTTTAATACCATAATAAATGGAACCCACAATTATTCTTTCTTCCATTTTTCTCTTTTTGTCTTACTTTTTGTCTTCTCTTCGGACTTTTCTATCTTCCGGTGACACAGAAACTTCATAATAACAAAATTTATTGTTATATACTTTTGTTTTTTATTTTATTTTATTTTATTTTATTTTTCTTTTTGTTTTACTTGTAGCATAATAATTTTTAATTATTTAACTATTACACACAAAACCGTAACAAAAACAGTAACAGTAACAACGACATTAAATTATTCGAGCAGCAAGCGCATACAAAATATCTTGAATATATCTAATAGTTTTCATTATAAGATTTAGAAGGAATCAAAGGGGCTACATTTAGTAATGTTTGCTCATGTTCATCCCAACTGCAAAATACCGGAAATTATTCCCAATCAGGCCAAAATGAATTGAACTAAATTTTAACTGAACTACTAAATTTTTTTAAACTAAACAGCTGACAGCCATGTCCCCTGAATTCTATTAATACGGGATCTTCCAAAAAAGAAAATTACATTTAAAAATTTGTTCATAAATGAGATACATTTTTCTTTAATTGCCAAAGATCTTTATTCAAAAATTTTCATGATTCCTTAAAATTCATTTTTAAAAATTTAAATCAAAATGGAATGATATGGCAAGCTACAAGATTTCAATAACATTTAATACGAATAATAATAATAATGGCAAAACAAATTTTTAATTCGAAATTTTTCATTGAAATATTTTGCTTGGAAGTTCGATTTTTGTGTCAACTCTTTGAAATGTTTGAAATTTAAATACAAGAAAATAAATTCTTATACAATTAACTCGTAAAATATCAATCTACATAGTTAAAGGTTAAAACACGGATTTATAGCCATTATCCATGTAATAATAATAATAATAACAACAGCAACAGCAACAACCACAACAACAACAATGGCAGTAACAATAATAAAAATAATGATAATTAATCGAAGTTTTCTTATCTGAATGATAAATATTTCATTTTATATAAATCAAAATTGAATGTTATGCCAGACACGTTTTATGTTACATAACGACAACATAAATAATAATGACAGCAATAACAACAAGTGAATTGAACTGAAAGTGAATTTTCGATTTAAGGAACTTATTACACAACAAATTTAACATTAAACTGTTTGTTTGTTTTACTTATTTTTTTAGTATTTAACTTTTTGTTGTTTGGTTGTATTATTTATTTTTTTTGTTGCTTTTGGATTTTATCCAAATGAATTTAAATTTATCTATTAAATGTTGTTGTTTTATTTATTGTTATCTTAGAGAATTGTTAATTAAATGCAATTTACTTGAAATTATTCACATTTTAATATTGCAAATGCCAAAATTTAACTGAGTCCAAATATTTCAAATAATTGAAAACTTTTGTACTAAAAGAAAAAGGGAAAAAAAGGAAAATTGAAAAAATGAGATAACACGGCAAAATGATCGTACAAAATTAATGAATGATATTGGAAAACTTTCCAGCTTTAGATATTTATGATTTAGATATTTAGATTTTATTTGTTTTTTTTTTTTATTTAGATTTTATTTTCTCTTTTCCTTTTTTTGTCTAATTAATTAAAATTAATTAAAAGTGATGAGAAATTTACATGATAAATTAAAGGGGCCATGAAATTATTTAATCTCTTCTCAAGAAATACAAAATATAAAAGAATGAGATGGCAAAAGAGATAAAGAAATAGAAAGTGAATAGAAGTTTTTCAAAATGACCCTTCAAAATGATCTTTCGAAACGTCTTTTCTTTGGCAAACATTTAGAAAACATATGAAAACATTTAGCCACTGGTTTTAAGTGGGCCACTGGTTTTAAGTGCGTTATGAAGACATTTGGATTAATAAATTTTTCATATTTCTCTCGGCAATTGTTCTTTTCCTTTTAACTTAATAAAGTTAACCTTTTCGATGTAGATTAATTATTATTTTTATTATATTTATTTAGTTTTTTTTGTCTTATCTTATTAAAGTAACTTGTTTTCTGCATTTTTTAAATATTTTTCTTTTTGGTGGGCAAAACTTTGATTATACAAAATCTGCTTAATTTTGTTGATTTTTAGGCATGCAAAAATTCGCTTGGCATTCATAAATTATTTACCAGCTTTTAGTTATTTATTTATTATTAAGTTATTGTAATTACTTTTTTAGTTCATTTTTTTTCTTATTTCTGGGCTTTTTATTGGTGCAAAGTTTTTTTTCTTTTTTGTTTTTAAATACTTTTGTATATAATCCCTCCCAAAAGTGGGTGGTGTACTTATATTCTCATTACACTTGTAACATCCAATATATAAATAAATATATAAATAAATAAATATAATAAATATATACATTCCTGATCAGCAACAAATTCTTAATCGATTTAAGCATATTTGTCTGTCTGTCTGTCTGTATGTCTGCATGTCCATATGCCTGTGTTTTTAGCATTCTCTCGGCCGCAAAGATGCTGATATCAAACTTAAATTTGGTAGACACATCAGAAATACTTGCAGACAGGTTGGTATTGAAAATGAGCAAAATCGGTCATAAGACACGCCCACGGTGCAGCGTAAACTGAGAACACCTCGATTTTTTCAAACAAAATTTGGTGGGTTTTTACTTATTATTTCCAAATTGCAAAAGAAAAAAAGGTGAAATTTTTTACCACGCACTAATGTCATTGGTCTTTTAAATCGTAATCTTATAGTGTTTGGGTGGTAGGTATTCAAGATATGACCTTAACCAAATATAATTTTCTCACTGATTTTTATCTCTTAATTTTAAGGGTTTTTGTTGCGGTGTTTTTTAAGCCAACACATTTTGAGTGTAAAATTTGAGTGCTTTGTTGTTTTTACTTGTTGTTGTTGCTTTGTTGTGCCAAAGTATCAGTTTCTTTTTTGCATATTTTGAGGCTTCTTCTGTTTTTATATTGTAGTTGTTTTGCTGCTGATTTGTTGTTGTATTATTATTATATTATTATTATTATTATTATTGTTGTTGTTGTTGTTGTTACTGCTGCTGCAACTGCTGTTGAAGTTGATCACATGCATGAATATGCGTATGTATAAATAGAGATATTTGTGCAATCTGTAGCGAAGGGCTAACTTTATTTTGTTTAATAATGATAAGTGAAAGTTTTTCATGCTTCATTTTTGGTTTCTTTATCTTTTTTTTTTTTGGGGCCTTTTATCTCTCTATTTATGATGGGAGTGTATCTGCATCTGTATGTGTATGCTTTACAATTTTTATAAGGTATTTATGCAGGCAAGTGCACTGAAATGTTATTGCATGAGGTTTACGTGGGAACTCTTTTTTCATACGTTTTTTATTGTTACTCCATTTGAGATTGCTATTATTATTGGAATTGTTGTTGTTGTTCTTTGGTATTTTTATTAAAATTTACTTTTGATGTACGCTAAATATGCGGGAATATGTATAAGTATTGAACAAATGCAAGGCATCACATTCCATTGAAAGTTCATTAAAAATTTTCATCAACAATTTTTAAAATGCCACCAATAATTTAGTCCATTTTTAGTGTGGCATGCTATAATTTTTTTTTTGCCTTATGTTTTAAATAATTCGTAAATATAGTTATAGCAAATTCAGATTTTATTCAAAATGGATCTAATTAGAAAAGAGTACTTTAAATGGACCATAAATGTTTTCTATGTTTCACTTTTTTTACTTAAATAATTATTTTAATTATCCTTTAAACGATAATTACATTATATTATAATCCTATAAAATAAGGAATGTGTGTCACTTGTTATCGCCGAATTCCATAAGTTCCTCCAATGTTGAAAATGTCGAAGAAACTTTGCGCAAGAAATATTTTATTTACCAATAAAAATGCATGCCATCAATGACCATAAATAGCATTAGACCTTTCATAATTTTAAAATGAAAATCATTCATTGTAGAAAACATACAACACATATAATTTTTCTTAACTATTTCATGAACACCCTTAACTGATTATGTAAATTCATAAATTGCAATTTTATGATGATCATAAATCTCTTACATTGAATTGAATCATTGAACTCTTGGACATGGCACATACATGACATATGCTATAATAATTAAAATTTCTATATGAAATAAATACCAAGATTATGCAAAACAAAAAAGTAATTAATGAAAATTATTGTTAAAGATGGTCTTTTAATCTTCCCTTAGAAGAAAGTGCAAATAATTCAAGAGTCAAGGCAAATGAAAAGATATAAAAAGTCTATGACAAGAAAACGTTTCAATTAATATTTTGCAAAAAGTTCAAAAACAAATTGCGATATTCTTCTCTATGACTCAATATTATCAATGACTTTATGCCCAGTATTGAAATATTCTTTGATGCATCTGTTGCAATTGAATGATTTCATAATTTTCAATTAATGATGACAATTAGCATTATTTAATACACAAAATTCTATGAATAAGCATTAATAAGCATTTAAATGCTCTAGGATAATTTATTTATGGATTAATATGATTAGTATAGAACCACAGTATTATTATTATTTATTATAATTATATTAAAATCTGATATTTGAAAATCATTACGTTTTTTCTCTTTTTCTTGCCATGTAAAGTTTATTTCAATACAAGTTTAGTAATTGTAACTACTTGTATTTATAATTTTGGTATAAGAAAATACACAACATTAAGAAAACATCAAAACCATTTACTGAATTATAATCAGTTTTAACTAATAATAATAATAATAATAATAATAATAAGATCTAATAAGAGACATGAAATGATAACCATAAGTTTGTGGTGCCATGGCACATGACAGCCGCAATCAATAGCAAATTAGATAATAGATAAAATGCCTATTTGAGAAATGTTTGTGGGACAAAACTTAACATTTCATTGATTCATTTTGATAAATGATTTTGTGATTATAAAATTTGAATTATAAAACAAATATATTATTTTATTTTGTTCGGCAAATCAGATCTATAAAATGCGTACATATTAGTTCAGCTTTAGAGTCAGAAAAATATTAAAGAAAAAAGTATACTTTACCAATCTATTCGAATTAATGTTCAAATTGTACGAAATTTTTAGATGTTTTATCAGTGGCTGTTAATAGCAATTGGATTTCTATGTGCGGCACTTGCTATACAAGTGAAACCGGGTCCAGTTTATGGCCCACCAACAGTACAAAAACATCGTTTTCCACAACGGGAATACGGTGTGCCGCAAAAAATTCCATTTCGTGAATATGGACCGCCCGCATTAAAATATGGACCACCAAAATTTATTAAAAATTTTGGTGGTAACAATGTAGGTATTTCATCCGGCTTACATGAACAAATTAAAACACATTTTGGTGTGCCGAAACCTTTTTATGGTCCGCCAGTTTCTTATAAACCAGCAGCATTATATGGGCTACCTCAACGGCAGCCATCAGTTCAATATAGTGTGCCAGCATTAAAAATACAACATAAACCTGCTTCACAATATGGGCCACCTAAATTGCATCATACTTCAATACCGCCACAATCATTACCATTAATACAACCGACTGCTCTTTTTAAACCTGAACATCAGCCGTCAAGTTCTTACGGACCGCCCCCTTCGGGACCTATAACACAAGAACCTAAGCAGAATTATGGACCACCTGCAAATACTTATGGTCCACCACAGTTGCCTAATTTTAATCATGGACCTGAAACTACACTACTAGTTACAACGGTTGATAATCCTCATCACCATCACCATCATCATCAACAGCAGCAGCACCAACAACAGCAGCATAAACAACAGCAGCATCAACAACAGCAACTTTATCATCAACTGCAACAGCAACATAATTCTCCAAATGCTGCTCACAAATTACATGTACAAATTGATACACATGGACATACACATAGTGGCGGTGGTGGTGGTAGTAATGGTGTGGGTGGAAGTGGTGGTCAAACCCCTTTTCACACGGCGTGTGAAGGTTGGAAGCCTATACCAGGGCCTTCCACAGGTACATTTATTGATCACAATAATGTTCACACTCAAAGCGGTTACAGTCATGTAGCACAAGGCGGTCATGCTGGGCATGTTGAGACTCTTAAAGTAGAAACTAGTGCCTCGGACTCTGATCTAACTAATGAACAATTAGTTGCCGTTGCCTTACAATCAGGTAGTTTTGATGGTAGCGATAATGCTTTACATACGGACATTCAAATTCCTCCACACACTGGTCCTGGTATCCAATTTCATCAACACCATCAACATCATCAAAAATTCAATAGTGCAAATGATTTACACGTAAGTCTTTGTTCCATATACTGAGTAATAAAAAATTCTATTTTCTTTTAATCCTTCATCCATTTCACAGGCTACTTTGGGTGCCATTGGTGATACATATTCTAAGCCACCAAGTGATTCGTATGCTCCTGGTTCGATTCATACTCTTAAGTATCATGAACAACTTTCATCACAATCACCTAACTCACAACATGAATTTCCATTGCACACGGATCATAGTTCTGCAAATTTTGTTCATCATCATGTCCAACATGGCCTTGGCATACAATATGGAAAACAATCTGGTAATTTGCAATCATATCCACAAATACCTTTATTACCACCAACTAAACCAGTAGCATTTCGACCACCTGTACCTCAAGGTTTACTAGAGACTATAGGAGCTACAGTGAAACATGTAGATGCATTTGGACAAAGGCCCATTGAACAAGTTCCGACTTATATACCACCAGCCGCTAATGAAATAGCTCTAGGCAGTACGAGTAATTTAAATGCTCAATATGGGCCACCACTCAACATGATAGAACAACAGTTGCCACGAGAAACAACTTCGAATTCCATTTACGTAAGCTTCAGCTGTGCATAATGTATTCTTAAATAACTAAAAGTTTTATTGATTTCATTACAGGCCTCACATCAACAACAAACGCATTATCAACAGCAACAACAATACCAACATACAAATAATATTCATGATGTATATGGTCTCCCATCTCAAAATTTACCCCAAACTAATTACCTGCCACCACTTTCTGGACCATCAGCGCCATCTAACGAATACCTCCGCCTCTATCGCATACAAATGAACACACCTTAAATCAGCAAAATCAACAAAATGGCATAACTTATACAGCCAAAGCGATTGCAACGTTTGAAAATGCTTATGGAGCCTCTGAACAGAATCATCAATCATTACCCTTACAACAGCAGCAACAACAGCACCAACAACAGAATACCGGATATCAGGGTAGCGATTGCGGTCAGGGGCCACTTCTACTAAATGGTATCTCGTCTAATTCCATTAGTCAAAGTATACCAATAGCTGAACATCATTCGCAATTTTACACAGAGCCAACCAATAGTTATGGTCCACCACCTTCGGGTAATGTAGACAATTTAAGTTTTGCTTCAGAAAATTCCGGTCATTCAACATTACCAATTAATAATTATCAAGATTTAGAAGATTCTAATGTCATCTCAGCCCAAATACCATCAGATAATACTGATTATCATAATCAAATTGCTCCATCATATCAGTTAGAGATTAATAGGAATCCAAAACAATCCATAAATCATGAAGAAATTCTATCACATGATCTATTACAAACTATTTTATCAAGTATTGAGCAGCAGCCACAATCACAACCACAAACGAAATATCTTCCAGCTAATCACAAAGCTGAATATCGTTTAGATCGTAATGATCAATTGGCCAATGACAAACAGTTTGATATAGATAATGAAACAGCACATTCAGAACCGGATGCATCTATTGTTAAATCTATCATGCAAGAAGAGAACAATGAAGAACAGAAATTATTGAAAGCGATTATTGTGAATGAAGAGGAAGATGCTCAAGATCAAGATAATGCAAAACACTGAAAAATGTCTATACAATTTCTTTGTCAAAATTCATCTAAACAAATCTAGTTAGTTATTTAAATGGAAGTACTTAATTTCTCTACCGTAAACATATTTTCTTTATTTATTATTCATTTTCATATACATACAAAAACACGTCTAAATTACACATAATCTACTTTCATGCGTATACAAAATAAGTAGCAGACTTTCATGCGTATGCAAGATAAATAAAATTGATTTATTTTGATTTAAGTTTAAGCATATAACTTATGAATACATACATACATACGTACGTACTTCAATTTAGTACATTTGAAGTGTGGCCATAAGTTCTCTTTTAGAGAGAATGCATTTACCAAATTAAATAAAATAATAAAATAATAAAACGAAAAAAACCAAATATTCAAAAATTAATACATAAAAAAAATATAACAAAGTTATTTATTGATTTATTTATAAATGTATTTTAATAGAAATTAATTAGAGAGTTAAAAGTTTCTCGCTTTGCGAATCTTCTAAAACTTTTGCATAGCGGGGGCCCCCTATTTCGCTGATATCTATACATTTTTTTAAGGTGGATAAGATTTATATTTAAAATTTTTTAATTTATAATTTTTTCTGAATTTTGTTGCTTTATAATCTTCTTACTTAATGGAAATTTTTAAAAATGTAGAAATTTCATGGGTGTTTTAGGTAGCACCACTTGATCGTAGCATAATGTTTTATTACTGAATTAAAAAGGACCTTTAAACCTTTTATCAAAATCAATTGAGATCGACATGGCTGCGTAATATAATGAAGAATGACCAGAATGATACTTTCATTGGTCCAAAGACCAAGATTATTGACAATTTTAAGTAAAAACATTTTATGAAGAAAACCTGTCAATTTGTAATCCTTCTTACATGGAAAGATAGAAAAATAAAAATTCGAATACATTTAATCTAAGTAAAAGTTTTTATAAGCCAAAATAATATTTTTAAAAATATTTGTTGAAATTAAACAAAATTTTATGTGCTTTTTTTTTCTTACAATTTTATTACTTGTTCTTGATTTTTTTCAGGAATTTTCATGTGCAAACAAATTATACTGATAATTTTTATGATGTTTACACAGGAGACTAAAATCAACTGAATGTACAATGAAAAATGATGCGCACATTTTAACATTTTATCAGGTTATTCGATTACCTTTGCCATTGGTTAAATGCAATAACAATGGCAAAGATATCTATAAAGTAAGAGAGAGGAGACAAGCGAAAAAAGATACTTTGGGAAATAAACTTAAATGTATTCAAGTGTATCGCATAAATTTAAATAAGAAGAATAATGATTATACGCCTAAATGATTGTTCGGTTATACCTCAATTATCCTTCTTATTAAATAATGTGATAAAAGCCATTTATTAGGCATATATACACTTCAATGGAAGGATAAGAAAATATTGATTTTAATGAGTAAGAACATTGATTGCGGTCGAATAAATTTCAGCAAATATTTTATAATAATTAAGAATTACCCAAAAGTTCAAATTAAAAGAATGGCCAAAATTTTGGCATTGAATTAAAATTTATCAAAGTACTTTCAAAAATTGCGAAATCACAGCAAAAGTAAAATAAGTTTTAGACTTAAATTTTGAGAAACGATTTGAAAAATGGGAAATGAATTATAATGTGAAAGCTTGGTTTATATCAAGTCCATCTGAGGTCCTAGCATATACATGGTATGTCTCTTACAGAAAGTAGAAATTGAACTATAAAGAAATTTTAGCACTTATTCCTTTTCAAGGAGTTTTATTTCTTCGGAATTAAATTCAAGTAAAGTTCAATGTTGGTAAAAAATTCGTTGTCTAGTCTTAGGAGGAATTCATCATTAATCAATATGCGCATGCACAAAACTTATATATATTTAAATTGGTAATAATTTTTCTTCCGTTCATTTTCCATTCAACTACCAAAAAATGTTGATTGGTTAACAACCAACAACAACAAATAAAGAACATAAAAAACGATATGAAAACAAATTCTATCTTTTACACGAACGAACGCACATGTAGCTGTGTTCAAATTTGAGTATGTAAATTTGAGTATGTGTATGTGTATTTAGATTCAAACTTATCCAAGAAAGCAAAAGAAAAAAGCAAAAGAGAAAAAAATCTCCGTCTTGTTGTATTTTATAATATTTGGCAAAAACGGGAGGTGAATGAGAACTCAAGAAACATTTCGTATATTATTATAAACTGACAGATGGATAGACAGTTGTATTAATGGATGGACGGACAATACAGATGGATAGACTTAGAGATAAAAGAAAATCATATATTTTACGCATTGGAAAAGCAAACTTATTTCATACACCTGTTTCTTTTATTATAAAAAAATATTCTTGACTTTACTGTTGTTGTTGTTGTTGTTGTATTGTTCAACAACAAACTGTGTAATAAAATGTAAGCATGATAAGTAGAAACAAAATTCCATAAAATCAACTTAAATAAAAATAGATATGCATATAATTTATATTATATAAATACACACACACAAACACACACACATGCATACATACATACATACATATATATATATATATATATATATATATATATATATATACATGTAAATATATTTTGTAAAGTTCAGAGAAATGTTTAACTTCTTCGATAATCTTTTACCCTAAAGTATAAAAGATAAGAGAAAATAAATTGCTTGGAATCGTATTCGTCGAAACTCTCATTGGAGCTTACCTTTTTTTGTAGATTACTTATAACCGAACCTAATAACAACAATAACATCACCATTGGCAACCGGAAGCAATAAAAGTAATAAAAACAATAAAAACAACAAAAAGAACAACAATAATAAAAATGAATATAAAAATGAGAAAGGAAAACCAAAGCGGAAAACTCAAATACTAAAATCTAAATATTTTTGTTTTATGAAAAGTATCTACAAGAAAGGAAAATATTTTATCAACAACTATACAACCAAAATCTAATCTGCACTGCTTGCCCAAACTCAAACTCATACACATACAATTCAAACAAGCTCTCAAAAGAAAAAGGATCCACCATGCATGAAAGAAAAATATGGTGTTAAATTTTTGGGAACTGATCGAAAGATTGAAAGAAAATTTCGAATAAAAGCAAATATTTATTTATTTTTCTTGTGATTATTCTTATAAAATTATCACATTTATCTTTCAACTTTTCCATCCATTAATTTTCACTCTAAGTGACTACGTCAGATTCTTCTTTCACATATGCCCAAATATACGAAAGGACTTGAAGCAATTCAAAACATTTTAGTTGTTAGAATTGAATCAATTTGTTCGTGGATTTATTGATTCGTCCGCCTGTCGATTTTTCAATTTTTCAATTTTTCAATCTTACAATTTTACGATAGAAACTGTTTTCAAAGAGTACTTCGATCAGTTTTTAAGGCACTACCATAATAAAATATCAAAGATTTGCTCTTCGTTATGGAAACTTTATTAAATACCAAGCACGCTTTAAAAGGATTTTAAAAATATTTATATTGAATATAAATCAAAAATTTTAATTTCAATTTAATCAGTTCTTAAAAAGTCATTTTCTAACTCACTTCCTTTCAACCATGTGAGAGCACTGTATTTTATAGCATTTCTATGGTTTTGAGCTCTAGATGAATGCAATTTTTATTGGTCAATAAAGTTACTTAACGGTAATAAACTAACGGCTTAACTCTTTTTTTATATTAAGAAGAAAAAAAACAAAAAAAAAGAAAGGAAAAGAATCTCATGAAACGACCAAAGATTGCGGTAAAAGTTTCACTTAAAATTATAACGGATTATAAACAAAATTGTGAAAATTTTGTGAAACATTATTATCTAAGATACATAACGGTTCATTTCTTTCATTTTGTTTTTTTTCTTTTTTTAACTCTCTTTCTTCCTTTTTTCTGCTTCTTTTTGTTTTGCTGTATTTTTTTTTTTTTTTTGGTGTTTGTTTATTTGTTTATGTTACATTTTATAGATGTGCGCTGTTTTCAACCGATATGAATTGAATTGTATTTATTAGAAGGAAAAGAAAGAAAAGAAGAGATGAGATACTAATAAAAATTATTCATAAAACAGAGCAGAAAAAGTAATAATTGAAGACGAAAAAATAAATGAGATTCATGGAAGTTTAAGTCCATCATTTTTAATGGTACACGGAAACTTTTCTATAAAATATATTTGAGCAATAATAATAACAGCAACAACAACAAGAGCAGTAACAACAATCAGCAACAATATCAACAACAACAATAACTTTGGAAAATTTTTAGCTTGTTATTACTTACTTTTTCTTCTTAGTTGTTTGAAAGTGATTATTTTGCATTCAGATACGGAATAAAAGAAACACCTAGAAAAGTAAAAATTTTTACACAAATTTTATATATTTAAAATAAAGTAAAACTTATCAAAGTAAATGTATAACGTGCGTAGCAGTATAAAAACGCTAAAGTTGCAGCCAGTGGCCATTGTTTTTGTTGTCTTGTAGTTGTTCTCTATTTTTCTTTGGTTGTTGTTGTTAAAATATTGTTAACAAACTTCAACATCTATTCATATTGGATTGTATATTATTAAAATGCTCGAACACAGTCTGTTCTATACGTAACTAAACTTTACGGACGGCATTATAAAACCAAAAATAAATAGCCCAATAGCCAATTTGACTGTTGATTAAAATTTGAAAAGCCCAGAACGGCTTAATGTGATTATTTGTGTCTCAAAATCGAAAACTGTATTTCGAGAAAGATTTTATAATGACATTTTCAGTCATTCAAAGCAACTGTTGTCAGCAATATTGAATAATATGCCAAGAATTAAGTTAGAGAATTGATTTATTAATAAATTGATTGTTTTTTGTAAAGATTTCATCGAATTGAATAAAAATTATGGGAGAAATTATGGATTAAACCTTAAAGCAAAGTAATTTTTTTTTATGTTTAATTAAAATGTACAGTTATTTAAAGATCTCACTGTATTTATATAGAAAACTTAAAATTCAAGATTTGGAGAGTAAGTTAACTAACTAAAAATGTTAACGTCAGGACTCAGGTACTGCGTAACTAGAACAAACTGTAAAGATAACATATACATATATATTTATGTATATATAAATTTCAATGGGTCAAGTCTTTTTTTTTGCAGCATGTCTTTTCAACTTTAATATATAGCGAATTTTTCCTGCTGTACATTTCTTTATAACAGCACTTGTACTTCAACAGCACCAGAATTTGAAAATGATTCATAAAAATATTGAGATGACATTTTCATGAGATTTTACATTGAATACAGTTTAAAAAAAGAAAAAAACCAATTAAAAAGGTGAAAATCTCTCTTTATTATGCATATTATTTATTATTAAGAAATTACAATTTTTAGTAGTATACAATTAGGCATATTTCTAAAAAATTTCCTTTTATTTATGATTCAATTTCAGAAACATCATTTGGAAAAGATTAAAAGGTTTTTGGAGAATTTATGTCACAACACATTTACAGACCAATTTTTTTGGGCATTTTTCTTGCTTGTACAAAGAAATATTTATGAATTTACATATTCAAATCTTTAATTCCCTATTTTATCATAAATTTTGATACTTGCGTTTTCATAAACGCCATCACAATCATGCCACGTAACTCTGCCCCATGGCTGAGTTACGATATTAAGTGGCCCATTGTGATGGCATCGCAATACAAAAAGATATCTAAGTAATATAACTACAAATAATTCTCCTACATGTCATTTTAACATCTACTTAGTTATCTTCTTCTAAAAGCCCAAAATTATTAAGTATATTTAAAGAACTTAAAAAAATTCTCCCATAATTTTAAAGGCCTATATTTACCTTATAGAGCTGCAGATTCAAACATTGTCTGCTTGAATTGTTACATCCATCAAGATAAAATTCAACTAAATTTAGTCGGCTTTTTATCCAAATTAGAATTAATTAAATCTTCAATTTATATATTTATAATAATAATGTAACTTCAAGAGAGTTCTATTGGAAGAGACACTTCAAATGGAAGTAATAGAGCACACAGTTTATTATGTCAAAGGAAAAATTATTTAAGTGCATTTGAAATGTGCAAAACATTCATTAGTATTTTCCCTCTTGGGCTAAAAAGTTTTAATAAAATTTTCGCATAAAAAATACAAGAACGAAACTTTCATTTTATGTTACAATCAAATAATAAAAAAGTCCTTTTATGTAACATTTGAATTTTGTTAACATTTATATTTATGCATATGATGAAAATCCTGATGATGTTAATGATTTTAATGATTTTGTAACTATTAACAACATAAAATTAAGTAATATAATATGATTAAATAAAGAAAACATTATATAAACAACAACAACAACAACAACAATATTTTTCATTATTATCATTATTATTGTTTTATTGCTGTTCCAGATTAAAACCCAACTTAAACTACTTTCATACAACTTATATGCTTAAAAACTTAAAAAGAACTCAAAATCAACAAACAAACAAACAAACATTTAGTATGTCAATTATAAAAAAACGGAGAATGAAATTTCCTTAAGCTACCGCTATAAAAAAACTTATAGACATCTTTAGAACTGAGTTTTACACAATTGCCATTAATTCTGGCACGTACGGAAAGATATGAAATACAAAAAAAAATTTGAAAAATTTTAAGAGAAAAAAGTGAAGAAAAAGTAAAGAATAAAGGAGAGAAAAAAAAGCAGGGAAAAAGCCGAAAAAAAGCAATCAAACAGAAAATGTTTTCAAGTTATTGTCAAATGTTAATTTTTTGATAAAAAATTATGCGATTTGTTGGTTATAACTTTTCTAAAACGTACAAAAAACTTCTGAGATTTTGAATGTTATCAAAAAGCTACTGATATTTTAGAAATGTTTTTTCTTTAAATATGAGTTTCAAATCCGTAACACGTTACTTAATCAACGCAACTAAATTTCTATCTAATCCATTTAAAGATGAATTAGTTTTATTTTGAGAATTAAATTTTTATATGAAAGGCCATTTAATAAATTATTTCTATCTTCCTCAGAAAGCCTATAAAGTTTTTCAGAAATTCCTTTTTGGCAGAAATTATTCGGTCATCTCATGAAATTTCATAATCTCACGTAAATCTTGTTAATAAAGAAAACTTTAACATTTCCTTAGAATAGAATTTATTTAATGATTTTTATATTTATTCAATAAATTTTCATATATAACAAAAAATTCATTGATTGTTTTGTTTATCTATTTGTCACTTGGAAGTATATTTTTTTTTTGAAGGCCAATGAAATTTTTTTTTTGGCATAACATAATTTTAGGAGATTTAAAAAATGAAATTTCTAATATATAGTTTCAGGCTGCTTAACTTTTTATATAAATAAATATAAATTAGATTAAGTCTATTATAATAAATGTAACATAACGTTAAAATTTTCTTTAACTACCTTGCGCTATTGATGTCTCAATGCATCTCACTTACAAAATTCTTAACAGTTTGTTCTACACTTGAAATCTTTTATATCCTTTTAGAAGGGTGTAGCAGAAGATGATGATGATGAAAATGAGGATGATAATGGTGATATCCTCTTGTAAATTGAGAATTTTCTTTTTAAAGCCACAATGCCAATAACAGTGCCACCAAACAGTTGCATTGTCACATTTATATATAAATATAAATATATATAAATATGTATGTATAACAAATATGAAAAACAGGAAACTTAAGTAACAGTTTTCAAAAGTCACATCAAAGAACAAATTTACAAAAAAAAAGAAAAAGAAAAAAAAAGCAGTGAAAAAAAGGCGTGCGGAAAAAGTAGTAAACCAGAAATCAAATAAAAAATGAAATGAAAATTGTTACTAGCACCCACAACACCCACCATGGCTATCATCATATGCACACCCACCATTTATATTGTCGTTTTACCTTATTAGTTTGTTTGCTCATACACAGTTGCCAACAACAATACCACGTACATATATATATATATATATATATATATATATATATATATATATATATTGTATGTGTGTGTGTGTGTGTGTATGCAGCATGCCACACAAACGGATGCCAGCAAAAATTCGCAAAACATTTCAGTAGAATTAAATTTCTATTGCTTGGAAACAGTAACAAAAACAGCAGCAGCAACAGCAACAGCAAAAGCAACAAAAATAAAACCCATAGCAGCAGCTTTGAAAATATCTAATCAAAAAAAAAGGAAAGTATATAGAAAAAAAATATGTCAGCAAGTAAGTTTTTGAGCACCACATTTCCTGTTGGATGTCTATATGAGCGAAGTAAATGGGATTCGTTTGGCATTCTTTTTCTTTTCTTTTCTTGGTTTATACCGCTCTTTCTTTGTTTCTCTAAATGTCCATAATTTTACTATATTTTATTTTCTTGTAGTCAACAGCGAAAGGTTCAGCGATTAAATTTAAAATGAAAAATGCAACACATATTAAGAGTTCTAAGAGAAATATTTTATATCGTGGTCCATTTTACTTATTTTGGTAATGCTTTTATAAGGAATAATAAAGCGAAAGTCAAAAAAATTTATTTCAGCCGCCTAAAAGAACTTATTTATATCTAAAAATTTGAAGTTTTGCAATCCAAAATCTAGAAACTAGAAATTGTCAGTTTCCTCAATAATTCTTTTTTTTTAATTAATTTTCTTATTAATCACATTTAATCAGGCATTTTAATGCTTTCTAGAGAAACCCTTATCTTAATTTTCTAATTCATATCGCATTTTCATTTCAAGTGGTTGACTTAAACTGACTCATATTTTTTACATAGTGCATTTCTTTGTATTTCTATTTCCTTTTTTCTAAATTTCTTTTTCTCTTTTATTTTTTGTTAGAATACACCATTTCCAATTCACTGAAGTCACTTAGTCATGCATTTCCTTTTAATGTCGTCATCAAAATCTCTGATAATAAAAAATTTTTTTATATATCTCTTATCTTTTTATATATCCATATATATGTATATGTATATATTTGTATGACCGCATAAACTTGCACCACAAACAATGCAATAAAACGCTTACTCAAATAATAGAAATAGAATTTTAAAACCTGAAGCAAAAGTGTAACATTTATATTTTAGAGTAATAATAATATTTAATTGCCTTTGTACATGTTCATGATTCGGCGTAATGGTGATTTTTATAATTTGTATTAATATACTTAAATATATTATATTTGTTCCGTACAAACATGTCCAATATCTGGTTTGGGCTAAAACAAAAAACCATTAAAAAAAATCGTATACTTTTTAATGCTTTTGACATAAATGAAAAAGAATTAAAAAATGCAATAAAACTGCATCATTTTATAATGATTTAAGAATATTCCATAATGGACACATTTTTAGAGCTCTTATAAACGACTGTTGTCCCTTTGAGTATATTATTCTTGATTATCTCTAACTACTTCTTTGAGTTTAAGATCTTCTTAAACGTCTACTTAGCTAAGGGTCTTATACCGAAGTATTTATTAGGAAAAGGGGATTCCCACAAAAACTTTTAATATCCTTGACATATTTAAGCTTGATATGTGGAATTATCCACCCCACAGAATCTTGAAAATCATAAAGATATAAACAGACTGACAGACAAAAAACTAGACTAGATTTAATAATTATCAGAAATTTAGAAATATATAACTATTGTATAAACTCAAACTCTGGATGATGATGGTTATGAAAAGATGAAGAAATATCATTCATTTATAATTTATAGTTATAATGGTGGTATTATCTGTCTGTCCAATATATAAAATTTAAACTAAACCAACCATAAAATAAATAAATATATAAAAATTTAAAAAATATTATAAAAAATTGTTGTACAATCATGTTATAAACTTTACATTTATTGATTAGTTTACTTTACTTATTTTTCTACCGGTTCTTATTATAACGAGTTACATGTTGCAAACTCTTCTTATTCCATTACATTTAAAACTTATAACAATTTAATAGATTTTCTCAAACATTGTTTTATATTTCTTCAAATAAATGCGTATGTAAGTTATCACAAATATAATAAAAAAAAAGTTCAAATGTATTTAATTGACTAAAAAAATCTTAAAGTAACAGCATTTAATATAATACATAAAATTTCAATTACAATATGAAATTTTGTGATACTTTAAAAAGCCGATGAGTAATTTAGTTACTGTAGATTGTAAACTGTAGATTTTTATAATGATCGATGGTCTTAAGCTACAGGATATTAACACCATACAATTTTACCCATATAAATATAATCAATATGTAATTAAATAGTCATGTTTATTAAACAAGCGGTCAATTAATTTTATGCGGATAAAATCCACAGTATAAATTTTTTTCAAATTGATTAAACAATATCGATTTTTAGTTATAAACAAAACTATTCATCATAACTATCATAAATAAATAATTAATGCCAGTCATAAAGTAGATAATAACAAAAAAATGTTACATACTTTTCGGCCTAACAATTAATAAAGAAAATAGAAAGTGCTTTCAGGGAAATACCTAGTCAACCTTGAAGTTGGAGATGCTATTTCCCACTAAAGGTAAAATATTGCTTTTTTTCATTTCGACAAACGATTTTGATATGGAATTTAAAATCTATCATCAATAAGCAATATCATCTAAACTTTTAAATAAATTGAAGAAATTTTATTGATTTTTTTCAAAAAAAAAATTAATAAAATATAAGAATTGATGTAAAGGAGTACAAATTCTATGATTTACAAAACAAAGTGCAATAATTTTATATAAAATTACTTTAAATAAATTTGCATGACAATTCATGCATTCAAATTTACGAGGGAAATGTAAGTGAAATATATTTAGCTTACAATTTTACAATAACAATTTTAGCTTCTCTTCATTCTCTTAACTTTCATTAATTCTAAATACTAACTTGTTTTCTTTTCTTTTGCGTCCATTATTCTTCTTTATGGTTGTTACTGGTTATTTGTATTGGAATATAATATATATGTATATATTTATTTACAATATGAAATTATTATTTATTTATTTCTAATGCGTTTTAGTAATAGAAAATGCAAGTGACAATAATTGTAAATCTATTGATCTCTGTCTTTTAGCCATTCTCACTGTAACTGACCCACTTTAGAATCAATTAGTATAGTTCTTCTATTAACACAATATTCTGTACATATATAAATATATAAATAGATGTACACCATACAGAGTTAACCATGCAAGAGAGTAGTAGTAGTCTCAGTCAACGTCGTCGTCATTAACCCAATAAATTTTTGCAAAAAAACATTTCTTAACCACCAGCTGTTTATTGCTGCTATCTTTTATTAGTAATAAATGTTTTCCCTTCGCCTAATTTACCCATGTTTTCCCTTTAAAATCTTTTGCTTTTATCATTCTTTTATGTTCTATTCTTGTTGTAATGAAATACTTTAATTTCTATATTCTCTTCTTGTCTCTACTTTTGTTTTTACCTTCTTCTTGTTGTTGTTCCATGTTATCAATTTAGTTGAGAATGCGTTCCTTTTTCGCTTTTTTTTTTGTATTTGTATAATCCTCATACGTGTACACGATATAATAATATCCTCTAACAACAACAACAAATTCATCCTTTATAGTCTTCCTTTATAGTCGTCTTTTCTTTTAAGTGTTTTTTTTTCCTTATATTTTGTAACACATTAACGCACGCTTAATATTACCAAAGAAGAAGAAGAAGTAGAAGAAGAGGCAGAAAAAAAAACTATTTGACATTTATTTAAATTTCATTAGAATTTATTTACAAAATGTGACGAAAATTCTTACATTCTAAAATTACATTTTATCTCCACTTTTTATACTTTTTCTTTTTTCCTAGTTTAATATTCATACAGAGATTTCTTTTTATACCTTCAAGGATTTAGAATTTTTTTTTTTTTATATGTGCATGTACATCTCTTCCTTATTTTGTTTTCTCTATTTCTTTGTTTTTTTTTTTGGTTTTTATGGGACTTATAAAAAAACAGCAAGCAAAGAAGGTTAAACTCGAGCGGAGCCGACTCGTCCATTCTGTAATCAATTAACTAACTAATTAATATGATTAAATGGTCAACAAAATGAAAAAATGGTAATAAAAAGTTTGAATCTTATAATGAGTTGGAAAGAGGTACCAAAAATGAATCGATCTAAATTGAACGTAAACAATTATATACATCAAGACAGACAGACGGACAGTTAGTTTTAAAATGAATCGGAAAGTAATTCTGAAACAATCAGTATAAAAATTGGTATATCTATCTTAAGCCTCTTTGGATCTGACATACATCAGCAGAAACTTATAATATCTCGAAATGAAAATATGGAACCATCAAGTATAATTTAATTTTGTCCCTCAATTAACTTATAAAAAATGTGTAGCGAAAATTTTAATGAAATCGGATTTTAAACTTTGACAGTAAATATTTTCTAGATATTCTTATAAATCTATAACTAAAATATTATACACAAATAGTTATATACGAAATATATAATATAATATAATATATATTATATTATATATAATATATATATATATATATATATATATATGCAACTAAATTTATATTGATTTATTTTGATTACTTTTATAGAATTTCCAACAAAATGTCATTTAATTCTTCTATTTTTCTTTAATATTTTTTTCGTTTTTTCTATTTTTGAAGTAAAATTAATTTCTCAAATACACAAGAAAATCTACAGAATTCGATATCTAAAAAGATTTATAAAATTTAATGTTCATTTTATTAAAATCCTTTCAATACTCAAGTGAAAGCTTTAGAGTCCATTGAAATATCACAAAAATTGTATCGACTTAGAAATTGATAGGCCGCCTTCAAATTCGGTAGAAACATTGTTGGTGCTTCCATGCGACTTGCCCTTAGTACTCTTTGTACACCAATACAACTTTAATCTTAATTTTTAAATCGTCAGACTTTAACTTTAATCGAAAGACTAGCGGAAATTATGAAAGATTGAACTTCTCCATTCATATATTCTTATTTACTTTTTGCTTAAACTCATTGAAGTTATATTTATCCACAAGATATAACTTTTAACTTAGTTATATGAAACCGACGAATGAAGCTTAAACCAGCATTAAATCTCTGCTTTTAATAAACTCAAATGGGCCCATAATTTTTATCATTTTGAACGATTTTTATTACAAAGTTGTTGTCATTTTGCGAAATGTATATTCAAATCATTTACGATTTCTTTTATCCTTGGAACCTGAAGTCCTCGGTTTCATTAGAAATGTCCTGAAATCATTACCATAAAAATTTAATAAAACGGCATATAAAAATATGCGTATAGATCGTTTCAAAAAAAAGGCTAAATATATTTGTAATCATTTGACAGAGACTTTAGGTAGACAGTGCCGTAAAATTTTAATATTTTAATGTAATTGTATTTATCCCTTCAGGCAATTGTAAGTTTTATAATACGATATACAAATATCCATGTACAAAATCGATTGAAAAATCTATTTAAATAAAAGTTTTATATTCCTTTTTTTTATACAAACAACTTTCAAACATCTCCAATTGAGCTGGGAGTACAATTAGTTTATCTAAACGTTTGGATTAAATTAAAAGAAGTACTTTTTAATAAAGGTTTCGCCAAGTCCATCCATCTTGTTTTGGACACTTTTAGATATGTTTAATTCATATACTTTATTATGAAGTTAGCTTTATATTTACCATACAATTTACCATGGAGTTGGATCACATTCAATGGCGACTTTGCCTTATTATTTACAGAAATCTTGAAAACCTTAAAACTTAAGTTCAAAACTTTGTTATTTTTTTGATTAGTATTCATGCGTTGCGATTCATAAACTGCAACAAACAGAAGACTACAAATGATCCTGTAGTGTCTTTGCAAAAATGGCCTATTCAAAATTTTAGATTTTCCACTTCTCACTGCCAAAATTTTAGCAAAAAAATCGTTACATTTTCATTGTCTTTATCTCTTTTTATCTTTATATCAAATGCAATAAATACCTGAATGATGGTTATTTAAAATTTACCTTCAGCTCTTTGCAAAACTAACCTCACTTCTTGCATTTTTGCATTTGTTTTAAATGACATAAAATAAAATTTTATAATAGTTGAATGAAGATATTAGGAAACCATTTAAAACAAATGCAAAAAAAAAAACAAATTGTGAAAAGTTCTTTAACTATACAAATACACGCCAGTTAACAAAATTCAAATAATAGTAGTGAAAGTTATAATAATAATAAGAATAATACAACAATAATAAAACAAGTCATTTAACAAACAATTTTATAAATAATTTTTACAAAAATATCAAAAATTTCCATTCCAATTCATATCATTTCTATTCAACCCTGACTTTTGTTTTTCTTTTTGCAACAAGATGTATTCAATTTGCAAAAAAAAGATTATAAAATCATTAAATTTAGAGAAAAAAAAACTCTGAATCAGGAAAATCAATTTTTTATAATAATAATCAATTGCAAAACATTTCACATAACATTTCTAACATTTTCTTAACATCTCCTAAAAATAGAATAAAATGTAAATATTAAGGCCATAAGCTAAATATTACTGAAGCAATTTTATAGCTACATTTTATACAAAGCTCTCTGAAAGTGTTAAGTAATTTTTACAATTTTGCCTAAGGGATAGAAAAAATGGACCTTAAAAGTGAGAATTACCAATTGGAAATTAAATTATTTGTCTATTGGCTGAAATAAAAACTAGCTATACAAGCTCTTGATCCGATTTGGCTTTCCCAAATTCTATTGTTGAGTATTTCATATTCCTTATCTGAATGAAAATTGAAATTTAAAAAATAATAATAAAATTTCAAGTTATATTTGAAATATTTTCAAATTGTTAGTGTACTTAATTTAGAAGACTAAAAACTTCTAAAAAAATCTTTCAACTCATAACAAATTTATGAATAATTTTTGTAACAAAAATAACATTTTTTGTAACAAATTAAAACAATTGAAAGGTCTTTTAAAAGAAAACCAAACCGAAAAAAATAATTAAGAGATTTCTATGACAATTTCTTAAACAAAATTATAAATATCTTTAATTCAATAGTTTAGCTTATTCTTGATAATTTAATGAATGTAACTAATTTTTAGAATCGAAAAAATTTTAGATATAATATAACCATCTCGAAACAATGGAAAAGTTATTCAATAGTTGAGAGTTGAAGATTACAAAAATTTCCTAAAAAAAAAATATATTTAAATCAACACAAACATTTTTCAAATGCTAATTATAAAATAGATGAAAGTTGATTTATTGAAAAGTTGAATATTTTTTGTACATATAAATCTCCAATATAAATATTGTGCATCTGTATGACTTTTGTTATACATCAAACTAGAGTATTTTGATTTGATTTTTGTGAAAGAATCATTTTCATTTATGCAAAATTTCTGATCAATAATATTATTTTGTGTATGTTCACGTAGACAATGCAACACAAATAGAGGTGAAGGTCTTCTTACAATAGCAACAATAACAACAACAACATTATGATGATGATGATGATGATGATGATGATGATGATGATAATGTTGATAATGATGATGATGACAAGTTCATTTAAAAATGACAGCAAATGACAAAGAATGAATGAAACATGGTGTACATTTCAAATTGAATCAAATCAAATCAAATCAAATGAAATGAAATCGCATCATTTCATACAAAAGCATATCAAGTGAGAAATTTTCAATTGCTTAGTTGTTGGATATAGCATTGTACATATGTATATTTGTGTGTGTGTTTATTCATATTCATTCATATTGCTGGGATGTACCAAAAAAATAATAAAAAAAAAAAACAAAACTACTTTTAATGATTCGTGTTTTATGCAAATTATGCTCATCTTTAGCAATATCAACGTACTTTTGCACCTACATACAAATATATATGAACATGCCAATTTATATATTTATATACAAAAAGATATTTACAAAGCTACAGATTTAGAATATTTTCAGAGTTTTACTTCGTTTTTATTTTTTTTTTTATTTTTAGTTTGTATTTTTATTTTTTTGTTTTCTGTTTTTTGCTCTCATCCTTCATCACAATGTTACATAAATCCATTAGAAAAGGATACGCACGCACAGAGGAAATACCAAAAAAACAAAAAAAAAACAAGAAACGAATTAACAAAAATGTAAAAAAAAATTGACAAAAGATTTAGGATGATGTAATACTTGAATGCACATCAGATGGCAACCAAGCAAGTAAATCTCCTTTATAATCCAAATATCTACAAACATGAAGCATACATGTATGCACACATATACACACATACATATCCATACACTTACCCAAAAATAAAAATAGCTTTTGCTTTATTGTAAATTCTTTCTTTTATTTGTATATTTTTCAGATCACATTTCTTTTGCAATGACGAAATGTTACGATATGGAACATTTTTTATCATACTTGGCAAAATTTCAAAAAAAATAAAACATCATTACAATCTTAGCAATCAGTTTATCAATTTAATTTCTTCCTGTAATTAACCAATTTTTGTTATTAAATCTCTGAGTAAAGCATTAGTTATCGTCTCATGTCTGTCTGTCTGTCCTTTTTTTTTTGGCTGGTGTACTAAAACGTGTAACTCTAAATCTATTTATATATTTGTTTGACCGTCCCTCCATTTGTCTGTTTGTCCATCTGCCTAAAAGTCTATTGTACGTGAAAACTTAAGATATTTCCCTCAAAGGTGAGACAAACATTGACTTAACTTAATTAAACACACCCACTAGAAATCTAAGAACATCACATTATGCCTTTTCTTAACTTTTTTTTATAGGTTTCTATATTTCTTTAGGCATGTCTCATGAAAAATGCCTTTTAAAAACAACTTTTGAGGATTTCGAAAATTTGAAAGAATCAAATTTTAAGAAGATATTTTTGTAGTTTATTACAAAGCAGTTAACTTAGAAAATGCCTCACTAGAAAAATGCCTCTCATAGAAAATTTTAACACATGCGAATCAATTATTCGAAAAACTTTTCAAACTAAACTAAATTTTTAAATTTAAATCTAAAATACATTTAATTGTATATCATAAAAATTTTCAAGTCAATTTATTCTAATATCATTTGATTGTTCTAATGAAAAGTGACTATAATTTGTTATACTCTAATTTGAAGAAGCATTCTTTCATGGCAATTTCAACAAATGTCTAACAAAATAAATAGAGAGCAATGATAAAAATAATTTAAATATTCATGGCAACTGTCATTTGGGCTTTAATTATTATTACAAAAATTCTAATAAAACTCTAAGGTAATGTAACTTCAGTTTCTACATAGAGAGCAACAAAAAAAAGAAAAACAAAAAAAAATTAGAATTGGCTAGGGCCAAATCCTAAATAACCACCATCCAAAAGCCATGATCTGACGATTCAAAATCTGTATCAGTCTTTCAGTGGTAGATAAAAAATGTAAATAGACAAAAATAAAAATTCTATTTTATATAATTTCGCATGGGCGTGGCCAACTTTTTCGGCAGATGTTGTCTCTACGGGTGCAAATTTTAAGCTTTATTTGCAACTTGCAGATAATTAACAAAAAAAAAGTACCGAATTTGCTTTTAGGTGTCCTCAGATTACCTTGCACTATGGACATGTCCATTCCCCGATTTTGTTCATATTCAATACCATCCTGCCTACAAAACTTGCGATATTTCTACCAAATTTTTAATCGATATCTCATTTTTTGCCACCGGCAGAATGTTAACAACGCATAAACAGACAGACAGACACACAGACATGTTTAAATCGATTCAGAATTTGACGATGATCAAGAATATGTACTTTTTATAAAATTTGCGATGCTTCGTTTTTGGTGTTACAAACACAATGATAATATGAATATACTCACAATCTTCGAATGGTGAGAGCAGAAAAAAAAATCATGCCATATCATTTCAAATGAAGAATTTCAAATATGTTTATTTCATCTAGATATCCTGCTTGCTCGATGATTGTTTGTTTATTTATTTTATATATAGCAACATTGTGACACCATCAAGGTCAATTTGAAGTGAAAATCAGAAAAATGAAATACAAATACCAAAAAAAAAAAAAATAAATATAGCGAAAACTAAAAAAATTATTGTGAAAAAATACAATAAAAATGAATTAAAAACAAAGAAATTTTTCATGGCTTGTCATCATCAGAAATTGTTGTATAGCTGGCTGGAGGCAAAAGTCTAACCATGTTCATGTTATTTGCTAAATGTTATATGTTTGATATATAATCAATCAAATAGCAAAAGTTGACAATTCAAAATTCAATTCAATTCTAAAAAAAGTGCTTTCGTAGTAGATGTCAAAAGAGATTTAAAAAAAATATAAACTTCAAGCATTTCAAGGTTTTTTATAAAACCATTCACCGATTCACAGAATCCTTTCGACACTTAACTTGACTTAATATATTTGAAACTTTTCTAAACCTGTTAAATATTAAGCTTTGTCAACGCCACCGATATGACCTCTTACTTTTAATAATGTCACTCTACAACTTCATCTCCAATCTTTTATCACCCAGCTACGGCTTTAGATTTGGAAATACTAAGCAATCGTTGAGAGCTTTAATACAAAAGAAAATTGATCGATGCTAGGATTTTAGAGATTTTCTTAGGAAAAAACGAATAAGTAGCAAAGATCAGCTTTAACTGGAGAGACATTGTGACAGATCATGTTTAGGGACATTGAACTGGATAACTTTTTTGGTTCCCTGATTTACAGATATTAGTAATTTTGTTTCAAGTTAGTGGGGAGCTGGTAGCATGTAAAAAGAAGGCTACAAAACCTTACGCCCTTCATGTTAAATTCTTAATCAAATTTCAATTTATGAGATAATTTCTAGGAAATGATTTCCTCCAGAATATCAGAAACCTCATTAATTAATATGCATGAATCGTAATTTCTGAAATAGTTAAAAAGCATTAACTCTATTTTTTTTTTAAATTAAATTATCTAAAGAAATTAGAGCAATTGAAAAAAATTAAAAAATAATTCAACAACATTTCAAAAAATCTAAATAATGCAAATTAAATGGAAAAACAACAACAACAATGATAACAACAGTAACAGCAACAACAAAGAAAGAAAAATTATGTAAAAAAAATTTTTATAGAGAAAATAAAAAATGATAAATATTTATTTTATAAATTTTTTTATTTATTACTATTATTTATATATTGTTTATTCACCCGATACTATCTCTATATCTCTTTCTCTTTCCCTCCTGCCTTGCTCATCTATTTGTCTATCTTGTTATTGTGATGTCAAGTTTAGTATTTGTCAGGGTTATTTTCCTTTATTTTTTCTTATTATTGTTGTGCTTGACAAAATAAATATTTACTTATGTATGTAACAAATATACACATACATATATAAAACGAACTTATTTATTCCTATTTGCTTAATAGAATTGATTACCAAAAACCAAAAAAAAAAAAAAACGAAAAAAATCAAAAAAACCAAAAAAAAAAACGAAAAAAACCAAAACGACCAAAAGAACCGAGAAAACCAAAAGAATTTGAGGAAAAGCCCTTTAACTTATTATACATAATCATATAATCCAGAAATTGGAACTATGTTACATTTTGAGATTATATTAACATTAATGAAAATTTTAGAAAATACAAAAAAAAATAAGAACAAAAATTCTATAAATTCTTTAGAAATCTAGACTTTCGAACAGATTTAGCAAAGCCGGTGATTTCAAGTTTTAAAAGCTGGCTCTAGGTGGCGAAAATATCCACAATAACATTGATTATATTGGAAACTGTTATGTGAAAATTCATCCTAAAATAAAAGCCATGCCTACAAAGCCGCCATAAATGAAGGTCCTCCATTTTTTTTAGTAAAAATTTTCAACAAAACTCCACAAATTACGGGCGATTTGAAAATATAGAAATCTAAAAATATTCCACATGTCTTCTTTATATGACTTTTTCTCTCAATGGGCCATATCTATAAAGTTAATACGATCTTTGTATGATGAACAACCGAATTTTACTTTCAGCTTAATATAAAATTTTTTTGGTTGCTTTTTATTCTAATTTCGCTTTAAATTGTTAAACTTTCTTTATTTTCTTTGGTTAAGTACACAAAGATTATATTTTGAAAAATATTTGTATTTTATTAAGAAGACAAATGTAACAAAAACTGACAATTGAAGAAGAATCTTGAAAAAAAATGTATTACAAAAAAGAAATTCACAACTTTTTTCTTTTTATGGTTTTGGGTAAATAAATAAAAATTTGAGTTTTGCACTTGATCGTAGGTCGTAGCATTTTTAACAAAAGTTTCAGTTTATATTTTAGTTCAAGTTGATATTTTAAACTTTTAGATTAACAAATCATTAAAATCATTTTTAATTCATTACATCAAAAGGACTTCTATTCTCTATACTTAGTGTCAATGTGTGTTCCATTTCTATGTATTTCAATTTTTGATGCGGACCACTTTAGCTTAAAGCTGTACTATATAAAAAGTGATTAGAACCATTAAATCCATAATAATGACTTTCTTAAAACAATCACTTTGAAAGCAATCAAAAAATTTTACAACTTATTTTAGGCATTTTTTTGACACTTCAAACTTTATATGCGTAATACAAGTAATATCGATTCATGGACGCCTATTCTTACAATATTAAAAATTTATATATATCGCTTGCTTATTATTATTATTACAAATGAACAACCTCTATGATAACCTCAACCATTTGCTCTTACCAACTCAACGCCTTAGCTTTTAGGCCATCTGACCGTCTGTCCATATGTCCGTCTGTTCATTATTACCACTCTTCTGGTCGTAAAAATGCAGATATCAAACTCACACTTGGCAGAAACATTAAAAGCTCTTTTCCATAACGTAACATTAAAAATAGGTGGAAAGAGGCCAAGAGGACACTTCTACAATTTAACATAAACTGAGAATACTACAATTTTTTTAACCAAAACTTGATTGATTTTTGCTCATTCGTTGCAAATTGCAAAAGATAAAAAATTGAAATTTTGTACAAGTATTAAAGGCTCTGGTACCCAATGTCTGCCCAAAAAAACCTAGGAACAAACCACGCCTACGTAAAGTTATATAATGCCAAATGTTCATTTTTTTTATGTTTACGTTTTCTATTTGCTACTCAAAAACTGAAACACTCTCAGTATGATAATATCATAATGTTTGAGTGTAGGGTATACAAATTTTGTCTCCAGCCAAATATAATTTTTTTACTTATTTATTATTGTATGCATGTGGATGTGCATGTGAATGCATATGAAATTCTCATCAGGTATTTCACATTTAAACTAAATAATAGAAACGTACACTCTTCTAATGTATAAACAATGTATTCCTTCAACAAACATCCAAAATGTGATATACATGTCTCACGTTTATACAAATAATTTCATATAAATAATGTGTACCCTTGTTTGAATATAATCCATTTTCGAAAATGTTTACTTATCATTTTTTGCTTTTAACCATTTTTAAATTTGGCTTTAAACTGATGACTTGATGCACACAATCAAATGATATTATTTTTATTTATCATTAAACTTGAAAAAAAATTGCTACAATATTTTAGCAGTAAACCAAATATTTCGATATATAGTTTGAAAATATCGATAAGTTTGAAATAGTGATTTTGAAAGAGATTTGTCAAATTATGATTGCTTTGTCAAAGATAATGACTTTCCCAAAAATGCTATGTTTATTCAAGAACTCTAAAATTTGGCAGTGACTTTTTTACAAAACTATTATTAATGTAATTTTCATGCTTTGACATTTTTAAAGTCTCTTTGAGCGAACCAATTGGCTGTTTTACCTCAAACGATTTCAATTCATTATTTCATTTTCATCACTTTGATTCTTTATATGTAGCATTATAGAAACGCATTTGGAGTTACGTGTACACATACATATACATTTTATTTGTTTTTATATAAGACATAAAGAGAATGCGCAGTGTTAAGTGCACGGTACAATGATTAGAATACGTGATTGCTATAATTTTCTCTATTAAACTCTTCATGCACATAAATCATTTAAACGGTATATTTATTATGTAAAGTGATTTTAATTAAAATTAATTAAAATG
The DNA here is from genome assembly GCA_023089585.1 of Melophagus ovinus. Lineage (NCBI taxonomy): Eukaryota > Metazoa > Arthropoda > Insecta > Diptera > Hippoboscidae > Melophagus > Melophagus ovinus. The sequence continues at coordinate 14,085,015 of JAKKIB010000178.1, forward strand.
TACAAACTTATTGCAACCTCTACCTACATGAATGGTATCAGACTGTAAGAATCTTAGCAATCATCGCCCAACTAAACAAACTAAAAACTTTAAAAGCAGTCAGCGACTTTAAGACAAGTCCCTCCATTTTTTTGTAGTATTTTTTTGCGAGGCTAACTTTATATATATATATATATATATATATATATATATATAAATATGTGTTCAACTTTCTTTAATTTTAAATTAAAATATTACTTTAACAATTATTTGTAATAAAAATATTAATATTTTTACTCGGCAACATATGCATCCAATTGTATTAAACAACTTTTGAATTGCTGATGTTGTCGTGGCCAATTATTTCAAGTGAAGACAGGAACAGGTAAAATTCTTGATTAAATACTTATGGGTAGAGTTATTTATATTTTAATATTTATCTATCATTTATCCACCATTTATCCGACATTACGTTGGTGGGCCATTGAGTCTCCATTAGTGCAGCCACGAATAACTATGAAGGCATTAAGAGGCCAAAATAAATGTTACAACTTAATTTCTCCTTTCTTCTTTTTCTCCTTTTTTTTTTTTTTTTTTTTTTTTGTTATATACGCTTACACTGGCCATACAACTTTATATTAATTTTAATTAAAAACAATTCAAGTCATAAGTTATATGTAACCATACTCTGCCCTCTCCTTATTCTTTTGTCCTTATTCTTCTTAGAATAAAACCAAATCGATGCCACAGCGACCTTTGTGTCAAGTTGTAAGCTTTTGCGTTTCATTGCAAATCATAAAGCTGTTAAAATTTATGTTGGCGTTAGTATACGTATATATGTGTGGACTTATGTGTAATTGTGCGCTCGCATTTGTCCTCATAGTGTGAACTACAACTACATAGTAATTTTAAATGAAACAATGCCAGGCGTCTTGTTATCCTGGCTTGACATTTTTTTTTTGCTTTCACCTTCCTTCTTATGTTTCACTATGCCTACATTATTCACAACTTTATTGGCATACTCATTTTCTTAAAATGTAAATTTTCTAATATCTAAATTGAAGCGCCAAAGGAGTTTGGATCAGTAGTACATTTTTAATCTTTCTAAACAAATCGGCTTATTAGTTGACCTATTTAGAATGGTTTGTGTTACAAATTTTGCAATTTGCCAGAAACATTGGAAAGATATAAAGGTAGGACTCCAATTTAGAATGCGCCAAGATTACTTCTGTTATTTTAAGCAAGAACTTCTACACTCGGTAATTACAGAAACATAATTTTATTTATCTAGTAATGCTCTCACAAATCAATAACCAAAACTTTAAGAAATCAGCCAGACCCCTCAAGTGTTACGCTTTACAACTACGACGGCGTTTCTCAAGTAGAATTTTCTAGCTCCGTTGTTTTTCTTACGCCCTTTTTTTCACCTTCACTTGTCACTTCTTGTATATTTTCCACACCATTCCATTACTCTACGTGAGTGCCCACCTGCCCGTCTACTTACTTACCAAACTCTTCATTATGCCTTTTGCTGGAACAATGTTAAATGAATACTTAAATCTTCAGCACGGATTATCACTCTACTTCGTAATTTCTTTTACTTTTTATCTCATCTTTACGCTGTAACACTCCATTTTTTTTCAACTTTTTTTTATTTGTACTTTCTTTTGCTCATCTTCTTTAACCCTATTTCATTGTATTCATATTATCATTTACATTTGTTGGTTTCTGTTTATCTTTTTTTTTTCGCTTTATTTAATATCTATTTGGCCTCTTTGGAAAACAGTGCCACAAAATTAAAAAGTTTTCCACATGGATTTTATTTTACAAAACAGAAAAGAAAACCCCACGGCTTGCTCTATATTTGTCACTTTCGCGTATCTTCTTTTCTGTTCTTCTTCTTTTGCTATTTTTATTACTATTTTCTATTTTTTTTTTTTTGTTCAGTTTTTTCATTACTTTCATTACTTTAGCTTATATCTTACCTTTTCCTTATACATTTTGTTAATTATTACATGAATTTAAAATAAAAGTTGTTAAGTTAAAATTATTTGAAACATTTGTTATCATTATAAATCCATTATTATAACAATAACTTGAAGGATGAAACATTTCATTTTTACTTCAAAAACCTGTTGCATTTATTTCATTATTAAAATCATAAAAAACTTTAATCTCTGAATCTTATAAATGTTTTCAGCGAGAAAATAATAAAATTTAAATAATAAAAAATAAATGAAAAATTTTTTCGAAAAATTTCAATAATTTGAAAAAAAATGTTTAAACATTTTTAAAAAGTTATAAATAAAAGTTGGGGCATTATAAAAAAAACCAACTGTCTCAATTCATTTTTTTATTCGCCATAAAAATTATGAAAGTAGTTTTTGGCGTAAAGTTGCGTAAATGTTTCATAAATTGATCAAATCATTTAAATTATCTGCTTTCCAAAAAAGTTTTTAACATACATGACCCATCAAGGAACCTGTTAATAAGACATAAACTTCATTCTGAATGATTTATAAATAAATTTGAAAATAATTTTCAAAAAGTAATGAATTTTTATAATTAAAAAGACAATTTTCTAGCAAATAAAGTTTCATTTTAAGCAACAAAATCTGCAAAAAGGAGCCACTTAATTACACTTTAAAAGCAAATATTTTTTTCCCAAATTAATTGATTTCAATTAGTAATTTCCAAACTCTATGATATTGTGGACCTTTCTCTTTTTAGAATAAAGTACAAGTAAAGCCGATCTTATTAAGTTATGCCAATAAATTATATCAAAATATCTCTGCAAAGCGAAAAGATGAATTTCTTAAAACCTCTTTTGAAGCTATAAACCATGACTTTATCCAGTTCGCTAGCGAACTTTTTACAAATGATTATATTGCTCATCAAATGCTACATAGGAAATGTGAAATGATCTTTAACACATCGTACCACCATAAGTGGAAAATTTGCCACAGATATTTAACTTGCCACTTGAAATTGATATTCACAAGATTCTTGCATAATGGACACTTCAAAGGAATGTAGATCTATTAAAAAAAAAAAAAAACTGTATTCTTATTGTTTTACAACACTCGTTAGCCTACAATTTAAATGGAAAATTATCTGCTCTAAGAAATATTGTCTCTCATTTTTTTATGGATTCATGATTATACGGACCAATCATGTAAAGTGAAAAATCTATTTGTCATGTATATAAATTCATTACATTTATATGGTAAATAATTAATTAATGAAATTTCTTTATGTCTTCTGGGGAATTTTTTTATATCAATTTTTATTCTGGTAATCAATTATTTATTAAAAATGAACAAATAAAAATAATAACAATAACAATAACAATAACAATAAGAATAATAAAAAGAAAACGATAACGAAAAATAAATGAAAATGCTCAAGTAAACGAAACAAAACATTTTTACTGTGATAATACCGCTCAAATGTCCGACACCTTCACGCATTTCACTACAATTACAATTATATACACTTATACATATATACATATATATATATTCTTATAAAAATTATACATGTATATATATATATATATATATATATATATATAAATACATAAACTATATCTAGTAGTATTGTTAAACATAAATCTTACGGCTTTATTGAAATGGCAACAATTTATTGGCAGAGCAAACAATTCAATTAAAAATATTTTTACTTTTATATATATGTATGTGTATATGTATATATGTATATGTATACAATTTAACCAATAAAATTTATACAATTTACCAATATAACATTCAATTCAATCGTTTGTATAAATGTAATGAATCCATGGGTCAAAAAGTTTCGTGTTGTGAAAGTTGTCTGTTTCTCTTAATTTTAAACGCAGAAATGAGGTTGATTAAATTTTGAAGCCATAAAACGATCAGCCGAATTTTTTTGATTTTCATTTAATTCTTTTAAAGGCCATTTGAGTAAATTTTTCTAAGAAATTATACTCATATTTTATTTTGATAACTTTGTAGCATAAAATGTATATTGGAAGTTGGCGAACGAACTTTAAAAGACTTTTTTTTTTTGTTTACCGGCATTAGGCACCGATTTCTTATGATCAGATTATTCAAGTTTATCGAATTCAGCATATCAATCAGGGCTGGATCTTACTAATGTTGCCAGAAATGTTTCCTCTATGAAAGAAAGCATTGATTAACTGTCCTTATAGAAACCTTAATGAAACGTAACTTTAAAATTTTCCTGAAGTAAGCCATTGTACATTGGAAACTAATGACAAAAATGATTATGAAATTGTAACCAGAAACAACTGAAAGTCAAAACTAAATAGAAATTCATCAAATTTAATATCTGAAATCGCCATATATGAAACAGTTCAAAAATTTATTGACCTATGTGTTACATATATATATATATATATATATATATATATATATATATAATATATGTGTGTGTGTGTGTGTGTATATGTATTGAAAAAATGACAAAATGCCAGTGGGAAAGTAAAGTGAGAGAAGTTGAGAGAAGAAAAAAGTGAACACGAGATAAACGACCAAATACTTAAAGCCAGAATTATTAATCAGCATAACAAAAGAAATGAATGAAGATTATACCTTTTTTATATACATATTTATAACACTCATATGTACATATGCATTTATACATATTTATATGTATGTAACATGCAATATTTAAAGGTGCATATAAAATATACGTACGAGAAAATGTCAAATGTAAACCTCTGTAATTTATATGTTCCGCCATACTTTTATATCAATTCCCTTTTAGTTTCTTCTTCTCACTTCTTTGCATTCTTGCCATCATACATCTCTATGCAGCACCAAACACATAACCAAACAAGGCCAAGTAAACAGAATAAACAACAAGAATATTGAATACAAATCAAAAAAAAAGCAATAAAAACCAAGAACGAAACAAATAATGCAGTTATGTTTGGTTAAGGCTACTTTAATCTATTTTTTCTCTTCCTTCCTTCTTTGCTTTCCTTTTTTGTTTCTTCTTTGGACAGACAGCAAACAATCAGCATTCAAAACACATACCAACAAATTTATTATAATTTACATGAGATCTTCAGTAAAATCATTAAGAAAATGAAAAATGTAAGTATTTTATGTAAACAAAAGGCGTGGCTAATAATGTAGAAAATATGTAGAATTCAAGCGAAAAATTTCGAATCTTTTCGACTTTCTTTGTACTTAGGAATAAAAAAGTATTCGCCATAAGAAAATCATGCTTGAGATTCTTGGCGTATTCTACTAGAATTTTGGTTCATTTGATTTGTAGAAATCGAAGTACCGAAGCTTCTAAATTTCAAATCAATATTGCAATGTATTTAAAGTAATAAGTCAATATGTCTGCAAATAGGTAGACGGACATATGGACAGACCGAGAGCCTGATAGACTTACTTACGTGTCTTCAAGATTTGATGCTTCTAAACTTCGAACGATTATATCTACCTTTTGGAAAATAATTAGAGACTACTTAGGTCGGTTTAGATGAAGATACTCGCTTAAGTCTCTAATTGTAATGATCTTATTGCATAAAATTTTAAAGTGCAAGTTAATGATTTTGTTTCTGGAACATCTGGAACACCTTGATATCCGAAGAATTTGAATAATACTAAGCTATCGGCCTTCAATTTTGAACAATGAAGTGCGCGTTGCTGGCGAACTACGCAAACCAAAAAAATGGCGCAAGCTGACGTTCTTGCCATCTCCAATACATTTTGCATGCAAAAAACTGTATAACTCAGCTTTTGCTTAGAACTTTTTTCAACGTTATATCAAAATATATATTTAAAAAAATATGTAAAAAAAAAAAATAAGAAGCAAATGAAAGAAAGGAAATATTCAAACATATTTATAAAAAAATATTGTAAGTAGATACATTTTTTGTTTCACAAAACTTCTTGAAAATGCTTATATTTACAAAGGGCATGTAAGCACGAATATTACAGAATATTATGAATGTTATACATTCAGATGAATATGTAGCCAAAATGAATGTAAATTGAACAATAAAACTGTCACCTATCCACAATATACAATTATATTATATTTATGGCCCTTAACAAACGTGTTCTTCATATTATTTATTTATTTATTAAAAGTTTTACATTTTATTATCACAAGGCTAAAATAGTTTAATATGAAGAGAAAGATTATTACAGCCAACATAAACTGATAATGAAAATTTAAAAACTCAGAAGAAAGTTCACTCAAAAGGGTAAACAATGGGTATTAAAATTACCAGATGCTTATATTGGAATTAAGAAAAGAAAAAAAGTCCAGTGTTCCATTTCTAAAGCTTGTATGGAAATGGGACTTCAAGTCCAAAAAAGTTTCCTTTAAATTACGTGCTTCTTTAATAATTTAAAGATGAATGTGAAAAATCCCATTCAAAACTTAAGACAAATATTTATCACTTAAGAAAAATAGCTTCCACATAGATTCCAAAAAGTTAACAAAATTTATTGTGCCAAAATAATAAAATTTTCCTTTTACGTGAGATTTGAAGTGGGCCAAAAATTGTTTTGCTTTGAGAATTATTCAACATTAAACATTAAATTAGTCTGTATGTGATATTCCTAAGGGTAAAATAAATTTGCAGAGCGTCCATACATTAACAGCAACAAAATTGACTTTATATAAATTTAGAAATGTTCATACCTCAGTTTGTGCGACTTAGATGTTTAAATGCATTAACGTAAATAACACTAGATTCGCGAATGCCTTCAATTATTATAAGAATGTATATTCCACATATATATATTAATATGAAAGTCTAAATGTGTTTATCTATGTATGTATATGTGAGAGCAATTATTTACGGTGTTTTAGTAAAAGCTTTTCAATTCTAATAAACAAGAACACTCTACTTTATTTAACTTTTATTTTCTGATTTGTTTCTCTTTCTGTATTTCTCTATTGCTCTCTCTCTCTCTCTCTCTCTCTCTCTCTTTCTCTCAATTGCAATTGCTTTATCTAATTGATATATAATCTTTATCAAGTGTATTATTCTGTTATTGGCAAATTCATTTGTAATTTCGCATTGAAAATCTCATTTTATATCATCTGCTTGTTTTCGCTTACTTTAATTGCTTTCTATATAAATATTTCATTCTCTTATTGCAGAAAAAAAGACAAAAAAAAAGATAAAGAAAATAAAATGAAGTTAAATAGCAAACGCATATGTGTACTATAGTTATATTTGGACTTGTATATATTATTTCTTAAATGTCAAATTAGCCATTAATGAAAATAGTTTGTTTAGATTTATAAGTCACAAATGAAATATCAACAAATTCAACAAAACTAATTGGAGAAACATTAAAGCATTAAAAAAATAGCTGCCTAAATGTATGCTAACGTATATATGATATGAAAATTTACAAAAAAAAATCATGTCCTTACGAAAGAGAGGACACAAACAAACTCTTTCTAAGGCTCTAAGATAATTTTTGAAAAAATATTTTGCATATTTTTTGCCTTAAATATTAAAATAAAAATATACACGTATCTTAATAAAAATTAAATTAAATGATTAATAAGAAAAGTCTTTCTATGTTTAAAAAAAAAAATTACTTTTAAAAGATTAGAAAATCGACAAACAAATTTCGCTAAAAATCTACCAAAACGTTCCATTTTTTTTTTTTTATCCTCTAATATCCAATATTATGAAAGTTTAATTCGAATCGTTTTAATAATTCTTATTATCTGAAAATTATGTATGGACCTTTAAAAAAATACAACAAATTAAAGATTTTTGATTCATGGCTTGTACATGGTTTATATATATATAGAAGATACATGAGTATTTATCCCTTGAGTTACAAGACTTATTTATGTATTTATTTATGTGTAGATATGTTTACATGACACGTTTGCATTGATAATAACTCAGTGTATTAGAAGTGTTCCATAAATCACTAAATGGACAACTTGTTCACATTTTTATAAGGAACTTTAACTTGGCGAAATATATAAACATATTTACTTTATATGTATGTATGTATATATGCATATTATAAATATAGAAAATGCAATAGTATCGTATGAATTATAATATGTCAGTTCGATTGATGTGCCAGCATAAAAACCTAGCAGAAACAGTAAAAAAAAAAAGACGAAAATAGATTGAAATTTTCTTGACTTTAGTGTTGAATATTTAGGCAACCAGAAAAAATAATTTATTTGTTTTGTATTATAAGAAAATCAAAAAATCTCATATGAAAACATACAAATGTCCTTAGATTAGAATATAATTTGAAGCATAAAGACTAACAATAATTAAATGTATTTTTATTATTAAACAATTCAAATCATTTATTGTGTCCAGCAGTCAGAGTTTGGAAGTATTGTTTGCATCATCTGAAAAGTAGGCATTACAATTAAAAACCTTTTAAAAGATCAGATTCTGAAACGATGTAGCCATACCGATGCTGCTTCCGTCCATCTAGCTGTTGTTTACCTTTTCTCCTTGTTGAATTAGTTCAATAGCATTTTCTAATTTAATAGAAATCCTGGACATTTTTACAAGAGGTATCACAATCAATTAAACGCCATAGTTTAAACTGCAATGATCTCAATTTATTAAGAAAAAAAAATTTATGCTTTTCACTTATTTATTATGAATTGCATGTCTGCATTCATGCCCATAAAGTACAATGTAGCCTTTAACTCCAACTAATTTTCCTTCTTTACTTATAAGTAAAATTTATATGGCATATGAAAAACGTTGAGAGAGTAAATGCCTAAGACCGATTACATAAATATTGTTAGACATTGAACACTCACCATATCACACATTACAATGTTACAACATCTCATTCATATACGTGATATATCTGTGCCATATAAATGATCTTTGGCGAGTACAAACCAAAAAAAAAAAATATATAAATAAAAAGACAAACACAAAAATTGTATTTGTTTCAACCGATTCGTTGAACAACAACAAGTTTTATGCCACTACAGTTTATGTTGCTGTTTAGTGTTTCCACTTAATATTCATATTATTATTATTGTAGTTACTTTGGATGTCACTGGTACAGTGACAACAGAAACAATGAAAAACAATATTTTAGCTTCCATTTGTTTATTGTTTATCTACACTTCCCAAGAACGACTTTTACTTTTACTTGTTTTGTGATTCCGTTATATTTTCCAGGTTATTATCACAATCATATCAATTTTGCTTTTTTCATTTTGTCTCTTTTTTTTATTTACCTGCCTTCATGTATAACAGAAAAAACCTTTATATGGGCGTATGTAAGAAAGAGAGAGTTAGAAATATTATTATTTCTATTATTATTAGATTATTATTTATATCAAGTAGCACCAGCAGCATACATAGCAACAAGAGCAACAGCTAACATTAAATTAAACCAAAAAAAAAAAAAAAAAAAAAAATAGTTAAAGGACGATCTAATACATAAACACATACACATACGTACATTTGCATAAGCAAAAAGAAAAAACAGTTACGATAACCAGACTTAACTTGATGGCTCCGATGAAATGCATGTGTGTACATGCAAAAAAAAAAAAAAAAAACAAACAAACAAAAAGAAGCACGAAGAATAAAAACTCTTAATCAAATAATAAGAAGCATAAAACAAAAATGTGACAATTATTAGTTGATGGCAAACGACTTTCGAATGCATTACTTACAAAAGACGGCTTTCAAGTTTTTTGGTTGATTGATTAAATTCTACCAGCCAATAGATAATTTCATAACAATTTAAAAGAAGTAATTGTAAATTATTTTTATATAAAGCTTCGTTCTTCTTTCTATGAGAAGAAAGTATGACCAATCTTTTTAAAAATTTGGTTTCCAATTTTTATAAACTTTGCATATAAAAAAATGCTTTCTTTAAAATGATTCATTTCAAAACATTTTCAATAAAGTGTACCTTTTTTTTTTTTTTTTGAGTGAAAAATGTGTATCGAAACTTTTTAAAAATTGCCGCCTACAGTGTGCTAGCAAAATAAGTATTATTCAGGGATTATTCAAAGGATTTCAAAGACAAAAATGCTCAGATTCTTCTTTGACTTCTTAGAACTTCTTTCGCAAATTATGTAGCCTCTAAAGAACTTGGAAGAAAGCAAGAATATTAAATAATAAAAGAAGAAAAACCATAAAAGGCAAAAATAAAATTTCACACAAAATAATGTAGGTGAAAATTGTACGTTCAACAAACTTATAAATTGTCCCTGAAGATAATACAAAAACAAATACACTTAAAATAGAGAAACAGAAAACTTTCTGTTGTTCTGTTGTTCTTTCTCTTTTTTCTTGTCTTATTTGTTTGATCTAGATATGCTTCTTCATTTTCCTCTCTCCTTTTTTCTTTTCTTTGTTTTGTGCTTTCTTTTTCTTATTTTTCTTTGTTGATTTCTTTGTCCTTTTTGCCACATAAAAAAAGAATTCCTTGCAAAACTTTGCAAATCATTAAATTCAATAGAAATGAAAGCAAAAATATAAGAAACCAAATAAAGCAAACTGTAAGAAATTTAAATCAATACAAAATAAATGAAATAGAAAATTTTAAAAAATAGATAAAATAAATAAATTTTTTTAAGTTAAAAATTATATTTCTATGGATAAGCCATTGAGGAAACCTCTTGAACAATCATTTTTAGGAAATCTCAGTGAATTCCATTACTTTCGCAACAACTTGCGATTGTAATTCATCTTTTTACAGATTGATCTACTAAAATATCGTAAGCAAAATTTTTGTTTAATAAATCATTGAAAATTTGACATTTTAATACATTTATATGAAATTTTAGAATTTTCCATTCATTTTGCATACTCTTAGAAGGATTTTCTAACTACAAAAATATTCAAATCAAAATATCACGATCAAAACAAATGTCACAATTTAATTGACTTATTATATGCCTGAAATGTCTAAACAATCATAATAAAACTATGCAATTAATTTGCATCATTTGTAAATGATTTGAAATTGTAATTTTTGTTTTGTTTTTTTTTTTTTTTGAAAGGAATATTTGTTATTATAATTATTGTTGTTGTTATGGTTTTTTGTTATGTATAATATCCCATGAATATTGATTGAATTTCATAACGATGCAAAGCTTTCACACACACACACACATGCACACATACACACATGCACGTGTACTTATTTATTCATCATAAATTCATAAATCATTTAATGAAAAAGAGGCCTCTCAAATTTCGTTATAAATTGATTGTTACAATGATTTGTTATTCTGCATGCGTACGAGCGAATGTGTACAAATGTTTGAACATTTGTTGCAATAAAAATAAATTGCAATAATCATAATTGGAAAAACAAAAATTGTGAAGATAACTGAAAACTTTATAAATTATTCTTTTTAAAGTTGCTTAGTCCAATCATCAAAATTTGATTATGTAATATTTTCATGTAATGCTCTCAATGACTATAAAAAAAATATTTGCTTGAATAAAGACTTCATTTATCTTGAAATTTTCCTTCAATAAAGAAATTTTAAAGTCATTGTTAAGCGATTACATAACTGAATCCTTAAGCATATTTGAATTTTGTTTTCTTTTTTTTTTTTTTTTTTTTTTTTTTTGATAAATCATTTCTCTTAGACATTTATCGCTAATAAAAGTTTATGCATTTTTATTAGCATTTTTTTTAAGTTTTTCTCATTCTTTTTGCTGTTTTCTTTTCTACTCTAAATAAGCGAGCATTTTTTATTTGAATGTCCTTGAACAAAGGTAATCACTATTTAACACTCAAAGAAGTTGTAACCGAACTTGGATGATTCTTAAGTAAACTACATTAATGTTTCCCTTAATATGATTACAAAAAGTTCAAAAAATGAGGGCTTTAGACTTCATTCTGCAGAACGCAGAACAAACAAGGGGCCGATATGTATATCGCTCGATCGGCCCAATGTTTATGGCAAAATCTCATTAAATGAGTGCTCACAAAGATTGAATTTAATTTAATTTCATCTTTAATTTACCAAATGATGACTTACGCGATATGCGACGAAATATTTCAATTGTCTTTTCACAAAACTCTAAGCAAATCGATATTTATGAAGGTCCGTGAGTACTACTTTACAGTACAGCTGTACATTCTTTCTAAGTTCTGCCATCTTAACAAAGAAATGAGTATGCCTACCTATAATCTAAACAAACTATTTATAAAAAAATAGGGAGGTAAAGTCATTTATTTGAACGGAAATTACTTTCTTTCCGCTATAAAAGCAGAATGAAATGTGATAAGTATTCTAAAATTTCTATTAATTCACTTCTTTTGTGTTCGGTTTATATCCATCATTCAGAGATTAGAGTTATAACCATTTGGTTAAAATGCTTGTAACAGCTAAAAGAAAATGCCAGAAACATTATCAAATTTTTTCATATTTATGGTCAAATTAGAACAACTTGCCTTTGCATTTTAAAGCTTTCACCGGTTGGCAAATTGCACTTAAGAACAAGGCTCACTTTTTATGCCTTAAAGTTGAGAATTTTCAATATGCTGGGTATGCTGGGTTTTTGTAAATAAGCAGAATCGTCTAATAGATACACCCACAATACGCTTTTTGGTTTTTAAACCAAAAAATTTGTCATATTTTTTACCGGTTTGAAAAATAGCAAAATATACCAAGACGAAATATTTCATAATTATTTTGTATAATAGTACTGCTAATATATTTATCTAAAAATCGGCCACGCCCATAAAAATTTCGACATTTTTATGTAATTCTTATTTTAAATTTTTCAAAATTTCTTACATCACCGTTCTCTCTCTCTCTCTCTCCTTGCTATAAATCTCAGCTGCTTCAACATCATACGTTGCTGTAACCTACTAAACCCCGTTCTCCCATCTAAATGGTACATACTTAAGACTTGATTCCAATTAACAATTTTTTTTGATCTCTTCTTCTTGTTTCATGTCAAAAAGAAATATATGTGAATTATCATGATGATGAGGTGATAATGACAATAATTATGATGATAATAATGAGAATGGTATTAAAAGGCATTCGTTGTGAAAATATACATTTACTCATAAAGACATTTATCCAACTACAGTACATCAAATGAAAGTACACTATGTAAAAGTTAACAGAAGTTGATGATGGTGATGATATTTTTTGTAACAAATTGTGTTAACACACAACATGCATTATTTATATCTAATGATCTAATCACAATTCACAATCACAATCAACAAATGTTATATACTATTTTTACTGGCCATTTATAAAGTTGCTTGTTGTTGTTACTTTTTAGTTGTTTGTTAATATGTAAAATCTGTGTATAACTTCTATCAACTTGAAACATTAGTACTGAATGACTTTGTTGCCCAAATTGTACAAAGAAATGTACAAAAAATTAGAGAAAAAAGAATAAGAGCACCAACAACAACAACAACTACTACTAGAATAAAAAAAAAAAAAAGAAATTATAGCTGAAGAACTAGTTTTGTAATTAACTCCTGTGAACACAAGCCAAACATTTATTTCCTTCATTTGCCTTTTTTCCTTATTTTTCTTCTTCTTCTTCTTCTTCTTCTTCTTCTTCTGCACAAGGCAATGCAGTCGCATACATTTGGCTTTCTTTCTCAAAGATGAAATTTTTACTAGTACAACTAATAATAACATAAAATTTTTATACATACACATGAACTACTCTAGACTTTTGCCTAACAATGTCTCTACGTCCACAAGCAAAACAAATACCTACCTTTTTAACTCGGCAAATCTCATTCAAAGCCTGCTCTCCCTCTGACGTTACAGAAATACTTTTTAACTATGTTTAGAGTTCACAGAAGTGAAGAACGAAACAACCCAAAGCAACCGAAAACGTATTGTGTAGAATAATAAGAGGACGTTTCAAAATGCATAAAACAAATAGAGCGTAATTTTATATAAAACAACAGAGATGAATACGAAAAGAATTAAAGGGCATATTTTTAGGTGTTACAATAATTTAAAAGGGAAATTCTACCATTTTAATGTGTAAGGATGAAAACTATACAATAAATGACTTCATTTATGTATGCGAATGTGTATGGTTAGAATTTTGATTTTATCTTCAACTTTTTGATATTTATTTTGTATGGCGAATTATTTGAAAATATCTCTATCTATCTATGAATGCGTAACATTCCATAAGCAACATATGTTTTTGTGAAACAAATAAACTAAAAATATAATTAAAGGAAGAGAAGAAATAGAAACAATAAAGTCGGATCAGAGTTGAGTCTTAAAAACTCTACAACGCTTTGCTTAATGTAATGGAAATAATCTTGGAAATATCTGGGTTTTTCGAAAAGTTCTTTATATGAGTAAAAAAAAAAAGAAAAACAGATCTGAAGCAAAATTGATTCAGATCTGTCCTTTTGTATTCATTAAAACATTAAAGATTTTAAATATTTTCTATAAGCACATATTTTCACATGACTTCTTTTAAAGTGGGCCCATTTATTATGGCTAGTTTTCAAAATGACCTATCTTATCCATATTTATCACCAGATGTCCTTAAGACAAAGCACTCACTAAATTTCAATAAAATATTTCTACAATAATGACTTGTACTCTATTAAACACAAACGGACGGACAACAAATGAACACAAAACATCTAATGTCCATCTTTGAGTAGGACAAACACAGAGGCAGTCGAATAAACATACGGACTGAGAGACAGGCAAAGAAAACGGCTTAAATTGAATTAGAAAATAATTTGGAATCGATCGATTTAAAAAAAAATTGAATCTATTTTAAACCCTTTTTTGAATTATGCAAAACATTTGTAAAAACTAATCTATTCTACAAATGATAGACTAGGATAGAATAAAAAAAGCAAACATCAAACTTGTTACAAAGTTGTGAGTTCTCTTCTTCTTCTTTTTTTTTTTTGTTTTGTTGTTTTTGATTTTGTTGTATGCTGTAGTTACGTATTGTAATGATTGCTGTAGTCGAGTGTAAAATTTTTTTGATTATAACCCTCTCTTGGTTTTGGCCATACCAATCACGTTATATCCATACACAGACATTACGTGCATATGGAAAACTTTTCCTGTACTGTCCCATTGTTTTGTTTTTATTTAATTTTCATTATTTCTATTTTGTCGTTTTGCTTTAACTTTTTCTAGTTTTTTTTCTTTTTTTTTGTACTCTCTTTTTGGGTTCCCGGTTCAAAATTCAAAAGAATTTTGTTGCTTTGACATTTTTTAAGGCATAACTAAACAGTTTTATTTTTATGTAATGAAATAAATGACTTGGCCTTCTAATGCTGACATTTTATTATACAATTAATGGCCATATTTTTATCTGAAGCATTTATCTGAAGCATTAAGCGGGAAATTGTGATGATCGCTAGATAAGAATAAAATAATGTTAATGGGCTTGTTAAACAGAAAAAGTAATGAAAGAAATCTAGAATTTCAAATAATTTCTAACTCATTTAAAATTTGTGTACGACTTTGCAAAAGAATTATGAAAAATTCTACAATTTTATTTAAAGCGTCTGTCAAGATTTGGAAATATAATTTAATGGGTACTGTTAAAGCGTCTGAATTACTTTCTATAACAATTTCAGCCTTTCCCTCCATCTAACTGTGCACATAATGTTATTTTTGTTTAATGTCCTTTGTAACATAATAATGATTATCGCATAAGTATTTGCTTTTTTGCATTCAACAAACAATAAACATTAAAAAATCCAACAAAAACAAAGGTAGAAAAAAAAAGCGAAAAGAAAAACTTTGTAATTGTTAGAGATAAAAAAAAAATGAAATTATTTTATACCTATCCTCTTCTGTCATTAGATAAACCTTAAATGGTGAAAATGTCGTGTAATGCTTACATATATAAAATATTCATATATAATTATTTTTATGTTATTGGTGAAATCCTAAACGTAATGACTTCACAAATTCGTTTAGTTTTAAATTACATAAATCTCTTATGAAAATTAATAATAATTTGAACTTGAATTGATTTGAATTGAAATATTGAATTCAATATTTATTGTATTATTTTACATTTGAAGTGTCAGAGCAAATAAAATGAAAAATACATTTTATTGTTAACTAAAGTGCGTTTACAATTACAGCCTCAATTATACTTTAATTTTTTATTTTAAACTTTATTATTTCACACAATTTTAATATTTATGATGAAATTATGTCAATTTTAAAATGTAATTTGTTAACAACAAAAAAGTGCAATATTTTCTGTATAATTTTAAATTATTTGGAAAAATTAAGAGTACAAATTTTAGAAGTTATTTCACACAATTCACACAAAAAAAAATCCAAGACTTTTTATGAAGCTTAACAATATGCAACATAAACTACAAAAAAATGATAAATGTTATGTTACAGGTTAATAGTAATATTTAGTGATAAATTAAAGTAAAAGTAATCAGAAAATTTACATTATTATTACGTTTCTTAAGGCAGACACTTTCTGACCAAAACTGATGTTTTATTTATAGTTATGATACCTCTAAATAACAAAGAAAGAAAGAAAGAAAAAAGAAAAGAAAAGAAGAAAAATATATGAAAATTTTAAAAAACATTCCAATTTTTAAAGCATTCTTTACTTATTAAAAGTAACTTACAAATTTTAGTATACTTTTTTTGGATATTTACGTTATCGCCTTTTTCTCACCAACGCTTTTCTGGTGATTAATGTTGCTATGCTTTTCATTAATTGTCTAAAGTTTTATTGCAAACAGCACATTTTTAAATTCACTAACTTTCATGTTTTATTGCACACATAACCTCAAAGTAATAGCATAATATTAGGCAAACCCATCTCTCTCTCTCCCACCACAAACACCTCCTTTCACAAGCAAGCGCTTGCTTTGTCTTTATTCCCCCCACCCATCCCTCTTACAATCTTTCTCTCTCTTTCTTTTTATTCGATTTTATATTTCTAATCTTTTCTCCCTCTCTCTCTCTCTCTCTCTCTTACGGTGTGTTAAATTTTGGCCACCTTTGTAATACGCACAAAGGTACTGGATTGTGTAATGTAATGTAATAAACTCATTAAGCGTTTGCCATTTAACAAATACATTATTTAATATCTATCCATCTTTGGGTGTGTGGGTGTGTGTGTGTGTGTGTGTGTGTATGTATGGGTAGTATAAATATACACATTTCATCTCTTAATCCCCAAATTAGAATATTTTTAATTAATTTACTGCGAATACTAATTTAGATATATTTTACTTTCATGTTAATAGATTTCAATCATTTTAATAGATGTTCATATCTATGTGCTTGTATATTTACACAATTGATAATTAGATTATGTATAACGATATGTAATATCAGAAGTCAAACAATATCAACAAATCAAAAAGAATTCTCGTATTATCAGAATTTATTTTTTCTCTGTATTGCGTTCGTCAATGGCTGTTCATCTGTCCATGGTTTTATTTTATGTTTTTTCTTTTTCATATCACTAGCATTTTTTCATCGATTTGATTTTTCTTGAAATCTCTGAAAATTCCTTTAAAATATTAATTAATGGGCAAATTTTGTGTGGACTGCACTTCACTTAAAATGTTCTTCAAATTTTATTCAAAATTTTATTCAATGTGACTTTTTTAGTTATTCCAGTTTAAGGCACGAAGCATTCTTAATAATTCGATCTGACGATCTGTAAAATTATTTGTTTATTTTATCCAATTTTAACATTTTGTCTACGTTTTCTTTAAATGTTCACGTGTCTAGTTACTTTCGTTTGTTCCTTACTCAACCAAATCCGCCTCAATCCAAATAGGTAACTTGTTTATTTAACATTTGTTATTGTTATCCTTGAAGGGTTCAGAAAAGTATGAATAGTTGGTCTGTCTGTTGGTTGCTTGGTTGGCTGCCATCCCTTACTTTATTTATATTTCATATTTTATTTATTAGAAGTTATCACAGCTTTTGCCATTATTTATGGTAATTGGCATCATTTTATATGAATTGCATTCATTCTGAAAAGTCCAATTCCAGAATTTGCCCACTACTTTATAATCTCCTTTTTGCTTCTCTGTGTGCGTTGCAATTGTATCACATTCAATTGCGGTTCAAATTATTTTTCTACATTTTACTGTAGGGATTATTTTATAAGTAAAAAGAAAAGAAATTATTCTCCAATATTTATGTTTTTTTATTTGTCTGCTTTATATGAGAGACGTATCACACAATTTTTGAGAGATTATAATCTGACAATAGAAGAAAACGAATAAATTTTGACATATTTATAGAGTAAACTTTCACTGAAATAATACTGAAAAACTATAACAATTTTTTATGTGTTTTTATATTTACAGTTAATTCAATCCCTTTGGACAATAAAGCGTACATAAA
This sequence comes from Melophagus ovinus, assembly GCA_023089585.1. NCBI lineage: Eukaryota > Metazoa > Arthropoda > Insecta > Diptera > Hippoboscidae > Melophagus > Melophagus ovinus. Next base: position 14,103,345 of record JAKKIB010000178.1, read on the forward strand.
TCTTCTCATAAAAAGTATTTCTAACTTTTAATATTATATGGACATTGTCCTGAAATCGTAACTTTGCCATATAAAATTATGGATAAATCTCAGCTAATTTTTTATTTATAAATAGCAAAATTTTATCTTAAATGGTCTTAAGAGAACTATTCAATACTTTAGTTTTCATTTATCATTTATCATTTGGGATTAATCTTATTGTATCACGCCTATTTTCGCATTTGTACATTTACATCAAATTATCATTCTTTAGATAAAAATTGATGTCCCATACTACTTTTCTATTTACATTTGAAAGTACATTGCAATTACTTTAAAAATCTATAGCATTCTAGTAGGCGTCTTTAATTGTCACGTCATCATATTATACATAAGACGTCATATTTAACAGCAACTGAAGTTTACGATTCTTTTAAACACTGTTTTATATTATTTCATTAGATTTTACATTTTTATAGCCCGCCCATATAAAGTATTTTTATTCCATTGAAAAGTTACTGTTGCATTAATTCTAAATCTAATGCCTGAGTAATTTATATTGTTTTAAATTGTGATTGTTTAGTTAACTTTGTTAATCGTTCTTAAAATTATATTAAAAACTTGTGACTTAAGATTTATATCAATAAAAATCTTCAAAGCCATTACACTACTTGTGCACTTTCTTCAAGGCTTACTTTACATTTAGACTTTTTTTTTTATTATTTATAGAAAAGTCATCAAAATATGGATTTTAACAAAAATCCCAATGTATTTAATTGAAAGTGATTGTTCAACGGCCATAACAACAAGATAGAATGAATTTTATATTTTTTTAACATTATAATTTATTCTATTTACAGACTTACAACACATAATATAATATACTAAATATACATACATATAAATGTTTATGTATAGAAATGTAAATATATAACATAAATATGCTTTTTACCACGCTACGAAAATATGCTGAACAACAATAACACCATCACAACAAGAATCTAACGCTATTATTTTTTATTCATATTGTTGCTGTTATTGTTGTTGTTGTTGTTGTTGTTGTTCATCTAATCCAAATACAATGGTTTCTAATGTACTTATACAACATCTATAAATACCAATACATGTATATAAATATAAATGTGAATATACATACAACCGTTAAAAATATTATTATAGAAGATTTTGTAGCCACAATATGCTGATTATAAATAAGGTTAATTATTTTAATTAAGAAACTATAATTTTTGATTATTTTGTAATAATATTAATGCAAAAGTGTAATACATTTCAATGCTACAAAGTTCTAAATCCAATATTTCTCTGTTATAAATGAGTTTTGAAAATTTTTTTCTTATTTTAAATCGAATTCAAATTTACAAAATTTAAGTTTCAACTTAAAACACAAAAGAATCTAATTTATTTTGCTATTCAATGAATCATCAAAAAATTGCCACAAGACTGTTGAACGTTTATTTAAATTTGAAAATGGATTTAAATATGCCAATAAAATTTAAAAAAAAAAAAAATTATTGTAGCCATTCAATTGCTCAAGATTTTCTTAACAGTTTTCTTTCAATTACTTTTAATTTTTTAATGCAAATTATTTTTTTGTAGTCACTACTAGAAGCCGAATACATTTGGTTGAGATATTGAATAATTTTCACAAATCTCACTTAAACTATGCAGTATTAAAATGGCGAATGATTAAACAATAAATTTTACAATGGTTACGTGGCATATTCTTGTTAAATGTAAATTACAAAATAAATACGATTTATAACAAGCATAGAAATGGTATTATAAAGAAGAAGAAAGAGAGAGAGAGAGAAAGAGAGAGAGAAAGAAAGAGAGAGAAAGAAAGACAGTGATGGAAATAGAGAAATAGAATAATAGATATATATAGAAGAAATGGAAGCCATAATATGAAGTAAATCGCTTATGTAACTAAGTAGCCTAAAATATAAATCTTCACTGTTGTACATTGTACTGCATTAAAAATGCAATAATAATTAAGATGGTAAATGAATTTTGAAAGTGAAGCCTTTGATAAGATCCCCACACAAAGTGATTCAAAAATTTTGACTATAATTTAATTGTAATGAGACAAGAAGAGATGAGACTTTTGGGCTACAAATTAATAATTGAAATCTCTAAATAAGCTAACGACTTTTATGAAAAAAGGAAATTATATTTGTAAAGCCGAATTTAGATTGTATAATGTAACAGTTAATGTGGCACTCCTAAGTTGATTTAATAGGACTAAGGAAAAAATGCCAAAACTTGAAAGAGATAAACTTGGCGTATAAAACTAATTGATTAAATAATGTTACCGCATTCTTACAAGAAGCCTTTAAAGTCCTGTCATCCTCCTTAAAAATATTGATATCAATAATCGTACAAATTTGTATTCAAAAATCTTCCAATGAATTTGATTTCATTGCTCTAGTCAAATTATTGTTTCATCAATTCAAAATTGCTAAAATAATCGATTTTTCTTAGACGATTTTAACAAATTGTTACATTTTTACTTGGAATGCTTTTTTGTCCCCTTTTTTTGTCTCCATTCTCTTGTTTTTTGTTTTTAAAGTCTCCTTTTGACATGAAAACTTTTCTTGCAATTGTGTGCTATTTCAATAAAAGTGCTTAGAAACGTAGAGAAAAAAAAATGTTGGTAGGGGTTGGGGGGAGGAGAAACCGTACAATAATGCTTTTTAATTAATAAAAACCAAACAGAGAAGGACGAGAGATTCTTGAGATAAAACAATAATAGCAAATTGCTTTGAAAATGTAAAACATTTTTAGTTTTATGCTGCTTGCCTCCTTCTCTATGTCCTAAGGTATCAAAGGACTTTATATGAAAGTTTCTAATAGAAAAAGGAATTTGAGAGAAAATTATCTTTCATTGTACCGACCGATTTAGAACCACTTTTTAAGTACGGTTTTAAGTGTGCTCATGCGTAACGATAAATTGCCAAGTTACAGGCCAAAATTTAGAAAGTATTTTAATAAAGTTTTAGAAGTTTGTTTTATCCCAAAGTCGAATGATATTATAATTAAATAAATTTTAAAATCCTTTCTCAAATATTGCCTCATTTGAAAAATTGTTTTTATTATAGAAAATATTTGTAATTTTATATATTTTATAAAATCAATACTAAAATTTTTGAATATTATTTTCTCACCGTTCTCACTCTTTTTTTAATATTCCAACTTTTATTTACTTAACTTATTTGTTAAGTTTTATTATTAAAATCTATTAGTATTACTTTTTTTTACATTTTCTTTTATCATACCACTTTTGTCAATTTTAAAAATTTTAACAATCATGTTAAAAACATTTCAAAAAATTTGAGTACACAGAGAAGTTATAATTCTTACCTAAAGATATTTCAATAAAAAATTAAATTTATCAAACTCGTCCAAAGTTTTGAACACACTAAATTCCAACATAGAGATGACTTTTGTTAAATCATAACAAAAATGTTCTGTTTCAAAATGTCCTGCCAAAAATCCAAAAAAACTACTTTTAAAATTTCCGCTTGTTTTATTAATAACATATCTGATGGAAAGAGATCAGACGGGCAAGCAATCGCAAATCGTTCCGGCAGATAATTGTAATAAAGAGTGAAATAAAAGTAGAATACTTCACGCCTAACAAAATTTGAAAAAGGATTGAGACTCACTAAGGTAGCCAAGAAAATTCGCTTTTTAAAAAGTGTATTACAAAATTGAAAAAGGAATTCACTTTTCTTTCTATTAAAGTGAGGAATGCTATAATATAAACTTCTAAACTCTTCACATTTAAATAGATTTAACCGTGTAAACTTAAAACCCTAACATTTCATGACAAGTGAGCTTAAACATGCACATATGTATAATCTAGGAGAGATCTATAAAATCTAAACGATGTAAATTAGAAAAGTAATTGATCAAGTTATTCAAAATTCAGCACGCTTAGAATTCGCTTTTTTGTTTTATTTTCTTTTGTTCCGCATTGATATTTTTTCATTTGAAATTATCTCTAACTAATTTATATGGTTTTTTATAAAAGCAACGAATGTCATCGAAAAAATAACCATTCACATACATTCATAAAAATACACTTTGAGTGTACTGTACGTTTACTTTATTATTTCTTCTATGCCCTCACAAAAGTAATCGCGTAAATGTCACAATCGTTTTAGATTTTTGTTTGCCAATGACATTCATATTTATCCACAAAAAAAAATGGAGACATACAAAGAAAAACAAAATAAAAAATAAAAAAACTTACAAACCAAAATGAAAAGGGAAAATTTTAGCAGTAACGATAAGAACAACAATTTTCATCAGAAACAATTGCTAGTTGTCGAATAATTGTATTTATATGAAATAGCTTGCTTTGTGAAATCATTTTATTTTTTACAAAATACAAATAACAAACAAAATACTTTTAGCCAAAACGTATTGTAAAATAATGGAAAAAAAAGAGTTAAGCGAAACAGAAAAAACAAAATATTAATGCAAGGTAAACATCACTAAAAAAAATGCTAGTTGGCAAGAAGGTTGAATTGTCCGTTTCCAATTTTTACATTTACTTAACTAAATTTATTTTTTTGATTCGTTTGTTTCTGTTATTTTCTTTAAGGCAGATTTATCTTAAGTCCTTCTCGAACAAAAACGATCTATATTCAACATAATTTTTAGTGATTAGAAAAATATAATCATTTAAGATTCAGGGGTAAGTTTTAAAATTTTATGAGAAATAATTTAACTTTGCCAACTAAATTGCCATTGAATTCTTATGATTTGTATCTTAAAAAGTAAACATTTTTTACTTCTTCCTTTGAAATATAATGAATAAGTCCACCTCAGCTAATTTTATTTTAATTTTTCATTAAGCCTGAAAGTATACATTTTGAAAGATAAAAATAGAAGTAGATGCAACGAAATGTTGAATTTGAAGTCAATTATATTGTGCTTTCTACTCGGGGTTAATAGTGCTAAAACTGTTTTTAAGGCCATTGTTAATATATTTCTTATATAACTATATTTTGCATGCATATCGCATAAATCCAGAATAAATACATGCGGCAAGAGTTGCCTAGTTCACAGAAGGTATACGATAAATTTCATAGATAAACATTACAAGCGCTTACATATATATATATATATATATATGTAAAGTTATACATATAGATTTGTATATAAATAACCAAATATATATAAAGAATACATGAATAAATATTCTTGCTGTAGTTGCTTTATTGTCGAAACGGTTAATGGGGTAAAAAGATTTCGCTTTCACTTCACATTCTTGTTTTACAATATTCTGGAGCTGAAGAGAAGCATATATGAAATATTTATGCATAAACATATATATAGACTATGTATACATATTATACAAAATATAAAATGCAGGACATGGCAGATTTACCCTTTGCCAAAGTACATGCCAAAGTACATACCAAGAAGCTAAGATGCATCTCTTTCTAAATGATTTTGAATTGATATTTTTTCTTGGATATTGTTTCCATTTATATTTATTATATTTACAAGTCGTTTAAGCCATGCTACCCAAATTTTTTTTAACATTTGATCCAATGAAAGGTAAACATTTTGATTCAATGATATAGTTGAAAATTTCTCGAATTGATTTTATAGAACCGAAACTAAAACTTATCAAACGAAAATCGGTTTAATATTTGAAAGTAACCTCAAAAATAATTTCAATTTCATTATCTGGAAAATTCTTTCCCATGACATGGAAATTAAATAAAATTTGCTATGACAATTACGCAAATATAATTTGTATTCAAAGAGTGTACTGTATATTTAAGTCAATATGGCTGCTACAATTGATACTGATAGTGAAATTTTTGTACTTATAAATTTTCTTTATTATATCATTTTCTGACTGACTCAACAATCTATTCGGTCTACTTTTTTTCTGTTATATTATGCTTTGTTTTATTTTGAGCAACCTTTTCAATAATTTTGTGTAGTCAGCGTTGTCAGACTTTTTTACGCTGAATGGCTTATTGAGGTGTAAAGTTTATGAAAGGCAAACTATTTAGGTGGAAATATGTAAATTAAATGATAATTCAGGGAAAAACAAAATAGAAAAATAAAAGAATTCATATATACTTTTTCCTTTTTTAATTCATTTAAGCCATTAGCATAATCTTTTATGAAAGAAAAGACCAATGAATAGATAAATGATTGGCATAAGTTATAACATAGATCAAATTTTCCATTCTTTTTATTCAGCCTAATAAAATGCTCCAATTATAGTTGACGAAACGCATCAACTTTAAAAGTTTAGTCTAGTTAAAAAAGGCCTTGCAAAATCTGTCAAAATAATAAGGCATGGCGTTTTCTTTTTTTTTTTTTTTTTAAAGCAATTCTCATAAATTTATCTCTTTATTGCGTCTACTTTTGTTAAAGCAATTTTATGATACACGAAGATATTGCGAAAATTCTGTGGTTAAAGGAAAAATCAAAGAAAATTATTGTTTCGCCTTGTCATCTTCCTTTTTTTCACCCTCGCCCTCCGCTGGACAAGAACTGAAAACCCCTGCAGCTCTCATGCGTTTAAATGAATCATTTGCATTATAATTTCTAAATGGAAGACAATAAAGATAATAAAAATTTAAAAAAATATTCAACAATGAGAATAATTGCAATTGTAATTTTTGACGTACGCATAAAAATTTGTATAGGCGTTTTTGTGTGGCACGCTATGGAAGACGTAGAATAAAAATCCTACTGTTGCACTTAATAGACAAGCATTTCTAACATGTCGAATCGATTTCTCCAAATGTAGATCATGCATCGGAAACTTGGGTGGATTCTTTTTATCATACATTTCAGTTTACCTTTAATTAATGTAAATGAATGCAAAAATTATGTTATGGTTATGAATTATTTGTTGATTACAATATTATATTAATTACCAGCAATCAACACAACAACAAGTAACAAAACAAAAATATTTGGCAAAAATTTTTTACTTTTGCACAAAAGAAATTGATTAAATTGATTACTTTTTCTTTTAAATTTTTTATTGAATTATGTCAAGGAAAGAAATATATGACTTTCAATTAAAAACTTTACAAATGTCAATGAGATACTAAAACAAATTAGAAGAAATCGATGCGTATTTGAAAATATTGCTTTAAGCAATAACTAAGACCAACAAACAAGAAAAACAAAAACAACAAAAACAGAAAGAAGAAAACATTTGGGTTGCTTTATAAGAAATTTCATTTTACAGTATTTTCATAATAAGTTATCAAAATAGTAAAAACAGGTTAATGTGTTTCATAATTAGAATTAATAAATTGAGCATACTTTTATGCCACAAATTGATCTGTGTTCTGATAAAACATTTTACATATTCATATTACGGATTAATCTTTAGAACTAAGTACCGCAAATTGAAATTGATTTTTTAACCATTTCATTTTCTAAACCGTTTAAAACATGGTATTATATGATCAAAATTTGTAAAATGGATTTGTATCATACAAATATCATTTAAAAAAATGAAAAATTGGTCTGATCTTATTTACAATAGAATTGTATTTTTAGGTTTTTTGTGAATGGACTTTACAAAAGGACAAGCCTATCCTGTACAAGGCAAGACATCAATTAAATAATATGTATAAAAAGTCTTAAGACGATTTGGATAAATTAATCCGCTTCAGATCTGTGCAATGAAAACTATGATATTATCTCTAGAATTTGCACTGTAAATACTGAACTGTAAGTACTGCCACGTGTCCAACTCTAAATCTTACATATGTAAGATTCATATCAATTTTACACAAGTCCAAAAATCGTTTAAGAATGAACTTCCTATTTTATTTATTCTTACTTAGTCGTCTGACCGGCAGTCCAAATACTTTTTAGATATTTTAATGAAACTTTGTAAGCAGGACGTGCTTTAACGTAAATGATCTATTGAATGTGGTTAAAACAGACTATTTTGAAGAGCACTCTTTTGAAAGAAAATCCTATTGATACATTTTTCTTTTGACTCCTCTTCTTGACATTTAAACGCATTTACTTAATTACATTTTAGTTGTACTTAATTAATTTAGGTATATTTTGGTAGGGTATTTAAGGGTCAGACCACAACCACTTTTATGCTTTTTTTTATACTTTTGAATTGTTTATTTTAGTTAATGAACGTGCATTCATTCACATTCTCGTCTTAGTTACTTATTATTATTCATGTAATCATTTGTTTTGTAGAGCAATAAGTAAAAGAGTAGAGGACGCTTAAATTATGTAAAATACTTATAGGTCACTTTATCTTCACTTCGTTAACTTCGTTTAAAAAGCAAATTTATAAAGCTTTTATATGGCAGCGTAACGTAACATAGTTACCTCACCAGAAGCATTTCTTTTCTTGTTATATGTGTATGGGTTTTATTTTATTTGAAGGTTAGATAATTTAATTAAATTAAGTGCAAAACCCATGAAATGAATGTGTTGTCTCTAAAACGTTAAAATGTAAAATTTATATAGAATATATAGAATGCCTTAATTTCAAATGCACTAAATACTATAAAAGATTGAGTAATTCCAGTAAATTTTAATAAACGAAATAAAAAAATAATTGAGAATTTAGAAAAATATTGATTCTTTTTAAAAAATGAAAGCATATCGCATATGTAACCGTTTCTTATCAAAAAAGATGCCAGCAACTTGGCATAAAATTTACTGAAATTAATAAAATAAACTGGTGTTTAACCAACACTTTTGCAGACTACTTTTACGGTTCTTATATGTGGATTCTTGTCTCTGCATAAACGACCCAATTAAACGATATTTTGAAAAAGTACAATAATCAAATCTCGTGAATATGAACCGTTTTTTAAATATTTTCTAAGTCTTATAAATACAAATTCTCTCAAGGAAAGGCAAATTCATAGTGAGCAACAGTTTTAAAATTTATATGGCACCGTCTTTCAGTTGTTTTGCCACTTTTGTCAGCAACGTATTCAAAAGAATTTTATACACTTGAAAACACACTATTTATTTGTCTTGTAGTTAACTTCTAAATGTTTCTCTATACATTGATTGCTTATTAGTTATATACAGATGTTTGTAACAGCCAAAAGGAATTAAGATAAACTCACCTTTTATTATATCAATCGACTGGGAAACACTCTCTGGTTCTATATAAGCCTGATTCTATATAAGTACCGTCCCTCTTATATTTGGTAATATAAATTTATTATCAAGCTGCGGATCACAATTTTTGAGTTATTTAAGCTAAAAATTGTACATAGGTGTGTCTTAATCCAGAGATGAACCTTGTTGAACTACGCCCCATATAACGATTTTCTTTTAAAAAAAGGCGTTTTATGGAAAAAAAGTTACAATTTAACGAAAATTGGCAATGCCTTGTATTTTAACTTAAAAAATATGTGCCTCAAATATGATCCAGATAGATCCATATTTTAAACCTCCTTTCATATAAAGAACTTTCTAAGTAATTGAGAAATTACAATTTAACTTTAATCACATTAAGCAATTTGATGTAGGGTATTTAAAAGATGGCCTCGGTGGACTATAAAGTTCTTGATTGCTTTTATTTTTATATAAGTATATTTATATACATGCGGGAAAAACATTACTCTTTTACACTTCATTAACTTCTACTACATATCTAATATTGTAAAGCTCATATCAAACATAAAACATATGGAATCGAAAATAATTTCTCTAAACTGTTTAGATGATTTGCAAAAAAAAAAGCAATTAAAGCTGATTGGTAGTCCTTTAATATGGAAGGAAATTTCACTTTCAAATTATAATTCTTATTGATGTATTTGATTTATTTGTGGCTTTAGCTAAACTTGAATTTTATTTATAATAACTTTCATTTGTTTTAAAGAATAATTCTACATAGAAAATTTATAATTATTTAAGAAGAGTTAATCACGTTGCCTGCTAAATTACACAATTTTTAAGAATGATTTATTACTCATCCGCCCCGTAGTCCCATGCATTAAAACGAATGCCTAGAAAAATATTTTAATATTTAATATTATTTTAACTTAGAATGAGGAATGAATAAATAAATGGATTTAAGAAAACTTTTGAGTTAAGAGGTTGAACTCAAGAAATTTCAAGTTGAAGAATTTGAATTTCAAACAATTCCAGTAATTTCATTAACTCATCAGAAATGAAAAAACAACGCAAAGAACTCTATGCAAGGCACTGTTATGTTGCTCGAAAATTATCTTATGAAATAATATAATTTTTGAACAATTATTTTGAAATAATTTTAACTAAGTATTTGTCAGACTTTGAATTTAGTATCGAAAAAGTTTCTGTCTCATTTTATTTAGTTACCTCTTTCCTTTAAGCCTTCTTTCATAACAATTTCTTTTATTTTATATACTTTATTTTATGTAGTTAGATTTAACTTGGTTTTAATGATTCTTATATTTCAAACTATAATTTGTTAATACACTTTTTCGCCGCTAAACAGGAGGATCCCTGTTACATTTGAACAATAATAATAACTTCAACGCCAATAACATTTCACAAATGATACTTTTATATAGATGTGCATATGCATGTGCATATGCATACATATGTATGTGTTAGATAATGGCTATAGATTGCCGTATGAATGCATCAAATAAATTCTCCTTCTTGTATCATTATCCTTTCAATTTTTGCTTTTTTTTTGGCTTGCGCTTTTCTGTTTTTCCATCTCTGTTCTCTCTTCCATCAATTTTATGATGATTGTGTAGCACTCATACGTTGGTGGCAGTAATTTCTATAAGAGGAAAGAAAAAGTATTCTTCAAAATGGATATTAGTTATTTGTTGTTGCTGTTGTTATTAATATTATTATCATTACATATTTAGCATCTCGTATATTTGTGGAGCATGTGCCAAGATTAGCATCATTAAACGTTTTTTTTTTCCACATTTGAACATCAAAGAAAGAAGCAGAAGCAGAAAGCAGAAATTGTAGCAAAGATTATTATTTGAAGACCGTAAAATAAAACCAAGCGATGGTTTCAGCACCATTTCCCTAAGCCTCCATGTCCGTCTATCCGTCCATGTTAAAGAAGGAGGAAGTTTTTACTTAAGTCGAAAATTGATTATATAAGTAAAAAAATCGAAGGACTTTTTCGATCAATTCTCACATAGAGATTAATTTTAAACAACTTTCCATATAACTTGATGAAAACATAGCACATTATGATAAAATAAAGGCAGTCCAAATGAAAATTTTAATTTTTGTAAAGGACCTCTCATAAAATTAATATAAAATCGATTTGTCCAACCTTTTTCGTAAGTTTTCATTTGTTTTTCTTCTATTAACTACACTAAGCATTATGATGTAAGGTATGTAAAATTCGATGCCAATCAAACTGAACATTTATGCTTGTTTTGCTTAGCTTTTTTTTTACACTCGCCCGTTTACTTTTGAATTTGGCAAATGTGTCTCATAATGACGGCATAAATTTCTGTTTTCTATTGAAACATTCTGTTGATAGAAGTAGCTCGTGTGGAATTAGCTACATATCATTTATTTCATTGCCCTACAATTTCTACAATTTCTACAATTTCTACGTTAATACAGTTATATTTATTCAAGAATGGATAATTCGCCAATTTTAAAGCATCTATCAACAAAACAGAAGTTTTCAAGAAAATTCCTTAAAGGAGTTGAAAAGTATATCTGTTTTTTCATTTTCTTTTTAATTCATTCTCAATCATAATAAAATTTGTATTAAGCTACAAACAAAATTGGATCAAGCAAACGGTGTTTCAAATAAAGGAAAATAACTCGGCCCTCAACTAAATTCATCTCATTCAAACTTATCAGTATCAAAACTTTATTAATAGTGTCCCATAAAAAAAGAAATGCAATCCCGTACATTGGACTTTTCTTTTCTTTTGCAAAAATAGAAATCGAAGATATGATCATAGATTTGTATTCTAAAGTAGACATTAGGCGCCCATAAAAGAACTAAAGCATTACAAAGAAATTTTTGCTATAATTATTTTCTCTTTTAAATTGAAGTTATTTTAGCACCAGCATTTACTCATCGTTAAATTTTCAAAATGCTAATAATATAAAATTTTTATGCTTCTCTTAATTCTTCTACATCCTTAATGATAAAGCATAAAATATATGTGTAAAAAAAGAAAACTATTTAACAGTGTGTAAATATGGAAATAAAATGGAAGGGCATCATCATTTTTTACAACTAACCAAAAAAATTTTACTCAAATACCAAAAATTCTTTAGATTGTTTTATATCTCTTCTCCTTTTTTTCTGATTTTTGTTTGTGCAATTCTTTAACTAATTTATCTTACAATATGCATATTCTAAGTCAAGGCATAAGAAAAAAGAACTAAAAGAAGAACTATTTAAAGAACTAAAAGATGAAGGAGAAACCGAAAGACTAAATAGAAAATTTCTATAACAAAAATTTGGGCATACATTTTTCATTTAGATAAGCATTAATATCCAATATATGTATATGTGAATAAATTTTAAGTCATAAAATAAATGATGAAATACTTCGTGAGATCAAAGATTATAAGAAAAATTTGATTAGAATGCTGCAGCCAAAGAAACATTTTTAATGATTTAATAAAAGAAAGAAAACTGCAAAGAAGAGAAGTTTCTTTCTCTCTAGGAATTTAAAAAGATAGAAAAATATTTTATTTGCCACAAATTCTAACACAAATTAAATAGTTTTATATTAAATAAAATACTCAACGCATTCGAATGGCTAATTTCTATGTTTGTTAAAGAATTTTAATTAATCAATTCCATTAAAGGCCATTAATGATTTATAGGCAAGAACAAACAAAAAAATTCCTCTTTCAATTCATCTTAAATGAAATTATTTTCATACAATAAATCATAATAAAATAGAATGCATAACTTCTTCTTCAAGTCATTTTAATTTAAATCACATGAATAGTTTTAATAATCGATCATTTTAACTAACTAACTTTCTATTGTTATTATAGCAATTGTCTTTTTTTTTCTGGTTGCCAAGTAATTTCCTTTCCTTTATGCAAGTTTTTCTTAGTTTTATTTTTACTTTTGCTTGACCATTTTTATTGTTATTGCTGTTATTGAAGCCGTTAGAAAATAAGTTTATATGGAGTTGCTAAAGAACCAAAACAAAAAGTTCATTTAATTAACACCATGTTGACCATTTTTGTAAAACTTTCTCCTACTACAGAAAATTTCCTTACAACAAAGAGCAAAGTTTTTCCTGCTATTTTTCCTATTATTATTATTACAACAATTGCAATTACTACAAATAACTTCTAACACTACTTCTGTTTGTGTTACACATATGTTCCTTATTTTACTGTAACTCTGAACTTATGATAAAAGGATAATAATAACTTTATGCAAATATCTCTAACATTTAAACAGAAGCTTCCTTTATTGTACTGATTGCCTTACAATCATCTTTTCAACTTCAAAGATTTCTGTATTTAGATCCATTGAAACAATCGCTCAGAAAATTTTGATTAGCAAACTGCATTTCAATGAAGTTACATGGAAGTGTGGAATTATTTTTATAGGCATTTCCTATAGGACATGACTTATTTTATGGAAAAACCAAACAAAGATAATTTTAAAAAAAATTTTTTTTTAGCCTTTCTTTGTATCCAAAGTACTACTTTAAAAAGCAAAAAAGAAAACTTTCAATTGCATAAGTTGTCATTTTCGATCCACTTCTCATATAAATAATTTCTTTAAAATTTTATATAACCTTAATCAATTTTAATAATAATCTTCTTTATTAATTCGATCTACCCTTTTTGAATAAAGAACAATTTTATATTCTGACTGGCGTACACATTTCTAAATTGTGAAAAGTACTCACAATTCCATTTGTAAGTTCTCTAAAGTTTTCACTTCCTTTATAATGTTCCAAATTGCTTTTTTCGCATTGATTTTAATTCTCTTTTCTCGGTTTTATATGAAAACAAACTTTATGATTTCTTACAATTAATTCATTAATTCATTTTTGGACAACCAAATACGTGCATATGTAAATTGAAAAGCAACAAAAAAAAAAAAGAAATCTACTTTCGTCAACTTTTTTCTTTCGTACAGAAATCAACATCCCAAAAAGTGCATAAAAACTTTGTGGATATTTCTTATTGTTGCTATGGCTGGTTTTCATTTCAATAAACCAAATGTACGATTGAATGATTCATTTAAGCTTTAAGCCGCTTTTCATTAATCTATTGAATGAAACAACTTGCTGCTATAGAATTGTCTGCGTCTCTTCCTCAATGCTTGCCCGCACAATCATTGTCTAAACGATTGTGCTTTGCTTTTTGTGCATGTGTGTGAATGTATGAGAATGTGTGTGCATGTATGGATTTTATTTGATGAATAAGCGCTTAAAATGAATAGCTTCATTTAAGTATTATCTTATTGTCTCTCACTGTTATTCCAAACTTTCACATACATTTCTTCTTGGCTTTATGTAGCATTTTAATCTTTTAACTATTTAAACAGAGAAATTCATCTCATTAAATCGATATTCGTGATTTTTTCTTTTTGCTTAAGTGAAGGAAATTGCAAAATTCTATTTTTGAAAAAGGTAAAGGGTCGAAAAACCGATCAATTCAAATGGACAGACAAACAAAAATAAATCACTGAATAACTATGAGTTTATTGTTTCTTTAGAGCCCTTCTGGCTTTCTGGTTTCATTTATTCCCAATAACTTTTACCATAAAATATAAAACGTCAATCTGTTATGAGCTAACTGTTTCAGAAATCAAGCCTACAATTAAATCAAAATGAGCAAGAAAACAAAGAGTTTTTTAAATTTTTCTTTTTTGTCACATCAAAGTTTCAATAATTTTTCAACTTTCAATGGGCCAGAAAGTTAAAAAGAACTTTTGCAAATTTGAAAATCTGTGATTTCTCATGGCTAAATTTTGATTGAAAATGTAGGCTTCTGTTATGTTACAAGCAATTTGATCAAAATAAATTTACGCTCATATTTTAATCTTTTCAGTTGACAATAAAACAGCATGCAACATCAAACGTCAAGTTAAGTTGGTAACTTAACTTTTATAGTAAAATAAAAAGCAACAATAACAACAATTGTAACGACCATAATAAGCAAAAAAAAAAGAGCAACATTGTCGCACATTAACAAACAACTAAATAAAAAGAAAAGTAAAGAAAAGGAAAGAAGGAAAATAAGAAAATGCAGATAAAGGACAAGTCGTAAATTTTTTGGAAGCAAAAAAAAAAAACAGACGCGTAAACCAAACGTTCCACGCATAAATTATAAATGGCAAGAGCATCAAATACGATTAAAATAACAATCACACTAACAATAACAACAACAGCAACAACAGTAATAACAGCAATAACACTAACAATAACTTTATTTAGCTCTTTTAGTTTCAAATAATAAACAAACAAAGAAAGAAAAAACCCACGAAAAGTTTTCATAAATTTCTCATTCAGTTGTAGTTTCGTATTTCATTTTAGGTTTATACATAAAACTTTTCTAAACAAAGTGTAACATTAAATTCAAACGAAATGTCACAAGTGCAAGCTGTTCTGGGTGAATTTGGTGACAAATATAACGCTCAAAAGAAAATCCTTGATAAGAATTTTTATGGTAATTCAATATGGTTTTGGTTTCAACTCTTAAATACATTACACAATTGGGTCTAGTAAAAAAGCTAGTAATAGTTTTTTCAACCGATCATGGCGTATTTTAAATATGCTACAGAATTTTATCTAATGTGACTTACAATTCCAAAAAATCTATCAAAATTCGAGAAGATAAAAGAATTCTGACTTTCAAGGAAAGTGGGAAGTTACTTGCAATTTATTATCGAAAATTTCGTATATCATAGCTCCAAATGGATGTATTAATCTAATTATACAAAAATTTTTTAAAAAATTTTGTAAAAAACTTTAGCAAATTAATTATACATCTGGATTTAGGCATTACTTAGACAGACTGACGGACAAAAGTTTAGGTAAATTGTTTTGAAGGCACAAAAAGTTCTTCTAAATCGTTGGCTTTAATTATAAATAAAAAAAAAAAATGGATCTGTTGGAACTGTGTTACATACATCCTCACAAAATGATTATATCCTGTAGGAGTTAGATAGTTACAAAAAGGTGAATAAATATAAAATTTCATTTTTGATATTGTTACTTAACTATTAATGTTTGTATTTGCCTGTGTATGTGTAACTGTGTATGTATGTTAATATATATGGTAGATTGTTTATGTATTAAACTGAGCCATATTCAATATAAAATACACTCACACATGCATACAATTCAGCCGACACAATGCAACAACGCAATGTAAGGTTAAAAGAAAGAACTTAAGTGAATTTTGGTATTGAATGAATTTACTTTATATTGTGAATGAAGTTTTCTTGTATACATACATACATGCTTACATACAACTACACAGATACCTGAAGCCACATAAAATGTGTAGGTAACCACAAACAGACAATATTTATTTGAATAAATATCTGCCTACTTAAAAACAATGACATGAAAACAAAATGACTTGAAAAGAAAACAAGTGTATTCGTTATAGCTAATTAGAGAGAAACTACTTCAATACCCTACACCATATTGTTATAAGGAAATGTCAAGAATTACAAAATTTTTTTAAATAACAATCCTTTGTAAAATACTTTATAACACGGGTTGTGGTAGTAAGAAAAGTCTTGCCTTAAACCACGCCTACATACCAAATTTTATTCAAAATTACGCGTTGTACTTTGATAAAAAAAAAAAAAAACTGACATAAATTTAGATGGAGTATTTATTCATATCTTTAAGAAAGTGTTGTTGTTGTCTATGACATTAAGATACACCTTTGAAATGAAAAGGGAATGGGGATCGGTATTTATTCCAAAATTTCTCATTGCAAAATGCCAATAATTTTCAGCATTATTTAATAAAATATTAAACAAGGAGAGAGTACGGAATTTGATGCTTATGACAAATCGATCTAGTGCCTTCTTATTTTATATATTCTAAAAAAAAAAAAAAAATTAATTATAATAATATGTATTTGTGGCAACTCTATAAAATATCTGCGCTTCATTTTACAGAGGGTCTGAAATCTAATGAAATGTTTAGAATTAAGAATTGTAACGAAAAACCAAAAATTGCCCAAATATTATTTTTGAAAATAAAATAAAATTTTCAATAATTATTATCTGAATTATCATCTTTGAAACTACGTATTATATTAATGGAATTAAGAAATATAATTAATACCTTTCCATTAGGAATATTTTCCAATATTTCTAAAATGCGTTATAAAATGTCTATTGCACACACAGTGACACATTCTCATTCACTTTATTGCATCATTTTCGATTACAATCAATCCTTAGGCATTTCATGTCATATTTATCCATAATTAGGTTCCATTCAAATAAATTTTCATATAGTTGCCTGTGTAAAAGGTTAACTGGAATCAAATCATTAAGAGCCATAATGGCTACAATAATGTGAAGAGAAAGAAGAGCCAACAATACCAAACATGTGATGGCTTAGATTTTTCTTCTATGTTCCATGGACTCCACCACGTGATCCATCTGATTATAAAGTTTGATTTTTTTTTAACCTTCTTCTTACTTATTTTCTTTTACTTTTTCTGTTATCCTTAAAGTTTTTCTTTTTTTTTTTCTTCAAAGAAAAAAAAAGCTCTTGAACACAACACGTTTTGGTAAATTGATGTCATACTTATTACTCAATAAACTTACGATTGTAGAACTTTTTTGGTACGCTTCAACATGATAATAATAATAATAATAATAATAATGATAATGATAATGACGATGATGATGAATATATTGATAATGATAATGATAATGATGAACTATAGTGACTTAAAAAATGTTCCAACAGTTAAGTAGATCAAAAAAAAAAAATACACGCATGCAATAAATGAAAAGAGGAAGATACAAACTTTATCATCATTGTGCTCTGATTCCTTATCTCATTATCATTGTTGCTGTTGTTGCTGTTATTGTTGCAGTTTTCATTCTTGTTATTTAGGAAGCGACTACATAATAACTATGAAAACTTTAACGTTTTTCGTCAAGCAGCAAAAACAAAACTAAACAGGCAAAGATGGAAGAATAAAAGAAATAAATAAATAAAAGAATAGAAAAGAAAAGAAAATGCCCTTCCGTGAAGGACTTCGTTATTTAATACTTTACAATTATTATTCAATAGAAATTCTTAAAATTGCTCTACATAAAATATAAAGTAAATACCTTACTCTCTCTCTCTCTCTCTTTCTTTCTCAAACTCTGTCTCATTTTCTCTCTTCTTTAAATTCCAATTACTTAGTTACACTTGTTATTATGCTTTCTTTTCTCTGTTTTTTTTTTTGTTTTTTGTTTTGTTCTTGGCCACTTTGATTTGTTCTTTTTTTTTTTTCTTATTTTATGGTAAATTTCATATCAATTAAGTACAAAAAGTTTTGTTTATTTTACGTGTAGATCTTTTAGTCATAATATTTCTGTAATACTTTAATAATACTTCAAGAATTATTTTCACTGTGTCAAAACAAACTTTTAGAAGCTTTTGTTCGCCAGTTCGCTTGTAAAACTTTTGTCATCTGTAAATTATGGCTTCACAAAATTAGTCATGTACAATTTTTTTGTTATGCGAGCGTTTTGATTAGACGATGTCATTCATTTAAAATCTACTAAAGTAGGATGAAGGATAAATTATATAATGTCAATAAGATAAAAAGAAGCGTAGCGGTTTTTCTTTCAAGTTTTATCGATGTAGTAAAAATTTACGATTAAGAATTCTACTTTGGGACGCTCAAAAATAAAAGGCTTAAACACAACAGGAAAAACATTTCATATTTCAATTTGTGCATCTATTCACCATTCTGAATCCATTTTCAAAACAAATTTTTTTTTGTATTTTCCATAATCGCTGTTAAATTTAAAACTAATAGAGCGGTTTGTGTAACTGTAGCAGATGGCAAAATCAATTCATCAATCTAATACTACTTCAGAATATTTTCTAAAAACGGTGTCACTCCATTTTGAAATTTGATGTTTTTTTGTTTGATGTTTTAGAGTCGTCTTTAGAATAAACACTTTGAAACTTTATCAGGTAAACAACAGAATAATAGGTCTAGTTCAAATTGAGCAAACAGTAGAAATAAAACTATACTTTCAAAATAGTTACTTAAATCTTAACAAACATTATCCCATTGCCGTATACTGCGCAATTTTATTGGCCTACTATGCCTAACTTTTATCGTAATGCATAAAACAACAATTGCATCACTTTTAAACATTCATTTTGATATCCCTTCAGAACAACTACCATTTAGTGAACATATACTACAGCCTATAAGTATGCTATTAAGTTTATAACAATTATACTTACAAGGCTCAGCCAGTATTTAATGTATGTGCATGTAAAAGGTGTGTGCTTTCAGCATCTTTAATAAGACTCCATGCATATTATGTAACCTTATAATCAACAAGAATTTTTGTTGTTTATCAAATAACTATCCAAACGGGATTAAATCATAAAACTTTGTTATCCTAAAACGCGTACATTCTATGTAAAACTATTTGTACAAAACATTTTTATAAGCTACATACTTTAAAATATAAATATAGAGCTACCCAACAGCTAGAAAAAGTTTTAGATGGGTAGACTTTTCTTTATATTAATCCATTCAAAAGTGTATCCTGAATAAAGGATACGCTTGAAAGGGGGCTTGAAACTCAAGCCCGCCTAATCGTTTACATCCAGAACAAACAGATATAAGCTGAAATCAATTTTACAATTGTAAAATTTTATATAATCCTATAATCTACTACTGAAGATTTATTGGAATAAGTCAAAAATGAATTCATACATGCAAATTTTCGTTCACCTTTTGCAATAGTCACTTGTGCACAGTCTAATATTAAGAAGAAACATTTGTGAAAGAAAATTATTATCAATAATCATAATATTCGATTCATTCATTCAATCAATCAAACAATTTTCCAATTTATTTTCGTCCACAAAACTTTTGTCTAAATAGAAATTTTGTAACATTTTGTAACTAAAACAAATAAGAAAGAAAAATTGTTTTACAGAACTCTAACTAAAAGTGCAAATGTAACTATTAGGTCAGAAAAAAAGTAAACACGTTTATTTTTTTTTCTTTGATGCTTTGTTTGTACTTACTTTACGAAAATATCAATTAATCTCCATTATTAATTTTGCCATTTTTCAGGGAGCTTTAGAAACCTCTGGAGAATTTCATTTATTCATCGGAACAAAACTGGCTCATGAATTTTCTCGATCAATCATTCAATTTTTTATAATTAAAATATTTTTGCTGAGATCAAAATAAATTATAGTCAAGCAGTGTAAAATGCAAGCTACTAAAATTTCAGAATAAAGTTTTTTCAACTTATTCCATGTCATCAAAGAATTGCATGATGCCCAATAAAGTTAAACTCTTTACATTGAAGAAGTTTAAAATTTTTTCCTATTAAGCAATTTCAAAATTTTTATTAAAGTAGTCCAACTGAGTGTTATAGAGTAATAGAATCAATAAAAGAGAACCAATGCTAAATTTTTTTGGAACTGTCTTCTACAGTTTAGTCTTATCCTAAAATAAATAAATATTGCCAAAATTGTGAATATTAACAATGAAACATTTTTGTATGATCCAATATAATATATTTACATTGCAGGAACATGTAGAGCAGTTGTAGTGATAACACTTGAATGACTAAGTTTGATAAGTAGTCTCGGTTTCTATTTACATATGAAGAATTGTGAAATGTGAAATGTGAAATTGTGTCTAGAGACAAACCAATCATTTGTTTGTGGCTTAAACTTAAACACATGCACACAATATTACATATATATATATATATATACTTTGTAATAGTTAAAAATTTACATGGTTAAAAAATCAATACATATAAACATATAAATTACATGAATGTGTATGTGTGGAAAAATGATAGAATAATAAGATGAAACAACGAAAAAACCAAACTGAACTAAAAGAAGAACCACTTACGATAACAATAACAATAACAATAACAATAACAATAACAATAACAATAATAATAATAATATTAACAATAATGAAACATAAATCAAATTTGCTGGTTTTGTATTTGTGGTATTTTTTTTGTTGTTGTCTTTGAATTTCAAGTCCAGTGTTACATACTTTGAATAAAACAAATTTACAACTGACTCAGATGATTTTTTCGGTTTATTCATATAACTTTTTCATTTTTTTTTTTTAGATTTATACTTATGAACACACACACACACACACACAAATAAATATGTATTTACTTTGTGTTTCGGTATAAAGTTGTCTGTACATCCGTCCTGTTGTTTGATCAATGATGAAATTTATACTTTCGTAAATTTCATAGATTTACACTTCACATTACCATTTTTTATATGGCAATTCCATGAAATTTATTTCACAGACTGACTTTGAATCCTACGCTAACAGAAAATGGACTCTAATAAAAAATGAAGCATTTTAAATATTGCAAGGATAATTCCAAAAAAGTTTTATAAAATTGTTACTTAATTCTTGGAGGATTTTGGTAAAACATTATATACAAATAAAAAATGTTCTCCTTTGAAGCAAATTTAAAGTAATTAACTTTTTTTTTATTATAAAATTGTTTCCTAATGTTGCATCATCTCATTTAAACTTCGTAAACTATCCAAGTTCATTTAAGAAAGGTCTACAATAATTTATGTGCCATTTTTGTATGGAAATCTCATGAAAAAAATTGTAAAAAATGCCAAATAAAATAAAACGAAATAAAGGTGAAAATTTATTTCATAGAAAAAATGGCCACAATTACTTGTACTTAAAACTTTTGTACGCAAACATTCAAGAAGCTCAAATGAAAATCGAAGTGAAATCTAATCAAAGTTTTCTTATTAATTTTATTTATTATCTTTTACTTTTTTCTTTCTTTGTTTTTTTTTTTTTTTTTTGGAATTCAATTCAACTTTCCTTTTAAACTTGTCTGTTTATAGAACAAAATTATATTTAAATTATTTAGATTATAATAAGAAAAATAATAATAATTAAAATCATAATAATAAAAAAAACAAACTAAAATAATCAACTAAATTTGCAAAAAAAAAACCTTTTAAAATATTTCGTTTAAAATGAATAAAAATTAACATAATTTGCTTTTAGTTTTCATTGTCAAACATCAAAAATTTTTCGTGTAATTAAAATTTTTTTATTGCAATTATTTCTGTTGTTGTTGTTGTTGTTGTCGTTGTTGTTGTTATTTAATAAAATAATGAGAAGCTTTATGCCGCTGTATAATGAAATTCAAATTGAAGTTACGCTTTTGCTGTGATTTGATGCCTTTATTGTCACATTATTTTATTGGAATTTTAATTATTCCAAAGTATAAAAATCCAATTTCGCAATTTGCTTTTTTTTTTATTATTTACTTAATTATTTATTTTTCTATTGCAATTGAAAAATATTGGTGGGAAAATTATCTCGTTAAATTGCCTAAAATATATTTTTGAGTGTTTCTTAGGGTGAAAAATTATAACAATCTAAATGTAGGAAAATTTTTTAATTACTTTTATTCGCCTCAAGTATTTAAAAGCGTTTATTTAAAAGTTTTAAGCGAAAATGTTTAAAGTTAGAATTTAGGGCTTAAAGCCAGTAAAAAAGAACGGATTAAAATAAAAATAAACTAAACAATTGAAAAATTTATAAATAGTTATGATCAACTCTTAAATACCTGCACTTTTACGTCAAAAATATTACAAAGTAATAGAAACAACGAATTCAAAGTCCAAAAATTAGAAAATTGTACTTTACCGTATGATAAGAAATATTCGTTATATGGAAAAACGATGCTTCGATCTGGATTGAATTTAGCATAGAAGGGTAAACTTGGTCCATAAAAAAATTACTTTGTTTTAAGGCATAAGTACTGAACAATCTTCTTTGATATGAATCCTAAAATTGCAACGCACATTTTAACAGACGAATTTATATGGACAGACGGACGGACAGATACATTTAAATTGTCTTTAAAAGTGCTTCCCAATCGATTGAATGCTGAGTCTATCTTAAATTTTTATACACAACTACAGTAACCCATTGTACCACAAATAACGTAGAGTTAAAACCCAAACGCGAAACTGCCATTAACAGATTTCAAATGTAGTTATTTTTAATGAAAAATTTACACATTTAATTTGAATTTTGGTTTCAATTTTTATTATTATTATTATTATTATTATTATTATTTCTGATGAAAGTTGGCAACATACAAGAACAACCAAGAATTGTTACTTACAACAACGACCACAAAAATAATGACATGATAAAAACTTTTCTATAATAATAATGATAATAAAAAGTAGAGGCAAAATGTTTGTTTTTGTGGTAACTTTTCATCATAACTATGAGCGTAACAATAACACTAACAACATAATACTAAGAGAAAAGGGGATAACGTAACAATAAGAAGAACTAACAACAATCGTAATTTCCAAAAACCAAACCAAAAAAATATTTCTTTGGTAAATTGTTAACAATCAAAAATGGTCTTTTCTCAATTCACAATTTACACTGATTTTTTTCATTGTTTGTGACAAATTTATGTGTTCCCGCTTAAAATTTTTAATATGGCCCTAATATTTGTAATTTTATATGATTCATAAAACTTTTCTAATATTGTTTCAATATTTTTGTAAAATTTCTTATTATTGTTTATTCAAATGTTTACAATGGACAAAAAGACAAACGGGCAAACAGACAGACAAATGCAGCTCAATTTAAATGGTTCAAATGTTTTAAATGATTCATTCAAAGCCTACTTCTGGGTATTACAAAGGTTTCGATTACTTTAATATACATTCAACTTTTGACTAATGATTTTTAAAAGGAAACTTTACTAGAAAATCTATCTAAATGTTACCATAAAGTCACTTCTTTAACTAGTCATTCATACTCACATTAACGCTTACTAACTCTAAAAGAGACACATACAAACGCAACCACATATGCATAAAGTTCAAATTATATATATAATACATAATACATATGTGCATAAGGCAGAAGGCATAAGGCATAAGGCATAAGGAAAATGGATTATGGTAATAATGTAACAGAAGGCTCATATTGAAAAACAACTAAGAAAAAGGGCGAATTCTTAATAGCATTTCTTGCATTTTAACTTTTAAATATGTACATATATTTCACAGTCACACTCACATATATATACATATAGAATAAGAAGCTATAATGTATGTATATTGCAGATAGAAACTTGATGTGATGCCATTTAAATTAACTGGGCCTCTGAGAGTTATGGATGCAACAGAAGTCGATATAACAAATGCCTCATATGCAATTTCATCTATGAACTAATAAAGACAACAGCAGCAGTAACAACAACAAATAATGTTTGATTATCATTTATCTTCTACATGGGGTAAATATGCAAAACCAACAACAACAGCAACAGCATCAGCTATAGTAACAATTGCAACAACATCAGTTGTTATAAAAAGAACAATTCGCTGAAAGTTTTTTCAATAAATCCTTGTGTGTATGTGCGCCTGAATTTTGTGGGTGTATATGTGTATGATTTTAATAGCATCTATTAGGACTATCTGCTTCTCTATTCCTACCTTATAAGTCACGAAGAGAAAGAGGAAGAGCAGTTATTTGAATAAATATAATTCTTGCTTTTTTGAACCTCACAAAATCAAGCCTCCTAATGGAGGAAATGGGTAAATTGCTTTCAGCTCATCAAAGAAATTTATTACATGACAAAAGCAATTCATCTAAAACTAATGACCACTTGATAGCCTCAGTATCAAAGTTATGTAAATACATATTACCTGAAAAAAAGTTGCAAAGTTCTGCAAAAATCATGCCACTTTCATATTTCATTCTTCATTTAAATCCAAAAAAAAAAAAACATAAATTTATTACAAGTTATTTTCAGGTTGGACAAGCATAAATAAAAATTGATTACATCGCTAAAGATGAGAGAAGTAAATTACAAAATTATGGGCCATTCAAAAGATTTAACAAAGTCGCATAATTTTCGCATAAACAAACGCAAAATAATCTATCGCAGCTAAATAAAATATTTTTTGAATTTCGTATTAGACAGAATTTTCGATTTATTGGAACGGATATCATAAAATTTCATGTACAAAATTTCAAAATAGTATTCAGAATAAAATACCTTTATGAAACAGATCTTTCCTTTGGAAATATGATCGAACAAACTAACATAAATCTGTTTGGAAATTCTTAAAATTCCATGACGTTTTTTCATTAGAACAAACACTCTAATTTACTTAATCCTTAAAAGGAAAAAAAGAAAATATATTTTGTGAATTCAAAAAAGCTGGCACCTACTGGAAAAGGGAACTGTAATTGAACAAAATTTGAAACTTGAACTGATTTAGTTCAATTAAACTGATTTTTAAAATACTACTAACAATTTTTGACTTTATTTGAACATACTCCATAATGGCATATTAGAATGATAACAAAAAGCAGCTGATTTTTAATCACTTACAAAAAGAGTGACTTATTGTGTAAGATAATAAATGATCACACTTTAACAATTGAAATATTTTTCCATTTCAAGTTAGTAATTAATTAATTACATTAGATTATTACATAAAATTTAGAAACTAAATGTTGGGGAATTAAATAGAAAGAAGGAAGAACAAGATATCTAGAAATGCCATTTATGAAAGGCAGGGCGCCTGTTCGGCGTACACTGGAATATTTGAATGCAGGCAAATTAATTTTAAAAGATAAAATAAAAATATTTAGTATTAATTATAATACTTACGGTGAACATCATCATGGTGCCCGAGATTTCGTACTTTGGAATGTGCCACAAGTGCAATATAAGAATCCTAAAGTACAAGTGATTTCATTTAAAAATATGACACCATCACCATTTATCCGGTGTTATTTCGAGGATGGCCGTGATATGTTAATTGATGTGGACAGTAAAGATCGTCATGAAATCATGGATCATTTAATTAAAGTAATTGGAAAATCTCAACAACAATTAATAGCTGAAGCCCGCTTAGCTGAAAGTCGTGATAATCCAGCAAATTTCGGTTATGGTTGTGATAGGCATTGTATATGTGAAATAGCAGGACAAGTGCCATGTCCAGGAATTGTTAAACTACCAGATCGTATGCGCGGCAAATTCAAACAGTGCCTCTCAATAAGAATAAGAACCAACGGAAAATATAGTCAAATAGCAGGATATTTAAAGTCTTAAGTTTTATATGAAAGAATATGATTTTTTTTATTAAATAATAGTTACTTAAAATGTGCATACGCATGTGCATATACATATATCTATCGCCTTTTAGATCTTTGATTTTTATTGTACGGTCTACTATTTGATTTATGTTGATGATGCGAACGTCTCTGTAGCCCAAGGCCCAAACTACTAGCACTACTTTGATTTCCATCACGATGCTTATTAAATTGATATTTTTGTATTAAAGGTATTTGTGGGCCGCCACTGTCACCCAATTGATTTACATCAATATCGTCTGTATTATTCTCTAAAATCTTTAGTTGTTGCTCAATCACTTTGATGGCATCTTCTTTGCTAATTTTGCCTTCACGTTTTCCCACACTTAAGGCTGGTATTTCTATTTTCGGTTTTGGCCGTTCCAATTCGTCATAATTAACATTTTTCGCTAACCTTATAGCTACGGGACGATTCATAATCATTTGACCATCTAATTTATCTAAAGCAGTCAAAGCACCTGAAATCGTACTAAATGTAACAAACGCATAACCTCTTGATTGACCCACCATAGGGCCACCTTTATGAAACAGCATATCAAACTTTTCAATTGGACCGCATTTTTGCACAATTTTCAAGAGTTGATACCCATAAATTGGTAATGAAACAATAAAATTATTGCAATTAGTTCTATATTTCTTCATTATACGTAATTATTAAGTATAAAAATCAGTATGTACATGCAAAATATAAATTAGCTTTATTAACTTACTCGGTAATACGGGCATCTAAATTACCAACCCATACGCGTCTTTCCTCTATCACATCATTTACGTTTATACCACCAGAAGAAGACTTAATAAAATAAATTTAAATTCGATTACTATATTTTATTTTCACATAATTATAATTAAAATTATTTACCATCATTCCCACCATCAAACTACGCATATAAAAATATTATTTCATGTACTAGGGCAAGTAAGTGGCCAATATCATAAACGAAGAAAATTATCGATATAAAAAACTAAATATATCATATGTGATAGCCACCATTTAGTGAAGACAATTTTAGGCATCTATATTTTTGAACTTTCATACCATGATTGTCCGCAAGCGCTGTTTTTTTTTTTTGCTTATTACAAGTCACGTTTTTAGCTTTTTTTAAATGAAATTCTAACATATTTTATAACATTTCTTTTAATAAAATGTGAAAAATGCAACTATTTCAAAAATATATATATTTGTAAAAATACCAACAATTAAATGCTAAAATAAATTTTCAACTATACAACAAAAAAACTTTCCATTGGCACCGTTTTGATATGATTTAGGAAGCTTTATATAAGCATTATTTCTATTGTAATGTTAATCATTTGCGTAAACATTTTCTTGAAATTCTCTCTAAATTGAAATTTGGAAATAATATAGAAATCTCTTTAATTGCAGAGATCTCACTATCTGATCCATGACAGGCATTTCTCGTATCAGAAAGGCCATACAAAGCTCTTATACTATCTGGATGTGTGTAAATAGTTTTGTAAACTTTCGTTGGGCCCATTAAATCACGCCATTTATTTATACAATTTTCCGATTCTAATATTAAAGCATAACATGGACCACTTGACATAAACGTTGTTAAACGATTGTAAAAAAATTTGCCTTTATGTTCGGCATATAATGTTTCCAATAAATCTTGCGTTATATGAATTTCTTTAGAATCCAATACATTAAAATTATTCAAAATTATTTCTCTAACGGCGCGAAAAGCCACAACATTACGCACAATATGAGGTTTAATAATAGCCAAAGTAATATCCATCTCTTCTTATCATAACTAAACACAAGAGGTCACACAGTACTGGAAAGCATAATTTTGCATACGAATTCTTACAAAAATTTCGTTGTATTCAATAATTAAGTAATTTCTAATTAACTACCTCATTAAAAGAGTTTTATTTATTTATTTTATATCACGTTTTATGATTTATTTTGCTTTCTTTTTCTAACATCAAATTATGGTGAAGTTTCTAAGCGCATTGTTATCGATAAACGATTACCTAGTCTTCTTCATCTTTTTGTAAAACTAAAATAAATAAGTGAAGGGTTATCCTTATATCTTATAAATTAATTCAAAATATTCTACATTTTTTTATTACTACTTTTTTGTATAAGTTTCAAATTGTTTTTAAACTATGATTTACTTTCATTTTCAAAAAAAAACACACTATACAAACTATTAAATTATCTATGTGAATAAATAAATTTGTGATTAATAGATTTTTACATTCACCATTTATTCCAATGCAGAAGTCCAAAAAAAAAACTCAAAAAAAAATTATATTTGTATAGAAGTCTTTTAGTATAATCCTTCTAAGGACTTATAACTGTATGACATTAACTTCGTAGGTTGCTAAGGCCAAGAAACATCGAATAACATAGATAAAGATTTAGAATTACTTGTCATTTACTTTATAATAAATATTACCAATAAATGTCTATTGCCGCCTTCGCCATACCAATTAAATTTTTATCAATCAAATCAATAAAATTTTATTGAATATTTGATTTTTTTGTATAATCAGAAACATTTTTTAAATATATATAAAGAATATATAAGCTAAACATAATTTATTTTAATATAATATTTTAATGCATATTTTTTTAGACTAAATAACGGTTTATTAACATTAAACGTTTTTAATCACTAATTTTTTAACTGCCATAATCATAAAATGTTTATTTATATAAATTATTTAAAAATTAATTAATTAATTTTAATTAATTAATTTTAATTAATTATTTAATTTTGATTGATTAATTTGTAATTAAATTAAATTAATTTAGATTACTTAAATTTTTTTTAGAACGTTTTACGTTAGTTTCTCATTGTTTTCTTTTTTCATTTCATTGAATATTTGTGTCAGCATTTTTACTTGTATATAGCTCTTATAATTAAAATAAAAATAATTTTATATATTTATATATATTGCTAATGACTTATTGATTTATAACTAACATTCTATTCAAACACAGCCATAGTTGATGTGGGCACCACTTCCAATAGTAACTGCAAAAATAGTGTAATCGTATCTAAACAAAAAATAAAATGGTTTTTTTTAAAGCATTAAGAAAAAAAGTAATTATCAATAAAAAAAAATATCTAAAAATTACAACAATAATTTACAAAAGAACCAAATAAGTTCAATAAGTTCTCGCGGCATGAAAACGGAAAAGTAAATCAAGAAATTTAGTTAAAAAAATCTTCTAGCGTCCTATAAAATAATTCTCATTTAATACGACTTTCGAAGCTAAGGATTTCATCAAACAAAAAACACCAAAAAATAGAAGAAATTAAGAAAAAAAGGAAAAAGGAAAACAATTTATGAATATAACAAATTTAGTAAAGACTTACTCATAAAAGGCGGTGTCATACCCATTTTAACAAATGGTACATAAAATATTAAACCGGCTAATATGAATAGGCATGCATATAAATATTCAATGCGCGGTGCATCAATGATGGGTGCAATCACCAAATATGTGGAAATGATCAAAACTATAATCGGAATGATTATTGGCACTTTATAGGGTCTTGGATAATTCGGTTTCGTATAACGCATAACAATTAAGGCTAACATAGCACCACCATAAAATATCCATGCAGTAAAACTAAAGAAATCTATTAGGGAATCAATTGTGCCATATGAAACCATAGCAGCAGCAATTAATGAATGAAATATAAGGCCAGGAGCTGGCGTTAAACGGCGTACATGGACATACGATAAGATATCCAACAAATGGCCTTCACGTGATGCTGCAAAGCATAATCTGAATAATTTTATAAATAACAACAAAATCGTGTTAATAATAAATGTTAATTAATTAAGTAGATTTCTTATAGCGCCTACAAATTACAAATTAATTACATAAATTAATTATAAGCAAGTTAAGTGAAGTCAAATATTTGCTTACCGTCCAGCAGCAAATAATGTACCATTAGCACTACCAAATGTACTTATTGTAACACTTAATGGCATTAACCAGGCCATAACGCCTAATATACGATTACCGAATGTAACAGCAACCGCTTCCGATTCAATCATTTCTGTTGGTGACATTGCCGCTAGATAGGAGATATTTATCAATGTATAACATAATGTTACCAATGGTATACCAATTATAATGGAACGCGGTAAATTTTTGCTGGGATTTTTAATCTCTTCGGTTACATAATTTAAATTATTCCAACCATCATAAGCCCATAGACCGGTATAGAAAGCTGTTGCTACAGCACCAAATGTTGGTGCTGGTCCATTAAATGCACTTACCAAATGTTGCGTATTACCTTGAAATAATTTCCATGCGCCACCACATATAACAATTAAAACGGCCACTAATTTAGCAGCAGTAAAAACATTTTGTACGGCCACACCTAAATTCACGCTATAACAATTTATAAGTAAGATCATAACTGCAAAAATTCAAATCAAATTTGAAAACAGAATGAATTGTAGTTTTCGTTAAGTATTTCTGTTAACGAGCGCGAGTTGTTTCCTTACCAATTGATACAACAGCAACCATTTTAATGGCCGATACTGGTGGATCACATTCCATAACAAATGCCTCAACTGCATACTGTGCAAACGAGAGACAAATTATAGCCATTTGTGATGGCTTTAAAACCAAAGTTGATACCCATGAAAATAAAAATGCCGGTGCCGATCCAAATGCGTCCATAAAATATGCCCATTCCGCACCAGATGATGTATTCATTGTACCTAATTCAGCATAAGCCAAAGCGCCTAAAAATAAACAATCCAATTGTTCATTTAAACAGCGCCTATAACTTTTCTTCTGCTTTTAAAAAAATTTGAAACTGATATTTACATTTTTACAATTGCCAACACTGACCAGAACAACAAGCGGACCCTGAGACCACACGAATTAGCACAGACATACAAATAGAGAGACAGTGCAGTGAGTGTTTTACATGCATACCTGCCGTGAAGGCTTAACTGCATAGTACACAAACGTACAATACGTTCGCTAGCGTTGGTAGACACGTCACACAGCGTGCATACTACCGTCACGACTAGCTTCCAATATAAAGCCTGCATTGCACTTTATATACAAGGCTTAATCTTTGGTATCTAGATTCGGAGTCTTCTTATTACTCCTTGGCTTAGTTTAGTTAGCTCAATAAGCCTACCTAGTTACCCAGTGTATTCGGGAAATGGGACCCTGCACGACAAGCATATATATATTTGAACAAGTAGTGCCCGCCATATGAGCACCACACCCCCCACTAAACCAAACTCAATGTCACCACGATGGTCTTTATTGAAACTGGTGATCCCGTGGTACCAAATTAAATCTTTGGTCGGATTTCGTGACTCATGATGCCCCCTGATGGCCGACCATCTCATGAGCCACTCCCAGTTAAGCAAGTGCTTCACGGGGCTACTTGCCCCCAGACAGAGAGACAGACATCCAGACAGGTTTGGCTTTGTAGAATGAAATGCTAACACTTATTTGTCCTACTACAAACAACATTTTGATAGATTCAATAATCGGCTAATAATTCTCTAATTAATCGTTCTGAAATGAACCACTTTCATTCGAAATAGTTCAATTAAAAATTACGCGCCAATTTAGGCACATATTTACGTAATTTCATATGCTTTTGATTACAATGAAACGAAATGAATTGTAAAAACTTAAATGTACAGATAACATTTTATGTATGTATGTGTTAATTGCACTTGTGCTCATATATATATATATATATATATATATACATAATATATATATATATATATATATATATATATATATATATATATGTTGTGTGTTGTGTGTGTGTGTGTGTGTGTCTGTGTGCGTGTATATATGAATATATGAAAAAGCCTTCTTTCAAAAAAAACAAAAAAAAAGAAAAGAAACCATATTTTTCTTTGGCATTTAACCAAATAATTTTCATGCTTTATATGATTTATATGTATGAAATATTTATGTACATATGTATTGTACAATACGTTTGATAATTTTTGTAACGTAATCAAGTCATGTGCAACAGGTTACCAATACCATTAAATTATTACAATAAAATTTCTCGAGTTTTTCTTTCTTTTTTTTTTTTGATTTTTTTTCTGTTTTTGATTTTCTAAATATTTTCTATATTTATATTTTTTTTTCGCCTCTTTCATTGTTTATTATTTATTATTTTAATTAATATTCATTCTTGATGTTGCTATTTCTGTTTTCTCCTGCTCCCTATCTCTCTCTCTATCTCTTTATCTATCTGCCTCGTTGTTCATATTGTCTTTTCTTTTGTTATTTAATAAATGATGAAATTATTTGTTTTTTTTTCTCATATTGTGCTTATTTTTATACTTAAGAATGAAAATCGAAATGAATTTTTGTGTATCAGTTTCAATGCATTTGTAAAGAAATTATTATTAGTTGATCCATAAGTCCTTGGCATAGAATTTTCTTATTTACATTTAATCATCTTTTTAAATTTTAATTACTCAAATAAATTTAAAGTCTGCATTCCGTAAGGCAAAATTTATGTCAATTGAAGGGCCAAAAATTCTCGGCTTTATTGAATATATCTGTATTGAATTTGAAAACAATTTTATGAAATCTCTCCATAATTTCTCAATAAATTGATTTAATGAAATGTAAACAAATAAATTACAAGTTATTTTGTAAAATTACCTAGCAATGAGAGCAAACCACAGGCCAGCCATATTATAAAGCTAACACCAACGGAACCAGTACGAACTAGTAGACCAGATGGTGACACAAATATTCCAGACCCTGAAATTTAAAGAAAAAAATAACCATAAAGTAATCATTTTAATATTAAATTAAATTTATTTTAAACGAGAGATAATAAAATTGAGATCCTAAAATGCTTTGATGTTCTTGAAAAGAAGCCTAAGTCGCTTCAGTTTAACCGGAATTGATTCAAAATGTCTCTTTGAATAAAAAGACATTTCTTAAACAACTTGTAAAACTTGACATTCTTCTAAAACTTTAAAAATTCAAGAAAGTAATAAATTCAAGAAAGGCATTTACAAAATGTTAGGCATTCTTCTTCTTCAATTTCTATTCAATCAAAAAAAATTAACCGAAAATTTATGGGCCGTATATTATTATGGAAAATTTTTTACTAAAAATTATTATTGAAATTTATTGAATTTTCATTATTTTATCAAATTTCACTCAAAATTGAGTTTATGATGGAAGAGAAAAGCTTCTACATTCTACCTACATTTCTGTTACATACATATTTAATAAACTATTATATGTTTGTAGCGATACAAGGTACAGTTATTTATATAAAAAAAAAAAAACACCACAAAAGAGAATGGGAAAACATAAATTAGTAATCGTTCAATTGCCAGCTTGCCAATTCTACATTACAATAGAAACAAATTTTAATGAAAAATATTTCAATTAATATTGAAAATTATCATTACCATTATCATTATCATCATTGTTATGTTCATTAAGAATTATTAGTATATTTATATTGATTTTATTTAATAGAAATTTATAACTTTCACCAAAAATTCTAATTTCGATTGCTCTCGCTTCCTATATCTCTCTCTCTCTCTCTCTGTCTTACATACACACACAGTTGAATTGGAGCTTTTTTTGGAAGTTGCTAACCAGCACATTTTCTTTTCAGAAATAAATGAAATGAAATTGCATTCTATTTAATTTAATATTTAACGCTTCACTGGTTTAAGTTAAATTTTATTGTGATGACAATTTTATAAGTTTTTTGTAAAAAATTCTAGCCTTAATAAGTTCTAACATATTTTGAACAGCTGTAAAAGTTTCATTTCTCATTTTAGATTCTCGCAAAATGTTTTGAAAAGTATGCTCGATCCATTATGTAAAATGATACAAATGCGTTTGCTGACTTTTTATATATTTTTTTTTAGTTTGAAAATAATAACTATTGAATCATTGATTGTTGTTATTGCTTTCTTTTTTATACTCATACAATTAAATGCGGCGCCAGCTTATTATACTCGATTTTTCTTGCTGCTTTCTCGTATTTGTAGAAATTGTCTCATTTTTATAAATATTTCTACGTTTGCCGCCTCATTTTTAAATCTAACACATATTCACACAAAGACATGCATACATACATACATACATACATACATGTGTGTGTGTGTGTGTGTGTATGTGTGCAGCTATTAAAATATTTTATACGTATTTTTCTTCCTAAAATATTAAATTAAAAAAGTAATTAAGAAAATTATATTTGGCTGAAGCAAAATCTTGGATAACCACCATTCCTGCATATATATGTTTGCACATGCTACGCCTGCAATATGGGCATCACAGCCCCCACGAAGCCATACTCAATATCACCACAATGGTCTTTATTAAAACTGGTGATCCCGTGGTATCAAATTAAATTTTTGGATCTGATCTCGTGACTCATGATGCCCCCTAATGGCCGGCATCAACAACGACCATCTCATGAGCCACTCCCAGTTGAGCAGATGCTTCTCGGGACTGATTGCCCCGAATGGACATATGGACAGACAGACAGACATATCTAAATCAATTTATAATTTGTTGATGATCTTTTTGGTTATTACAAACATAATGACAAAATGAATATACACGCAATTCTGAATGGCGCATATAAAAATCTGATGCAAAACAAAGCTTCTCAATACTTTTTTTTGTATGATTATTTCATTCCATTCAACAAATACATCTACATACGCACATACATGACTTTATGATGTATCATTTCTTTATTTATTGTTTGATTTATATTTTTATATTGACGTTAATTGGTTTTACACAATATATCCAAACAAACATGCATACAAACACACATACAAACATACATACAAACCTACATGTTTATCAAAATATTTATATGAACAATAAATATAGCAATAAATTTTCATATAAATTTCAATAAAAAAGAATAATTGAATGCATTAAAATATTTTTTTCAATAATATTGATAATATTACATCTGTAGAAATTTATGTGAACAGATTTTGTGGCCTATCGAAAAAAGTCAATATACTACACTTCGTTATATAATTGCGTATCTGAATGCTTTGTCGAAGAATATTCAAAATTTTAGATGGTTTTTTTTTTTGAATAAAAATCAACTTTTAGGAATGGTTGTAAAAATATTTCGATTTTCTACCCATTTTCATATATTTTTTACATAACAAAATTTATTAAATATTTCTCAAAATATTAGCAAAATATCACTTTTTTTCACGTGATATTGAGGTGTATGGGTGGTTGGATGCCTTAGAATTGGCTCCAGCCAAATATAATTGATTTATTAAATTAGTCTAATTACATTATTAACTTACCAATCATGGTTCCAACAATTAAAGCCACCCCACTGAAGAGTCCCACCCGTCTCTGGAGGTGAATAGGGTCGTTCGTCGTTGTGCCATTCCTCTCCAACGGCTTCCGCATCCCCCCGGTCCCTGATGAGTCGGTCTCTGTCGTTTCGTGTTGCTCTTCTGTCCCAATAACACCGTTGGCGCACGTTGCTGTTGACCCATTGGTTGTTGCTTTACTTGACACATTATGTCCTAACATGTAATTAGTTAATTGTTTATTGTTTTTTTTTTACATTTTTACGCACAAACGTTTAAAAATTGAAAATTGAAAATTTATTTCAATTTTTTTTATTTGAATTTTTTTTCATTGATTTTATTTTCGGTGATTTTATTTTTAGCATATTTTTCATTCGTTTGTTTGTTTGATTATTATTATTATTATTGTTGTTGTTGTTGTTGTTACATTTTAGCATGACCAGATATTTGTTAAAAAGTTAGACAAAGAGAACAACAACAATAACAATAACAACAGGAAAGGAAGAAATAATATGAAAAAATTTGAAAAAAAAGAAAAGAAAAGAGAAAAAGAAAAATGAAAGGAGAAAACCACAAATGATGATTAAGTTTCATTGAGTCAAATTTTCATTTTTTTTTAAATTGCACTAAATTTTTTCCTATAACTTTGTTTTCCATATTTAATTTTATTAATTTTTTTTATAATGTTCATAATTATATATATGTATATATATTTGTGCGCACACACATACACACACACACACCTCTAGTATCTGGTGGATTATTTTTGCATGCGTTTCGTTGCAAGCAGAAAAGTTGAGATATTTTATCGCGCATGGCATGGACGACTCATAAATTTTACACTTTACTTTGTCGCTAATTGAAATAACGGTAACAAAAACAACAAAGAAAATAGCAAAACAAACAGTAGTGTAGCAGTAGCAGCAGCCGCAATAACAACAATGAATAACCGTAAAAATAATACGATTTTGAAATGCTCTAATATAACTGTTATATGCTAAAAGGAAAAACCGTTACCCATGAAATATTCGCAAACACTGAATTGTTTATTTGTTCGTTTTTTGTGTTTTGTTATGCTTCTTCTTCTTCTTCTTCTTTTAGTTGTTAGTTTTTCGTTTAGTTTTTTTCTTTATGTTTTGTATGGAAAATGTTCAAACATTCACTCACACAAACGCACAAAAAAAACAATTTTATGAGAAAATTGTTTTTGAATTATTTTGATTTATTTACAGAGAAGAGATTCCATTAAAAACAAAGTTTTTATTGTTTTTCTTTTTTTTTTTTTTTTTTTTTTTGTTAAGAGTTTTTAAAGAAAATCATTAAACAATATAAAAAAAACAAAAGCAGAAATAAAAGCGCAATTTTGCAAGTTGTTTATTTTGATTTTCAGCTTTTCACTTTGGTTTACAATTTAAATGGCCAAGGGGCCAAAAGCACAATTGTTTTGTAGCAATCCTGAGAATGTTTCATGCATTTTCATTTCTTTGCAATTTTCTTCTCATTTTCTCTTTCTCTCTGTTTTTATTTTCCTCTCCTCGTTTCTTTTATAATTTATAACACTTTTTGCTTTGTTGATCAAAGAAAAAGAAAAGAGAAAAAACTGGAAAAAAAATTGTAAAAAATATTCCTGAGTATTGCCCTGAGCACTTTTATCCCCTTCCTCCTTCTTTACCGTTTATTCTATGACACCTTCTAATTTCTCTCTATTTGTGTAATAGAGAAATTTTCATAAATTTCATTTCTATTTGATTTTTATTTTTCTTAAACAATTTGTAAAGTTTTTTTCTTTTTAAATATAAAAATTATGCTGAAATAGTTTGGGCTTTTTTCGCTTTAATTAATTTAATTAATATTTACTACAGCTCGACATTTTCCATTATTATATAAATATTTCTTTTTTATTTAATATTTTTTATTTTTTTGAAGGGACTTGCAAATTCATTTGTTGAATAATTCTCAAATATTTTTACTCTATTAATATTTTCGATTTTTACTTTTTTTCTTCTTATTTAATTAACCCTTTTTTCACAAAATTGCAATTTTCTTTGCTTTTTAATAATTTTTCCTTTTTAATTTTTGCACACACTCACAAATTTCTCTTTTCAAAAATATAAATAATTCCGATTTGGCCAAACTGTTCAATTTCAAAAGCTGCTGCTCTACTAAACTCGCAACACAATAAAGGTCGTCTTTTTATCTTGCAGCATTTCATTGTATTACATGATAAATACATATGTACAATTGCACATACATACACACACATACGCACATACATACATACATACATACATATATATATGGATAAAGCAAAATAATAAATAAATAAAGTATATATTTGAAGTATGTTGTACATTTGTTGCATTCTAATAAATATTTTCGTATTAAATATGTAAAGGGTCTGACACAACTTATGCCTAATCTGATACTTGAAATAGTTATTAGTAGAATCAAAGCAGAGAGAACACCTATTTCAAAGATATGACAGTCTGCAACTCAAAGCCAAAAAGGATCGTTGAATTCTCCAAAAGCATTAAGGCTAATTTCAAAATTCAACAAAATTTTACGAAATGATATAAACTTGAAATTTTATTGTATTCTTAGATTCTAAGTGATATAAAAGTTCAATAAAATTTCAGTTTACGTTTTGTAAAGCAAGACTGACGGCACATCCATACTTTTTTCTAGATAAAATTTACCCTTCAAAAGATCTATAACAAAATTTCATTATTATAAATATTGCCGTATTGATTGCATACAGAAATCAAGAAGCTATCGATAAGTTTCTTATTGTAGGCGCTCTATTTAGCACACCCTTTATTGCTTACATCGTATCTAGATACAATTGTACTTAAGAGATATTTAAAATTTATAGGCACATTTTTGTTTTGTTTGGCTTTATACCCTACACCGTTTATGGTAAAAAAAATATTATTACTATGAATTTGTACAGATATTTGTGGTAATTTATTAATTAAAAAATTAATTAAAAAATTATCCTTTGAAACAGTGTAAATTTACTTATGGGTTGTTTCTGACATCGATCCATATAATTTTGATAGGAAACTAAAAGCTTTAACTTTAGATATATATTTATAAAATTTGAGAGGAAGCAGTTTTTTAATTCAAGCATGATCAATGTTGCTACAATTGCTACAAATTTTTTCATCTGCTTCTTGAGAATAATTAGCAGAAAAATATTTCCATGATATTTGTAAAATCTCCCCTATTCCCAAAACATTGCCTATTCATAGATTATTACTCCCAAACGTATATAATTAAATACTTGCATTCATATGTCAATTATAAAATTTTTCCCAAATGGCCGCATCTCAAGCTTGGCTCTTCCTTCATTCAAACACTTTTGCCTTAAATTTTTCTATTATTTATTGCATAGCCGGTAATGCATGTCATATCAAGGACGTTATTCAAAGCGCATGCGCCATTATTACAATATATTGCTATTGTCTATTGTCACATTCTTGCCACCTATTCATTACCCTGCCAATGCCACTGTAACTTTAAGGGTCATGTATATTTTCCTGATTACATCTAATAAACCGGTAATACACCATTGTTTTGTATTAAAATAATTGAAAAAGAATTTTCTCATTATCATATTTCCCGGCATTCATTCTACCCTACCTACTTTGTAAGCATGATAAATCTTGTACAAATTAATGACACACTCCAAAGAAGTTGAGGTTGAGGTTGAGACTCAACTTTTATTGTACTAGACTTGGCAAATATTTTTTGATGCAATATTAGATTGCTCATCCAAGCTTTTTGTGAAGAATCTAGAAGCCTAAATTTTTCAAGAAATTTTGATAAAATGTGCTAACTTTGAATGTCATTGATGAAAAGAGGGCGAAGCTACACAAACTGTACGTGGTCACTTCAAGCAAAGTTAATGACAATCACTATTAATATGACCATTTAGGATCATTTTAGTCCATTTTATGAAACTAGAGAATATTTCACATTTATTGGCATTTCAATCGT
Organism: Melophagus ovinus; assembly: GCA_023089585.1. NCBI lineage: Eukaryota > Metazoa > Arthropoda > Insecta > Diptera > Hippoboscidae > Melophagus > Melophagus ovinus. The sequence continues at coordinate 14,143,038 of JAKKIB010000178.1, forward strand.
ATTACATGAATTTAATGAATGACTGCAACGCGCCATAAGACATGACGGAAAAAAGTTCCAATTCATTTATAAATCGAACTGTTGCATAAAATTTCAATGCTCAACTCCAAAACTTGCCAAGACTTGCCAAATAAGTGACCTTCAATTATGTCGAGTTTATGAAAATGTATAAAATATAACATTTTTGAAATATTAAAACACTTTGTCACTTCTTTATTTCTACATCTTACATCTTAGAATTTGAGTAACTTTTTACAAGACATAATCTCAATTTATATAACGCATACATTTTTTCTATATTCATACCATGAACTTATTGATCAACCTAAACTTTTTTTGTATCGATATAAAACTATGCACATATATACAACATATAAAAATAATATATTCGTTTATTAAACGTTAATTATTGCGACTTAATTGTAGATTTTTTTTCAATCTTCTTCTTCAATTAAAAAAAAAACTGAAAAATTTCTGCTAATTAATATAACTCATACGTTACGTGATCCAAAAGGGTAGAGAAAAAAATAATTTGTTTCATTTCAAAATAATAATGTAACAATCTCAAGGCATATTTACTTTTAATTTAATCACACATTTACATAATTTGACAAATTATTTCACAACTTTAAAAGTAAGGCAAGAAATAAATATATGCAACCAAATGTTTTTTTTATAATTAATTGTGGAAAATTTGTGTTTATCTTATTTACTTAAATAAATTCACTAGCACGTTTAAAATTTTGTTAAGCATTATAATTTTGTTATATGTGATGAACTTTTTAACACCATTTTTTTTTAACTTTTAACTTTTAAGCACCCATTAATTCACATTTTTTTTTTCTTTCTTTAATTATTTTTATATTTTTTGAAAACTTTTTCGATTGTCTAGTGTTAAAGTGAAAAATTAAAAAATTCATTTTTAAATTTAAACTCACCATTAGAAATATTTGTGTTCTGGGATAAAGCATGATGATACATGACTTGCTCGAATTTACAAATATGGACTCTATCATAGCAATTTAAACACTGAAATCATATTCAAATCAATTCAATGCTTGATAATTTGTTTTAATTATAAAACGGTATAACAGTTTTCCGTTAAATATATTCTTAATCACTCATTCGCTCTTTAAAAAAATAACTAAATTATTGCTTACTAGATGAACTAACAAAATGATAAACAAAAAGAGTAAAGGAGAACAATTAATCAATACCTCAATTAATACCAAACTTTTAAGTACCCTACGGGGTCTTAAAAAATTGTTCTCTTTTAATTTTTATCAAAAACATATTCTTTTAAGGCAAAAAAAAACTCCGCCTCTGAAATATCCTTAAGTTAATAAAAAATTTATAATATAAGAACAAAAATGGAAAAATGGAAGGACAGACAAATAGACATCAAGTGATTCTAAGTAAACTTCTTCAGAATGTCATACAAATTTGTAAGAAAAATTTCACTTAAATTTCATTTATAAAAGCTTTACTTTTATCAGTCTCTTAAATTTTCTCTTTGGTAAAAAAATATTATGAGAGAAAATTAGTTAAATTTCTCTTCTTTTCTTGTTCTCACCCAGTATTTATTTTGGCAAATGAAACAAGCGCTATTTAAATTTTTTTTAATATCATTGTTACTTAGCTTAAAATCATATTACTTTACTCTGATTTATATTTTTTACTTTGATTCTAAATGAAACCTATTATTTGAAGGATTCAGTATTATTTTATAACAATTTTTTAAATTATTTTTTGCAAATATTATATTATTGAATTTTATTTTGAAGAAATCTAGAAAAATTTCAACTTTTACCGCGTTATTTGTAAAGTGTTTTATTTAGAAACACTACTATTTATTACATCTCTGCTTTTGGTGGCATAAACTTTTTGCTATTATTTTCATTAAATATTTTTGTTGTTGTGGGGCATTCTTAATACTTTTAATTGGCAAATAAAATATTTATGCATAATAAAGAATAACGTTAAATAAAAAAAGGAAAGAAAATGGCTACTTATAAAAAAAATAGTCCAGCATTTGATATAAGTAAAGAGTTCCACTTAACAAAACCAAAATTTTTACAATGTGTTGAAACAAATACCAATGATGCAGAAACTGCTAGTGGTGCAGCAGGTGCAAGTACTAATAAGGCCGATGATACGCCCATTTTTAATAAACGTAAAATATTATTACGCATTCCAGCACAGTATAAAGGAAATTTTACCCATCTAACAGTAGAGAAAAATTGGTTAGTTTGTATTTTAGAAGCATCATCAGCTTCAGCCTCGACAAGTGTTAGTCAAGTAACATTGTTACGCTTCTTCTTACCCAGAGCAATACCACCGGGAGAAATATCTCTTGATAAATATTTATTGGGCTATAAAATAAGTAATTTATTTCTGGATTATACTGGTCATCATATACTTATAAGTTTATCGGATACATCAACGTCATATGATCTATTATATATACATGGCAATGGTCCCAAAGTTAGACATATCGATAAATTTAAAGAACATGAAATAACATCAATTGCTTTTAATAGAGAATTCGGTACAGAATCAACCACTGGACCAATATTACTTGGCACAAATAAAGGTTTAATATATGAAACTGAATTTTCTTTAGATGCTGATAAACCTTTATATAAAAAACAAGTAAGCCGTTTTACTAATTATTTACTTATTATGAAATATTCTTTAACAAAAATATTTTTTATTAACAGATTTATGATTTAGGCTTACGACGCTCAAAATATCCCATAACAGGCTTAAAATATCTTCATATACCGAATTCAAATAAGTCTGTTGTCATAGCCACTGTACCAGATAATATTTATACATTTCAAGAAATCTTACGTCCTGAAGAGAAATCCTTACAAGCCATATTTAATAATTATGTAAATGGTACACAAACGCCAAATTGTAAAACAGTTAAAACTGATTTAAATTATTCAGTATTACGTTTATATAGTCATCCGAACGATAAATTAGTTACATTATGGGCATGGTTGTGTGGTTCTGGTATACGTTATGGTCAAGTAAGCATGATAAATATAAAAAAAGCTCTGAAGTATGATTTATTACAATTTTTTTGTACCTGCCAACCATAGATTTTGGGTAAGCTAATTTCTCCACAGTATTTGTGCACCTAAAAGTTAGCATTAAAGATCCAATAAAGTACAAATGTTTTCGTCGAATTATCAATCGATTCAGGTATGTCAGTTCATCTGTTGCCAATACACTCCTATTCATAGAAATTGAGATAGCTACTTGAAAATTGAAACATTGAAATTTTTGAGTTTAGATTTAATCGATTAAGACATATGGCCTTAGTTCAACTTGAACTAAGCTAACATACGAGATTTCTTACTCAATATCCAAAAATGATGAATTATAGATAATTCAAATTTGTCACATTTTATTCTAAATACGATCTTATATTGCCTAAACCAAATATAAAGCGTATCAACCGTACTTACCAGAAATTATTATATGTATAGTTTATATATTTTTCATTTTTTCCCTTTTTTTCACGCCTACTTTATGAGTTGTATAAATCAGCCATTCCCTTAAATATTAGGCAGGCAATATCTGGTTAATAGGTATTCAAAATTTCGTCTCAGTAAATCATTATTTGGTTTTTCTTTATGCATTGTTTAGATCTCTGAAAGTAGAACAACAGATGAATTTTTATTGGATGATAATCTTATACCGATGGAAAAAGATTTAGAAAATCGTAAACCATTATCATATGATGAACGACGCTCCAGTGTACCAATATCTTTTGTTCTAACTGAATATCACGCTCTGCTTATGTACACGGATCGTATAACTGGCATTTGTTTATTGAATCATCAAATCATATATGAAGAATTCTTTTCTGGGCAAATGGGAAAATTATTAAATATCGTACGTGATCATTTTACGGGTCACATTTATGTGTACACAGAAAAAATGTTATTCAATTATAGAGTGAATGATGAAAACCGTAATGTATGGCGTATATATTTAAATAAAGGTCAATACGATATGGCCGAATTGCATGCAGAAAATAATCCATACAAAGTGAATACAATTTTAGAAAGTAAAGCTGAAGCAGCTTATAATGAGCAAAATTATCAAATGGCTGCTGAGGTTTATGCTAAAACCAATAAAGCTTTTGAAGAGATCTGTTTAAAATTCATCGATTTGAATGATAAGCGACCTATTATAACATATATAAAAAAATATTTAGAAAAGTTACCAAATCAAGGCACCGATGAACATATAACAATTTTAGTTACATGGCTAATAGATTTATATTTAAGTCAAATCAATTATCCAGGTTATACAGTCGCTGAAAAAGCACTATGGCAAAAGGAATATGATGAATTTATGCGTTTATTTGCTGTAGTGAAATGTATACGAACCAATTATAATGCTATACAGATGTTAATCTCTCAACATGGTGATGCCCATAATTTGGCACAATTCGCCATTGCGAATGAAGATTTTGAAGAAGTCATTGTACAACATATAACTGCCGAGAAATATTTGGATGCTTTATATGTATTAAATAAACAGAAAAATTTCGAATTATATTATAAATATTGTCCTTTGATTATGGAATATTTACCGAAAGAAACTATTGAAGTATTAAAAAATCAAGGACGTAAACTTTTAATTGATAAATTGATTCCAACATTAATCATCATTAATACACCGTTACATATAACGGAAATAATAAAATATTTAGAATATTGTATATATAATTTGGGTGAAATCAGCATAACCGTACACAATTATTTAGTACGTTTATATGCCGAACATCAACCTACCATGGTAATTAAATATTTAGAGAATGAAGGCAATGATTTAACACTGATACATTATGATCCGAATATGGCATTGAATTTGTGCATTCTACATGATGTTAAAATTGCTATAATATTTATATATTGTCTACTTGGAATGTGGTATGATGCGGTTAATGTGGCATTAAAATTCGATATGAAAATGGCCAAGGAAACAGCATCGAAACCGAAAGATGATGATGTCAAAAGGGAGCTTTGGCTAAAGAATAGCTTATCATGAAATTATGGGAACGAATAATGTAAAAAAAGCTTTGGATTTATTGAATGAATGTAATTTATTACGTATTGAAGATTTATTGCCATTCTTTTCCGATTTTGAGAAAATTGATGATTTTAAAGAACCCATTTGTAAAGCTTTAAAGGAATACAATCAAAAGATACAAGATTTACAACATGATATGGAAGAATGTATAAAACAATCGAAACGTGTTATAAAAGACTTGCAGAATGTTCGTGAACGTTGTGTCCGTATTGAAGCGCATGAATTATGTAATATATGTGATAATTATGTTCTTATAAGACCATTTTTCATATTTGGTTGTGGCCACAAATTTCATACGGATTGTTTGGATAAAGCTGTCTTACCATTTTTGAGTAACGACAAAAGCCGAAAATTGACGATGTTAAAGCAACAATTGGATGCATTGCAAACACAGCAGACTATAACAAAACAACAACAGCAGCAACATCATTATCACTCGATGGCCAGTGAAAGTACTAGTAAAGATTTGCAAAAGAAACGTGAACAATTAAAATATGAATTTGAAGAGATTTTAGCAGCAAATTGTCTGCAATGTGGTTTAATGATTGAGACAATCGATCAACCATTTATCGATGATTGGGATCAAGTAAATGTCGATTGGGAATAATTTAAATTTCATTAAAATTTCTTTATTTCTTATTTACAATAATATACATAAAATTTTCCAATATAAAAATTAATTTTCCTTTTGTCCAAGACTTTAATACGTTGCTTTTTTTTTCCTTATTAAGTATGAAGCATTGCTAAGCGCTTAAAATAATAGTACAATAATTGTTTGGCTCATTGCTAAAATATAAAACATGAAAATTACAATAATAATGACAATTACCTAAGGAAAAAATTTAATCAACAATTTGAAGACGCATTTCCTTTGTGACAAATTTTAATAGTATGTTGAAAACAGTATCCTGCACAGCATTATTTGTCATCAATAGTGGTAATAGCATTGATATATCAGTAATATGGAAATCTTGTACAGCTTTACTTATATGTTTCGCCAATAAATCCCGCTGGCGATCTGTAATATCATTCAATAACACAGAGCCCAATGGCTGGAAGCAACCTTGTGTGCTTTTGTAGGCCACAGCACCACCAGTGGCTCCACCCAAAGCTAAACCTATTGGCCCAAGTAATATGCCACCAACGAATGATGTGACCGCACAAATAGCAGCACCTTTAGCGGTATTTTTCACCGTAACGCGTACATTACGTTCATTAGCTATTATAGCCAAAGCTTTCATTAACTCTCGTTCATCAATCGGCATTATAAAATCATATATTACAATATTGCGAAATTATAAAATGTTCACTACACTTCACTTTGATATTGTGCAATAGAAATTTTATGCATTTATTATTAGAAATGCCCGAATAAATTTCTTAATTTACTAAATTTCATTTCTTACAAACGGAAATATACAACTTCTCCATACAACGAAATGCAACATTTTAATAATATGAAACATAAAACATATGGCAATTCTGTCAAATTTATACTGCTTGACAAAATATGAGTATATTTCTTTTTATATAAACAAAATGCTTTTTTCACAACCGTTACTATTTGAATTGAACATTTTGTTTACTGGAGGTAAAGAGAGTGACCGAAAATTAATAACACCCAGTAAACACTAGGTAAAAAGGTCAGGAATATCAATAAAGCCTTAAATTTACATACATTCATTGAAACAACGTTCTACCAAAGGCTCTGCTTCATGACCTTATTAGCTCCATTAGGGTTCAAAGCCTAAAAAAGATGCTAATATTGATAAGAAAAATTATTATTTACTTCAAAATTATTATTTACTTCAACTTTTATCTTTTCGAAAAAAAAAAGCAGAGAGAAACGCCAAGCCTAAAAGAGAAAGTTAGAGACTGAGAAAAGTAGCGAAATAAGAGAAGTGAATTGAAAATGATTGAGTATATTTTATATTTAATATAATATATTATATATATATATATTATATATATATATATATATAGATAATTCCCTGGTTTCATTTAGTTTAGTAGTGTTTGCCTTGTAGTTAGTTGCGTATAGGGAATGCGGGCGGTTATGTTGGTTGATCATACTCAATCGATCCGGTCATTATTTTTATTTGAATTGAATAGTTTTGTTTTCGATTATATTTTCTGGTTTCGTAGAAGTTCAATTGTGATTAATTAATTAATTGTTACCTCGAAGAGAATCACTTGAATTACAATTTGTGATTAATTAAAGTATCTATTGGACAAAGAAACAAAAACTCACTGTTTCCTGAATTTTTAGTTTATTTATTATTTTTTTTTTATTTTTCCGTGTTCCCTTTCTGTTTGTTTTTGTCGTTTTTATTGTACATTGATATTTCCTAATGTTTATAAACGCACAAAAATTTCAAAATGTTTTACATGGGCCACAAAGTAAGTAAAAAAAAAAAAACAAATGAATGTAAAATAATAGCGATAAAATTAAGAAAGGGCAATACAAGTAGCTTGTTGTTTGTGTAGATGTGCATAATATTTATTCAATTAAAAAATATGTCTTTTATTTGGTTTTACTATTTATAAACTTTTTTTTTTCGTTATTTCATTTCAAGTTTCCTCTCACATTTTCTCCTTACTTCTCTCGATTTCTCCCTATCTCTCTTTACCTGTTTCTCCCTCTTCTTCGTCTTACTTTTCTTTTCAGTTCAGATAATGGAGTTTTTTTCACTGTTTTCTTTTTTTTATTATATTCACAACAGACTTATACGAGTATAATCATGTTGTGAAAAGTTTTGCAACATTTATAGAAAAATCGCCAGAGACCTAACAAAATGAATAAATTCTTGATCATTATGAAATTCTGTTTCAAATCAGATGTTGCAATTTATTGTCTGGTATCTATTTGTATATAATAAAATTTCTTAAAACAAAAAATGAAGGCAACTTTTTATTTGCGATTTTTGTAAATTGAAACTGATCTCAATTGTGATTGAATCAATAACTAGACATAAGAAGCAGAAGAAGCTGCTGGAAGCATTAAGAGTTCTTGTATGATAATTGAATTTTAGATTAAAACAAATTAGTTACAGAACTCAGCCTCAGTTCAGACTAAACTGGAATTATTTTACACTGAATCATCCTTCACTTGGCCTGTTAATATTTATCTATCGGAAAAAATAAAACATATTGGCCAAGAAAATTTATACTTTTCTCATATTTTTTTCTTGAAAATTTTTATAAAGAAGGAATAAAATTGTATAAAATAAATCGCTTACATTAACATCTGGACTGGGTGGGTGTCCAGAGTCACAACTTTAGCAGAACGTATATTTTCATACTTGTTGCTTTTTCATTATTTTTTCTTTTTTTTCTCTTTGTTTGCATGTATAAAAATTGACTCTCATTTGACAAAATATTTCTTGTTAAAGGCACATTCGCATACGCACACAAGCAAGCAACCAAACATGTACACAATACATAAACACGCACACACACAACACAAAATACACGAAGCACAACACACAAGCATCATCATTAATTTGGCTTGTGATTTGTTATTTTTAGAACAGAATAATGACATTGCTATACCAGTTTAACATTCAACATTTCTACCTCTCACACCGCTCTCAAACTGTCTCACACTATCATTCACTCACTCTATCACTCGTACTTCTGCCTCTCATTTACACTTGTTGTTCATTCAAAAGCATATACATGCACAAAACAAATTCTTCTGCTTCCTTTCACTCTTTCAAATCTGAATGGAATAATGTTTTTGATTTATTATTAATAATTTTAACGTTTCAATGAAAATTCTTTACTTTGTCTGGCTCTCTCTTTATTTTATTATTATTATTATTATTCTACATTTGTGTATGTTTTTTTTATATTAGATTATTTGGTAGATTATGAAAATTATGTGAAATCATTTACATTAAGGAATGGACTTTAAACTTTAATTAGCCTAATTTCCTCAACTGAATTCATTTTTTTGTTCTTATTGATCAAGAGCTTTAGCTTTATCTTGATTCTACTCTTTTATAGATAAAATAATTTTAATTGTTTCATCTATTTATTCAGATTTTATTTGTTTCGCTTGTGTCGTTTATGCCCTCCTAAACTTTTTCTTTCTGTTTTGCTTTGTGTTTCTTATTTTTTTAACGTTTCAGTTTATTAACTGATCAGTCACACATTTTGTACATAAACGAATATCACATAACGGTTAAAAAGTTATCGATCCAAATGATCGTTTTATATGATTTGGCTTTTTTCTATATATAAAACGACTAATTTATTTTGCAACCTTATGGCATATTCATCTGTCACTAGTTTTGTTATATTTTTTTATCTCCAACAACTTCTTAAAATAGGAATTGAACAAACTTTCACGACTTCATTCTCTCCACGAAATTCGAATCGTATAATTTGACTATTTAATCTTTAAGCATTTGTTCGTTGCAAGCGATTTTCATCACTTAGGGTTCATTCAATTGTCAATTTTTTTGAAATCCATTGTCCCCATAAGAGTCCGAGAAACGTAAGCTCAAGCAGAAATGGCTCATAAGAAGGTTGCTGGAAAGTCGACCTTATGAGAGCAATCATAATTTCACATGATCGTACTAAAGGTTTAATTTGGTATTACAGAATCACTAGTTTTAATGCTTATTGTGCTGACGTTGGACTTGGCTTCGTACAGGCTGCAATGCCCACGTTGCGGACAAAACTCCGTCAAACATATATCTAAATACTAAAATAGTAGCTGGCCAGGCCCTACAAGAGTTTTATATCAAAGGTATAACAATCTATCAGTTAGATCAGTTTAGTGATTTGTTGACCTATATGTTATTTATGTATTGTAATGATACACTCAAACAAAAGCATACACTCACACACACCTTTATAGCACTTTAATGTGAATTAATGATCAAATTAACACCATCCTCCCACACACACATACACACAAATAAATACAATGGAAGTTAATTCAATCCAAAACAAACGAAAAGAAAAAATGTTCATATTTATATTATCTACTTATAATTAATTAATTTTAATAACAATAATAAATAAAATAAAATGAAATAAAATAAACAAGAGTCAAAATAGTATTAACAAAAAAAGGCCAGTTTCATCGATTACGTACAATAATAATACATAATTTACATGCAAATACCATTCAAAATAGAGAAAATCCAATGTGATGATTAAAGTAATGCAAATTTATAAATAATAATAATAATAACAAAAGCAATAACAATATGAAAGTCAATTCCAAAAAAAAAAAACAATGTGTAAACAAAACTAACCATAAAATTTCTTTTATGTGGATTTTAACGATTAATAATTACAAGGAATTTTGTCGAATAGAAAAATAATAAAAAGAAAATTAAAATGTCATTGTTTGTTCTATTTTAAAGGTGCATCAAAAAAAAACAATAATTTAAATAACTAAGTGAACATATTTCTAATGAAATTGATTAATATTACTACATGCCAATTAAAGTTATCTCTCTTCTTTTCTCTTTTGTTGTCTTTTGCCACCACACGTTTTGTTTTGTGTGCCTGTAGCAATGTCTACTATTTTATGGCTTAATTATATATACAATTTATGGGGCCCAACCTAATGAAACAACAATATTAAGAACAACATCACAAGAACGCAACAAAAACAACACAACAACAACAACAACAACAACAACAAAAGCAACAAGAACAACATCAAGCGATGAAACAACAGCAAATAATTAATGTAAATCATATAATTGATAATACAAATACGAAAGGACAATTAATAGCGACAATGGCAACAACAACAACAACAACAACAACAACAACAACATTTACAACATCTACAAATTCAATAAATACTTTAGTATCACCAGAAATCAGCAGCAGTAATACCAACAATGGTAATGGTAGCAATGGTAGTGATAGTGGCAGCAAAAGCAATAACAACAGCAACAACAATATCAATACTCAAACTAATACAAATTCAGCCAGTATAACTTTGGATGTAGTGCCGGAATATTGTTTTGATGCCGATCCAGAATTGTGCTACAAATTCTACGATTCAACTACTGCCGCAAATGCATCGCACAATGATGGCAAGAATGATAATAATGATACAACAACTCCTAAAGCAATGGCTCTTAAATTAAGAAAGGCCATCAATTATCCAATGGCATTTATAATGAATAATAATCATTGCCATTGTCGAGCACACCCAACTATCAATAATAGTTGGTATTGTTGTAATATAACTCATATATCAATGATAACATCATGTCGCCATACAAATAGTCGTAGCCGTAGCAGTAGTACTAGTAGTAGTAGCAGGGGCAGGAGTAGTAGCACAAGTAGCAGCAACAGTAGTAGCAGTAGCAATAATAATAATTGGTATAATTTACATATCCATAATATGACAATGATTGAGGTAGACTTATCATTGTCCATTTTTCAAACATTACATTCATTGGCCATAACGAATGGTAATATTAGCCGTTTGGTCAAATCATTTACACGTGTCTCCCAAATCAAATGCCTGAATTTTTCCAATAATAGTTTAACAAATATAACAATGAAAGCACCACCATTTTTACGTTTCCTTAATATTTCGAAAAATAATCTCACCTATTTGCCGAAATTGAAACAAAATCAAAATATCACTTTAGATGTAAGGTAAGTGAAAATGTGAAATTTTCCCAAGTCCAAATCAAAACTTAAATATAAAATTATATCAGATATATCTTAAAGACTTATAGAAAATACCATTTAAAAAAAGTAATTTTAAAATTAACATGAAATCTAAATTCAAAATAAATTCAAAATAAAAATATATTTAGACATAAAATATTCGAGTCATGTTTTTTTTAAATATCTCTGCATTAGGAAAGAAATAACATTTAACTTACACGCAAATAAAAACATTCAGAATGTTCCATCTAATTGTGATTAGAATGAAACTTCTCTATATCATTCTATAATTATTAATTTTACAGAGATAATAAACCGTTATTGTGTGCCCCATTATTGGAGACAATATTTCGCGGCTCATTCAGATTTGTTGCACCCAATTCATCATATTGCCTGCTAGATTATAATTATAATTGGTTTAATTCAAGTGATTATGTTGCCATTAGTCAATTAGAAATGGCCCGACGTGTTCATAGCGAATGCCCAGTTATACCAGGTAAAGGTAATTGTACCTGTGCCCCCGAACACATGCTATCAACGGGTGATCCCCTGAAACCGGAAGCGAAAATATTTTGTCGGGTCGACTGTTCAAACTTAAGTTTAACTGAATTACCACCGAAATTACCTGAAAATACTTTTCAATTAGATGTAACAAACAATAATGTAAATAATTGAACACCAACGAAAAACTTTTATATTTTTATAAATTTTATGATGAAGCCTTCTTTCCAATACATTCTAGATAACTGACATTGGTAAACATTTTCATAATAATCCAACATATCAAAGTATTGTTAAATTATTTGCGGATAATAATCATATTGAATCAATGCACGATCTGGAAGGTACAAAATTTATGGATCATTTTCAACAATTACATTTGCGTAATAATGCAATAAGCCGAGTAAGTTTTGCCAAAATCACTATTGAAATATACGGATCACACTTGGTATATGTGTAACACATTTTTAAAAAATAGAGAGAAATCTCTAAAAAATTTTATAAATGTTTTCAAAGAAATCGATATAGCGGTAGTGTAGTGTTTTGATGTAGTAAACTTTTCCGTATCAAATTTAAAACAGATCGGACGATTTTGAAACTTTTTCTTATGCAAAGGGTCTTGCAATTTCCCTGAATTTCTAAAATTGCACTTTCTTAATATTAATATCAATATGATTAGTATTTTCTTTGACCTTTAGCATAATCATATTAATAAAGTCGGCGAGTTGGCCCGTAGAATATTGAATAATCGCCCACATGGGTTTTTATATTTTTATTTTGGCATTTTCCAAATTAAAACTTTTTATCATATGAAAATTATAATGATTTCATTACAGTTACCAGAATATTTATTAAATAATGCCTTAAACAGTTATATGGGTCGTGTTATCTATTTAGGTGGCAACAAATTAATTTGTGATTGTAATTCAGCCAAATCATTGAAGCAATGGCTTCTACAACGCAGCCGTGATATACCCGATTATATGGATATAATGTGCCGTAATATGCCACAAAAAGTTATGGAATTACAAGAGATTAAATTATGTCAAGCACCACACGATTGGACAGATTATGTACACTACATTATAGCACTTGAATTTTTATTATTCATCGCATTAACAACGAAAGTCTCTTATGACTATTGGGTATTTAAAACAGCCGGCTATTTGCCATGGCCGGCAAATAAAATGCCAAAATTACCATGTGACTGCCTCTGTGAGTCATAGACTGGATATAACAGTTTGTGCCTTAAAGATTTTATAATATCTATGTATCTATGGATGTACCTAAAATTTAAAACGGTTTTAGATAAACCCAACTCTTATTGTTGATGATGCCGATTAACTTGGCACCATTTTATTTATAATTTTTTTATCGATTTTATTTTATAAATCTTTCTGATGGATATTGGAAATTAATTTAACCTGCCATTAAGTTGTACTAACTTGTCTTGTAATATTTCTCATCAAAAATTAATAGTTGTTGTAGGAAACCTGGATTAATATTTCGGATCCAATTCAGTTGATAGAAATTTCCAATATTTTATAATAAAACAAAATCGATCCGAAAATAAAACGTCTTCCGATAAAAACTCTGCAAAATTCATCCTCTTACTATTACATTATAAATTTTAACAAGTGTTAGGATGTTAAGATATTGATTTCAATCGAACTAGATCATATTTAAGGTTTGTACCCCCCTTTTAGTTCACTTTACTTAAAAGAAAAAAATTCCTTAAAGTGCCTTGAAGTTTACACATTTTAACTTTTTAACATTTATACATACTTAAATAAATGCACACCATACGCATACACACATACATTCATACACAGGTGGAAAGTGCAATTAAAATCGCATATAAAAATATGCACAATTTTACAAATGTATATTTTTAATTATAGAGAATTATTTTTATAGATTTTTACAATACTATACTGCAATAACGAATATATGTATATGAAACGCTTGTATTGTAATAAATATTTGAAATGAAGAAAACTGAAATTGTAAACTATTCTTTGCAATTTTTAGAATTCTTAAATTTTTTTTTTAATTCTTTGGGTTTTTTTACCTTTTTTATACTTGAAGTTACAGCTTCATCTTCATTTGTTGTCGTATGTTTTCTCTTCTTAGGTTGCCCTGTAATAGTTTTCTCTTCTTTGATTTGTGATTTTTCATGCGGATTTTTTATTTGGGGTTTAATTTTTGTTAAAATATCATCACGTTTTGGTGCATAATTTGCAAATTTCTTTTTCTCCGATTTACTTAACTTTTTCATATTCAACATAAACTCTGGCACAATACCCCCAGAATTTGTTATAATTTCAGCAATATTTCTTAATTGTTCGGTATCATTTTGAGTGAAGAATGTTATAGCTTGGCCACGTCTGCCAGCACGGCCTGTCCGACCTATACGGTGCACATAAGAAATTTTCGATGGTGGAAAATCGTAATTGATAACCAAGTTAACACCTTTAAAATCAATGCCTCGACTCATTAATTCTGTACAAATTAATATCCAAATATGACCTTCACGAAATGCACGTACGCAATTGTCACGTTGCTGCTGAGTACGATCAGCATGTATAACGTCTACATTTATACCATCATACAATAATTCTTGAAACAATTGTTTAGCTCGATCCTACAACAAATGGAAAAAGAATATAATTCATTTATTTAAGATAAATTCTTTTTGTATAGGAATTCATTATCGTTATTGTTGTAGTTGTTCTTGCAAATTCTTACTTTACTTTGAACGAATATCAGTACAGGTGGCTTCAAACCTTTGCGGACTAAATCTCTAATAGCTAACAATTTACCACTTTCCGAACCAACAAACAATAGTTCTTGATCGACAAATTCAGTGGCAGCATTTTGAGCGCCAATTGTTACACGTACTAGTTTTTTTAAATTCTTTACTGCCCATTTAACCACCGGTATCGTAGACGTTGCACTAAATAATGCTAATTTCTTATTGGAATTTGTGCACGCTTCTAAAATATCATCCAATTGTTCTTTGAAATTGTTTTGACCTTCTTCCATTAAACGATCTGCCTCATCAATTATAAACCATTCAACACTTTAAATGAATCATATAAATTCGGTAAAATTACATATTTAATGATTTTACTTATATATTTAATTGGCTTACCTTTTTAAATCTAGTAGTGGTGGCTCCTGTTGCAATAAATATCGAACACGATTCGGCGTTGAAATTAATACATCAAACTTTTTGGAATTACTTGCGTTGAATTTTTGCTTTTCTTGATTTACTTTACTTATTATATGAACTTTTAAAGCAGTCTTCTCGCTTAAGCGCACACACTCGCGATAGATTTGTTTGGCTAGTTCACGGGTCGGCGCTAAAATTAATGCACGAAATCCAACTTTCTTCGGCCCCTTCAAATCATGTATTACGGGAGTCAGAAAAGCTAATGTTTTGCCAGAGCCTGTTGGTGCACAAGCCATCAATGGTCGTCCACTTAACATAATCGGTATAGCTTGCATTTGTATGGGTGTCGGTTTGCTATAACTACAATTCAATAAATTATTCACTAAACGTTCGCTAACATTGTACGTGATACGAAGTTCATCAAATGTTTGAATCGGCGGTGGCACATTTTTACCCCAAACACTAATTTTGTTTTCTTTTCGCAATCTTAGCGTCATTTCTTGGTCAAACAATTTATCACTTGAAGATTCATTAAAATTTTTCGATTGTCGTTTCTTCCGTTTTTTTCGCACTTCTTTGGGTGATGCTACACCAGAAACAAAACGAAATGATTCCTCTTCATCCTCATTCTTATCCGCTTCCAATTCTTCTTCTTCTCTTGAGAATTGCTCATCTAAAGAATTAGTATTACACAATTGTTCAGTTATGTTTGCACTCTGCTTCTCTTCACCGACTATCGATTTCTTTATTGTCGTTTTAATTTTAGCTTTTGTCGTAAAACGCACACCTCTGGTTAATTTTTTAAATAAATCGTAAGAATCCATATTTAAATTAATAAATTAGTTCACTAATATATAATTATAAATAAAACAAAAACTCAATTTTCTTCTTGCTTTTGGCACGTGTAATAAGTAGAAACACAAAATAGGCAATCAGTCTATATCTCTGTTTTAATTTAATGTTAAACCCAATTGTGAATGGCAACAATTACAATTTGACTAACCCTTAAGGATTGGCAAATATGCTGGTGTAAACAAATTCTAATTGTTTATAAATAAATAAATTAATCAGAATATTATAAAGTGCAGTGAATGTGAAAGAGATATGTATATTGAGCGCATATGAGGCCTATACATGAGGCAATAAGGAAACACTCTCATGTGCGTGCGATTACATTAATTTTTATCCATCTAATAGAGAAAATGGAAGAATATGCTTTCCTCAGTAATATTACTTCGATTATTACAAAAGATATATTAATTGATGAAAGTAATAGTCGTCGTCGAGCGAAGCACTTTCTATGGCATGGTGATCGATTAAATGGGGATGCGGCACATATGAAATATCCTCTATTAGAAAAGGACAATGATGAAGACATTAAATTTTTTCTACGGCAGCAACTTTGCCAGAAGAAACTCAGTAAGCAAGAAATAAATACTTCAAAAAAGTGTGCCAAAAAAGAACGACGTGGACAGGATACATTCAAGTTATCTGAATCAATTTCAATGCTCAATAAGAATGGAGATATTGATCTATTAAATCAATTTGATAATGAGAAATTCGAAAGTTATTTACACATGAATAAAATGAGTTTTTTGAAAATTTTTCAGTTTGTCCGAAAGTTTTTAACATCACATCCTTGGCCATCTAATGTAACACCGCAAACTGTTTTCTCTTTAGCTCTATGGAAACTTACCACTGATGAACATTTCGAGATAATGACACAACGTTTCGAAATCTTACCTGCAATAGATTGCCAAAACCTTAATTGGTCAATTTTGGCAAATAATGTCCGATAGTTATGAGACATATATTCGTTGGCCAAATTCACAATTATCACAAAAATTACAAATACAAGGTTTTGAGCAGCATCCACGTTTAAAAATGTTTCCACTACTTTTTGGCATTATAGCCATTAAACGTTTAAATGTATTTTTAATATCCGAAGATGGTGAAATCCCTATCATATTGCAAATCATTTGTAATGCTGATCAAAAAGTTGTAGATTGTTTCGTCGAATTGGCCAATGAGTACAAATTTGATGACACACCCGTTGGCCAAATATTAAATTTAAATTCCAATACAATACCAAAAGACAGTTACATTATAGGTGATGCAACATTTCCACTAAAACCATACATGATGCGACCATTCAATATGCCACGTCATACAAGAGAACATAAATTTAATCGCCTATTAGAGATTGCTTCAGAATTTGCCCGTGACACTTTAGATATTATGGCAAAACGTTTTAATACTTTATATGCTTTAGAGGCACGCGATTTAACTGAAGTAAGGAAAATTTTAGAAAGTATATGCGCTTTACATAATTTAAGTATAGCTATTGAAGATGATTATGTGGAACGTAAATTTAAGAGTATTCATAGCCATACAAATCATTCAACAATTTTCTTACATACCACTGACAGCGAAGATAATTTACAAGGTTTGCAAAAGCGTCAAAATTTATTAAATATTTTAATAAAAAATAATTAGCTAAATATAATGAAAAAGGAGAATAAGACGGCATGGCCATTCTACACATTTCATTTAATAAGCATAACAAAGATTATTCATTTTTTTTTAAGATCTTATTGAATCATACTTTATAATGAATATGAAGTAACATAAAACCAATCATGAAAATTTCATTCTACTCACAAACATATTGTTGTAATTTATTATAAGTATTTACTTATTCAAAATACATTTATTACAATTCAAAATACATGTTTTAATGTTTGTTCAATTTATTTTTCCGTTTTTTTTTTGTATACATATAAATATTATTATTCAATATAATAATTGTGATTGTTCTTGTTTATATATTTCTGTTTATTGTTGTGATTATATTCTAAATATTTTTTACTTTTCAGTTTTGTTTAGATATTGTTTGTAATTATAATTAGAAATTAGAGATTGCTTAAAGTATCAAAATGAAGATACTTTAGTAAGTAAATAAAAAGAAAACATGTAATAAACAAAATGAGATAAAAAATAAAAATAGAATCACAAGGATATATAAAAAAAAGCATAAAATAATGCCTGTAGATAAAAGGATATAAAAAGCTTTCGTTTATATAGACGCATTTTTACCTTCTTATGTGTTTAGTGTAAGCTAATGAATAAATGACCGTTACATATTGTAACCAAAACATTGATCTTGTAAATGGTGATACTACGTCATATTGGAATTTTCGCAAGTACATTAGAATTTTTAGGCTGCCACTTTTCCACTTTCCCTCCCTTGCTCAATTAAGCACACTTTCTCTTTCCAACTTTCTATTATCTTTTTGTTTATCTTTCCCTCCCTCTCTTTCTCTCTCTTTATTCAACTCACCAACACCCCATCTTTACTTTCTTACATTAATTACAAAAGTTTCTTAGCAAAAGCGTTCCATTTATATCAAAAAAAAAAAAAAATGCAAATTTTTAGAAACCATTTAATAAATAACCTCAGAGAATACTTTATATCATAAAGCCTTTATGCAAAATACTAGTCATCATGAAAAGTACAAGATAAAATAATATCATAAATACAGGCGCAGGTGTGGATTTCTAAAATCAAATCCAAATCATTTGTTTTTACATAAAAGACTGGCACGTAAGAACAATTACAAATGTAATTTCTTTAAATAGTTTTCCTACGATACACAATTAAAAGGAATTCTGAAGATTGCACTGTATTAAATAATAAATTACCTAAGAATCTATTCATGTGGAAATATAATTTTGCAATATTACATAATAAAATCAAATAAAAAATATAAAAATTCATAGCAATAATTAGTAGAAAGTTAAAACAATATAAATATATAAATATGCACATATATATAAAATCAGTATAAAATAAACATTAATTGCGTACAACAATAAAATCGAATATTTAACTAAACTATTTGTACAAGAAAATTATTAATAAAAAAAATTCTTTAAAATGCACTCAAAATATAATAATTAAATAACTGTATATGTGGATTTATGTACGTATATATAAATATAAAGAAAATTTCATTTAAGATATTAAAATATGTGAAAATAATATTTCTTCTACTTATCTCTCATTATTTGTAAAATCTTAAATATCTCACAAAATTGTGTTTTTCGTTTTTTTTCTCTTCCTTAACATTTCCGTTATAATTTACATAATTTACTTTTATAGTTTATTGTATAATGAGCTAACGAATGTAATTGCTTGTGTTCTCCTTCTTCTCCTCACATAACGAACTATTTTAAGTTTTTTAAGAGATTCATCTTTTATTGGATTTGCTGTCTTGCTTTTAAGTTGCACTTTCATAAATTTTTTTAATCACATTGGACCAAGTAGTGGTATAGAATATTAAACAGCTACTTTCCATCTATTATAACATTTTTACTTTTTTTTTTTTTTGTTTATTACGTAATTGCATTTGTACTTGTATTTAAATTACTTTCTCCGGTTAACAAATTTAATAATTTCTGCCGGGTTTTCTTTTCTCTGCCACCAACAGAAACGAGATTCATTAATTGTTTAGTCGAGTATGGTGACGATGATGCTGATGTTAATGATGATGATGTGGTTGGGGTTATAGTTGTGCTGGATGCTGAAATTTGCTCCATAATCCAATCTTCCAATTGTTCATTCGAAAAATAATAAACTTTAATAAATGTATCAACATATGCCCGATGATTTGGAAATTTTTGTTTTGAAATTAATTCCAATATAGACATGAAGTTGATAAAATCTAATTGCATTAGAGCACGTCCGCCAGGTGTACACTCTTTCACTTGAGAAAATCTATTCAAAAATAATGAAAAAAAAAATTAAATTAAATTTGATTTCATACTAAATTGAGTTAAGTTGCTTAATTAAATATGATGATGGACGGGATTAAATTTTTTATGCCTCCCAAATTGTAATTACAATAAGCCTGATTTGTTTTTACTTTTATTATTATCATTATTATTATTTCTTTTGCCTTTTTTCATGTTCTGTAATTTATTTTAAAAGGTTTGTTCTAAAAGTTTAAATTTCTAGTTTTCATAATATAAATTAATTGTGTCACGCATTTATCTGATTATTATAATTTCATATATATATTATTTTAAATATTTACCCTTCAACTAAGAGATGAGTCGCCACATGGGCCATACAATTCCATAATTGTTCCAATGAGATTGTAATTTCTTTGGAAATTTCCTCTAAACGCATAGCAAAATGTTGAACATTCTAATAAATATAATAGAGCATATTCTAAATTTTAAATTTCCCATTAAAAAAAAAAAACATGAAGAGAATTATTACCCGACACATAATATCAATATAAGTATTATTTAGCGATGTCACATGCTTAATATTCCATTTAACTTTTGCCATTATTGCCAAAATTGAGTTTATATCAAAGACTCGCAATGTGACACATGTATAAACTGGGCGTGCCAAATCTGTCATGTAATTAGTATAATCGAAATATGTGCTTAACATGGAATGCTCTTGTGGCGGTAATAAATGATTTAAATAATTATGTAATAGATAAAATTGTTGCAGCATACAATGGCCACTTTGTACAGCGACAATACGTTGCGGTAAACCGTACAAGGTATCCGGATTCGATAATTCATTATTTGTCTATTTTAATTAAAATTTTGAACATATTTATATAAATTTTTATCCAACAGATTTTTTATTTTTAGTTATTTTGCTTTATATTTTACCAGAGATGAGAAATTTAAGGGCCAAATTTTTATATGCGGTACTATATGTTGTCGCACAAAATCCAACTTCTCTTCAAGTTTTTGTGAATAGAAATTCTCCAATTGAACAGGCTAAGTAAAAAAGAAAAATGAACAAAAATAAATAAAAATTTTATGAAAGATAATTTTTAGTTTTAGTTTTGTACATATTATTTCAAAAATATTTTTAACCCCCAAGAATTTTTAGTATGTCAAAAGGCTTAAATTAGTTAAGTCCATTTAAGGACTTGCTCTAAAAGAGCAAAAAAAAACTTATAATTTGAAATTTCTAATTATTTTAGATGGTTTGATGTGTAATACTCAAAATAATAGAGCATGATGGATTATAACATTTGCCCGTGCAGTAATCTAAACGTAAATGTAAATGTAAATTATATAAGTGGAAGAAATTTAGCCTGGAATAATTTAATGATAATTGAGTAAAAAATTTAATAAAAATGCGAGCACAATTTACTTACCGTATCTTTAGCAAAAACTTCATATACAGCGTAAACGTAAAAGTCCATTAATTTCAACATACTTGCAATAATTTTAGGAGAAACGCAATGCAATAATTTACACATTTGTAAATAACGTCCCATACAACGGAATATATTTAATGTTGTACTATTTACCATAACATTACTATTACTATTCGTATTGCTAATTGTGCATAGAGATTCATCAAAATCACCCATTTTACTTTGTAGACTTTTCTGTTCATCATCACTTTCTTCACTAAAATAACATGAGGCCTCATCTACCACACCAGAGAGAATATCTTCTTCAAGCATAGCAACATCTAAGCCACCATCAAATGGTGAACTTTTCTCACTGAAACGTATGAAATAACCGCAGGAACCATATATTGAGCTAATACCATCCTGAGAATGTATGGATACCAATTCATCACAATTATTACTATTAGTATTATTGTTATTGTTGTTGTTGCCATTATTATTATTATTATTATTATTATTTTTATTATTATTATTATTATTATTATTATTATTATTATTATGTCTATTATTATTAGTATTATTATTGATAATGCTTATTGGTGAATTATTTATAGAGGCTGATGTGTGCATTGAAACTATTGGTGGCGATTTATGGCGTCTTAATGCATAACGAACTGAACGAAATTCAGATAATTGTAAAATATTAGTGAATGACTCCACATATGTCCAAGATTCATTCTCTAAAAATAAACACACTTCTTCCAAGCAAGCAATATGATATGAATCAAAGAACAATTCACTTTTCATTCGCATTGTTTCAATTAATTTCTCCGAATTTTCACCACAAAATTCTTGTCCCACTTTCTTTAAACGTTGCGCAATTGCTAACACTTGAATAAAATGTTCATATTTTAATGTTATTAATTTCGTACTTTGTAAATATATACAAATTTTCGTTAATATATCATTCCATATACGTGATTGCCCCTTTCCCAATTTCTCTTGTATATATGCATCGGTTGTATCATTTTCCATGCTATCATCATTGTGTACAATATCATTAACATCTTGTGGATATAATTTATGATTTTGATGCCATACTATTATTTGATAATATGATGATAAAATCGTCCAAATTGTATTACATAAATGTATTAAACATGTTACATATTTATCGGCCTCCACTTGCTCGCATAATTGTTCATATAGATATTTTGTTGTTGTTGTTGTTGTTGTTGTTGTTGTTGCTGCATCATTATTATTATTATTTGATATTATGTAACTACGTACCACAGAATTGACTGATGAATGTATGGCAGATATATAATTTATATGAATCTGTTTTATTAAAGAGCAACCATAGAAAGAAATTTTTAAATAGATTTAGTAAAAAATTGGTAAAAAAAAACAAAAATGTGTCTTTCCTTCCTACATCATACCTGATCCATAGCTATTAAAGATTTATTTAATAATTTATATGCCTGTTGTAGTTTTATATATTTGGTCAAGTCGAAATTTAAGATCATCTATACAAAAAGATAACAGATTGTTCATTCATTAATTTTTTAGCTTGAAGGAAACTTCACAATTAGTACATAAAATCAATTAATTAAATCTAAATCTTATTAATTATAATTAAGTGTAGTTATTAAGTATTGGTAAGTATTATCATATTATAATTTCATTAATTGTTATAAATCATCAAATATTAACTACTTATTGTACATTGACACTTTTCTTTTTTTTATTTACCTCATTAAGTACCATGTCCAATTGAAATTCTGTTAATAGTAATGTCTCTTGTAACTTTTTATCCAATGATTGTACACAATTATACTGCATGAATTCTGAAGCAAAATCTTTACAATTTAATAGCAATGCAATTGCACCAGAATAATTACATTCACTTAATAATTTTTGTACTTCGACGTCCGTTGATTTCTATATAACAAATAAGTAAAAAAAAAAAAAAAAAGGAGAGAAAAAGAAAGAGAGATAGAGATAGTCAGAGAAAAAGAAAATTTACGTTGATTACAATGAATCATTTCAATTTTGCTACGAAAGCTTCTTACCAATTTATTAATTGCGCGTAAAGTGCTCAATAATTCTTTATAAATTTCCCGTTTCCGATATGAAGCCAATATTTGGAGACTCGTTGTAGTTAAATTTGTTTTAGCATCATTTAGATATGAACGCCCCTTTCGACATATCCACAAAGCTTCTTCTAATTCTTTTTGCGTTTCATTTATTGCAGCAAGTTCCACAATGCATGCATTCCTTTGTTCTAAAATATTTTGTAATACTTGTTTTGATATGACTTTATGTTGCTTACGCAATTGGGCAATTGTTGTATTAATTAATTCATAATCTACACCATTCGCTAGCACCTTCTATTTTGTGGATGCAAAGTGAATAAACTTTATGCATTCATATAAACAAATATTCATGCAAATATAAAACAAAACTTACTTTCAACTCATACAAATCGGTATTATTGTCATTTCGAAAGTAGATTTTATCTACACTTTCCAAAATTTCCTGATCAGATTTTTGTGAACTCACTAAGGCCATATCGTTTTCATTGCACGCTATGTCTTCATCATCACCAATATCATCTCTTGCATTTGACTTATGTTCCGCATCTAATTTATTGCACATCCCGCTACTTCTCGAAATATCTTTTAATGGTTCTGATGCTGTTACAGTATGGACAAAATAATCCGAAAAACCCATAGCTGGTATTTTCACTTGACGATTTGTCTGTTTATGTAATAAATCCATAAACTTGCTTTTAAATTCATCCATCTTGATTTTAGAACTTTGCATTTTCTATTTGATTTCGACGAAAACAAAAAAAATTGTTATCCTCCACACTGGACAAATGCAAGCCAGACAGTCATCAAAAAAAATAAAACAGTGCCCTTGCAATTCCACACATAATAAATAAAATTGTATAAAAAAAAACAAAGTTTAACGTTAGACTGGCTAGCGGAGAACCTCCAATGCTACACTAAACTATCATAGAATTTTATAGAGTTGCCAATATCCATTTTTATGACATTATTTATTACAACAATAAACTAGTGTAAAAGGTATTATACCTTTTAATAAATTGTTTTCATAATTAACAAAAATTAAATAAATTCTCAAAATTAACAAAAAAAACCACTTTATTATTTATCAATTCAACAATATAAGTTGTAAAAGTTATTTATAAACAGTTAATTTGCAACTAAAACTAATTTTTACATTAACTAATAAGTCTATAATAGATATGAAGGTATAGCGAACCATTACAAATGTATCATCCCTAAAATAATTTGTGTTTATTATTTACCTTTTGATTAAATGATCAAATCTATTTTCGCTAATCCTAATTAATGAATGGATAAACAATATTTAAAGTGCTATAATAAGATACGTAGAGGGATAATAGAATGCGAATATGGTAAATAAAGAAATTATTCATACATTTTTCATATGTCGTTATATATGATTCACAATATTCCTTATAATATTCTATGTTAGTATGGCATCAGATTTTTTCTATCCCAGTGTTGGTGGTGTAGAAGAACACATCTTTAATTTATCACAAATACTTTTAAAAAGGGGTCACAAGGTAGTTGTGTTAACACATTGCTATAATAATTGTAAAGGTATACGTTACCTAACCAATGGCCTTAAAGTCTATTATTTACCAATTAAAGTATTTTATAATCAGACAGTATTACCAACATTACTATGTAATGTACCATTGATTAGAAGTGTTCTTATCCGAGAACAAATTGATATTGTGCATGCTCATTCTGCATTTAGTACCATTGGCCATGAAACAATGTTAATTGCAGCTCTATTAGGTTTAAAGGTATTACATTTAAAAGTGATATTGAATGTTGTTTCAATTAAATGTACAAAATTGTTTATTGCTTTGTTTGTTGTTGATTGGTTAGACTGTATTTACAGATCATAGTTTATTTGGTTTTGCCGATTTATCTGCTGTCATTACAAATAAATTATTAGAATTAGTTTTGAGTGCTGTAAACCATTGCATTTGTGTGTCACATGTAGGGAAAGAGAATACAGTACTTAGAGCTCGTGTACCTAAAGAGAAAGTTTCAGTTATACCAAATGCAGTTGATACAGCACTTTTTGTACCGAATCCTGAACAAAGGCCTAAAGATGGCACCATTAACATCATTGTGGCTTCCCGTTTAGTTTATCGTAAAGGTATTGATCTGTTAGTTGGCGTTATACCGCGTTTTAAAAGTTCACCCAACATTAAATTTATAATATTAGGTGATGGCCCCAAGAAAGTACTACTGGAAGAAATACGTGAAAGAGTGAACATGCAAGATCGTGTGGAGATTGTTGGGGCTATCGAGCATGCCAAAGTACGTGATTATCTAGTTCAAGGTCATATATTTGTAAATACATCACTTACGGAAGCTTATTGTATGGCAATTGTTGAAGCAGCTTCATGTGGCTTACAAGTGGTATCGACACGTGTCGGTGGCATACCCGAAGTCTTGCCAACAGATCTTATCATATTAACAGAACCAGAAATCAATTCCATATATGAAGGTATACTAGAAGCTTTACAACGTTTGTACAATCAACAACATTTTAATAATGATAGCCAAAAACATTTGAGCCATATGCTACTAAATGGCATCAGCGAATCATTTACTGTGATGACTAAACGTAAGCTGAATGAACAATATCTGCCACATGCAACCACCGTTAGTAAATCTAATATAATAAGTGATTTATATAAACGAACAAATGTCATAGATTTAAAATCAAAAGTATCCTCTGGAATACTCTGTCCATACAAATGTAATGAATTAGTATCATCTCTATACAATTGGGAAAATGTTACTAAACGTACAGAGAGGGTTTATAAACGTATTATTTTAGAGCCAAAGCCCACATTAAGTCATGTATTACATTCTTATGCAAAAGGTGATGTGTGGCCAATACTTTTAGTTATTTCCATGGTGCATATATTTTTATTATTTCTTGAGTATATACGTCCGAGTCGTTATATGGAAAAAGCAAGGGAATGGCCAAATAAACAATATTTACATCAAAAATGTCATTGATACATTTATATATGTGTACGAAGAATAACGTTTTGTTTTCTGTTTTTTTTTTTTTGGGGTTTTCTGCATTGTTAACATGATCAAATTTGGTTATTAATTATGATAATATTTTAAATTAAATTTAATAATTGTTTACATATACATACAAACATCAATAGAACAAAGAATGAAAATAATTTATAAGAAGAAATAGAATTTCTGTTTCTTTTTCTTAGTAAATTGCATTTATAACTGTAAGTTTTCTTTAACTGTAATTTTAGCTATGACAATATTATTCCACAATTTACTACGTTGCGGATATTCAAGTGGCATTATATTATTATATTTACTTACTTTTTGATCTTTATTTATTTTGGGAATTGTTATTATTTTTGTTGAATTAACAATAATTAGTTAATTTATGTAAAGATGAATTGTTTTTAATTTGTATGCACTTTAACTGGTTTTATCATCACCTTTGAACTATGACTTATTAGCGATAGGTGCGTAATTTTATTTAGTGGAAATGCCGGTTCAATTGTCATCTCTAAATTATTTTTTCTTTCATTAAATGGACCAGCTGATTATTAACTGACAGTTGTGTGCATAATCAATTAGCTAGCGGGGAAAAATGAGAAAATTTCATTAATCAAAGAGAAGAAAAAAGAATAGAAAAGAAAAGAGAAAAGGAAAAAACAAACAAATTATTCAATAATAGCAAGTGGTATAATACAATAAAAATTAAATTGAAAACGGCCAAAGAAAAGGGCCAAAAATATTATAAAATTGATTGTCATCTTGCAGAAGGTTAAATAAAAGTTGTAAAGTGAAAGCGCAAGCAATAGCAGATAGACAAAAGTCAAAGTAGCATAATAAATTAAAAAAAAAAAATTAATAAATATGGATTTACTTGGTTCGATATTAAATTCAATGGATAAACCTCCTGCCGCCAATGAAGAACAAAAGAAATTGATAAAACGTCAAAGAGAACTGGCGGAAAGATTGAAGAATAAACAGAAAGAAGAATTGACAAGATTTCGCAAATATGTGGAAGAGCGTATTGGGCGCTTTGCCAAAGATGATCGCTCTCATATAGAATTTCAGCCACTTGATAAATTACATCGTTCTGTTATACACGAAGTAGCTGAACATGGCGGTTTCATTGCCATGAGTTTTGGCTGTGAAGATATCGATCGTTATTCAGTCGTCTATAAAAAAGAAAATGCTCCAACTGATGATGAAATTGCAGCCAGACGTAACGGTGACGGTTGGAATGATGATATTGCCAAAGAATATGCTGAACGTCGCAAACAGCAGCGTGAATTAGAATTAGAACAAAAACGTAATGCAAGGGCTGCTACACAAAATAATCTAACAGCATCATCGGCTACAACAACAACAACAACAACTTCTGGTAGCAGTGGTAGTGGTAGCAATAGCATCACAAAACAGTCATGCAATGCCAATTCCACACAACGTGATGTTGAAATAAAACCTACATTTAATTACAAAGATAAATATGCTCATTTAATTGGACAAGATGCAGCTTTAGAGGCTGCACGTAAAACTGATGCAAATCAAAGTTATGGTTTTGTGCCCAGCAAGAACAAAAAAGATATAAGATCGATTGAACAAACATTGGCCGATATACAGGCCAAGAAAAGACTTAAATTGCAACAGCAACAACAACAACAACAACAACAATTGGAACAAGAGCAGCAGCAACAACAACATAAACAAATAGAAGAATCCGCAATTGTAGCGCAATCGATAATTGCACCATCAGAAGTTGAACAGCATTCATCACACTGATGTAATGATCATAAATTAAAACAAGTAAAAATTTTAAAGTTGGTCAATGCTAACTATTAAAAAAAATACCCTACACTGTGTTGCGTCAAAATGAAAAAAAAAACTTAGTAAAAAGTTAGTAAAACGAAAAAAGAAAAAGAAGCAAATTTCAAACTGAAAAATATCAAGTAAAAAATTCCTTTATATGAAAATGGAGGGGAAAGGGAAAGTCCGATCTCTAGACCGAATTTTTGTCAACAATCTTGCTCCAATTTTGGCAGTGGCACCATCCTCATCAAAGAAATGCCTAAAATTTTGTGCAATAAATATTTTTTTTCATTTTTTTTTTTTTTTGCAAAATAAGGCGCTCTTTAGAGCATTCTAGGAAAAATAGTTCCAATCTGTTATATTATTAATAATTTTAGATTTGGTTGGGAAATTTGCCTTTATGTAGTTAAGTTTAATAATATAACTCAAAAAGTGCAATAACGAAGATATTTATAGAAACGGCTTGCAGACTAACAGACTAATTAAATAAATTATATTTAAAAATGACTCCAAATCGGTTAGTGTAAATCGGTATTGGAAAACGTGGATACAACTAATGGCTTTTTGTATATAACTAGACCCACCTTTTTTTTTTTTTAACAAATAGACAACAAATAGTGTAGCGGTACAGAGGCACGTCCACCATTACATATACTACATACACATACATACAAGCACACGCACACATATATATAAACATATATAATATATATAATATATATATATATATATATATATATATATATATATATGAGTGTGCTAAACGTATTATTATTCTATTTATGCTAAGACGCGTATTTATTATTGAAGTTTTTCTTCTTCTTATCCTTGTCGCCCATCTCCACCATTTTCTCATTCTTTTTTAATTTATGCATAATCATAAGAACGAATTGCAATGGTATAGAGTGCAATGACAGAGAAGAAAATTTAATGATAGGAAATTAAATTTTACGAATTAGATTTTTAAAATATACTTATTTACACGTGTACACACACACACACAAACATATACATTTATATATATATATATAAAAACATATATATAAATCTAAAACAATTATGTATTCCTTTACCTTTTTCCTTTTTTTTTTGGAAAATTCCTTCGTTTTTTTTTTATAATAATAATATTAAGTAAAAAATGGCTAGAAAATATATTTACATTAAATAAGTTAAATTTGTAAATGTGTATATGTGCATTAATGGGTGCTTGAGTATTCGTTTGGCTGCATGACTGTAAACATGTGTGCCTGTGCATGACTCTGTGTGTATGCGTGTGTGTATATATATATATTAGAAAATGAAAATAAAAATTTTTTGAGGATTTTGAAAAGTAAAAATCATGTTTTTTTGTAATATTTTTTCTTTTTTTTGGTTTTTTGTTTTTTTGTTTTTTCTTTTAAATAACTCGACATAGAAAAGATAAAGATGAAAAAGAAGAAGATGCTGAAAAATAATAATCGTACAAATAAATTAGTAATTAAATATATTTAAATCAAAATGTTTTATTTATTTGGATATAATTTATTTTCGTCGAGTTTAATTTTTGCCTTTACTGCCGTCATTATTCTATATTGTGATAAATTTCTGACAATTTTCACACTGCGCATTAAAAATTTTGAAAGGACCTTATTTTTTTTTTAAAAGTCTTCAATAATATTAATTTCAGATTTTGTCTAATGAAAAGGACCATTATTTTACCTTTAGAAAATGACTTTCGTAAATTTTGGGTAAAAAGTGAAAAACATTGTGTCAAGTACATTGAATGACTGAATAAAAGTCTACCTAGATTTAATAATAATTTAATATAAGTTATGAACTCCATGTGGAAGTTAAAAAAATAAATAATTTTGTTAATGGATTTAAGGTTGAATAGACCGCTTAATTTAATTAAGATCAACATTTAATAAATGGATGAATAAATGAATAATGACTAAATGAAAAAGTTGTCATGACATGAACCTATCGAACATTATTAAAATTAGATTGGAGGAATATTATGTTCCCTTATTCTTGAATGTTTCATTGTGGGCGTTGATAATGATCTGGCTGTTATACGTGGATGATAATACAAATAATATAAAATCATAAAAACAATACCAATATAATAGAATGTTAAAGTCATTGTACATAAAGGATAGAATAGAAATGTTATTGAAATTAAATCATTAGATGCGTATAATATAAAATAGAATTATACAAATTATATTCTCAATGGAGCAGATTATATAATATAACATATATTTATAACGTGTGGGTGTATCACGTACTGAAATAAATGTAAATATATAAACAATACCTAAAACGAGACAAAATAGAAAATTCAATAGACATAAATGAGAGAATTTTGGTCGTTCCACAATAAAGGAAACAACACCGAATAATAGCGCATGACATAGACTAGCAATTAAGATCCACAATGGAAAGATACTGGCTAATAATGCAATACATAGTGTACGAGAAACTAAAATATATGAAAAATAAAAAGTGCAACAAAAAGAAAAGGAAAAACAGAAAAAATGAAAAAAAATCTTTAAATTAAAAAAACAAAAATTTTTTTATGGACAATTTAGTGTCTAAGTACAATACACTTCAACTTGAAATTTAAGATTTTGAAATTTCATTATGGGCGTGCTCGATGGCTCTATTTAATTTGTTACCTCTTTTTTTTTTTATTAATTTAATCACGCTGAGTGGGGACTCACAAAATATTAACCATTTCAGATATTTTTATAGTGAAGTTAAAGATGTCATTAAAGGGCCGGAATAAAATTAATTAATTCTCGTGATTCTTCAGGGTCAAATACTTGTATTCATAAAGACAGTGTAAATATGAGACAATAAAAATTTTTTTTTGCAAATACAAATAGAGGTTTAGAGATCGTCAAATAATATGGAAACTTAGAATTGCATTAATTGTTGGCCACACTTTTAAAAATTTAATTTTGAAAATTGAATTATACAAAAATTTAAAAAATTGGAAAACATATCAAAATTATACAAATGAATAGAATTGATTTTACTAGGGCTTTTCTGTGCCAGTTTTTTTACAAATATTTTGAAATGTATCGATTTTCAGCTTCCAGAGTTAAAATGGTGATGGTGGATTTAATAATGATTATTTATTTACCTGATATGCAAAAATGCCAACATAATTGTAAAATGATACCGCTCCATGTGATGTTATGTTTATCACTTTGTGAATAACGATTATAACGATGATAAGCGGCCAAACACCAGGCCATGCTACCAAAATAAGATGTTATTGCCAGAATTTGCGTATCTAAATTGGCCAACAAAAAGATATGAAGAAAATATATAAAAAATACATAAAATTATATTTAAAAAAAATGATAATAGAAATAACAAAAAAATTACTTGTCATTTTGACAAAATGACCTAAAACGATAGATATTTGTAAAATTTTTTGTGGCGCCGCCTCTAGAAAACATTCAAATAATCTTATAAATGCTACATCACTTTCTTCACGGATATTTAATTTATAATATCTGTAACATAAGCGTACACAAGAAATTTTATGAAAAACATAAGTATTATAAGTAAAGTGGAGCAATCAATGTAGATCAAAATTCACTGTACCTTAATTGGGTTGATTTATCACCTTGATGTTCAGCTCGTTTACATTTAATGGCATACACCAAGGAGTTCCAATAGCGTAAGAAACATGATGAAATTAATATTAAGCCTAAAGTTTTGAGTGTCTTGTATCCGTTACCATTAAATTTCCCATCACGATAACACCTAAATTAAACAATTAAACAATAACTCAGTAACTCATTATCGTAATAATTATGTTGATGATAATGATGCAGATTCCTTACATGCAAAAAACTTACATATTAGCATGTATGAACGTTGTTACAATAATTGGGATAACAATACAGATGATTGTCCATGTAAAATAATTACAATGGCCTTGATAATAATAATCTATCGCTAATTTTATATTAATACAAACAGCTATTGCTCGTATTACAATTGATAAGGCTGTTGAACATATTTCCCAGTAGGTTATTTTATGTTTAGGATTGTCGCCCGTACATGAAGAATGCACTTCCGTCCATTGCATGAAAGAATTGCGTGCTTGCATCAAAAAATGTTTACATTGCAATGTACTGCGTTCACTTATCGCCTCCACACCATCACTCAAGGTGAAGGTGGCGATGGTGGTGCTGGTGGTCTTGGCGGTACAGGTGACGTTGGTGGAGCTGGAGGTGCTGGTATTATTGGAGGTGATGGCGGCATTGGTGGCATAGGTGGTGTTGGTGGTGCTGGCGGAGTTGGAGGTGCTGGTATTATTGGAGGTGATGGCGACATTGGTGGTATTGGAGTATTGGTGGTGCTGGTGGAATTGATGGTCTCAGCGGTGCCGGTGGCCTTGGCAGTACTGGTGATGCTGGTAGAGCTGGAGGTGCTGTTGGTTCTAGAGGTTCTGGAGGCGGTGGTATTACTGGCAGTGCTGGTGATCTTGGCGGTGCTGGTGGTCTTGGCGGAGCTGGTGGCGTTGGTGGTATTGGTGGGACTCGCATCCTTACTTGTTCCTAAACAAAACAATTCAGCCGAAAAATTACTTGTAGAACGATCTATAGGCATTTATTATAGTAGTTTTTTTGCTTTTTCTGGCCTTTAAATTAAGCAAAATGTTCACAATCTTATAACATAATAATAATTCGTTCTTTTTAATTCATTTAATCGAAGAATCTAATCAAAGTTGTGTTAGAGATGTTATTTTTTCTCATATAAATCGAAGATCGATTAATGTAGATATTTTGCTTAATTAATAGTATTTTATCAGAAAAACTATTTTTGATTAAATATTTGGACACTTTTAATTTTATATCTTACCCGATTTGATTAAGATTCCCTTAATATATTACAAAAAAGGTTACAAAATTTAATAAAACGATCTGTCTAAAGAAATTAATCCTCCGCTTGCATATTTTTAGGGTAAATTATTACAGTGCGTTGCACACGACATTTATATGAATGTATTTAGAACAGTGGCGCATAATAAAAAGAGCCCTCTATATTTTTAAATATATTCCTAATTTTAAATATGTGTAAGACTTAAGACTTTCCTTATATTACAGGGCTACTCAAAAATGTTTTTTCTATTCAGAGTAGGTTACATGTATTTTACCAGCCATTAAATTTCCGTTATAGCCATCAATAAATTGGCCCTTACTTTAAACCTGAATTTGAACAATAGAAGGAGAAAAAGAGTATAAAAAACCTAAGATGATTTCCTATTTTATCAATGAGCTATTTTAAGTTTGAAATTATTTGTTTTCATTTCTTTTTATTTCTTTTGTTTTGTTTATTTTATATGTTTATATATATATTCATTATTTTTTTAATTATAGACTTAATCATTAAGAAAGAGTCGTGCAAAAATTTACATAAATCGCCTTAATCAAAAAAAAAGCACAAGACGACAAAAAAACAAAGAATTTATTGTAATTAATTTAATTATACTTTCCTTTTGTTGCTTTCTTTCTCGCTGAATTTTTCTTGTTTTCATCTAATGCTTAATTAATTAATGGTTTCTATCTTAATCGTGAATGAATAGAGAAAGTGAAAACCAGCATCAGTCAAGCATTGAAACATTTTTTCGTCTTATATTCTTGTTCTTATTTTTATTATTATGCTTTTGTTTGTTTCTTTATTTACTATTTCAAACATGTTTTTGTTGATAATTATTCCGAAAAGAAAAATATCAAAACTTTTTTTCAACTCTTTTTTTTTTGTTTTTTGTTTTTCTGTTACACATTTTTACTGTATTTTCCATCATTCAGATTGATAAGTATGCTACAATTGTTTTCTAGGTTTTTCTTTAGTTCTTTTTAATTAGCAAGAAGAATTATACAAACAATTATTGAACAATAATATTAATAATAACAATAATATAGAAGAAACGCATAAAGAATAAAGGAAAAAAGGAATAACTAAATAAATGAAGTTCATAAAGAAAATTATTCATTTTAATTTCCGTTTGTCCAGTCGAATTTCTTTTAAAGTGTTTATGATGCTTTATTATGTTATTTTGTGTTGTGTTAAGTTATGTTACGCTGAGTTTAATAGGAGACAATGCCAGCCAAAGAAATATTTGGGCAAAAATTTTCTACATAATTTTATTTTGTTGTTTGCTGTTTGTAATCTAATTATTTACTCCGTATTCACGTTTTTATTAAATTTGTTTTTTCATTTTTCTTATTGTTTCTTTTTTGTTTCTTTCATTTGTGTTGTTGTTTTTTTTTTTGTCTTGAGTGTATATGAATTATCAGTTTAGTTATTGTTGTTTTTAATTAATTTCATTTGATGTTTTTCAATTATTCAAAAGCTTTTTGTTCATGGTTTTTTTTCTTTCTTCTTTATCTCTCTATCTCTTTCTCTCTCTCTCTCTCTTTCTCTATTGCTCCGTTTTCGCTTATCCTCTCCCCTTCTCAGTTTAACTTTTTTATATGGTTTTCTCGTTATCATACAAAAAATATAACAATTAGTTTTGTTTTTTTTTCTTTTGCTGTTTCATATTAATTTTGTATTGATGTTTCTTACATTCTTTTCGTTCTTCGCTACGCTTTCTATATTCTAGTATTATATGCATTTTGGTTTTTTACTTGTTTTTTTTGTATTAATGATTTTTATATTTTTCGAATTTTTACTTATTATTTTTGTTTTGGTTTTTTTTTTGCATTAAATGTTGATTTTTTTTCCTATTTTTATTTCATTTTATTTTAGTTTTACTTGATTTTATTTTATTGGAGTGTGTTCTTTTTCTTTCAAAATTAATTTATGTTTAAATATATTTATGTACATGTATACATGAATAATTTGTGTACAGAATTTCATCAATCAATTTTGTCCAGTCAATTATTATTATCGTATATATGTCAGTTCGTCGTTTCTACACTAAATTTTATTATATTTTATGGGTGTATGTATGCCTATGTACATGCATATGTATACATTTATATTTTTATATATATTTATATAGATTGTTTACGGCACTTGAATAAATATTCCAAAAAAAAGGGAGATTTCACATTCCGTGAACTTACTGAATAATCGACCATCATATATTCATTAATAGGAATATTTATTAGAGCCGTAAAAAAATTTTCCCTTAGCTGGTGTATTAAATTATGTGAAACTAAAAAAAGGAAAAAAAATTCGCGTTCTTGTAATTAGCTTCGGATTTTATCCGCGATTACGAAGCATCTTTAATAAGCAAGAAAAACAAAACTTGAAATAACTGTTTATAAAAAATTGATTGCGTTAGGCAGGAAAAGGGAAAAGTTAGAGATCTAAAGCGAGTAAAAGATAACTACTGAGAGACAGTGACAGAGAGAGGAGAGAGATTAGTATGAAAAAGCTTGTGTGTCAAAAACTTCGTCATGGAGAATAATTGCGGGCGATCTTGTTATTCGCAATATTCATTTATTTATACGGTTTTCAAAATTGTCGAAGATGTTGGGCTCTCTACTAACCGTTATTAAGGTGTATCGTTCGTGCAGGCTGAAATGACAGATGATTTCAATAGACACTCATTCGCATTGCTTTCTTTTGCCTTTACTTCTTTTAAAACTCTATCTCCCTCTCTCTCTCTCTTTATCTTTGCTTTTCACTCTCTATATGTTTTCCATCCCCTTTTGCCACATTTTTGTAAGCGCTGTTGTTTTTTTTAAATTTATTTTAAAATTTTTGGAAAAATATCACAAAAATTAATTGTTGACATTGTTATAATTATTATTATTGTTGTTAATATTGAAGTTGATGTTGTTCATCTCACTGTTGCTGTTATCATTCATTATTATGAGGTAGGCATATGCAAACTATTTTAAGATGATAAAGTAAATGCGATTATTTTAATGAAATGTAAAGAAGAAAAAATTTAGTTGAATGGCAAAAAAAAATTCTTTGATGATTTAAGAATTTTGCTTTTTGCTGTCTGCTTCTTCTTCTTTCTTCTTTTCATGTCATTGGCGAGCACTCATTACGTACATACATATAGGACAACAAGAAAAAAATTTCTTTGTAAAATTAAATTATATTAAAAAAAAACTATAAAAAAGTAGAATGAGAAATCAGTGAAAAATAAAAATCAAACAAACATACATGCACATTTAAAATTATATACAGTAAATCATTATTTCTATTTATTTTTTAATAAAAAATAATATTTTGCATTTTCTGATACTTTTCATTGTTCATTTTTCATTTTTTCCATAATAATTTTTTTTATTATTACTTTTACAATCATTCTACAATCATTATCATTTCTTTTTGTAAGTTTCTTAACTTTCTTTTATTTCATTTCATTAATTTTTTTAAATAATTTTATTGTTTGTACGAAAATTAAAGGAGCCGTAAAATTAAAATTGAGAGAGAGAGAGAAAAGAATAAAACCGGAAAAAATGTATTAATTAAAAAATCTAAATGTAATTTCAATTCGTTACGTAATTATTTTTTTTTTGTTTTTTATGAACTTCATTTTTTTCTATGTTCATTCTACTTCGTTCTGTATGATTCTGAATATCAAGTTGTGTTTTGGGGGTTTTTTTTCTGAGGTTAAAAAAGAAGTCAACTTTCCTCGAAGACTTTCCTAAATTTAAGATTTAAGAGTTAAGATTTAAAATTTAGTATTATCACTATTTTTTCTGAATAATTTTCCATAATGTAAATTAAAAAAAAATTGTTTTTAAGGAAAGACGCTATCTAATTTGACCAAGAATGTTTGTGATAATTTTTGATGATTTATATTTGAAAAAAGGCTTAGAATAAGTCTAAGTAAAGAAAATAATCTCTTGACTTACAAAATTTACATGATCTTTAGACTAATCCATCCACTTTTAAATTTTTTTTATTGGATTTAAAACGATCCATTTTTTTGTTCTTTTTGGATCACTACTTTTCTTAATACTTTTAATTTTATGGATTTTTCTCTGTTATTTACTTCTTTTTATTTTTCTTTTTTTTTTTTGTATTTTTGCATTCGCTTATCAATCAAATGAGGTGAATTTAGATGGTAGTAGGAGCTCTGATCCACCTATAACATTTTCTTCTTCTTTTTTCATTTTACTTTTATTTGATTTATCAGTCAATGTTCCAAATTTATGCAATTTAATAATAAACGGATAACGCTAACTTTATACTAAAAGTTCTTTTCTTATACATTACATATATAACCTAAACTAAGAACAAGAAAAAGAAGAAAAATTAAGAAGATGATAAGTAAAATAAAACTCGAAAATTATAAAATGATCTTTTATATAAGAGAAAAAAAGAAAAAGAAAATAATTCATATAAAAATATGCATTAACATATTTTTTCGTTTCATTTTAATAATTAATTAAATATGCTACTTGTAACTTATCATTAAGTTAAGTTAAAATTTTAGTATTAGAAAATAAAAGGGGAGAAAAGAAAATAAGTAAAAAATATATATATATAATAATTTAACTTAGAAGGAAAATTATCGTGTAAATTAATAGATTGTAAAAATTATTTCAAATATTAAGGAAATTGTACATCGAAAATAAATTTCTTATATATCACCTAATATTTAATGTAATTTTATGAAAATTACAATATTTCTCATATATATTTTTTTACTCTTTCAAAATATATTAATTGTCTTGTTTTTTAAATTTAGCATTATTGTAAAATGCTCTTAAATATTATTTTCTGCTGTTGAATTCTCTTTTTTTACATGTATTTTTATTACTATTATTATTATTATTATTGTTTTTTGTTTATTGTTTTATTTTTCTCTTATTGTATAATAATATTATGATTGAATGAGGATGAGGATACATTGATGATCACTTATATTCCCTTGGAAGTAAAAAATTACTAAAGAAAAGAAAAAAACTTTACCAAAAACCAACAAAAGAAAGGAAAATAGAAAACTACATGTTTCCTCTTTCTTTACTCCTTTCTTTATACTTCCATACTTCCTTCTGCTCTCTTTATACCTTCCACTTCTTTTAAAGCAAATCAATCATAAATAAATTAGTTTTCCATTCAGATGATGCTTTAGTGTATCATCATGATGCCATTGAAAAAATTAACAAAGAAAAAAATTCGTTAGAAAAGACATGTTGTATTGTTATAGTGTGTATGTATATGTCTGTAAATCGAACCATCATAACGGGACAAAAGTAAAGTACAAAAGCTAAAAGAAAAATAAAAGCAGTGGTAAAGAGAAGCAAAAATTCAGTTATAATGCTTAATTTGTATTTTTCTCTTTGTATCTTGTTTTTTTATGAAGCTTTTATTTTATATCGTTTATCGTTTTTTGTTTTTCTTTCTGTTTCTGTTTTTTTGCTTAAGGAAGTGGTGAAAGTTATCATCCATGTATCTTGTTATGTAAGTGCGTTTTGTCCTTCTTGTTATCCTTTTAGATTTTCCTTTCACAATTTCTTATTATTTATTACCTTTTTTCGTTCTTTCTTTCTTTCTATTATTATTACTATTATCGTACTGTAACTTTAGTAATTTTTTTGCCAATTTAAATATATATATATATATATATATATATATGTATACGTATATATATATGTATATATGTATCCCTCTACATATAAATATATGTAATTCATCTTATATCTTAAACTAAAATCTATTGATTTTCATCGTCATCGCCGTCAGCATCATCATCATCATGATCGTCATGGTGTTGAGCTTGTTGCTGGGCTTGTTGTTGGGCTTGCTGTTGTTGTTGTTGTGCAGCAGCTAAAAGCGCTGCTTTTTGGGCTTGCGCTTGTACTGTCGCTTGCATTGAAGGTGCAGACATGGCAACTTTCCCACTGGTTTTATATTCAGTCATTTCCCTTTCATATCTGGCTTTATCTTTTTCAGCCATTAATTCATATTTTTGTTTCACTTCGGGTTCAACATCAGCCCATTTACGTCCCAATTCTTTGGCAATATCGCCGACGCCATATTCTGGATTTTTAGCTTTAACTTTATTACGCTCATCGTTACAAAACCAAAAGAAGGCAGATAATGAACGTTTCGGCGCATTGGGATCTTTTGGTAATTTCCTTTTTTTGCCACGTCCAATAATTGTACCCTTGGGCGGAACATAATTTTGCATTTCCGTCTCATAACGCAATTTATCCTTTTCCGCCATTTCATGGAAACGTTTCTTCTCCTTATCTACCATTGTCTATTCGATTTATAAAAAAAAAAGAGAAATAAAAACAAAAATACATATAATCAAAAATTATTGAGAAATAGATCAAAATTATCACTTTATCAATTGAAAGTTCTTTGAATTTATGTATTTTTTTTTAATAAAAACATAAAATGTCCTTTTAATGACGTGGCATCTAATTTACGAAAAGTTGTATCATATTACCACTTTGGGCAGATTGGGAAAAACCTTCTAGCAAATATGCTTACTTTAACAAGGACAGAACAAAAAATGCTTGGACTGTGAAGTGTGAAATCTTCAAGCCTCTTTCCATCAACCCAATCCCCCCACCACTCCCCCTTTCGTTGAATGTTTATTACATGATATTGTGAATCAGAGATTTCCAAACAGGGTGGGTAACGCAAAATTGTGCTAGAAGGCTGAGACCACAAAAAAGCAAAACATTTTGCTATTTGTAATTTTTTTTTTTTTAAATATGTTACTCAATCATACAAAAATTTTATGCTTAAGATTAATACAGACGGACATAGTTACATTTTTTTAAAATTTGAAAAAAAATATATAGAATCAAAAAATGTATAGAATCATAAATGGTAGAATTTTCTCAGTCTCATTAGCGCAAACCTTAAGTGATGAAAATAAATAGTAATATGCCAAAATAAAAACTTATTATCAATTTTAACATGACAGTGAATGAATGGTTGCAACATCTTCTCATGGAAAATCTACGAAATTCATAAAGCGAAAGAAAATTCAAGCTATGTTTGCTATGGTTAGTGTTATTAATTGCTGCTGGTGCTATTGTTGTTACCGTTGTTTTGAAAAAATCTATAATCTTTGAGTTTGTTTGTCTGTTGATTTTCATTTTCCTGTTTTTGTTTTTACCTTCCATCTTTCTGCACATTTTCTTGAAAATTCAGCAAAAATGACCGTTTCATCGGGATGTTTTTTCTTATGTTCCTCACGACAAGTTTGCACAAAATAAGCGTACGCTGTCATACGGCCTCGTGGTTTAGTTTCGGGCTTACCACCAATACCACCGATAATGCCACCAGCACGTATCATATTATTCTACAAGGTAACAAGAAATGCAAATGAGAAGAGACAAGAAAAATCAAAAAAAAAAAAAATTAATATAAGAAAGGAACGAGTGAAAAAAATGGTTAAGAGAGAAAAGCAGGAAATGTGATATGAATTGACGTAAGGAGAATTGCAAACAAAAATCATAAATATCACCAAATCATAAATATTATTATAATATTCATGTGATTAAATTATTATATTAAAACACAAAATAAAATAAAAAAGAAAATAAAAACAAACTATAAAAATGACAACAACAACAACACACAGAACAAGTTGATGCCACACACATGATT
This sequence comes from Melophagus ovinus, assembly GCA_023089585.1. Classification (NCBI taxonomy): domain Eukaryota; kingdom Metazoa; phylum Arthropoda; class Insecta; order Diptera; family Hippoboscidae; genus Melophagus; species Melophagus ovinus. The sequence goes on from JAKKIB010000178.1 coordinate 14,184,131, forward strand.
TATAGTTCACATTAAGCTCATGCCTTGTTTGTTGTTGCTGTTAGCCCAAACTGATGAATTGACTGACTCGCCAATCGCTTAGTTTAATTTTTTTTATTATTATTTTCATAATTTTATTATTATTTATTTTTATTATTTTTATTATATTCTTATATTTTTATTGTTAGTATTTTGATTTGAAGGGAAATAAAACTAAGAATGACGGAAACAAATTATCCGAAAACAAATTTAAAAAAAAAAAATGAATGGGATTGAAAAAGAAATTGACAAAAAGAAATTGAAAAGAAAAACAATATTTAAGAGAAATCAATAAGTATAAAAGGAAAATAAACTGCGGTGAGTTCATTAATGAGCATTGTGTGAGTGGCACACACACACGCCCACACATACCAGAATAATGCAATGCAAGAATCTATTTAAAGTGCAATACAAGAATCTAAATGAAGTATATGACAAATCACATGAGAGGCTTGCAGCGGTGAGTGTTAAATTGATGTTAACAACAATAGCAACAACAACATCACCAAATTATAATATCTCTAAATATTCTTCTTTTGCATGTGTGTGCCTAATTGTAAGTTTGTATTTATGCATATCTTCCAAAGGTTCTGATAATAGAGAACAATAAGACTAAATTTTATTCTTTATTTTATTTTATTTATTTGATATTTAATTATCACATTTTATTGTGTATTATATTTGTTTAGCAGCAGAAATTTTACCTATCACACACAATTCATGGTATTTATAAACTCAAAAATATGATACATATACAAAAACTAACGGTATAATTAATACTACTGTTATTCTTTTATTAAATGAATAAGTGATTTCTTAATACCGTTAAATATTGATGTCTCTTATTTTGTCTCTGTGCAACATGTTGCTAAAGCAAATCAAGGCAGGTGAATCATGTTTAATGGATTTCTAAACTTAATTACGTACAAGAACATTTAAATAATCAATTTAAAGTTAAGAGTAGGTCATTTTCTCATATTACTTAGGCCATTTTAAAAAAGGTAAAGTTTTCTCACCCAACAAAATGTCTTAAAAAAGATTACAAAGATGATTGATGATAAATATAAGACGGACGTATTTTTAATTAGAGTGGTAGATCCATCTTAAACCAGAATCTCCCCCACAGAGTTTATCATATTGTTTACCATTATTATGGATTTAAGATACAAGATGAGATGAAATTTGTATGAAAAAGGAAAAAGTAAATCTTTTAACTTATTTCTTCTTTTTCTTTATTAATCTTTTTTTTTATAAAAAAAAATAATATTAAAATCTGCAATAATATGCCATAATAAAATTATTATGAATTACAATGACTCATTCGTTAAGAGAACTGTTAATGAATTAATGGTTGATGCATGAATCATTAAATATTAAATTATATAGATATAATAAAAATTAATTAAGACCTCAATTAAATTATCTTCCACCATTAAGACATATAATTGATCAATTGAATTGACAATAAAATAAGAAAATATATGCACTAAAAGTTGATCATAGCACAAATTACACTTGTAATTAATTGATAATTTTTTTTTATATACAAAAAAATTTGAAAAGAAAACTTACTGCTAAGTTTAACAGAGTGTCAGCTTTTTTTTTTTTTGGGTTGAAGAAAGCAATTATGAATTATGCCAGTGGATGGTCTTATTAGAAAAAATTTTTAATTTTGATTTCAAGGCCCCTAAATATATGTAAATGTGAATGAATTCTAAATTCAGGCTCTCAACAAACTAGAAGGACAAAAAAAGGCAGCGTTAATTTGTAAAACCTTCAAATATAACAAAACCAACACTTAGGTAGCAGCAGCAGATAAAACAACAACAAAATATCATTCAAGCAACATACATAAGTGACATAAACTCTTTAAGCTATTTGTTGCATAAAAAAACAAAAAAAGTAGAAAGAACGCAAAGAAATGAAAAGAAGAAGAAAAATTTGATGCCTGTAACTCTTTTAATATTCACTTATTCACTTATATTCTCTACTCTAACTGTGCTACATAGCAATAAGAAAACTTAAAAGTTATGCCGCGTGAGTAAGTGATGTCAGTTTGAATGAAAAAACATTCTCACTTCAAACTCTAAATGCGCCCAATGACACAGTCTAATCTAGTCTAGTCTGCCTTAGTGTAATAAAGCAACACCACCTTCCACAACAAAAAAAACCCAAAAATCCAACAAAAAGATAAAAAAAGAAGCAATTTACACACATACACATACAAACAATAACCACTCTAATACTCTAAGAGCACAATTTCAATAGTAAGTGATAATAACAATAACAGCAACAGAAAATCATGCAAGAAAAAAATCACTAAAAAAAAATTTAAGCAAAACAAAGAGAACAAAAAAGATAGAGCGCAATAATGAAAAAAAAAACAAAAAAAACTTTTAAGTTCATAATATTTGATGGTATGTGTGTATATTTGTACATAATCTGTATAAATGCAATATAAAAATACCGCAAACACAATGATTCAACTGTTGCTCTTCTTTAGGTTTACTTAAGCACTTAAGCATAAAAAAAAGAAAAAACATAAAGAGAAAAATATACAAATAGATGTAATAAAATAATGAAGAAAGAAATTTTTTTAATAGGTATGTAAGTATGTGCGAGCAAGCAATGTATATTCAATAAACAAGCGTATGACAGACAAAAAGGGAAATAGCATCAAAAGAAAACAAAAAAAATAAAAGAAAGAAAACGGAATAATAAGAATCAAAGTTATTGAAGATTTTCTTGAAGTTAAAAACTTGTAACATTTCTGTCCTCTATATTGGAAAATTTGATGGAAAATGAAATTCGTCGCTTATAGAACTCTCAATTAGGATCAATATCTCGACAATGCAGCTCAAATTTTCTATAATAATATAAAAAAAAAAGTTTCTCGACTTTGAGTGAAAAGTTTATTGAATCTAAATTTGAAAAGGACTACGGCTCCTTCCATATAAAATTGACACCACTAATTCGATAAACATAAGAAAACTCGGTAAAATAGTATTAAAGATTTCTAAACTAAAGTGCCATGAATTCGTTAAGAAGAACTTCAAAATATCTACAGAGAATATTTTCAAAGCTGGCAATCACCCACATCGTAGTAGAAATACCAATAAGTCCATTAGATAAGGTTTTCGATTAAATAAATTGCTTCTGGATATTTTAAATATTTGAATATTTAAAATATTCAAACTATCATTAGAAATTTATAAGATTGACTGATAAATATGCATCTCAGGATTTGTCTATAGAGTTTCAATAAAAAATTATCACGTCTCACTTTTACCTCATCACAACTTTCATTAACGGCCTTGACTTATATTAAAAACTAAAGTCAATGACAAAAAACAAATATAAAAAAAATGGGATAAACAGAAAAATATTTCAGTCAGAGAAGAGCAAGAAAAATATAAAAAAGAAATGTAAAAAAATGCTATATAAATGTTTATTGAAATGGGTAACTTTCTATACTCGCAATGTTTATGCAACTACTTTGCCATTTAACACTTTTACAAAACAACAATTAATGTATATTTTTATATTTTTCGTATGGAAAAAATTCTGTATCAACGCATTCGTTTTTCCTCTTTTTTTTTTTTTTTTTCAGCAATTCTCTAACCTCTATCTCTTTTTGATTGCCTCTCATTCACAAAAGCTGAGACAACAAATAAATAACTAAGCAAATAAATGAAACATTCCATAAAATACAACAAACAGCAGCTGTCAAATATCTAAATTGTAAATATGTAATTTGCTCGTTTATACACACACACATACACACACAAACAACTTTACTCATATATATAGAGACATGTACATAAAAACATCAAATCAAATGCAACACAAAAAAAATAAGAAAAAAAAGGGAAAAAGGAAAGAGAAGTAAAGAAAAGAAGCGCTTTATTGTTTATTATTGTTTATTTATCATTGTACGAGCTATATGTATATATATATATATATATATATATATATATATATATAATATATATAATATAATATATATATAATATATAATATATATATAATATATATATATATATTATATATATATATTATATATATGTGTGTGTGTGTGTGTGTGCATTTGTGTTTGGGTGTATATGTGTTTAGGTACATGTATTAGAGGTGTGAATTAAATGGATTTCATTTTTGTTTTATATACGAACGCATAATATATAATTATTATATATATTATATTATTATTATTATTATTATTATTATTTATTATTATTATTATTATTATTATCGTTGTTGTTCTTCTTGTTATTATTATTGTTGTTGTTGATGTTGCTGTTTTACAGTAGCGTTATGAAGCATATATGCATAAACAAATCGACACCAGAACAAAATTCCATAAAATGCTTCGTACATCCATACAAATGCTCTAGAATGTGTGTTGTCTGTGTGTGTTTGTTGGTATATGTGTATGTGTATGTGTATGTGTTGGTGTGTGCTGTAGTTAAAATTGTTTTGTGAATCAATTTATTTATTTCTAATAATTTTTTCCCTTCTTACAATTCATTTTTTGTTATTGCCAAGCAAAGCGCTAAATTGTTTTCCCAAAAAAAAAAAAAAAACTCACACACACACGCACACAAGCACACACAAAAACCCCGGCGACAACGATTCAAAATTCAACAGGTTGAATAACTACAATAACTAGAAGAAATAAATGGCGTGTGTATATGTATGTGTGTGCGTGTGTGTGTGTGTGCCCGCACATATATATATGCATATTTGTGTGCTACAATAAAACTTGACGGATTTTCTAAACAAAGGATTCGGCTTTTTTGTTTCTTTTTTTTCTTTTATTTTTTAGTTTTTTTCTTCATTTTTTTTCTCTGCATTTCCTCTGGCCGCATTGTACTTTATTATTGACATATTTTTTTTTGTTGCTATTTGTGTCTCTTTTTATACTCCTTCTTTCTCTTTCTCACCCTCACGGTTCTGTTTCATTTCAGTTCAGTCAAGTTTTATTTTAATTACATGATTGTTATTGTTGTTGTTATTATTGTTGTTGTTATTATTGTTGTTGTTGTTATTATTATTGTTGTTGTTGTTATTATTGTTGTTGTTATCGATACAATTTGCACAAAAAAGCACACGCTCTTTGCAAATATGTCGTGCCTTGAAAAGGTCACCAATTTAATGCTTCACAATTGTTAAATGACTGAATGAATAGAAATTAGAGAGACGGGTTTTTTGCTCTTTTTTGCATGCATATATAAATATGTACATAGATATTACTATGGTCACCACTAATCAGAGATTGGGGGGGGGGGGACTAAGTTTGTCAAAATGTTTGTAAACCCTCAAAAGAAACTTTGTAGATTTTCTTTTGTTGAACTGTTTCACATTCAAAACTCTAACCCTAAACATGTCCAATCTTTTTTGTGCTAATCAAAAGTTGCAACTAGGTATTTAAAATAGATCACATCGCTCAAACGACATGCTCCCCGCCTATAGAAACTTAAGGGGGAAGCATTTATTTTCGTATAACTTTTAAAAACCTAAAAGTTCTTTCTTATTTGTGACTTTTGTTAGGCAGATGAAACTTCTCACATTTATGTCAACTATGGTCTTACCATATATGCGTATATCAAAACTTTCAATAAACTAATTACCACGCCCACACCCACGCCCTCATTAAATATAACACTATTTGAAATATTTAAGTGCAATGTTGGACATTTAAGAGTTAATGATGTTGCACTTTAATGCAGATTAAAATTGAAGAAGCTCTTGGGAAAAAAGTCATGCGAAGATCATGGTCCAATTTTTTAAAGCAATGGAACAATGGAACAATATAACAATAAGAAAATTATAATCTCTTCAACATGTAATTTTAAAGAGTTATCGAGATATGAATGTCTTAATAGCCCATTACTTTTAGAATATACCATTTTTAAACGCTACAAGCATACAGTGAGAGAAGAGCCCACCATTGGGACTTTAAAATGGTCCTAAAAAAATGTATTATTATCGATTATTTGATGCCGAACAATTAATTAATGTCAAAGCACAATAAAATATTTTCATAATAATAATATTTGCAAAATACTTAAATTTCATTAGACATTGGCATAAAAACTAGCAACATAATTTTATTATCGTTAGTTAGTTTCAACTTACCTCTTTCAATATGGAGAACATTAAAGGCAAATTTAATTAAATGGCAAAGAGAATATAACTCAATTTGAAATGGAATGGAGGAAGAAGTAAAGTAAGTAAGTGAATGAAAGAAAGAGCCCAAGCAAATAAGAAACGATACGATAATTAAATATAATAAATTAAATGTAATAAAATTTCATTTAATGTTTTTAGAGTGGCAAATTGTGTCCAACAAAATAGGCGAAATGCGTTAAATATTCTAGTGATATATAAATTATAGGAAGGCTTAAAAAAACCAGATCAAAGACTAAACTCCTTCTAAAAGTAAATTCTATAGATTTCCTTCTTTTTGATCAAAGAAATAAAGAGTGAAAAAATGAAAAAGTGAAGGAATGCAAGAGTGAGGGACGAGGAAAAGCAAAATAGATTTATTTTATAATTTTATATGTTTTCATGTCAAGGTGGTATCATTTATTAAGATATCACTTACCGCATTCTGTTGCTGTTGCTGCTGTTGTTGTTGCTGCTGCTGTTGTAGCTGCTGTTGTTGCTGTTGATGTTGCTGTTGTTGTTGCTGCTGCTGCTGTTGCTGCTGCTGCTGTTGTTGCTGCTGTTGCTGTTGTTGCTGCTGTTGCTGTTGCTGCTGTTGCAATTGAGCGGCCGTATTAGCATCGATTTGTCCTTGATTGGCTGCTGAATACCACCATTGTGAACCGGGGACAGCGGCAGCGGCAGCCGCTTGTGCCATATTTAAACGATAATCATACGCTGGTGTACCGGCTGCATTTGATGTGGCAACCACTTGGGCCATTGTGGTCGCTGGATTTGGGAAACTGCTGGCCATTTTATATGTGAATAATTGTCCGGTACCGACACCAGATGTTGTATTTGCATTATTTTGATGCGCTTGCTGTTGATTCTGTTGGACGACAACTTGCTGATGTTGCTGCTGTTGCTGCTGCTGCTGTTGCAATTGCTGTTGCTGTTGCTGTACAGCAGCTGCTGCGGCAGCGGCTTGTTGCTGTTGCTGTGCAACCAGTTGTTGCTGATAATGTTGAAGTGTTTGCTGATCAATTGTTTGTTGTTGTTGTTGTTGTTGTTGCTGTTGTTGTTGTTGTTGATGGTGGTGTTGTGTGGCAGCCGCAGCGAGAGCGCCCGGCCACCAAATGGCGGCCTCGGCAGCTGTCGCTTGGCGCTGACCCCAAGCGCTATGTTCTGACATTATTTCACTTATTTTCAACGATCTTCCTCCCTCTTTAACTTTTACTTACGTTACCGCTACCTTTTATATTCACTTGACTTTTTTTTACTTAATCAATTAATTTTTTACAATATGCGTTTATATAAATTATTTATATAAATATTTCTATGTACAATGCGTATGCAAATTGCGAGGTATTGAATTCGTACGGTGTGTTTGTGTGTATGTGTGTAAATATATCAGATACACAAAGGAATTATTGATTTTCTACCCTATAAAACTATCATTTAATTTTAAGATTTTAATATTTCAGTTTAGAAGCTTTGAAATGCACAATTCATTGCGTAGCATTTGCCATCAATATTTTAACTCGATTTTAATCACAACTATTACGCTTCAAATTAAATTATTTTATTAGCGTAGATAGACGTAATCCATTTGCCCATTTGCCCATTTTTTTCTTCTCTTTCTTCTTACTTTTATCTTCGGTTTCTTCTTTGTCTTCTTCTTCTTCTTCTTCTATTCACTATTATTACAATTTTTTATCGCATAACTTTAATCATTTTTCTTATTGTCTTTATTGTCACAAATTCACACATTGGCTTTGTCACATTTTCTTTATTGCAGCCTTTGTAATGCTTCATAATTAAATGGATTTATTTTTAAAATATTCCAGCATTATATATATAAAAATTATCTAATTCATAGAAATATAAAATTGTTATGATAGAAAAACTCTCCCTTTAAAATCTTCTACAGAATGGAACTGATCTAATATCACAAATTACATGGGGATAGCTCTCTCATCGAGATCTCGTTAATCGGTGCAATGAAAAAAATACCATTCAATGGATCAAATATTCTAAATTGTTATTTTAAATGCAAAGTTTGAATCAAATTTTGTTTGAAATAAAATTTTTTATCAACAGAATATTAAGCGAAAGGCTCAAACCAAAATGTATTTTGGGTACTTTATACCTGCCTTAAGGTCTCGACTGAATTACATTTAAAATTTAAATTACAAATAATTATTGGAAATTTCCATGGATCGTTAAGAGAGAAGTGCATTTTGGCAATTTTGAACCAAATTAATACTTGAAATATACAACAACTTCTACGAATCATCATTTTGATAGACTTTGTTATGACCAAAATTTGAACAAAATCGAAATCGATTTATTTCTTTTGAATAATTTTTCAAAATCTTTAATTTTATTGGAGGAAATGATGCAGGGTACCCTTAGTGAGAAGCTTATCTCCCCCCTATTTGATAAAATCGATTTTACGGATTTCATATTCAAAATTTAAACTTGAATATAACGCATCATTTATTCTTATCCTCTATTTAATTTAATTTACGCCCTGGAAATATATCGAACCCGCACTATTCCTCTTACTCTCTCTATCGCTCTGTCTCTTTCTTTTTTACTCTCTCTCTCTGCCTCTCTCTCTCTCTCTCTCTCTTCCCCTCTCTTGCATGCATTCTGTCTTTCAGACTTTCCCTATTTCTTTCTCAGTCTATCTTTCTTTTATTCTTTGTCTCTCTCTCCCTCTCTCTCCATCTCTATCTCTCTTACTTTTACTGCTACAAAATTTCTACTATACATCATTCAGAATAATAATAATAATAACAAATCCAAATAGCCCTCCCCCCATTTTTCAACTTTTTATTTGGTGCCCTTATCAAACAATCGGGCTTGTTTATGAGTAAGATGGATGAATGTTAATGGCAAGAGGAAGCATATTAATTTACAATTATTGTCATTATTAATTTATAATTCATTTCATTTTCATTACAATTAATTGACACATAAAAGAGAAGGCAAAGACACGTAACTACAAAAATAATAATGCAAAAGCAAAGAAGAAGAAGAAGAAGAATTCAAAGCCATCATTTGTATATATTTTCTACACATTTATGGAATAACTCAAGAAGATTTGAAATGAGCGTACATTTTTCTACATTTATATGTAAAACTTTAGTACGGAACAAAACAAAAACAAAAATGATAATAATAAAAGAAAACCATGGAAAAAAGTTGAAAATAAAAAAGAGAAATTAAAAAAAAACAAAAAAGCAGCTAGCGCCTGAAATTTCGGTTCTTAATACGAAATATTTGATTTTGGTGGAATGTAAAATGTTATGAAACAGGCACAGACAAAAGGCAGAAAATATAAAAAGTCAAGGAGTAGAAAAGCAGAAAGCAAAAAAAAAAGGAAAATGGCAGAAGTTGAAAGAAATCACAAACAAACAATGAAAAGTTGGCCCAATTATATGATTTAGATGATAATGAATTTTTTTCCTTTTCTTATTTTCTTTTACATTTCAACAATATTTTGCAACTTTTTCGAGTTTTCTCTTTTTATAAAAAAAAAAAAAAAGAAAAAAAAAGACGTTTAGTATGGAAATGCCGGAGAATGAAATAAATAAAGAGAGACAAAAAAAAAGGAGACAACACAAAAGTAAAAAAGTAATAAACAAAAGTAATAACAAAAAGAAGGCGAGAGAATACATCAAAACAAAAGAAAAAGTCATTTGTAAGAAAAAGCAAAAGTAAAGAGACAAAAAGGACAAAAGAAATTACCTTAAGATCTAACGGAGAAGAAGGCAATAACAAAAAAAGAAATGCATTCAAACAAGTCAATAAGTTTATGGATGAAAATATAAATGAGCGAGTGGCAAACGTTCACGAGCAACAACAACAAATGTAAATCATAAAATTTAAAACAAACACACACAAACACACACATGCACACACACACACAAAACAAACATATCTTTAGCATCATTTATATTCATATTTTCATATTTTTTGCTTTTCTTTGTTTTACTTTAATAAAAAATTTAATTTTATATTTTGCCACCAGAAACTCAACACAATTCTATATCACACCTTTATCACATACAACAAAAAAAAATTTTTTATATATGTATATATGAGTTCGTGTATTTGTACATATCATTTATAAAAATGGATTTGTTTGCATGTGCTAGCTGCTAAGTAAAAACATTTTCCTTTCAGTTTTTCTCATTTCTTCTCATTTCTTCTTTTCGTCTGATTTAATCATGTTTTTTTCTCTTTTTTTTTTGTATTTCTCTTTTCTTCTTAATTTCATTCGTTATTCTTCGTTTTTTATTTTATTTTATTTTTTTTTTGGTTACGGCGTAACTGGCTTCATTTTCAGTTTTTAGTTTGAACGCTGCTGATAGCTGAGACTAAAAGCTACTTAAAATCTGTCTTCTTCTTTTTTCATTTCATGCTTTTTTTTGTTCTCTTTTGTTCTTTTTCTTCACATTGCTTTATTATTATATTTATTCACTTTTTCTTTTTTTTTTTTTTTATTTTGTTTCCTTTTGGTTGAATATTTTCTTTATTGCTGCTTTTGTTATTGTCCTTCCTCACTTATCTTTGCCTTTTCTTTTTTTGTTGCTTTACATTGTCATCTTTCTTCATTTCATTCTTTTATGGCATTTTATATACTAAAAAAAAAAAAAGAAAAAAGAACGCACAAAAAGCAAACATACACACACAAACACTGTAAAAGAAATCCATAAAGAGAGAAAGAAAAAAAATGATAATAAAGAGAAGCACATGCACATACATATACAGAGTACGAAGAGAGGAAAAGAGAGAGCAGCAATACAATATAATAACAACAATGATAATAATAAATAATAATAATAATAATAAAAACACAGCACAACAAACACATGCAGAAAAAGAAGAAGAAGAAAAAGAAGAAGAAAGCACACAACACTGAATGAAGGAATGAAAGAACAATTGAACGAATAGTACACAACAGAACAGAACAGAATAGAACAGAATAGAACAAACCAAAACAACACACAACACACAACACACAACACACAACAAACAAAACGCAACACGCAAAACACAACACACAAAACACTTCAATTCAATTCAATTCAATTGAAATGTTCAATGTGTAATGCACAAGCGACGTTTCTTTACCGTATGGTTTTTGTTTATTGCTTGCTTTTGCCTGCTTGCCTGCCTTTTGCCTTTTTTTTTTCATGCCTCTTTTGCTTTTTTTTTTCTCTTGTTTGCTTACTTTTTAAACTTCTGCTCGCTCACACGCTGCCATATACTATACACTGCTGCACAACAACTAGCCCTTGGCCACTAAACTAATACAACGTTCGCTTACTATTAATGCTTTTTATGCTCTTTATACATTTAAAGCTATGGCTAGAGCTAACCAAGCAACCAACCAAAGCAACCAACCAACCAACCAACCAACCAAACATCTAGGCAGCTGCCTTGCTCTTCTCTACTATTTTATTTACTTATAAACACACACACACACACACATCACATCATCATCATCATCATCATCATCATCATCAATGTACAACAACAATAAATAAATATTATCAACTACCACAACTGCATCACTATTTATATTATACATGTATATGTATGTACGTGTATGTGTATGTATGTATGTATATACTTGGCCCTTATATATCTTAAAATTTTTTTTCTATATATTACATAATGAAAGTGTGTGTGTTTGTGGTACAACTTTCAAATGTATTATTAACAATGTGTGCGCGCACTACTCATTTCGTCAAGCAACTAAAACGGATTGGACAGAGGGACGGACATAGAAACAAAGGGACGGATGGACTGACAGAGTAACAAAAGGACGGATTGACGGACTTAGAAGCAAAGAGACGAATGGGCGAACAGAGGAACAAAGAGACGAATGGACGGATATAGAAACAAAAGGACAGATGGACGGACAGAGGAACAAACGGACGGAATGACAGACATGAAAACAAAGGGACGGATAGATGGGCAAAACGTATTAACAAACTGGTGCATAATTTGAACGAATAGACTAACAGACTACCAAATGGACAAAGTGGCAAACAACCGATTGGAGGGATGGACAGACAGATAGATAGACAGAGATTTAAACAGCGATAGACAGACAAAGAAAAAACACAGAAAAAACACAAAAAAAACACATAAATAAATATTCTCTTCTTTATTGTTTGACGTTATTTTATTTTGTTTGTTGGGTTTGTTATAGACAATATTCAAAACAAACAAAAAAATAATAATAATAATAATAACAATATTAATGAAAAAAATAGTTGAAATCAAAAAGACAGACAAATGCATAATAAAATGAGCAAACAGTTTTAGTTACGATGAAAAAGTTACCGAAAGATAGAGATTGATAGAGAATAGAGAAAGATGAAAAGAATGTGACAGAAAGACAGACAGACAGGCAGACAGGCAGACAGACAGACATAGAATTATTTTCATTGAATGGTGGTAGGTTTATTTCCGTTGATCTCTCTATGTGAATTTATATCATGGTTGCTCTTTGTCTGCCTGTGTTTCCCTGCTGCCTGCTGCCTGCTGCCAGCCTGCCGCGCTTCTTTGCTTACATATATCACACATTAATTTATATATATATATATATATATATATATTATATATATATATATATATATGTATGTATGTATATGTATGTATGTATGTATGTATGTATGTATGTACATATAAATAGTTATATGGCATGTCATTCATGGCTGCTACGTTACCAAGAGTTCTTAAAACATTTTAAACATACACAAGAGTCTTATATAAATGTGTACCCTCCTCCCTACACACATTACGACTAACAACGCGTACACACATACACACACGTACATTATATACATATATATATAGATATTTACACATATTTTGTATTATGCTGTTGCTGCCGCTGCCACTGACTCTGCTACCGCTACTAGCTGGTTGTCGTTTATGTCGCGTTGTTCCTGTTGTTATTTCTTGCATTTCGTGTTCATTCCATGTAATACATAATAAAATCACTCTTATATGTGTGTACATATTAAACATGCATTTGTATTATTTTACATTAAGCGTTGCGTTGCCAATGCTTATTATCATCGTCATCATCATCATCCTTAAAGTCGTCGCATCATCATAATCATCTTCATTATTGCTATCGTTATATATGTGTTTTGTTAGTGCATTTTCAATTCAATTAACTGCGAAATTATGTTCATATGTAAGCGTGTACAGGCGTATATGCATATATTGATGAGATGCGATATTTGGTGAATTGTATTCTTCATTTACATCATTGTGTATGCATCATGATATTGGACTAAGCTATTCTGTGGCATTATCTACAATTTTCTTTATCAATATTAAACCAAATACACCGAATCATCCATTTACATGGATTCTAAAATTGCATTAAACATTTATCCATCTATAACATTGAAATATTAACAGTATTTACTTAAAGAGACACGAGCCTTTGCAAAAAATACAAAGCAAACGAAATTAACAACTCTGAATTGTAATAGTCTCTATAAAAGAGTAAGCAGAGCCGGCACAATAATATTTTCTACTTAGAGTCAGCAAAGTAGTCTTCTTGTCATAATTGGAGGTTAGGACGAGCCCTAAATCGAATCAAATGTATACTTGAAGCAGAAATCTTAATAAATTTTTACAGTAAGTACAAAATGCAACTCCTCTAGACTCATAGTTGCAATTATTTTAAGAGTTTATGACTTGTGGAGTGAAAGCATCAAAATGTAAAGTAAATCGTAAGTTCAATTAAATAAAATTGAAGGTAAAATTTTAATGCATATTTTACAGTAACTACAAGTTGCAACTCCTTCAGAGTCAGAGTCACAATTATGTAGCCAAATGGTTGTAGCCAAAACACACTTATACATTCAAACAAAGGCAATGCTGCGCGTACACTATTAAAAGACAACAACAATGACAATAACACCAACAGAAAACAAAAGCAAACGATAATCGACCGGCTGCTATGACTGACATGGTAAATGCAATAGCTGCTATTGCAAACCAACTATATATGTTTATAATACAAGTGAGAGAATTCAAGAAGAGGCAAAATATGAAAATGATTCAGAGATTGCAACGAATCAAGCAGAGAGAGAGTCAGAGACAGAGAGAGCATATTAATTAATATATCAAGTAAATAATATAATGAGTGTATACCAAATATACATGGCACATGCACGTATATATATGTACATATATATTATATATAAATGTGTGGGAATTTTTACCATTTAAAAAAAATTTATTTTGAGAAAAACGAAAGAAAAATAATTTATATTAACAATTCCTTTTACTTTAAGATGCAATCAAATGTATTAAAATAATAATGTATGAAAAATAATGTTGGTGAATACTGCACATAAAATACAGTTATTGATATCTTTATTAAAATCTTTATTAATGTACAGTTTGTTGATTGATAATGCCTTTATTAAAAGCCTTTTAATGCGTAGCGACATCTATTAATAGAATTTATGTAATGAATGGAACAATATAAAGTCAAGTAAACATTTGCCTTTTAAATATGATAATTTTGATATTTCCGTGCAGGTATAATGGTGTAAATTTTAGGGAAAACGAACTTTGTGTTCATTGATGCCAAGCCTATAGCAGGTGTCATTCGACCGATTTTACCCATTACTAATAATAACCTGCCTGAAAGAGCTTCCGCTGTTCCTGCTAAATTTGAGCTTAATATCTTTTTTTAAGACCAAGTGAATACACAGACATGTCTAAATCGATTCAAAAATTTTGATACTGATAAAGGTTATATATACTTTTTTGTAGGGTTTACGACGCCCCCTTTCGGCTTTTACAAAAGTAGTGGCATAATTAATGTACCCTCAAACCTCTGGTTGAAGGATATAACAACAGGGGGCAACAAATAAAGTATTATTAATAAAATCAAAAAACAAGTAAAAAAGCCAAAGAAAAGTTGTTGGTAAGAAAAGACGAATCTAAGCCATCCAAGTAAGTCATCTCCATATTTGTGTATATGGATTTATATGTACTCGTATACGTATGTATGTATGTATGTATGTATGTATGTATGTATGTATTGTGTGTGATTGTATTTGTACATGTATTTTTTTTTTTTTTGAATAATAAACAAGAAGTCAATGATTAATGAGATGACGCCGGTCTCCAGTCACAGCGATGGTGGTAAAGAACTGGAATCTATATTATACAACAAAAATCATCCATTTACATATACAAAAAAACAACAACAAAAAATAACGAACTGTGCATTTAGAGTAATGTATATACAATACACAAACACACACACAAACACACACATTTTATATTGGAGAATATTGTGTACATAATATAAAACCGAATAACCAAAGTATATTTGGAGACGTATGCTGTTTTAATATTAAAGGACTTTAAATTCATTGATTTACTTTAATATTTTTCATAAAAATAAAATCAATAAAATTTCAATTAGCCAGGAATTTATTTGCTAAAAACTGAAATATTTTAGTTGAAAAATCCATTGAGAGCGTATTTTCGGACCGATTAACTTCACTTTTTATACCAAACTAGACACCAAACTAGAAACTAATATTTTTGCCGAAATTCAACTGATACAAATGGAATCGCATAATTTTAAAGTTAAGTAGGTGAAAAGTAACAACGGAAAAGTCTCACACAAAGCCACACAAAAATGGTAAAATTAAAAATTCAGTAAAGACTTTCTCTAAAGTAAATAATTTGATTCTAAATAGTTCAATCCATTCGAAATAAGAATTTCTTTATAATCCTATTAATCCTACCTAATTGAATATGATTGACGATATCTAAGATGAATCCACAATCAAAAATATATTATGAAATGTATCATAGTAGAACTTGGATTCATATGGATCTGCTTTTCAAGTCCTCCTTCCAAATGAAAATATATGGATTTATGATGCCCTTCCCTACATTAAAAATTAATCCAAAACAACTTAGTAAAGAGTTTAACGGGTTTAGAAGTTTCCGATAATGGATCCATTAAATTTACATACTATCAAGAAAAAGTCTCATGCTTGTGACACTACTAATTGACATAGCGAACAGAAGGAAATTTATTAGTTTTAGACAAAAAAAAAACTCAAAATCATTGCTGCTGGATTAAATGTCAAAACAAAATGACATTTACCAACTAATAAAAAATAAACGATAGTTATAGATCTCTCAAAGCAAAATTGTATTGCTTCTGCTTTAATAATTGTACAAAAAAAAGTGTTAACAAGTAATTGCATAAAGATAAATATATGCAATTAAATATCTGCGCTGATTTTAAGGATTGTAAGCAAAAACAACCTCAATAAAAAAGGATGGACCTTTCTATCTATCTATCTATCTTTATCTATCTATCTCTATCTATTTATCTCTCTCTCTCTCTCTCTCTCTCTCTATCTATCTATCTTTCGCTCATCTTGTTTTACTCTCACTCACTCATTTTTTCATCACTATAGAATAAACACTTTGTAGGTAACTAAATTGCGCTCTCGTTTTTTTTTGTAAAACCAGAGCCATATACGTATGGCTCTCGTTTGAGAGGGAACTGATTTTTGCATACACAATATACAAACAAATAAAAAAGGGGAAGTTAGAAAAGCAAAAGCATTTATAATAAACAAATATAAATAAGAAAATAAAAAAGCAACACGAAGTGGAATAGTGAAGACTCGTTTTGTTACGTTACACTAGAGCCGGAATTTACACATACACACATACACACAAAACAACGCAATGCAATCAGTTATTATATAGATAGATTTATATATATAAATATATGAACATTTGAGTTCACATTGTAGTTAAAGTGTAAAAGCGTTGGAAAAATATTATGGAAAAAATCAATGGTTTGCATATATGTGCAGGCACATACATGCATATAAAAGTATATAATACATATGTATATGGGCATGTGTATTTGTTGCGCTTTGACAAGCAGCCAGGCAACATTTTTAACTCTTACAATTGTTGTTGTTATTGTTATTGTTGTTATTGTTATTGTTATTGTTGTTATTGTTGTTTGTATGTCTACATCATCGCCTTTTTCAAACTGAATGCGATACATAGAATATTTTATTTACTTGGTTTTATTTTGTATTCTAACCAGAATCAATTTAATCTTTTTTTTCCTCTGCGACTTTTCAATACCTACGTTTTTTTGTTCTTTTATTGCTGTCTTTCATCGTTTTGTTTTGTTTTTTTTTTGTCTTTTTGCTTCTGCTTCATAGAACTTTTTTTAAATGCTTCTGATGTTTTTTTGTCCTCATATTATTTGTTGGTATGTCGGAACAACGTTTAAAAACAAATACGTTAAAAAAAACGTTTACAGAATGCAACAGGTACCTCTACTTTTTCTTTTTTGATCTGAATATATTTATACCCACTCATTTTATCACTCCACTCTTCTTTACTGATTTACCATCAATCCAACCCCTGCCCTGTTCAAGCAATTCACAACTCGTTCATTATTTTTATTGTGTAATTTTTTTTTTGCCTTTTTTTTTTGTTCATGTCATTTCATGTTGTTGATTTGAGAGTAAGGTGGGTGGGTAAGGTTAGAGAGGCATTTATTCTTAACAAATAATTACAAAACTTTTTAAAGGACATTTTTTCCTTTAGCGAAAGCTTTGTGTAACTTTATGTAACTTTTTCTGCTTAAGCGAGACATAATTGTATTTATTTAGGTCAGTTGAGTTATTGTAATGCATCAATAGATACATTTATTAATAGCATCTACCATTTCCTAGCATAAATTATTCGAACTTATCTTAATTGAATGAATGTTGGAGCAACTTTCATTTGTAACTTATTCCAAGTTTTATACATTAGAACGCCTTCCTTGAGTCTTTTTCTAGGCATTATGGCCTCCATTTTCTTTTTACCCCCCCCACCCCCCCCCCCTACCACTCTTCCAAGCAGTTATAAAATTATCTTATTTAGGCATATTCCTTAATATAATTGCTTCAGCCATCATTGCCAGGCAATAATTTTTGAATGCTTGTACACTTATACTGTAAAACTATATTTTTTGGTTTAAAGTATGGCCTTTCGAAATATTCCTAATCCTTTTTTATATTCAAAAGTCCATGATTCTACAGCCGAGCAATTATCTAGAGGCCAGAGATTTCTAAATTTTATTCTAAGGCAGCATGTTAGAAAAAAAATACAACAGAGGAGTTGAATCAGGGATCGGGCAGGTTCAAGTACCTAATTCGGAACATAATAATGGTACGTCCAAATAAAATGTCATTACTTGTCATTTTTTGAATTTTGTAATTGTTACTCAAATTTGCTGACCAATGTACAAAATCCCAAACCCATTAAAACATTAATTATTAAATGCAGTTTGAAAAGATTGTATTTAATAATATTTAAAGAAGCGACTAATATGTGAATAAATGATAGAAAACAATTTTCAAACAACTTCATCAGCAGCCGCTAGCAGCAGCAACAAATTAAAGCAATTGAATGGATGGAAATTTTTATTACAATCTATTGATTAAAAGTTAAAGAAGTTGAAGCAATTTTCTTTTAACTGCTTTTCATTGTATTTGTTTTTGTTATATCTTTATTGTTATTGTTATTATTATTAAGATTATTAGCGTAGTTATAAAAAAGCAATTTAACTGAAAAAATATGTATACAACAATACAATACAAAATTATTTATATATAATACATATTCATCTGCACATGTATATTCATGTATATGCATGCTTGGAAACCTCTCTATATATACAAATTTGTTTATTTATATACTTTAAATTTCTTGGAATACATATTTACTTCATTATACATTACATACATACGTATGTACATATATATATAGGTAGTTATTTATATAAGAAATTTTATTCTCCATTGCAGATAATATCAATACCTGTTTTTCTTCTTTCTCTTTCTCTGTTCTTCCCTTTCTTCATTATATCTACGATTATTCTCACCTACTCTCATTTTCTCTATATAACAATATATCTCTCTCTAAATATAGCTATCTCTATTACATACTGTACTATTAGTAAGTGTTGTGTAACGTATATTTTTTTTGTTAACTTGGTAAATAAATTTCTTTTATATTGCTTGCCATATAATAGAAAACAATAAAATCATTAAAGAGAGCAGAAGCAGAAGAAGAAGAAGAAGCAATAGCTTCATGGCTAAGCTGAACATATGAACATATGACTTTCAAAACAACAAAATTTTCCCGCCAATTTTCTGTTTTGTTTTGCTTCAAAAAATACAAAAAAACAAATAAATAAAAATCAAGCAAAGTCTTTTGCTTGGTTAATTCTATACAATCTTCTTTAATATATGTAAATGTTATATACAGTAAAATTAAAAGTCAAAAAACCTCAACAGCCGGTCGTATGCGTTTTTAAGCTGTCGCTGTCCCTGTCGCTGCCGTCGCCGGCACAGTTTTACAACTCATTTTTCATTTCTTATCTCATTTATTAAAAATAATTCAGCTTTCTGTACCTCTCTAAGCATTACGATAACACTAAAAAGAAAGTGTTAGGAAAAAACCAAAAAGAAAAAAAGAAGCGCGTACGCTTGTACGTTTTCGTTTGTTTATTAACAAGCATCTTTTTTTCTTTTTTTGAAGCTGTTTATTGCCTTCTAAAATAATAAAAATGTACCTTGTGTACGACATTCTCTAACATAACATCAATTGCATTCAAATAAAAATAGATGGCAACATTGTAATCAAACAATATCTATAGAATGAATGACAATGCCATACAACAACAAAACAACTGTTATACTCTCTTGCACTCTTTCGCCCAAATCTCATCTCTGAGTTCGTTTTTATTAATTTTACTTTTTATGAAAAAGAAAAACACACCGCCGCTCTTCTCTAAACCTTTTTTTGTGTTTACTTGATTTATTGTTTCTCTCTTTCTCTTGCTCTCCACTCATTACTCTCATAATTGTATCTATCCTAAGTATGTATTTATAACATAAAATGGTGGCAAATGCGGAATGAATGGCAATAACAACGGCACATAAACAAAAAACAACCATTCTGCTTCGTCTTTAACAGATACGAAAAAAAAAACGTAAAAAAAAACAAGTACAAGAAAATAATATCATAAACTTTCCATTGTTTAGTTTTGCCTCTCTCTATTTCACTTGCTCTCTCATTCTTTCTCTCTTTCTATGTGCTTTTCAATCAGTCTCATTCTCCCAGTAGTATCAATGTATTATTTTTCTCTCTCTCTCATGAACAAAACAATTGCGGAAAACCCAATGAAAAATTATTCGTTAAAGGAAGAAATATATTTGTTGTTTGCATGATTTCTTTCTTTTCCTATCACGTATTAATTAAAATTAATTAATAATGAATTAATAATGAATTTTGTTATATATTTTGTTATATATTTACATAAAAAGTATATGTAAGTTGTATGTGAGAGAAAATAATAGAAAGTGCACATGATTTTTTTCTTCATTTGCTATTTTGTTGTCTCTTGGCCTGTATTCGTCGTTTCAAGAGAATTGCTATTTATATTTCAATTTTTCCATTCGCCTTGTATATTATTGCTCTTTTTACAATGAATATATACATGCCTTCTAATATATATATATATAAATGACGTGTTTGCATTGCATGGTTTTTATATAAGTCCATATGTAGGCGCAGCGTTGCAATATCTCGTTGGTGTTTCTCAATTTAATTTAAATTGCATGAATATGTTTGTCTTTGCTTTTGATTTTACTTTTAAGTTTGCCCTCTGTGCCCTTTTTTCTACGACTATTAAGAGATTACGCAATTTATTGTTCTTTTTTTGTTCCTTCTTGTATGACAATGATTTGTACTTATTTATACAATATGTATGATAGATATTACGAAAAATTAATAAATAGAAACTATACTGAGTGACCTCTAACTTCGATTAGCAAAGTTGCATGAAGTGTAGTTGCATGAAATTTTTCTTCTTTCTGATTTACATATCATTTGAAATTTTTTTTTCTTTGCAAAGTGCTTGATAAGAAATTAATCATAATAAAGAATTAATAAAGCGGAAGGTGGATGTGCCCATTAATCAAGAAATGTTGACTTAATAACTGATTTAAATATTAAATTAACTAGTACAAATTAATGCAAAGACCACAATTCAACAACTTACGAAGAAAAAACTTACAAATCTAATTTATGTTTCTATAACTTCTTATAAATCCCTGAAGATAAGGCATGTTGAAGAGTCATCTAAGGTGATATGGTTCCCTCTTTTACAAATAAAATTTGCGCTGCATGGAACAAAAAAAGATTGGAAATGGAAACTTTTCCAAATTTATTTAAGCCCGTTAAGAAGTTTTGAATAACATTTCTTTAGTGACAATGTGAAAGGGATGCTTACTTTCATATCTCCTCACAAATTACAACGCATTGTACTTATTATTTTTGTAATTGATTTAAATCATCCTCTAATTAATTGAAGATTATAAATAATTTAAGGCAGAAAAAAAATCAAATTACCCGCTTAGCTTACACAATATTGAAGCTACTTTTTCTGCGAACATTTAAGAAGGATCGATTCTCTGATAAATTAACCAGACGTAAAATATCCTTTTTTTTCAATTACAAATCAGAACAGATCATCAGAACATAGCACTTGTTTATGAGTTCTCTTTTTTTCATACTTATAAACTAATTTTTTTTTTTTTGGTTTTGATATAATAAATAATTTTAAATAACAATGCATTGATTTCTTTTACTTTTCTTTTTTAGTTTAATAAAAATTTCTTTATTTTCATTTACAAATTAATTGCGTAATTACTCAAAAACAAAAAAACTTATTGCTGAGGTTTTGACCGTAAAAATTTTTTTATGAAAAATTTAATGAAACTTTTTTTATGATATAAAAGAAAAATGGGGGCCGCCTTCAGATGATTTGTTGTTCTTGTTGTTGTTGTTGACATCATTACAAGCGTAATTAATAAGAGATTAATGTGGTTTCCGTATAATTAGTAAGTAGACAAAGAATAAGGATCAAATTAGTGAGTTGTATAAACATTCACATACAACAGGGACGCTAAACATATAAAAAAGTTGCGATGATGTTTGCACGGTACTTCCACAAAGGCGGCAAAGATCGTTTCCAGCAAAGATGAATCATAACAAATTAATTCTAGAATTTACAAATTTTAGAATGCATTCATCACAAATATCCATCAACTGCATCATTTGTTGTTACGGCGACTTTCTTAATCCAATTTGCCAAATCCTGATCCCGAACGAAAATGTCACAATTTGACAACGATTTATTCATTTGGACGGGAGTGACAGGGAACAGATAGCAAAATAATAAAAATATTAAAACAAAAAGGAAAAAGAAAGTTGCTCTCTCTTCTCTTTCTATGCCTTGAATAAACATTTTTCGCGTGCCATTTTTTTAAGCTAATTTTTCACATTTTTTTGCTCTTTTCTATAAATACAGGGAAAATTTTCTAAAACGCTTCTTTTTTATTGTCTTTTCTTTGGCGTGTGACCGACCATTTTAAGTCATAGAAATCTTACGACTAACTAAAAATTATTTTACAAATGCATACGCAGATTTTTCACCCATTCAACGATTACGACTCATGTTTACGAATGGTAATAATAATAATACTAACGTGAAGAAGAAAAAATCTGCCTTTTTTTTACTTTTATACTTTTTTTGGTTTCATTATGATTGTCGATTATTGTGGATTTTATTAGTAATTACTGTTGTTGTTGTTGTTTCCCCCATTTTATAAATCCTCACGCGAATTAGAAAATTGCTCGCATCTCTCACATATAAAAACAGCAACCACAAAAAAACAGCAACCACAAAAAACAAACAACAACAAAAACGGATAAAAGAAAAAATTATTCGCAAATCTGGACAAAGTGATGGCAAAAGAATGGCGATGAGTGGGCGTTTTTATGTATGTAAAACGAATGGATGAACAGTTAAATAGACAGTTAGTTAGACATTGATACTTAAGCTATGCCTGTCTATCTAACTATCCGTCTGTCTACCTGTCTATATATATATATATATATATATATTATATATATATATTATGTATATGTATATATATATATGTCAAGCAATATTTAAATCAAAGAAAATAAGAAAAAATTGAAACCAAATGAAAGAGAAAATGAAAGATAAGGCATGAAATAAAAATGTAATGTAACCGCTTCTCGTATCGCTTCTTCTTTTTAATTTTTTTTGTATTGCCAAAGTAATCATTAACACATCATACACACTGACACACACAAATACATGTATTTATGTATATACACTTAATAACCGAAGTAGCCGAATGATGTCAACAGAACATAAAACAACTGACGACGCAATAACGTTGTTGTATTCTCGTAGTGCAAGTATAAGAAAACGGTTAATATGAAAAAAAATTGGAAAACTTAAATGCAAATAGGCAAAAAAAAAAAGGGGGGGATAGAGAGAAAAAGAACAAAAACAAATGCAATACGTATATAGATAAAAAGAGATCAATGCATGTGAATATTGATATATACGTATATTTGTATATACAAAAATAAATAAATGCAACTCACCTGAATTTGATGGAAATGTTCCATAATTATGTGGCTAATGTTGTTTATATGTATAAACTATATTTTTTATTATTGTTGTAGAATATAATTAATTAATAATTACAATATTTGATGCATATGCTGCTCTCCCTTCGTAATCTTGAGTAATGATGACACATACACATATACACACAGAGAGACAGCCAATTTGTCTGCTGATGTTGCACGCTTTACTTTCTGTATATTTTTTTTTTGAATCCTTTCAAGAAGCGCAGCGCAATAATTGAATGTGAAACAAATAATGTTTAATTCAATGAATGGCAATGAAAATCGACCAATAGTCTTAGTATTTTCTACTTCTTCTTTAATGCTTTTTCTTCAACAATCTGTCGTTTGTTTGTATATTTACCAATTTATTTAACTCACTGTCTAATTAAAATTTTTATTAAATAAATATGATGGATTTTTTTTCTCAGCATCATTCAGACGTTTCTTTGCTTTTTTAAGAATTATATGTAATAAAAAACAAAAAACCAAAAATAATAGAAAAATTAATTATTTCTCTAAGCACGCTAAAATTTCTTGTCAATAACAATAACAACAATGACAAACAAATCAAAATCAATTTTGTTTTTTTTTTTGTTAATCTAAATTTAAAATATTTGCCTCTTCTTCTTCTCCTTTCTATATTATTGTTATTTATCAGTAATTGTTCTTATTAGTATTATAATTATTATTATTACTCTTCTTTATGTTTGTTCATAACTCTCGCCTCTAAATTTCACTGTAACACATTTTCTCTTTTTAAATAACTTCTGGTGTTTGCCTGCTCTTTTTTTCTTCTTACTTTTATTATTTAATTTTCAGTTTATTTTTATTTTTTTATTCACATTTGTTTTAGATATTTTTAATGATTTATAAAATTGCGCCAAAAAAAAAGAATGTGGATAGAGGAAAATTTTTAGCTTGTGCTTTCTTTTTTTCTTTCTCTGTTTTAAATTAAAATTATTACACCGTTAATTACAAATAAATTACGTTTTATTATTTAATCTTAAAAAAGAAAATTGTGGTCAAGTGAAATTTATTTTGTAATAAATGAAACTGTAAAATCAGTATGAAGAAAATATAAACAAGGAATTCAATCAAAGAAATTTAATAGATAAAATAATTTTACACTATTTATCTTTTTACTTTTCACAGGTTTATTTTTCTCGATCGCCGCCTCTCTGTCTCTCTGATTTTGGCATGT
The DNA here is from genome assembly GCA_023089585.1 of Melophagus ovinus. Classification (NCBI taxonomy): domain Eukaryota; kingdom Metazoa; phylum Arthropoda; class Insecta; order Diptera; family Hippoboscidae; genus Melophagus; species Melophagus ovinus. The sequence continues at coordinate 14,209,119 of JAKKIB010000178.1, forward strand.
TCATTAACTAGAAATTTAACACATAATAATGATGACATTTCACATGTGACATACAAAAATAATAATATTGTTGAAATAGAAATAGATATAGAACACTGCATAAATTAGCAACACTTTAAGTTGGAAACGCATAAACTTTTTGTATGCTGTGCTATTTTGTTCCGTTTCTTTCTTTTTTCTTTTTATTTTTCTTTAAGTCTTCATATTCATCATGATCTTTCTTATAGTCTTTTTGCAAACCAAAATATCAGCAAACATTATAACACATTTAAGAAAAAGAGAAGTCATCCAATAAATAATTCAATTCATTTCCATCTTCTTCATATAATTATTTTACACAAAAAAAAACAAATATAAAAATAATAAAAAGCAAACAAAAGGTGAGATGAACAAAAAGAAATGCATCACCAATTATTACAATCACACACAAGAAACACTACTCATCAAATATAAATAAATCAAAAAGAAAGAAAGAAAAGTAACAAAAGCACACATAAAAAAAGAAAAAACAAAAAATCAAAATACACAATGTAAAGAAAACGCGGTCACACTCAATAGATCCATAAACTGACTAAATGCCAGATAAATAATAGATATGTTTGCTTGAATGTTCTATATTACATAGTACAACAGTACAGTACAGTACGGTGTAGTACAGTACAACACAATATAAAAAGCCAAAAAAAGAGAAAGAAAAAACACAACACAACACATTTGATTTTATTATATTATATTATACGAATTTCTTGTGTGAGTTAGCTTGCTCGCTTGCTCTTACTCGCTCGTATTAAACCGTATGCTTAGAATAACATTTTAATATTATAATATGTATGTATATTCATCAGCAGTTAGGTTTATTGTTTGTATGGTTATTGTTATTGTAATTGCTTTTCTACCATCTCGTATTGTAATCGGTAACGTATAGCCCATACTCGGTGTCGTTGTCGTTATCGTTGCCGCTGTCGTCGTAATTATCGTCATCGTGTTATTATTATTGCTATTGCTTAAATTCACTGTAGTTGTTTAAATGTAATGTTATATTTATATATATATACGTATATATCGCTTTTTTCTTTTTTTTGTCTGCCTTTTACTTGTGCTTGATTCAATTGAAAAACTGTATATATTTTGTTTTTCCTTCTCTGTCTTTTTTCTTTTTTTTTCATAGAGAGATTGTTGCTATTGCCCGTCGATATTGTGTATGTTATTGGTGTTTTTGTTGTTGTCATTTTTTCTTTGTTCACAGCTCACATCTCTGTGCTTATTCTTACTCTATATATGTATTTATATATGGAAAAATTGTTTTACTTTGCTTTGCTGCTACACCACTGATGATAAATATATATATATATATATATATATATATATATATATATATATATATTATAGCAAAAATATACAGTGTATGTTACGTGTACGTACCAACAACTATGGCAATTGCCTTTACAAACGCTATTGAATTGAATTGAGCTGCCTTATGGCTTGGCTGGCTTAGCTTGCCTTTACAAAGAACTTCATATGGCAATACATATATATATATATATATATATATATACATATGTGTATATGGGTGTATAAATTTACCTATATATACATATATATATTATTGAAAAAGAACAGCTAGAGAGAATGAGAGAGAGTGAGAGAATCTAATATAAAGGGAACAAAAGAGAGAGATTGAGTGCGAGAGAAAATATGTTTGCGTGTGTGTCTAATTCAATGAGTTGTAATGATAGAATGATTGCATGAGGAGAGGTATATGCGAGAGGCAATGTAATTGCCATACTAGTCATATTATATATAAATATATATATAATAAAGAAAAAAGTAAAATGAAGAACAACAATAATAGTAATAAAATAATAAAAATAGTAACAGCATTAAAGAGTAGTAAATGTTTACACTACTCTCCTATTAAAGTATGCTGGCAAACTCATAATAGAGTTGCCATAATAGAAAAGTTTTCCTTTCTTTTATCTCACTTGTTCATTTAATGTCAATTAATATGAGAATGTAAAAAATTCTACATTCAGACATCCATTCAACTTCTCAACGTGTCCAGTTCAGTTATAATTAAATTTATAATGATTTTAATTAAAGTATGTGTTAAGTAAAAAAAATTTGTAAACAAATAATTAGCAAAGATTCTATTCATAGAAGATATAAAAATGCCGGTTTGAGTTAAATTAACTCTTTTTTTATGTTTTGTTTTGTAAATTTAGTTTTCTCTACAAATTATTCCAATTTATAATTTAACATTTTACTTTTTATACTTGTAAATCATGTGCTACATTAAAATTACATATGCATGAAAAAATTTTATTAAAAGTATTTCCAACACTCCCAATCTTTTTCTTCTTTTTCTTATTCTTGTAGAAATTTCTTCTATACATTTCCTTGCTCTTCACGAAATTATACCTAAATCTATAAAATTTAATAATCCTTATTTCATGTTACGCTACTTTGCCATGATGCATTACCGACATTACTCATTTTATTATATTATGTATATATATATAAATAAATATTTTAAGGCAGCTGCCTGCTTATTTACCACACGCTATATAAAATGGTAAAACATATGAATGATTGCGTACATTTATATATTTATTTATTTATATTTATATAAAAAGAAAGAAATCGATGAAACGGCGAAGAATGAATATAAATATGTATATAATATATTTATTTATTCCTGCATATATAATATTTCTTACAATATTTCTTATATTAGATTGTTTGAATAATAATTATTTTTCTTTAATTTATTTTAAACAGAATTTCTGAAACATATAAAATGTAAATAAAAAATGTGAAATTTGATTTAAATTTTTCCATCAATTTTCAATATAAAATGATTAAAAATTACATTAAAAAAAAATTCCTACAAAAATTCAAGTAAAATAATTGACTAATCAGTTTCCATTTATTTCAAACTTGCAAAGTTAATGAAATCAAAAAAAATCTTTTAGTTGGTTTGCTTCAAACTAAGATATTGTCGTGCATATTTCTTAATGTTATTTTTAATCTAATTTTTATATTTCTTTAAATATGTGAATATTTATCCGAAATGAACTAGAAAGGTATGAAACTGGCCAAAGTAAGAAAGAGGGCCCGGTTGTTTTAACTACTTTGGAGAAAGTACACGATGTAAAATTACTGTAAAATACCGAAAAAGAAGAAAAGGAAAAAAGTAAATAAATAAATAGAATCAAGAGAATTAAATGGAAAATTAAACAAATGTATCCAGAAATGATATGACGACAATGATGAAACAGCAACGAAAATGATTAAACAACAGTAACAGCAACAACAATAATGACAGAAACAACAACAATAGCAACAATTACAATAATAACAACAATAACTATAATAAATAATAAAATATAGGGCCACAAAGTTTTCGTTCTCTGTGAATTTCAGATTTTTCAGTTAATTTGATAAATGCCACGATGTGAGCAGGTTCACATTTTGCATTTTTGTGCGCTTTTAATCAAAACATCAAAACAATAAAAATTGATAAATAAATATCAATAATGAAATTGAATTAGTACGAAGAAAATTGTTTCACTAAATTAAGGCAAAAAATTAAGGCAACCAAAAAAAGCAAAAACAAAAATAAAGAAAATTAATTGAATTTTTTTTCTGTAATGGATAAAATGTGTAAACAAAATTATAATTATACCTAAAATAGTAAAGGTACCGTGTTCATCATATGCTGTTGTTGTTGTTCATGCTCTTTGCCTTCCTTTTTTTTGTGTACTAGACAAAGACTAGTCGATTGTGTTTTCTTTTAAAAGTGTTGACTGTACTTCGCGGGTCTTTTTTTTTGCTTTTATTTTATTATTTATTTATTTTTTTGGATACTTATGGTGCCTGCCATTTGCTATTGTTCCTATATTGTTACCTTTTCGTACAAAAGAGATACATGAAGGAAATATGTGCCCCTGTGTATCTCTTATTTGTTTGCCTACATTTGTATACAGTCGTTATATATATTGAATGGCCCTTTATATATATATATAAATATATATACATATATATATGTAAATAAGTAGCAAAATATATATGAGTAATACTGATTCACTTAATGCTTATTATTGAGTCAATTTCGTTTTAGGTAAAAAACAAGAAGAAGAATGAATGTATACGTAAATACTTAAGTGTATATATATAGGCAATATACACATTTGTATATATACATAAATGTATATATATATATATATATGCATATAGTTTCGTGTTCGTTTACTAAAGTTACTGGCTTTCTTGGTTTTTATAATTTGTAAAATTATAAATAAAAATCAGATATATCATAAACTAGTCAAATATTAATTAGAATTCATTTTGTGATATAATGAAAAGAGAAGAGAAGCAATCGCTTCATGCATACACTTTTGGCTTGGGCAATTGCTCTCTTTTAGTTCAACATTTCTCAATGTTATTTTTCTTATGCAACTTTGTTGCTTAAGTCATGATATCATATAATGTTAATGTAATGCTTCACAGGTTTTAATTAAAATAATCTTTTATATAAACGAAGACCATTTTCATACAATATATATAATATATCAAAACTGCTGCCGACTAATACTGTACCACAAGCAGCGCCACCTACTACAATTCTATTTAAAATTATTTCATTTTGTTGATAAACATGTTAAGCAACATATATATTATGTTTATAACATTTAGTCGATAAAAAAGTAACTAATGTTGAGCATTGCAAATCTTATAAGAACAAATGAATGAAATTTCCAATAAACATTCAGAATTACTTATAAATATTTTAATTTCAAAGTAAATTCATAGAATTCGAAACATTGTAGAAGAATGAGCAGATTCAAAAATTGAAGGATTAAATACATCTGCTTTAGTAAATGTTGTTGTCGCATTTAACATCTGGCCATTATTTGAGCTATACGTTGTATGCAATGTTTGAGAATTGTTAAAATATTCTTTCGAATAATTCTCAACATTTTCACTTTGGTAGGATGCTGCCGTACTAGTTCCATTCTTTTGTAATGTAGAATATACAGTTGATGTGTTATTGGTTAGATTGTTTGGCATATCAGTTAACATTTGATTGTTTGGCAGAGATTTTGGCATATTTTGTGTAATAGGTTCGAGCCCCTCAATAACACCATTGGAATTGCACCAATATCCACCCGGCTCCTCACCCGTGTACGTAGAAATATTTGGATTTAAATGCATTAGTCCTTTATTCCAAGATTTTGTCTCTTCCTTTGAAAATTTACTTTTGGAAATTACATTAGCGTTAATGGGTTTTAAGAAGGCCAATTTAAAGTCACTATGGAAAATGCCGTAAAAGAAATTATTCGAAACATATTTCTTTTGTGCCGCAATACATTTGTCTCTATATTCGTTATACAAACGCTTTATATTCAATGAACTGTGCAAATAACGTGTTTTACTTTTCTTGTTTGGTATCCATGTAGGATACGATTCAATATGTTGACGTATTTCTTGTATACGTTCATCACTAATTTTATTACCTGGAGTATGATGGCCACGTCTATCACCGCCTGTATAATAACCGGTAGTTTCATCAGCAAATTGTAAAGCATTTGTTATGAAATGGCGACTAATACAAAGTGTTGCCATTAAAAAATCTTTACAAACGCGTACATTATCTCCATGGAGTCCAGCTCTTAGATAGAAACGTGTATGGTATGTACGTGGCGGTCGATTGGATTTACGGAATTCGGGTGTAGTTTCCGTTTCTACAGCTCTCGTTTCGACTCGTGATAATATGAAATCTTTACGTCGTTTATAGTCCATGGTCCAGAATGTCGAACAAATTTGTTGACGTTGATCTTCCGTAAATTTTATATGACATTTATACTTACAATGTTCGGCACATTTGATACGTTTGGGTTCTCTCACTACAGGCTGATTAGGATTTCTTCGTATACGCTTCCTTTTTACTTTGCCACAATCATCGATGGAAGTCATGGAAGTGGTAGCCGTAAAATTTGAAACGTTTTTTTTAGTCTCCATGGTATTAACATGAACAATTGTTAAATTGCCCGTTACCGGATCTAAGGTCTGTTCAATTTCATCTTGGGTCCCTTTTCTTTTATTACCAAATGGATTACTTTCTGTTTCATTTGCCCTTGTTATTATTGTTGGTTTTTTAATTAAGATTTCTTCAGGTTCAGGTTCATATCCGTCCAAAGCCTTTTTTATATTGTAATGTGTTAGACAAAGTGTAGCCTCAAAGTAAGATCGACATACACGGATTGCATCTGTAATTCTACTTTTGGATGGTATGTGCAAAAAGTATACACAATTATTGCCACGTTTTCTTTCACGTTTACGTTTTAATCGTGTAAAGCGTTTCGCCTTTGAATGAGTTCTAATATATAAAATACGTTCGTCTATTGAGAGACTCCAAAAATGATTACACATTTCTTGTCGCTCGATTTCTGTAAATCTTTCTACACATTTCTGTTTGCATATTTCGCGACAAGTTACCGGTCTCGGTGTTTTCATCATTACATCGTTTGTCCAATCATCTTTGTTGATAAATTTGCTAGGACGACCTCTTCTACGTATTATCATAATAAGTGGTTCATCATCATCGTCTTCAGCATCATCAATATCTCTAGTGTTTAATTCAAAATCTTTTTCAGCATTTTCATCACCATCGTCATCCTCATTAATTCCATACACATCAGCATCCCGCTTTAGCGCTTTCAAATTTTTTTCTAGCCATTCAGATTTGAATGGTTTGTTATCATCCACACATAAAGGATCATTATCATTTTGTAATTTTACTTTATCCTTCTCAGAATTATCATTTTGTAATGTTATTTTACTCTTTACAAAATCCTTTTCGTATCGCTTAGGAGCACGGGCACCATTTTTCGACTTACTTTTGCGATACGACTTTTTAATTTTGTGATTTTTACAACGTTTATAACGTGTTTCCTCTAAATAAACAATATTTCCTGCCGTCATAGAAGTGTCTGAAATTAAATGCAATATAGAATTTAATTGGACCATTAAGTACATTATGTGACATCATACTTGTACACATAAAAGTAAATACTTACAATTGATAATTTTACGTCTCCATTTTGTTTGCTGTTAACAACTTACCTTCCATAAGTAATTTTGATGATGCCAAGCCTCCATCATCATTATCATTATCATCATCATCATTATTATTATTATTATTATTACTATTACTATTACTATTAGTATTAGTATTGTTAATTACCATTTGTACACTGGATTCATTCTTTACAGCATCTCGAAATTGGTATTGGCTAAAGTTTTTTTTTATTAATACGTTTAAATATAATTGTGAATAGTTAGTAATAGCCTAACTTACTCAGCTTTTATCATTTGGTATTCACCTTCAGGTATCTTACCACCAAATTGTTCTATGAAACGTTTAAAAAAATCTAGCTGAGGCATATTTAATATTAATGGATTTTTGCTGACAAAATCAACAAAACTTTTCAATTTATCCAAATATTCATGAGTAAATGGTGCAGCCATATTGATAGTAATGGTGAATAATGATGGGTGTCCGTTATACGGAAATTATTCCTTTATTTATATTAAATATTTTACATTGTAAAGTTTTTCACAAATATTATTATTCTGTCAATTTACAAGTTACGCTTTATAACTAAATGTAAATCTTTTGAAATTATATAGATTTGATTATACAAACTTAGCGTTGAAAATCAAACTTTCACTTTATTTAAATAAAAGTTCCAAATCAAAATACAAGAAAAAACTGTATAAATAAATGAATTACAAGGTTCCTTTCTATTCCATATATTCTTTATAATAAATTAATAAAACATGAAATTTCTTTATTCATGATAATAGAAAATTTTAAAAACACCAAGTACCTTGAAAGGCGTTAGTGTAAACGAGATAACACTATATTATTGATATTTTTTTGTCTATAGCAGTACCGCATTTCTTGTAAAAATTAAATCACTAATATAAAACATAATTAAACAATAAAAACAAAAAGTAAAAAAAAAAGAAAAAAGAGAGAAGAGAAAAGAAACCCTCATGAATACGCAATACATGCAAAAGTATGGAAAAAAAGTAGAACGCACAAACAGGAAATATTGAAAAGCACGCATTGACAAAAGAAAAAGCGCAAAGAAGTAAAAGAACTCTCTGGAAAAGAAATCAATCTTTCAACTATAAGTAATATTTTTGGATTTTTGTACCTATTGTTAAATAAAAAACGGTGATATAGAAAAAATGGCCGCACCCTTTGCACGAGAAGATTTGGAAAAATTGAAGAATTTTATAGATTTTGTTAGCAAAAATCCTCTTATATTGAATATGCCACAACTTAGCTTTGTTAAACAGTTTATTGAGAAGTTTGGCGGTAAAGTGCCTGAAGGGGAATTTAAAATGCCGGATGGCGGGTATGTGATTAATTTTTGCCCACTACTCTTATTTATTGTGTTCGTTATTACACTAATCAAAGCATCTACTTTCATTCATACGTTTTGATTTTAGAAAATGTCCTTTTGGTGAAAATGAAAAGGCTGAAACAAAACCATCGAAACCATTTGAAGGTGATCCTGTAACTCCAGATGTAGATGAAGAATCATCTGAAGAGTCCGAAATTGAATTGGATATGGAAGGTATGTGTTCTATAATATAAAATATGTTAAGGCAGAAGCAACAATATGGCACGTAAATGCGCGTCCTGCCTAAATACCTGTCACAATCTCTTGATTAGAAGGCGCACAGCCATCAATTAAATTTGAAGGGCAAATCATATTGAATTTATTAGTGTCTTGTAATTGTATGCACAAATCCTATGTTTCAATGCTTTCTGCAATTTTAAGTCTTGTAAGTGTATTCCTTAAGTAATTTAGCTCATATGCAGCATCAATTACCATTTGAGAATTTTCAATATTTTTTGAAGTCTGAAGTCCATCTAGAAAGTTTGCGATTATGAAAGGATTAACAACAGATGTACAGGCACGATTAAATCGATTTAGTATGTGAGGTTTATCAAAAATATGTTTATATTTGTAAACACTTTGTAGGGCTTAAAAATTTTGAAGGTTTCGTTTTGAGAAAATGAACTTATTATTTTATCGATACTCTTCGAATGGTGATTTAAAAAAGATCTCTGTGCAAGTGTAGGATGTGCAGTTATGTTCTTATGCCACGATGGCACGAGAAAGTAAAAAAAGGTAATATAAATTAAGTTCTGTTTCTTTAATATTGCTTTAGGAGTTATTGAGGCTGATAAGGATGTCGAACAACCTATGGGTGATTCCACTAAAACACCAACTGAAGAGGAAATCGATAAAGCCAGTGAATTACGTTCAAAAGCTGCGGGCGCTTACAGTGAACAAAACTATCAGGAAGCAATTGATTTGTATACTCAAGCCATTGAATTGAATCCGGGTAACGCTTTATTTCATGCTAAGCGTGGTCAAGCATTTCTTAAATTGAAAAAACCGAACGCTTGTATACGCGATTGTAATAAAGCATTGGAAATAAATTGTGATTCGGCTGCTGCTTATAAGTTTCGTGGTCGGGCTCATCGTTTATTGGGTAATTGGGAAGATTCAGCAAGGATTTGCGTCAAGCATGTAAATTAGATTTTGATGAAGAAGCTGATGAATGGTTGCGCGAGGTGACGCCGAATGCTAAAAAAATTGAACAACATCGCCTTAAGCAGCAAAGGAAAAAAGAAGAACGCGAACGGCGTGCCGAGGAGGTCAAACGTCAAAAGGCTCGCCAAAAGCATCAGCAGCAGCAACAACAACAAGGGCAATCGTCAAAGAGTGGTAGTGGTAGTGGTGGTGGCTTTTCAGCTAATTTAAATATGTTTGATATTTTATCTGGCGCTAACGATCCCGAAGTAATGGCAGCTTTACAAGACATATTAAAAAATCCCACTAATATGGATAAATATAAATCGAATCCAAAACTTGCGAAACTCTTGGAATTTATTAAAAAGGGTTCCCCTGGCGGGATACCTACTGGTTTCCCTGGTGGTATGCCAGGAGGAGGAGGTGGAGGCTTTTCTAATGCATTTCCAACTGGCGATTTCTTTGCACAATCCTCCAACACTGAAACGAAAAATGATACTGCTAATGATGGAGTTGGCACTGAAGCTGGTGGTAATAAATCTGATACTGATACACCAAAACCAGAACGTAAAAAACCTGACTTTGTCGATGATGGCTTGGATTAGATCACATATAATATTGTAGTACCAATAACAATAATAATTTATACTAAATAAAAAGACTATTTAATTTTCAGTAAATAACGTTCAATATTACAAATTTCTTAGCGTACATCACTGTAATAGCTTCTAGAACTTGGTACAACAAATTGCATGGTCAAATCGCATCGGGATCGTTCGGTATAATAATAAAATTCGTATATCTCAAATTTTTCTATATGGATTTTTATATTTGGAATATGCTTTTACTAAAGTTCAAGCCAACTGTAAATGATTATATAACCACAAGTCAAGGTCAAATCTCCATTCCATTGTGGATTTTTAATTAATTATCTCCAGCCTATTTTTATGATTTAATTAGGTCAAATTGATTTCTTCATCTTTAAGTTCAGATGGTGACCTTTTAATTAAAATGCAAACTTAAAATGTGGTGGACGGAAAAAGAAATTATAACAAAAATTATAATAAAAATTAGTAAATTCCTGTTTATAAAATAAAGCAGATATGACAACATTTGAGTCATTCTTTTGTTAATGATCATTGAAATAGTACATTGGAATTGACATGTATGAATGTTACATTGGCATAAAGCTGTAAACATTATTATTTTTATTATTATTAATTGATTTATTTATTTATTTGTTTGTTTTTTATACGTTTACGTGTTGACGTTTTATTATAAATAGTTAATTGAGTCAACTGTTAATTTAGCATCTCATTGATAATGTCCTTCATATTCTACTTTATTCTCTCTATCTCTGTTTTTTTCCATTTCTTTGCCCCCCTAACAATTTTTAGCAATGTTTCCAAATCTCTCTTTCTCATTTGGTTTAAAAAATATTTTAGAGAGAATCTTTGCGAACAAAACGATTGTGAACGTACAATTTTTAATAGAGAAAGAGATGAGATATTTCGAAAATATATTCGAGAATAGTTTTGAAAATTTTTGTTAAGAGCGAGAGAGCAATTTGTATGCAACTTGTTGACTCTTTATTATTATTATTACATCATCAAAACGATTAGTTTTAATAAAATCACTTAATGATTGTCAGTGACGTCATTTATATTTATATATAAAATATATATATATATATATATATATATATATATTTATTATTTTTATATGTATTTGTATTACAATTTACTTGTATAGAAAATTGTAAGTAAAAAACGGAAGAAACTAAGAGCGTGAAATGAATATGCAAGCACACAAAAATAAATGTACTTTTGGTTAATGGAAGAAGTTAATGAAAGAAAAGATAAAAGCGAAACAAAATAAACAAACAAAATGCAAAATTAATGAATTAATCAAACAGTTTTATTTAAAACGTACGCGCGTCCAGACGTTCTAAAGAAAAATCAAAAGTAAAGAAATAAACCAAAAAGAAAGTAGAATACAAAGGATAGAAATAAGCAAACAATAATTGAAAATTAATAGAAAACAAATTAACAAAAATACGCACAAAAAACACAAAAAAGAAAATATAAAGAAACATTAAACCAAAAAAAAGGAAGTTTTAAACAATAAATAACAACAAATCAAGCATTTCTTCCTAAATGTTAGTATTTCAGTTTATACATATAAACACAAATATATATGTATGTATAAATTTAATATTGAAATAATGAATTATGGAAAAGGGAAAATTACAATGATTTATTGATGGAATGGTGAGCAGAGTAAGATTGTGATTGATTGTGTGAAATTGAAAGAGGTTGGCGGGGAGTTAAGGAGAGAGAGTGAGAGAGAAAGAGATAAAGAGAGAGAAAGAGAGTTGAAAATTCTTCTTAAATTGAAAGAATTTAAAAAAAAAGGAGAAAAGAATAGAAAAATATTTCTTATAAATTAATAATAATACAAATGATTTCATAAAAGTCTAATTTTGGAATTTATTCATCTAATAGTTGTTGTTATTGTAAGCATTAATACAATGAAAATGAAACAACTTAAATTTGCTACATATTTTCATACATACACAAGATTGTAAATTAATTTTTGTTTATATGTACATATTCATCTACATGAATGCATAAATGTATGAATGTGTGTATGTATGTGTGGTGTGTGTGTTTGTGTGTGTTTGTATAAGGAGTAAGCGAATGGGTGTGGTTTTATTTAAGAATGAGATAATACCACGATTTTCAGATTTTCAGATACCTTTGAATTATTTGACTTTTTGCCACTTGAATAATTTCATTGAAAATTTTACAAAAAGGCGATCGACCGTTCTTCTTTGAAAGTATGATACAAATTAATAATATAACAGAATATATGTCCAAAATAAAATATTGACCATAACGATAATTCTTAATATAATCATCATATTTGTAAAAAAAGCACAAGGAACAACAACAACAACAAAAGCGATACAAAGAACAATAATAAAATAATAATACAAGTGAAAATATAACTACCGAAAACAAATGTGAAATTTTTGTTAAATGATCAATACTTTTGCTTTCTCATGGTTGAATTTGTGCTTGTGTATATGTGCATATCCAATACATATGCATATTATATTAGTTTTATGAAACTTTTCATTCAAATATTTTCAATATTTTCAATATTGCATGAATTTGATATAACACGATTTAGAGGAATTACATAGAGAATTTTCATATGTAAAGAAAATGTTTTCTTTTTTGTTTGGATTTTTTCTTAATTCATTTAAGTTCATTAAAATGAATTCGTACTTGAAAATTTCATGCTATCGAATCCTAATTACGTTACATCACTTAACTTAGTACAATTAAAAAATTTCATTAACGAGTGACAAGTGATCAATGTAACGAATTTTAATACTTAAATGATTTGAAGAGCCTAAAGGAACCAAATTTTGATATGTATATTTCTTATATCAAAATCTAATAATGTTCCAATTTTTTTAAAAAAAATATTTATTTTGTTAACTTTTTTTCATGTAATGACGCGTTATTATGGTGAGTGGTTGTAAATATCATGCGATTCTAACAATTTTCTATAAACTTTATCTCTGGACTAAATCGTACTGATGTAATTAAATTTCATTAAATATATCGCAGAAATTATGATCTTTTGAGGTAAGAATATGTTTACATGGATGGACTAATGATGGAGGGATGTATGGAGGGCGGAATGCACTGTTAGGCTTAAATCAATTTAGAAAGTAATTCTATATGAATCGGCATAATAATAATTTTCGATTTAAATGAATTAATTGTGTTACACGATAGATGACTGTACATGAAATTTATATTATAATATTTTTGCTATTGCTGTTGCTTATTGTTTTTGTTGCAGTATTAGCTGCAGTAGTGTGAATATGAACATTTTTGTTATGATGATCTCACATATTCATTCTCATATTTCATTGTGATTAAGTGGGTGAGTAAATGAGTAGATGAGTAAATGACTGAACGAGAGAGAGTGAATCAGTATATGTGTGATATTGTTGTTGCATGTATTTTTATTTACTTATTACAAATATACAAACTACACAAACTATACAAACTATTTAAAATTAAGGTATATAATTTTCTTAATTATGTTCAAAACTTTTTGTTATGCAAAAAGTAAAAATGAGTTTATGCGACTGTATGTATGTTTGCATGTATGTTTCTTAGAGTGAAAGCATAATGATCCTGCCATATTGCACCGTTGAAAGAATTCAAATTTGTCCATGTAAATCTGTTATCAAATTATAAAGCGCAATTATAGCAAATTTCATGATACTTTAATGAAATTTTTCTTTTATTAGTGGATGGATTTTTTTTTGATCTAAAATGCATTTTTATAAATGAATATGTAAAAAATACTTTCATGTTTACAATTATTTGCCATATAATGCTCAATTTGATAGACATAAATATATTTGAAATTTTTTAAAATTTTGAAATATTTTTTAAGAAAAATCGTTCGGCAAATTTCATCTAGGTCATTCAGGTCACATTTATATATCTTATATAGTGGATAATTTCAAATTTTATAATACAAATATTTGCACTACTACATTTTCTACATTTATTTTTCTTCCCAAACGCTATATTCTAGAATTGTAATTGCAATTAAATATAAATTAAGTTTCAAATCAATTTATTTTAATTTAGTTTTCTTTTTTGTTTTTTTTTCGTCTTTAGCGGTTTCAAACTAATTCTCATGTACATTATGAGTATATTTATGTATGCGTAGTAATTATACAATTAAATAAAATGAATCATTATTTAAATAGTTTAGGTCAATAAATATCCTAGAAAAATCCATTATTTTAACATTATTTCAACATTTCTATATTCGCCACTCAAAGATTAGAGATAAATTCATTTTGTCATTATGTTTGTAAAAGTAACATCGGAGACTCTATAAAATGTACAATATTCTTGATAAGCATCAATTTCTGAAATGTCTATTTCTATTTAGAAATGTCTATTTGTCTGTTTATCCATTATTTTGGTATGTTATTAATATTTTCCATCTCACATTAATTGAGATATAATTGAATTTTGGCGGAAACGTTTAAATTTCTTGTACACTGATTGCTATTGAAAATGGGCAAAATCATTCAAAATTTCACTTTTTTCTGTTACTTTTTTCTATAGATTACTTAAAACTTAAAAAGTTTTGGTAATGTTTGAGTGACGGATATTTAAGGTTTACCTCCAGTCAAATATAATTTTTTAAATTATTTTATCGTGTTTCTATTATTGCAGCGATCTAAGCAAAAAATGTCTCATTCAGTGACAATAACACGTACCACGACCAGTACAACGAATACATCATACATCGTTTTAAATACCGGCTATATGAAATCACTTTCCGGTATTTTAAAACTATTTGAACTTGTAAGTATTTTATATTTATGTATCTAAATGAGAATGTTAAAGAAACTAAGAAGGAGTATGACAATAATTATATATTTATCTAATACATGCATATATACATATATGTTAAATATGTTAAATATTTTTATATGCACCACCTAAAGATTGGCGGTATATTCAGTTTGTCATTTTGTTTGTAACGCCTAAAAGAAGGAAACATTCGAAATCCTATAAAGTAGATGCATACTTAATCAGTATCAAATGTTGCGTTTGCACTGATTTAGGTATGTCTGTCCATTTGTTCGTTTGTCCGTCTGTCCGTTAGAGTATCTGTCGGTTGTAAATATTCTTCTGGCTGTAAAATTTAAGATATCAAACTTATATTTAATAAAATTATTGAAAGTTCTTGCACGCAGATTGAAATTGAAAATGGCCAAAATTTGGTCAAGGGACGCGCCCACAGTGCAACATAAACTGAGAACATCTTAGCTTAATTTTTTAAGCAAAATTTGTAGATTTTTCTGAAGTTTCATTTAAAAACTGTAATAGATGGAAAGATGAAATTTTGCACAAATAGGTAGGCTATTGATCTAAAATGTCTGTCCAAAAATCATGTAAACCAAGTACGTGTACGTGAAATTATATAATGCAAAAGTTTCATTTAATGAAAAATTGAAACAGTTTCCGAATTGTTATATTATAGCGTTTGAGTAGTGGGTATTTAAAATTTGGCTCTAGCCAAGTATAATTTTCTTACTTGTTTTGATTCATTTACATTAACATGAATATTTGCATTTATGAAATAAAACTATTGCAGTTAATTGGCGCTGCCATGGTTGGCATATTTGGTTATTACCAAAGACATGCAGCCTACTGGTTTGCTGGTTCAGCGGAATTATTCTGTTTCATGATGTCTGTTACATTTATGATTGGAACGTTTTGTCTACTGCTTGCCTGTTTAATATCTTTAAGTACAGGCGGCATTATATCTAAAACAATTTATGTATGTAAAAGAAAGGAAATGAGAAGAAAAAAGGAGAAAATGGCAAAAAGGTGTTTTAAATTGAATGATTTTAATAATAAATAATTTCAATTCCAGGAATTAATTTATCATAGTGTTGCTGCAATTCTATTATTGGCTGCTTCAATTAATTTAATTATTGAATTAACTGATAGACGTTCAAGAAATTCCAAACAATATGATGCTTATATGGCAGCTGGCGTATTAGGCTTAATAAATACGATTTTATATTTTGTAAGTGCATTTTTAGCACATCGTTCATATCGCGGTATATAAGCAACAATTCATATTGTATTTAATAATTATACCATACACCCTACAACATTTTGTAGTACACGGTATTATTAGTTTAGACAGATATCTGTACAAAGGAGATGCCAAAAGAACTTGAGATAGATCTACTTTGCATTATATCGTACAAGTTAGAATCGCATTCTTAATTGATGGAAACTTCTCTGTCCGTCTCTCCGTTTATTTGTCGGTTCGTCTAATTTCTGCCACCATATATTGATTTATTATCAAAATATAGGTTACAATTTTTGAGATATTTTGATGAAATTTAATACAGGTTAGTCTAAAGCCGAAAGGTTTTAGCTCAGAAATGAAGTTTATTAGTAATTAGTTAGAAGTGGACTACTTTTACGATTACGTTTCATATAAAAGCCTTATTTGAATGAAGTTGAAAAATAAACTTTTCAAATTATTGAACAATTACAATACCTTCAACTTTATTAACTTATAATTCCATTTATTTCACTTTTCAATCACATTTGTTAAAATGATTTAGGGTTTTTACGAGTCGGCTCCGATCGGCTTTAGAGTGTTTAATTATTTTATTATTAATAATTGTGCATCTTGATTTTTTACCTCTTATTTTCGATTTATGTTTTTTTTTCTTTTTGTTTTTTGTTTTTTTAAAATGTTTATATACGCGTTATATGTAAAATTATATATTTTTACATGTTTCTTGATTGATTACGTAATGTTTAAGTTGAATTATTAGAATTGAAGTATTTTGTCTTTGTCTGCAAAGTTACATAATTGTGTTAAAAAATATAAAGATTATTTTTTTTGTTATAATTAACAAGAACAATATTAATAATCATATTAATAATATAATTATAATAATAAATTATAAAACAACTTCATCTTTTGCTATTTATTTAACGGTTAGTTATGAAAAACTTTTCAGTGAGCAAATTTGACAAAATAAATAAAGTCAATTTTAATTATATATATTATTAGGACCAAAATGCTAATACAATTTAGGTCTAATCAATTCACTGAGGCTATGATTTTATTTTTGTCTCCACTACCAGACTTTGAAGGTATACTCATTTTGTTATTATGTTTGTCATAGCCAAAAAGAAGCTTCGCAGACCCCACAAAATATATAATATTCATGATCAGCATAAATGAATGGGTATGATTTGGGTATGTCTGCCTGTCTGTTTATATGTTTGTATGACTATGTGTTATAAACATTTCCTAGTCGTAAAATTTAAGATATTAAGCTTAATAATAATAATTTGACAGAATCATTGAAAGTTCTTGCACGCACGTTGCCATTGAAAATTGGCAAAATTGGTCAAAGGACAGCCAAATACAATTTTCGTAGATTTTTTCTTTTTTCCTTTTTAACAAATGATTTTTAACAAAAAGCTGTTTTCAGAAACAAGTCTTTTAAGTGGTAATGTAATAGTAAAGAATAAATGTAACACCTGGAAGATTTCAAGATAGATCTAACTTTTATTTTACTGATGGATTCAATCGGTCTGTCTGACTTCTGTCTGTGGGTCTGCCTCTCCATTTGTATTGTGATTCGTTTATTTATTGTTTTTTACTTTAAACTGTGTTAAATTAGATCTTTGGATGAAATTCGCTGTGTAAGTTTGTATTGAACTAAGCTTGAAGAACTATCAACACTAGAGTAATATCTTAAATTTTGAATGTCCTTTCTTGGTGATACACATTTTGGATTCTTTTGGAAATCGCTGTACTTTATTTAATTAATTTAATAAACTTGTTTGTCGCAACTTCAAAGAATGCAAAAAAAATTCTGATCTAAGTAGGCCAATTGAAAAAATTAACTTATTCTAGTTATGTCAATTTTGCGTGAGTGTGGTTTTTAGTAGAAAACCGCCTTCTTTTAACATAAAAGGAAATAATTTTCACGGTACTTATTAGCAATTTCTAGAATTCATTCGTCATTTACAGAAAGTAAAGCCATAAAAATTGAGCTATGAGAATTTTAATTTGCAATCGCCGACATTGCTTGAGCGCTGGTTTAATTATAATAGGGGTAAGTACATTTCTATCTTTTGGTAAATTTATTGTAACATATCAATTTCTAGGTCTTGTCCTTGTGGAGTTTGTTTGCAGTACACATATTTTACTTGCTTAAGCACCTGAATTTTCTCTATCATCTAACTGTTTTGGGAGCTTTAGCATTTTATGGATTGTACTTCGGTATATTCTCAATGTTTTTGGAATCTCGAAATTCTATTTCCAGGACATTTACACGAGCTCATAATGTGATTGTATTATGCATTTATGTTCACTTGCTTTTCTTCACATACGGTGCATGCTACCTCGAATTTTACAGAGGTATTACGGAGTTTTTTAAATCAGAAGAATTGGGAGATGATTATAAAGCAATTATGAATCATTTAATCACCATACGTTTTATCGCCATATTAAGTCTGGTTATTATTTTTGTACAAGGCTATTTGGTTTATGCCCGCATCATAAACTTTATAACCAAGCCAAAATAATAAAGTAAATGCCTATTACTTTTAATTATTTATTTAATTGGAAAAATAAATGTAATTAAAGGAAATGTTCTTATCAAAAAAAAAAAATGATTGCTTTAATAATTGTAGCATTGTCGAGTTATTAAATTTTTGAATTATTGATATTGCATTGTATTTTCAAAGCAGTTTTGTTTTTTCATTGAAAATATGCCAAAATAGATAAATCCTACGTCCTATAATTCCAGCCTACGCTTCATGCTTAAAGGAGAACATTTCTGCAAATAATAAAAAGCAGAAAAGTTGAGTAACTATTTTATACTTATGAATATTACAAGTGTAAGAATTGTTATCAAAATAAATAATTTTTATGTTTTGTTTTTATGTTTTATAACTTTTCATTTTGATCCCTTAATATATAACATTGTAATTTTCGATAATTTCGATATTTTGAGTTTTTAATTAAAGTGGGAAAAATTTTAATGTGCCATAATGTGTAATGCAATGCCTAAGTGGTATTTAAAGTACTTAGCTCTGAGTAATGCAATTAAGTTTTTGGACTTTAAGAATTCTTCACTAACTATATAAACAAAATTACATAATTTCAAGTTTTTTATCTGCTACTGAGAAACTGAGAAACTCTCTGAATCGTATTAACATGTGGTGTATATGTGGTGGATATCCAAGATTTGGCCCCAACCAAATATAACTTTTTTACTTGTTGATGAATACAATTATCAAATTAACATTGTAATTTTCATTACACACACACACACACACACATATATATATATATATATATATATATATATATATATATATAATATAGACATTTTCAATTTTTTTAAAAAAAGTTTTAATATAAAGCAAAATGATATATATGTATATATATATATTCACAATAAAGTTTTATGGATTGACGAATAACAAAAAAGAAAACGAAAATATTTGAAAAAAGTTATAATTTTCGCAGGGAGTTTTTTCTTTGTCGAATTTTGAAGAAAACAGTACCGGAAAAGAAATAAATATTTAACATGAAATGTGTATGCCTTAGCCGCAAGGAGTGCCTGGGAATTGTGCATTTAATATGTGGTGTAAGGAATAATTATTTATTATTCATATAAAGTTGCTTTAATTGAATATTAAATTCAAATTTCATTTGCTTTGTTTTGTTGTATTTTATTTACTTTAAGGTCTTGTCCATTCCGATTATTGTAGTAATGATCGGCGCACAGAAATTAGGAGACGATCTAAACATAATTTGTTACATATGTGCAGCATCAGGTTTAGTATTTGTTGATTTATTTTCTGGCTTTGCCGCATTTGTAGTACATACGAAAAATACTGTAACGAATACATTCATACGGCTTCACGTAAGTGGAAATAAGTACAATAACAACAAGTAACAAATGTGAAAATTATATTTGGCTGGGGCCAAATATTAGATACGCACTCACCATCCAGAAACGATTTGACAATTTATGGTACAGTTGATAGTTAATTTAAACTTGTATAATTTCGTTTGGGCGTGTACAATTTTGCACCGGATTGTGAACATTGTAGAATAACGGCATTAATATTTGTATAATAATTTTAATTTTCTATCCGTTTCAATGTTCAAATTATAAGCAAAAAACTATGTAGAAGTGTTCTCAGTTTACGTTTCATTTTGATCGTGTCCTTTAACCGCCCATTTACAATTTGAACCAATGTACATAAATGTTTCGAATATTTCTGCCCAATTTGTCTCTCTGTCACAGTTTTTGCGAGTAGAGAAATGTTAATAACACGTGGACAAATGGATAGACATGTAACGGGCAGACAGAAAGATATATCCAAATCATATTCATTCAGAGTTTTATGCTGATCATGAATATTATATATTTTGTGTGGTCTACGATGCTTCTTTTTGGATATTACAAACATTATGATAAACAAAATATACGCCAAAAATCCTTATGGTGAATATAAAAATTAGAGTTTTTTTATTATGTTTCAATTACAGAATGTCGTTGTATTAGCAGCATTAGTTATTTTTTTGGAAGTCTCTCGTTCAATGGTTTTTGAGACTTATCGGCCTAAATACTTTAAGGATATTTTTACAAATGATACATTAGTCGATCTAAATGACAGTATTGACTTTAGCTTTCCCTTCTCTCAAGCTATAATTATACTTAATGGTGTTTCAGTTCTTATCCAAGGTTATCTTGTATATACGCGGTTCATTGTTATGTTTTACCGACGCAAAGGAAAACCACCTGCTGCAAACGATTAAGCAAATTTCTAAAATGCTACATTAATGCTAGAATGATATAATGATGCAATGATACATTACATAAATTTTTGCCTTTATTGATATTATACATTAATTAATTAATTATTACATTAAAACATAGCTACTCTTTTCCCAATTTCTATAAATTATGCAGCATTAATTGAAAGTTTATAACTTATTTGTTAATGGATTTGCATTGTATGATCCCATATAGTAAAAAATAATAATTAACCAAATTATAAATAAATAACGGTATTTTTAATTTTAACTGGTCAAATATGCATAATTAAGACGAAATGAATTTTGGTCCTAAAAATGGAGCAATATGGTCAACATTTATTAATAATCATAAGGTATCGGCTTGTATAAAAAAAATTTTCAATACTTCAAATGTCTTTATGTATTAAAGTTTTCTTTTTTCGTTTAGAATAAGGCCCTTTATGAAATGTGGTCGCGTTATTTGTATAATCTTATTCATTCATATTCATATTCATACCGAATATCTTTCAAATGTCAGTCTGTCTATCTAAATTCCTGTGTGTCTGCCTATCCATTTGTATTGTGAATCATTTATTTATTGTTTTTTACTTTAAACTGTGTTAAATTAGATCCTTGGATGAAATTCGCTGTGTAAGTTTGTATTGAACCAAGCTTGAAGAACTATCAACACTAGAGTAATATCTTAAATTTTGAATGTCCTTTCTTGGTGATACACATTTTGGATTCTATTGGAAATCGCTGTACTTTGGTTATTTAATTTAATAAACCACTTGTTTGTCGAAACTTCAAAGAATGCAAAAAAAATTCTGATCCAAGTAGGCCAATTGAAAAAATTAACTTATTCTAGTTATGTCAATTTTGCGTGAGTGTGGTTTTTAGTAGAAAACCGCCTTCTTTTAACATAAAAGGAAATAATTTTCACGGTACTTATTAGCAATTTCTAGAATTCATTCGTCATTTACAGAAAGTAAAGCCATAAAAATTGAGCTATGAGAATTTTAATTTGCAATCGCCGACATTGCTTGAGCGCTGGTTTAATTATAATAGGGGTAAGTACATTTCTATCTTTTGGTAAATTTATTGTAACATATCAATTTCTAGAGCTTGGCGCTATGGAGTGTTTTTTACATGAATATATTCTACTTACTGAAAGAAATGGATGCTTTCTATCATTTAGTTATTTTGGGAGGCTTAGCATTTTATGGATTGTACTTCGGTATATTCTCAATGTTTTTGGACTCTAGAAATTCTATTTCCAGGACTTTTACACGAATTCATGTAAGTAAATTATTTTCAAAATGCTCATAAATATATTTCATAAGGAAATATTTTATAGTCGGCCGCCTAGTACGTCCGTTCTTTTATTTACATAATGTAAATAATTATATGTATGTATGTGTTGCCATTTTTGTTCTTCATCTTTCCAGAATGTGATTGTATTAAGTTTTTATGTGTACATGCTTTTCTATACATACAATGTATTTTACATCAGATATTACAGAATTATTGATACCCATTTTTCAAAAGAGGATTTCGGAGAAGATAGTGCGAAAATTTTTTCCCATTTATTTACGGTCCGTTATATTGCCATTTTATGCACCGCTGTTGCTCTTGTACAAGCATACCTAATTTATGCTCGCTTTACGAATTGGATTACTAAGAGCATCGATTGAAAAGGAAAGCGTCAACGGCTACTTCATTGTAATATCAAAAATCCTTTTTTAATTTGGAAAATTTTTTTATAAATAAAATACTCACAAAAAAGTCTAAATAGTTATATTTTTTTTAAAACAAAGTAAGAGAAAAATAAAATGTACATCAAAAATATATACAACAAACAAAAGTTCTTTGTGGCTATTTCTTTTGTTCTTCTCCTATCGATTAACTATTATTGGCTAAACTTAGCGCTAATATTGTTAACTCTAGTTTTCATGTGCGTGTAAATATCTTCGGCAAGCTCTTCTAAAGTGGTGTACCGACTCTTCTCAAAGTTGAAAATATCTGAAAGAAAGCCCAGTAATTCATCTCTAAAATAATGGCAAACATCTTTTAAATTTTCATTCGGACCAAAGAAGCCCCATGCCATTAATGGTGATAATTGTTCAGATATAACATAAAAATGGGACATGAAACCATCAGGATATTTAAGCATGCGTCTTTTAGCCTTTAAAACTGACCAAACAGCTGTTGTTAAAGCCTTTTTTGTAAGATGAAAAGCGAAAAAAGAATTGTTATTTGTTATTGCTAATTAATCAATAAATTATGCAGAATAAAATAAGCGAGTTAAGAGTTAATGTAAGCATAGTATAGATACATAAGTACATAATAAATGTGTACCGTTTCTTTAAAGCCATTCGACAGGAAACGATTTTGTACTACAGCAATGACACTAGCGGGTGGTGCATCTAAATCGTGGAATGAATCCAATATTATGAAATCTAGACATATATCATAAAATGTCATCATTTTAACGTTACGCGCCTCCAATTCGTTTTGTATATCATCCCAATTGGATGGACATTGTATGTAATTAATCATATCTTCATAGCCCACTAAAAATTCTTTAGTATCCTTATCACCTAAACATAAAAGATCGGTTAAAATTTGTCGACCAGTATCAATAATCCATTGTCCAAATTCTGCATCCTTGAAAAGATACTGAAATGCTAAACGGATACAATGTAATTTTGCTAGATATTCGGTATCATTTGCACAATTCACTAACTCGGTGCGAGTTATGCGACATGTTATCGCCGATTCTTCGTGTTGCATTAACGCCATTTGATATAATGGATATTCATCATATTCCATTTCAGCGAAATTATCAAATTCTTTTAAATCAGCTATCTGATCCAGAGCAGAAGCGAAACTTTCGGCAGAATCTAGATATGGATCTGAACTAGTTCGATTTATTGAAATTGAATGATGTGAGTGCTTATCCGTTTCAGTAATACTTTCTAATGCACCGATCACATTTTCACCTTCAGCTTCTTCTAATGAGGGCTCCTCGCGAAATAATACAGAGCGTTGATCTAGAAATAACAATTCACTTTGTTCTTGTAGTGTGTAAGCCATATCAAGTAGATTCTGTATTTCCCGACAGAATTCAGATTCTTCGGCTGTTGTAAGTAAAACTGGTACACCACCGGGAGAATAATGGGCGGCTAAAGCATCTTCCCAAAAATTGATAACTGTATCTAAAGCTTCCATACCCATAACACCCAATTGTTGAGCGGTTAAATGTGTAATATTCGATTGATTTTGATTATTTGCAATAACTAAAGCACCAGCTCTAGTTCCAATTGAACCGCTTGCCATTGACATATGATCTGAATGAGAATAAGCTATAGTTGATCCTACTGGACTGCCTGAACGAGCGGAAGCTTTAGACCCAGCTATTGATATTATATCATTTGGGCTTCGCATACTATTGCGATTTCGTCGACTAGCATATTTACGTAATTTACGTGGCGGACGTGGTGGTTTCCTTCGACGTAAATATCTAGACATTACACCTAGCAATACTACACCCGTAGCTATAGATGCAACAACCACCTGCAATGATGTGTCATATGAAAAATATTTTACTTTATAGATAATAAACTTAAATATCATCGAACATTGGTCCTAGCGTTTATTACCTTTTGTGTTGTAGACGCACCAGATAGAAATAATCGCATTTCTGGCCATTTTATTGGTATTAAAGTTTTTAACATTTTAGCCATTCAATAATTGTTTGAATTCAAATATCTTGTATTGTATTAACAAGAAAAAATACCTTTTCTATTTTGAGGTTATTGTTGTAAAGCATTACAAAATATGTTCCATTCATTATCTTTTTACCGGTCATATTATAAACACATGCACACGCATATACATATCCATAATTTGTTGTACAAGAATTGTTTACATATTTTATGGCGATATAATATAGATAGATGTATTACGATGAATTTTTTTATATATACAAATTTTTCCTATTTTAACAATAATTTATCACAGTGCGTATTAGAGGCGCGCTCTCACTTCGTGTAAATTACAAATTTTCTCTTATAAAAAATCAAATTAAAATCAATTGTAACACAACGCACAAAAAGAATTCAACTAATACTTGTTAATAGTGCTGCAATATATTAATAATACCATCCACAAAATACCCCGTTTACCGTACACTCGTTAGTTATAACATCTCTGTGTTCAAAAATGTTCAAGGTTGTAGAATTGATATCAATTAGTGTTGTAAAAAGAAATGAAAAATTTGGCAAATGGAATTATGTCCTCCTTAAATTTGCATATCTTGTAAAACTTTTTAATAATTATTATGATTATTTGAAAAATGTTTATACAATTGATTTTTAATTACTTGACCATAAAATGAACAAATCGTGTTACAATTTATGTAGATACTTATATTGAAATTTCGGAAAAACAAAGTTTAAGTTAATGTTTCCAATAGAAATGAAGGAACTTCTACAAAATCCATAATAAAAAAATTGATCATAATTATTTATTTATAAAGGCAATCAATAATCTTAAGAAAATAAGATCAATTCATTCTCAACTTCAGTTGGTTATCGCATAGTAGTACGAAACGAAATAAATACTGATCAAAGAATTAAAGCGTTTAAGAATTTAATAATTTAGGTTATTAAAATGTAAAAGCCATCAATAATCCAAGATATTAAGACGTTAAGGTAGTGGACTATGCCAAATAAATTATATGTTTTAAAAATAAGGATTTATCTAGGAATGATTAAATGATTATATGATCTAATTTTCGTTTTATTTTTACAAATGCGTTGAAAATTATAATTAAATTAAATAAACATGTGTTAAATAGAAAAGATTAATGTTCAAAACAGATTTTCTCTTTAAAATATGTATATAATTTTATTTGAAATAAAGAAAAAACAGTTATTTAGCTTCACATTTTAAACTGTAATAGATTTCTTCATTAGTATTTTCATTGAGTAATTCAGTCACAAATTGTGCGGCATCATCATCGAATAGAACATTTTTTGATTCTGGATTGTATTTGCTAAAAAGGGTAAAAACATCTTCCAGGTCACTGTTGTGGCCAAATTTCTTAGATAGTGATAAAAATAAATGTTTTATAGTGTCTTGTTCGACCGGAGTCATGGATTGACGTATAAAAATTGCCGCTGGCAAATTACTTTCCAAATTGCAATTACGCCATTCGGTAACAGGTTTCTTTTCTAAATTTGGGCATAATAATTGTTTATTCTTCAATTGTTTTAAATTCATTGCATTTACAATCATAATGTCTCCATCAGTTGTGGGCATTAGTTGGCAGGGATTGGTGCCACGTACTTTATTTAAATAAGCAGCAGCTTGACGGGCTCTTTCATTTTCATGATCATAATTTATGGGCTTAAAACGAAGTTGTTCTTGGGTTAATGTTGGCTCAATAATAGCTACTTGAACATTTGAGTCTTCATAACTTTCATATACAATTGGCTTCAATTGTTCGTTGCGGGCATCTTTATAATCTTTAGCGCGAACCACAACAAAGTCGGCTTTATTTTCTTTTACGGCAAGAATGCAATCTCTTTCCTGAACACATTCAATCTCTGGCCGTATATCACGCGAATAAGCTGCACGGCGCATTGTATTACATTTTTGATATTCAATATCGGTACGACAGCAAAATTTCATTTTTCTTATTGAACTACCATCTCGTTCAATAACATCTTTATATCTAGCTTTTTCCAAATATATTTTAGGCTCAACTGGCTCTGGTTTACTGTAATATACAGCATTCGGCTTAATTAATAAATGAGACGCAATTTCGTGATTTTTAGCATGCAAACCATTTGCAAAAAATGTTTCTAAACGCTCTTGTAATGAATGTAATGTTCCTTTTGTTTCAGTAACATCACTATTTGATATATAACCGGTCCAAGGTCGTTGAGCCCAAGAACAAGCAGGACCGGTAATTGGTAATCTACTACCATCTTCACATAAATATTCAAAGTTAGTTGGATCACCTTCAGCAGCAATACCAGGTATTAGACCAAAATATTTTTTAATAAAATGTACTTTAGTAAAAGCGACATCACCTTGACCTTTATCCAAACAACGTATAGCTCCATCGTAACCCGAAAATTGATCAGGATAATCACATTGATCAGGTTTTTCACACAAAGCGCATAAATTATTGTATTTCTTCTTCAATAAGCGATTTGTTTCAGGATGTGCCGAGTATGTGCCCACTAAGCAAGACTTAGAAAAGAATTCACTTAATGCTTTCAATTCACGTTCTGTGGCCGATATTTCTGGATCCATTGATATTTTTAATATATTAGCATTTTTTAATTTTGTCACGGGAATCTAAAACAAGTGTAATATATTAAGATTAATTAAAATCGATTATTCAATAAATTACAATACATCGTCTAATAGAAATACATCAAAAATTCAAGATAATTATGTAAATATTAATATTTTTTTTGAAAATTTAAACAAATCCATTGCTATTACGAAAGGAAATATAAAAAAATATTTACTTGCATTAGAAAATTTTCAAAATCCAGGGCTTAATCTAAAAAATGATCCTAAAAAGTGTAACATGTGTCATTTGAACACAAATCATTGATAGCAAAATCTTTAAATATCATATATTTTTACCTTCAATTTAATTAATGATCATTAATGTATCAGTACCATAACTTATGCAGTATAATTTAATTATATGAAACAATTAAAACTTGTACTACTATTAAGCAATGCCCATCTTTAATAATGGCTGTACTATTGTGTTTGTAAGAAATATATGTATAAAAATATATTAAATAATTGTGTGTACCTTATAGCCAACATTACGACCAAAACCTGTATGACATGATTTAGCTCCTCGTAATTGTTTCAAGCTTTTAATGTTTGAATCTTTCTTTACCAATATTACGCCTTCATATCGAAATTCAGCTGTAAGACAAGTAAATCTATTATAATTAGTTTGGTGCCGACTATTAAATACTCTACACCACTTTACATAATTTGATTAATAGATTTAGTTTTAGTCCAAATATGACTTTTAAGCATACCCAGAATTGTAGCCTTTCCATATAAAAAAACCTTTGAATAATAAATCGTCATATGGGACTTCATCATTTTATCAATCATTTTTCTGATTTTACCTATAATTATTATGGGTATCTTTGGGCTAAACCATCTACCTAGCTGATATATCAAATTTCATTAAAATAACTCTAAAATTGTGTTCTATACTTTGTTGATGAATCTACATGGATAAACAATAAACAATAAATAGACGTAGATACGTATAGTTAAGCAGCACCAAGTACTTGGCAAGTACAAGTAATGCAGTTCCATAGATTTATCACAATATATTTGAATCACATATGTAAATGTATGGGCATAAATTAATATTAATGAAATATAAATGAACTTACCATCTTTGTCCTCTAGAGTTCTAAATTCAGATATCACCTTGTAATCTTGATTTTTGGTATGATATGCAACATACATATCCTCCGGATCCGAAGCTAAAACATCTGCTTTACGTTGATTTATCATATCTAGACAATCAATACGATCTCTACCAGCTACACATGCCATATTAATGCCAGCTTCAGAGGGATCTTTCAAAAGTGTTAAACAATCTTGATAATACTTTTGCGGTACGCATATCCGATAAATGGTAGTTTCGATAGCACGGCATAATACCATAATGCAAAATAAA
Organism: Melophagus ovinus; assembly: GCA_023089585.1. Classification (NCBI taxonomy): domain Eukaryota; kingdom Metazoa; phylum Arthropoda; class Insecta; order Diptera; family Hippoboscidae; genus Melophagus; species Melophagus ovinus. Next base: position 14,237,904 of record JAKKIB010000178.1, read on the forward strand.
ATGGCTAAAATATTAAATAATTTTCCTGTTATCATCTTTAAGTAAACGTCTACTCAGATTCATTTAGACGACTGCACACTATTGTGGTGCAATCAAACCTATTTATATATTCCCGATGGATGCTTTAATTCGCAAACATATAGATGTATATATATTTCTAGCTATCAGTACAGGTATATACATTACATGGAAATATGTAATCTATACAATATGCAGCACATATAAATAAGCCTAATATATACACGTTAGTTATTACTGAGAAGCAATTGTGGAAGTTGTTATCGTTCATTTGTCTCCTTATTTTATTTAATACTTTAAAGAATTTATAATCGTTTATTCTTGAATAGTATTATTAATTTGCATATACATGAATACATATGCAAAATTACCTTTTAATGTTTTAATAAATTTAGATAGATATGCCTTGAAAAATCCATTTATGTACTTACGCTTTCTTTTATGTGATGATCATAAATTGCAGGATGATATTGGGTTAGGAAGTTTTTTCTTTTCTTTTTAACATATCCATTACAAAATGGTGCCATCAAAGATTGTTGCTTCAATTTTATTTGTGTAAATCTTAACAAAAATTTCAATTTTTTCCGATAATTTTTAGTGAAAAGTCCTAAAAACAAATGATGCATTTATTAATTGAAATTACTTCTATTTACTAATATAAGAATTTTCGAAATCCCCTTTGAAGCTGATCTAAATAAACAGTTGTATAATATTAAAGAGTGCAAAATCAAATTCTATATTATTTTAAGTGTACAAATATATATGATCGGTTTACACATATATTCACAAAACCGATTAAATATTATCAATTCTACTACACGTCTGTAGAAATATAATTTTTTTCTATTGTAATGTAATCTGTATGTGAATTGATGAGTTACGATTGCTCTTAGTAGAATGGGAGAGGTTACTTCTTTTTTTTAATTTTGTGGAAAAATAGAAGAAAATGAAAGAAAGAAAGATATATATATTTCTTTACAATATTAGTTTTTGCTAATGGCAAAAAGCGATATGGGGATTTACAAAGTAGTTAGTTGATTTGTTAGAATGAATCATTTTCTTATATATTTATATTTACATATTACTTTTACATGGACGTACCATATTTGTACTTTTGTTTACACGATTCAAGAGAATTAGAAGATTTAAAAGAAGTAGGAGACCCTTTGTAATGTCAATTTTTTTGAGATATTTTTTTAGGAAAATTTTAATTATTATCTCTTGTCAAGTGGAGTTTGCATTTAATATCAATGCATAAAGATGTTTGCTTGTATATTCTCAGTTTCTTAAATTAGTGGCCAGTTAGAAAATTTGAATGTAAATTTGGCACATACATTTAATCTGCTTAGGCGAATGCATGAAAAAAAGACTCTTAAATCTATTTGGTAAGCGTTTTCGAGTTGTTTCATTTACTAAAAAAGCAGTATCAAATTTTTATTTACATGTGGATATTTTTGATGCGACTTTGAATTTGAATAGCCATGGCAAGTGGCAAAATTTTTTTAGGTTAATCTTGTTTGTACATTCCATCTATTGAAGTTGATTTATAGGTTATGGTTTCATTTAATTAAACTATTTTTATCTTTTTGCCATTTCTTCTGCTTTTTTTTCAAAATTACCCATGACCTTGTTTGGATTGGTATGGTAAATAAGGCTTCTTTTTCTTAGAGTTCTTGTTATTTATTTTCATATATTTATACACGAATTTAGGTCTTTTTCGAACTGGCTGCCAAGTAGTTCAGAAAATTATTTCTCTTTTACTAACACAATAATAAGAACAAAATGGCTGGAAATAAATCTTGCAATATTTTACCTCACAAGCTGAAAGAAGGAAATTCAGAATCATCTCTTCACCTCTATTGAAATTGATGGATGATTGATTGATGATGATTGAAAAGGAAAAGATTTATTCGAGTATGTCGACTTCTATAAAACCTCATTATATTTTGTACCTTAAGTGTTGTAGAATGAAAGAATAAAGGGACAACAAAATCCTTTTTTAAATACAAGGATATTGATTATCCTTTAAATGTGTCCACGTACAGGATTTTGGTAATGTAAAATTTAATGTAAAATCAATGTAGATAGTTGTAATTTATTTTTCATTAAGTTAATTAAATGACGTTATGCAACACTTACATTTTGAATAACAAAAGATTTGAGTGGAACGTAAGCAACTTAATATTGTTGTTTGTGGTTAGTTTTTTAGTTTTTATGGGTACGTGCCAAAGAATAGAAATAAATATCGAGATAGAAGAATAAAATATAAATAAAAACAAGTCTGTAAGGTTTGTTGTGTCTGGTAAAGTGAAAAAATGTTCGAAAAAGGTAAAAACTTAAATATAAAAATTAAAAAGAACCATGCAATTAACAATTTTCTTATTATACAATAATTGCATTAAAAAATTATAAGATCCATCTAATTTAATCATAAAGAGATCACAAAATATAGTTGACAATCAATTGCATGGGCGTCAATATAGTCAAGCTAAGAAGCAATATAATGATACCAATTGCAATACTGATGATCATTCATTTAAGATTTATGTGGTTATTGTACTTAGCGGAAAAGTTAAGCTACAACAATGTCACAATTTGGAGAAAATTATACAAGAATTAGGTGTACTGACATCCTTAGAGATTGCAAGGTATTTCAAAATGTTCCACGTAAATGTATCCAACGCTTTCATTTTATAATTTTATAATACAAGAGAGAACAATTCCTTAGTTCTAGTTCTACGTTAGTAGTAGTAGTTCTAGTGGTAGTACTTCTAGTACGTTAAGTTTAAAGTAAAATTTGCTTGTGATCTATTTTTGGCAATTGGTTTTTTTTTGTTTTTGCTTTTTTTTTGTTTTTCAGTAAAAATAAAAATATTTATATCTTACGGCCACAACCGATACGCTATTACGTTATGCCGATGAATTTGATCTTGTAAAAGAAACAATTACTGGCAGTATGCAGAAATTCAATTATTATTCGATTTCTGATTTTTTAGTATCTGGCATAACTAAACATGATATTGTACGTTATTGTGAAGCTCCGTTATTAATTAAAGATACTATTAAACCATCGTTATTGCCATATATAAGAAATGGTATTATTGAAGATATGTTTTGTTTGCATGATGTTGTAAGTGTAGCATTTTAAATTGCAAATAGAATGTAACAGATAATGGAAAACATATAACAATTTACATTCATATTTCTTTTGTTTTATTATTGCTTTTATATTGCAGGAGTATTTAGAGAAGTTTAAAACTTATTGGCCATATTATGGATTGCCCATTGAAGATATACGTAATTATTTTGGTTCTAGCATTGGTTTATATTTCGGCTTCATACAATTCTATACCAAGGCATTAATATTTCCAACAATATTTGGTTTCTTGCAACAGTGGGTCACGTTAAATTTGTCCATCGTCTCAAGTTTTTATGTTATTTGGACAACAGTACATATATATATTTTTATATATATTTTTTTTCAATGAGATGAAAGTGAAATAATTTGCATTATTGTTATTATACCTTTCACCACTTGGGGTGTACAGTACTATGTGTTTGTGCATGTGTATATAACATCTAGAAGGAGTTGCGATGGACCCAATTTTTATTATACCGAACGATTCACAAACGCTTTCTAATTTAATTTAGAAAGTGCTTTTATTTGTCCATTTGTTCATGTAAATTTGTTGTCATAGTGTAGGGCTCAACTTTGGAGCCCTTTTAAATGAAATTTAGAGTGTTAGCGTTATTTAGCCCAAAAAGGCCAGGGAAGGAGGGACAGCAATTTTTTTATAAAATCAGGTTTGTTATATGAAAAAGCTTACATTTCTAGATATTGTTATAAAAATGTGGTGTAGGGTATTTAGTTGTCGGCCACAGTTGTCCGACATGTATGACGTATTTATTTATTTTTTGCTTTTGCATGTTTTGTTTATAATATTTATTTGTGTTTTGTTTTAGTAGGTATTTCTAGAATTATGGAAACGTAAATGTGCTGGCTACTCATATTATTGGGGTACTATTGAAATGACAAGTTTAGATAAGCCTCGTACCGCATATCGTGGCACATTAGAATCAGATCCAATTACTGGCAAATTAACCTTACAATATCCAATGCGTTATACATATTTAAAAATGTATTGTTTATCATATCCGATAGTGTTGTTATGTGTAGTGGCTGCCGCTTATTTTGCTTTATATCAATTTCAAATTGAAGATGAATTTTTGACAGATTTCGGTTCAGATTCGTGGCTCTTGTATATACCATGTATAATCCAATCTATATTGATATCAATATTTTCATGGGCTTATGAAAAATTGGCAACATTTTTAACTGATATCGAAAATCATCGTACACGATCACAATATGATCGTCATCGTGTTAACAAATTAATTATATTTGAGATTGTTAATAATTTCTTTTCATTATTTTATATTGCTTTTATTATGCAAGATATTAAGCAATTAAAATATCAATTGATGATGCAATTATTCATATTTGAGATAGTTTGTATTATACAAGAAATTGGTTTGCCATTGATAGCAGTAGTGAAACAAAAGTGTGCTGTATATATAAATAAATCTATGGATTCAAAAGAATTGCTTGATGTAGTGAATAAAGAAGTTTATGCACAATGTTTCTATGAGAGTGGTTTAGATCAATATCAATCAACGTATGAAGATTATTTACAAATATGTATACAATTCGGTTATGTGGTACTATTTGCTGCTGTAGCCCCATTTGCACCATTATGTGCTCTTATCAATAATATATTTGCCATGCATATCGATTTATTTAAGGTAATATGAGTCATACATAAATCGAATGCAAATCATCAATATATTTACGATATATTTACACGAATGAATTAAGTGTAGGAAAAAAAATGAAAATAATGAAAAAATTTTTTCATTTAGTTATGTTACATATATAAGCGGCCGTTTGCACGTCGTACTAAAAATATTGGTGCTTGGCAATCCGCCTTTGAACTATTATCGGTATTAGCCATATTAAGTAATTGTGGCATTTTATATCTTCAACCAAATATCAAAAATTTCCTTTCAAATATGTTTCCATTGATGCCTTCTATATCGTTTTTGTTATTTGAACATATGCTATTGGGCTTAAAATTTCTATGCACAAGGCTATACATGAAAGGCCACGTTGGGTACGCATCGCTTTACTAAAAGGTGACTATGAATCTAGTCAAGCCTATAAAAATATTAAGTGAGTTAAATTGTTTTTTAAAATGCCTTTTTAAATTACAAAAAATAATATATATATAGATACATATTTGTACATTTTTTTTTCTGTTTGACAGGAAATTAAAGGCAGAATTAAAAAATGATTAATTTGCCATTGTGGTATTGCCTTTGTTATGTATTTATGGTGTATTCATAATAGCATCTCTTTTTAATATTTCATAATAAAATCTGAAAAATGTCCCATAGAAATATATTGCTCCCATCTTTTATACAGTTCCTTAAAAAGTTTATATACATTAATCTTAGGTGTTAAACTTATTTAAAAGACTTTATATGCCATCATTATCAATCATCAATAGAGTAATTATATATTCACTTAGATATGAAATACGAAATTTACAAAATATATTTAGTAATAAAGCAAGTAAGAATATTGTGTCTGGCTGGGGCCAAAGTTTGGTTATCCACCATTCAAACACTATGCCATCATTTCTCTAGAGGCAAAATTTCAAATGATTTTCATTTGCCATTTGCGGCTAATGGGCCAAGCAACAAGAAACTTTACTGTAAAAAGAATAAAGATGTTCTCAATTTATACTGCACTGTTGGCGGGCGCTTTGATCGATTTTGCCCATTTTCAATGCAAATCTATGTATAAGAACTTTTGCACCTCTGGCCAATAATTTTATGAACAGAAATATGCTTACAACAGACAGACACACAAGGGAACTAACATACAGGCAGGCAGACATTTCTAAATCAATTCTGAATTGGATGCTGATCAAGAGTATAAGAATATTTTATGGAGTGCGCGATGCTTCCTTTTGGGTGTATGTTACCATACAAAATAACAAAATTAATATACTTCCAAAATTTGAATGGTGAATATAAAAAGAAATTAATTGCAATGCAATTTATCTGTATCGTTTGTATTGTTTATATGCCAAATAAGCATCAATTCCGTGAGTAACGCCCGCTACATAGCCCATATACTGCAATATAATTGAAGTTTCTTTTTCTTTTTGATGTTCAATAAATTAGTTATTTTAATTATTATTTAAATAACTTACGTATGCTGCCGTCATAGCTGGATAAGCCCAAAAACCGGGTCTTATTAAGAATTGCGGATGTAGCCAAACAACACAAATAAAACTCATATAACTAGCCGAACTAAAATACATACAGCATGCTATGACATTAAATAGGATTTCCTATTACAACAAAGAATAAAAAAAAGAGGTATAGAAAATAAGATAAAATTCAAAAAACAGTTATAACCAGTAAATTTTTGTGTTTCTATTCTTTTCATTCTACACTCTCATTTTATTCAAATCGATATTTTTTATAAGGAGGCAATTTACGATATTTTTTCCATAAAAATCTATATAGAATAATAAAAATAATTCGATATGTCGATATCAATTTATATGGCAATTTTGTAACACTTGAGAATTCTTTTTTTCCTTTTTTTTTTTGTTTTTTGAATTCCCTTTTCCATTTATTGGCCGGCAGAAAAATTTTCATAAATTACATTACACGAGTTCACATTACATATCTTGACTTTTGATACACTTGATTAACTTTTGCCATTTTATTAGATGTCACAAGAAAGTATTTAAGAGTTAAATCTTGTTCGATTCGATAATATTTTTTAATTGCTTTTAATTGATTCACTTACAAATAGAGATTGCCGTATTAGATTAAATGATTTATCCGAAAAAGAATAGCAAATTAATAGAATCGCTGTTGTTGTAAAACAATATGCTGTTGTTGTTAAGAAACTCATCAATGCTTGGCCAATATCATTTGCTGATGGTGTACCATATTTTAGAAGTAAACCCTCACAAAATGAGGCAAGTAAAAATTGTAAAATTTTCAAAATACCAACTTTGGATGTAACAAAACCGAAATTGATGCAAGTACAAATACGGCAACAGCATACTTTAATGCCATAATTTTGATTCATACCGCCTACATCAAATGATGCTATCATATCCGCTAATATAATGTGAATAAAAGTTATAACAAGGGATAATTTGATAATGATATTCTTTTGTTTTAAACACGAACAGTATTAAATGAAAACTGATTTAATTTGAATTTAAGAACAGCGAACAAAGAACGACTTTTTTGCTTTCTGTTTCTTTTCTTGTTTTCTTAAAGTACAAAATGTTTATAAAAATAATGCCACCACCATATGTGCATGCATTTGTCTCTCGTAGAGTTTAGGCTAAATATAACTTTATGCTTTAAATGCATAGATCAGAAAGGATGTACTGATGATCATGCTGTGCTATATAAACTGTTAAAAATAAATAAATACTGAGAATATTTGAACACCACAAATCTTATGCTTCTTTCCTTAATACAATTCGATTAGATAGAATAGAAAGATAGAATTCAGTTCACATTCGGTGTTTTGTTTTTAAATTGATTTTATTTAAAAGAATATTTCTCTTAATTTTAAATGAAAAAAATATTTGCTTGCTTGCTTATGAAATTTAAAAAATAAAAAAAAAATTAAAAAAAAAAAGAAAAATTTTATTGTAATTTTTTAAGAAAATTGTAGAACAAGTGAATTCATTTGCTATATTCGTTTCTAAATAAATCTTTCAAAGTAATTGTTAAACTGCACCACCTACGGTTAGTTTCCGTAGATGTTTATAACGTCAAAAAAAGTTGAGCTAGATTTGTCGATCAAATCAGAATTGTTTTTTGAGTCGATCTAACCTTATCTGTCCGTTCATCTATCCATTCGTCCGTAAGTCCGTTCATTACTTCTTACGCCTATCTGTCTATGATTCATTGTGAAAAATTACTTTAATTCAATTTTATGAAAATATCTTAACAAATTTTTGAATGTTACATGTAACTACATACATTTAGTATACTTTGTAATACACATAGTGCTTACTTGGCATAGTGATTCTATAATTGTTGTTTGTTTGTTTAATGCCATTAGCTTGTTTAAAGATTTAAATTATATGCAGACGTAACAATAAATTAATGTAATAATGATATAAGGAAATTCTATTAAATAATTGCTGTTATATACGACATACTCAATTTAATATTATATATCTATTAGATAATAATTATAAAATACATATGAGTATAATGTAATATATTACGTAAAGTAAATAACGATAAATGGCGCAATATGATGTAATTTTCCATTCATTTAACCTCTGACGAATATTGAACATCTTAAAATTTAAAATTAATATTGCACTAAAATTTATTATACATATATATATATATATATATATATATATATATATATATATATATATATATGTACAAGTATTTATATTTCAAAATCTAAACTTGATTTTGTTTTAAATTTTTAATAATAATACGCACTTTTAAAATGCGTAATATTTAAGAAAATTTGTCCTCATAGTTTCTTAAAGTTGTTATCGTTTGCTAAGTTTCTTTTTTATTATCCACCATCCAGACATTGGAGATACATTCATTTAGTGATTATATCTGTAATATTCAAAAGGAAGCGTAAAACTCCTTACAAAATATACATAAGCATTAAACTCTGATACGATTTAGAAATATATGTCTGTATGTCTGTCCTTTTTTCTGTATGCCTATGTTCTGTTACCATTCTCTAAATCGCAAACAAGACGATATTGAGTTCAAATTTGGCAGAAACATTGGAAGTTCTTGCACGCAAGTTGGTATTGAAAATAGGCAAAATCGGTCACAGTGTACAAAGTGAATTGAAAGCACCTCTGTTTTTTTAAAGCAAAATATTGTCGTTTATTTGTCTACTACTCTCAAATGGCAAACGACGAAAAGTCGCAAATTGTAAAAATATTAAGGCCAATAGTAAGTTTATAACGGCTGCAGTGGAATAAAGCGCCACGTATTCGTGTAGGCCATGCCTACTTGAAATTATACGAAATTATATGAAATTTTCACATATTTTATGTTGACGTTTTCTTACCTATTACTCGAAAACAGAAATAATCTCTATATCATGATGGTTTAAATTTTAATATTTGATACCAGCCAGATAAAATTTTTTTTATTTGTTGTAAATTATTTGTAGGATCATAATTCTTAATGGTATGAAAATACGATTGATCAAATAAATCGGCAAACATAATTTATATATAAATATACATTTTTATAAATCACACGCTTTTTTTCTAATTACACATTAGTTAATTGTTAATAGAATTAATTGGAAATTTTACTGCTGATTAAGTAATTTAGAAAAATATACACCAAACAAAACAAAGCATGATAAAAGATAAAGATATAAAGAATAAATTAAAAGCAAGTTAAAAAAGATTTGATCCATTTTAACGTTTTTAATTTATTACAAAACAAACTAGATCATTAAATCGTTTATGCAGATTTATAGATAGAAATGGAAAAATTTTTTTTTAGTAAACTAGCCATTAATTGTCAAATTAATTTTTTTGGTTTTTTTTCTATATTAGACAATTAGTTTCTTGTAGAAGTTGTAAATTGTTCTGAAGGAAGGAATTATATATATCAAAAAGAATATCTAAAGAATATCTAAACAAAAGAATATCTAAAAAACAATTAAATAAATATTTATTGGAAAAACGTAATATAAGCATGGCAGGTATACCCAAATTGCAAAATACGGCAGCTAAACTAATAAGCTTGATTTGTTTTATCGTCGTCACTGTAAGTGATCATAAATACATATATTTACATATAATATATATATATATATATATATATATATATATATATATATATATATATATATATTAATATTAATATAAATGTATTATTATTATTGTATAGGTATTGGAATGTTTGGTACTAGGAATTCTAATTTTAAAAAAGGATGCATTCTGTATAAGAGGCCACGAGATTACTGATGAACTTTCCATATATTTATTCGTGATGACTGGAATTTTTATAAGCGACATAGCTTACTTTTTATTAATACTATTAGCAATGCTGATTAAACGGTGCAATTTTGGTGTAGATATTAATGTAAATTATCACATTTTTCTCTTTTATCTGAATTTTTAATTCTCAATTTTTATTTATATTACTATTTAATAATGCGAAAGTTCGAATACTTTTCATTTGCTCATGTATTCAACTATTCATCTGTTACCTTTCATTTGTTATTCGTTATCTCTATTCAAATTTTTAAATCACTTCAAATTTCAAATTTCATTCAAGACAATTGCTTTTAATATTGTGGCTGGCATTTTATGCTTTGCATCTATTGGTAAATTAGCTTTAGTGGAAAGTTGTGGTAATGAAGCATTCTTAGCGATTAAAGTTGGCACATGCAGTTTAACTACTGTTTCGGGCATTGTACATATCGTCAATGGTATTTTTTGCTTAATATTTGTTGCCAAAGACGACCGGTAATATACAAAAAAAAGCTTATTTTTTTTATTATTTATTTATTTATTTTTTTGTTATTCTCTTCTTCTCTCTTCTTGCTTTATTTTCTAATTTTATTTATTTTTCTTGTTTTGTTCTTGCTTTATTATAGGTCTCTTAATATGAATCATGAATCTCACGAATTGTAGATTGAAATTGTGATATTATAATATCTTAAGGTGATTTAGTAAAACACACTTGAGAAAAAAAAATGTGTTTATTATTTTATTATACCCTACATCATCTGTAAATGACAAGATATTGTAAGTTGGTGCAGATGTTTGTAACATAACAAAAGAAGTTTAGATATATCCCAATTTTTATTATACCGATTGATTCAGAATTACTTTCTAAATCGATTTAAGGCTGGCTGTCCGTCTATTTGCTTACCTCTCCATATAAATTTGCTATTAAGCTACAGGTGTCAATAACAAAATTTGAAATATTTCAATAAAATTCGGTACACAGTTTAGTTTTGAAGTTGTCTTTGAGATGAACTCTCTCTACTGAAAGACTAATTCGAATGGCTGATCGTAATAATAATACAATTTTTTCTAAGGTTATTATCGAGCATGGCTTCCGAATTCCATTTTGATAACGAATGTACATGGACAGGCAGGATGGATAGATTTGCTTATATCAAATCAAAAAGTGTTTCTGAGTCGATCGGCTCCACATCAACAAACTCAACAAACAAATACGTAGCAACCTGTATTTAGTAAATTTTTAGGGCAATTTAAATTTCTTCTTCTTTTCCTTCTTTAATTAATTAACTAATTAAGTAATTTGTAAAATATTGAAGGTGAAGCATCGCATTAACCCTTAACGGTCCAGAAGTATTTCCAGCAACAGAAATGCATTTATAATGTAATGTAATATGCATATAAACATGTATGTAAATAAAGGAAAACAATAACAATTTCATCATATTTGTATACATATATGTGCAAATTAATTTGTATTTTATGAATCTTCTACTTGATTATAAATAATAAAGATGTTTTTTATTTAATTAACTGCAACTAACTAACTTGTACTATATTTCATTATATTGTATTGTTGTTGTAGTGTTGTTGTTATTCTATATGACGAATGAAATGAATATAACATGAAATGACAGAAATGACAGAAAACGCTTGTTGAAAATTGTAAGTATATCACTGGCATCAAATGTTATTTAGCGTTTCATCGAACAAGGTAGAAAATCAAATAATAGGCTAATGTATATATAAAATGCTTTCATTATAAAAAATTATAAAAAATTATGAAATTATCTTTAAAAGAGTGGATAATATACAAAAATTACAAAAAATAAAACTTAAAAAAAAATTAAAAATATTGAAGGAATTAAAAAATTATGAAATTAAAAAACATTAAAAACTGGCAAGAAAAGCAAAAGTTGATGGAGCGAATAGAAAAATATCTACAAAGTTAAGAAAATTTAAAAGGAAAATTTGATAAAATTGAAGAGATTTTTTTTTTGTTAAATTGAAACACAAAGAACAACAAAAGTTAATGAAGCAAATAACAAAATATTAGAAAAAGATTAAGAAGTAAACGAAAAAAGGCATCAAAAAAAATTAAATAAAATAATAAAAAAGAGAAACTATATTAATTGCAAGGTCAGATTTATTTAGCCTAATAATACGCATCATATTTACAATTTAACTTTACAAAAAAAAATAAAAATAAAAATTAAATTCAAATTGAGCCATTCAAATCGCATACATTGATTTGTATTAAATTGAACCGTTCAAATAAATGTGCATAGGAATTTTTTGCTTTAGTTGTTTTTACGCCGCTCATGCCTTAACTTTAAACTTTATGCTTCTTCTTCTTTTTCTGCTTTTCTATTGTTTTGATTTCTTATTGTTATCATGAAATTATTGAATTATTACATTATTTAATGTTGTTTTTGTTTTGGTTTTGAAATATGTAAAACCTTTCGGAAAAACCTACAAATTGGCCAATAATAACCGAAAACTAAAACTATAACCAAAAAAATCAAAAAACGAAAATTACAAAAAAAAACACCAAAACAAAACAGGCAATTTTTATTTAAACGAAACGTATTTATAAGAATTGTGTTCATATGTTTGATTTATATGTAAGTTTACATTAAACAGAAATATTGAATCATTTAAAAAAAATTGTACACTGAAATAATAAGAAAAAGTAAATGAACAAAAATCATTTATGGTGTTACTTAATACTTATAAATAATAATAACAATAACAATAGCAATAACAATATGATAAATCGATCAAAAATGAGAATTTCTATATTACGGTTAACGGTATAATTGTTGTGTGAAAAATATGAAAGAAAATAACAAAAAAAAATAATAAATAAAGCAAAAAAAAAAGAAACAAAAAAAAGAAAAGAAGAAACCAAAAACAACATTAATAAGATCACATTAAAAAAAATTATTTATTGAGCTAAGGTCAACTCTTGGTTACCCACAACTCATATCATAACTGATGATGGGTGTGTCCAATGTGTATATGTGTATGCATCAAATAAAAGCAAAACGAAAAAAGTTAAATAAAAATTGACTATTTTAAAAATTTTTGACGGATGTAGACGATTTTTATACCCACCACTCAGAGGTTGGTGGTATGTTCACTTTGTTATTATGTTTATAACGCCCAGATATATTCGTGATCAGCATAAAAATTCGGATTCGATTTAGACAACTAGACGTCTACCCGTCTGTATGGCTGTCTGTTATAAACAATCTTCCTGTCGTAAAATTTGAGATATTCAGAGCACAAATTTTATAAAATCATGGGAAATTCATTGGATTGAAAATTGGCTAAATCGGTTAGAGAACAAGCCTTCAATTGGAATTCAAGAATCTTCTTTAAATTGATTATCAGTTTCCGGTTTAATTATTTAAATTATTTAGTTTAAGAATTAAACAATGAAGGAAAAATTAAATCATCACATTATTTGTAAATTCAATTTAAATACAAGGAAAAGAATTTTTTTAAGATAAATAATATACATATATATATATATGTATATATATGTATATATATATATATATACATATGTGTGAGTGTGTGTGCGTGTGTGTGTTATGTAGATATATAAGACTAATAAGGATGAGATACAAACAGGTTCAATTGAGAAAATTTTAAATTCAAGTCAGAATTAACGACTGTTTTTTTTTTTTGATTAACAATTTTATTATTTAGAATAAGTTGATATAAGGTCAAGAAAGCAGAAAAAAATATTCATTTAGAATTAGAAACAAGTGTGCTACACGCACTTTTTTTCAATTTGTTCTAACAAGTATACCCAGTTCATCAAAACGTTAGACCCGCCATAGATACCATGAAAGAAAGATCAGACATTACACAAAATATTCCTACGACCTTGATTAGCATGAAATTTTGTAACGAACCGTTTGCAATTTTTTTGTAAAAATTTGAACAAAAATGCCTTAATTTTTATTTTGCTTCGTAATATTATAAAATAGATTAATCGTCGAAATGAAATTAGCGGAATGATTTAAAATATTTAAATCATTTCTGTGAAACGGATTTCAAAAATGTAAATCTATCCATTCCAAATTTTTCACAATTAACTTGAGCAAAGTTGAAATAGTATTTAAAATAAAGCTCATGCCATTTTTCTTATATAAAAATATATTTCTGTTGTAAGTTTTACATGAGAAATAATTCACAAATATTCATCTAATGATCTTTTTCCTTTTTTTTATTAAAAATTGCCAAAATTACTGTTAAAATTTATTTGTTATCATTAAAAATTGTTTAAATATATCAATTTATCTCAAGTAATGACGCCCATCTCTCAAGAATCTCGTTCAATTAAGGCCCTACAAATATAGTGATTGGAAACATTGACCCATCTTATATCATTTTCATATGCAATGATACTTTTCGCCTAAGGCGTGCTTTTGTATTATTATTGATTTGTACATTTTTCACAAAAATATTTGTACAAATTTGAATCCATAGATAATTAATAACAGATTTTAAAGAGCTATTTAAAATTTTTATGCCTGCTACATAGTACTGTACAAACTGAGTATACCTTTATAAATTTTGAAATACAATTATTCAATCGATTATAATTAAATGTTTATCAAAAGAAAAAAAAACCGAAAACAATATGTTGAAATTTAATTAGACTTTTGATGGTTGATCGTTGGTTAGTTGATCTAGATATTACCTTTATTAATTATATATATATATATATATATATATATATATATATATATATATATGTGAGTGTGTGTGTGTATATATGTAATCGATTGGCAACAAAGTTCTTTTATTTTTTTCTTATTCTTATAGCAATTTTTAAGTATGAACTAGAGGCTTTTGCCAACAACTTATGAAATTGAAGTAGGCAGTTGAAGATAAAAGGTCAGAATTGGAGAATCTTTAGCAACGTCTAACGAACTATAAGATCCTAAATAGAAACTGCTATTACATCTACCATGTAGCTCGCTCCTTGGTCCTTTAGGATTATCGTTTATTTCAAAGCAAACAACACTTCTTAGATGGTTAACATTTCTTAGATGATATGGAGAACTTCAAAATGGAGTTTTTTTTTTTATTAAGAATCAGAAATTTTTTGTGAATTTTTTGGTAAAGATGGCAAAGGGTCGATTAAAGAAAATGAAAAAAATTTGTCTGATTAGAGTTTATTTTTTTCATAGGAAAAATTTAATTTAATTTTACAGTACAAAAAAAAGCAAAATTGAAAGAAGTTTATTGCCAACCCAATATATACATTTATGCGTTTGTACATTATCATTTAATGTACAATGCTATATTAATGAAATTGAGAGGCTTTAAATATTTATAGATGTAAATCGATTTATCATACAAATGCAAATGCATGCTTAGAATGTCTTTTTCCTATTTTTGATTCCTATTATTATTATTTTTGTTCTAATTACTTTTACTATCATTATTATTGTAAATGTACAATAATAATGGAAATTTTAAATATGATAAATAGTTTTTGCTATTGTTGTTTCTATTATTATTGTTGTTGTTGTTGTTGTTACTGTTCATATTATAATAAGTTTTTCATACATATTTAACGATTTGCAAACAGAGAAGAAACAATTTAATTTTTTTTTCAATATCATTTTAATTTAATTTACTTTAATATAATTTAACTTGTATTCTTTGCTTTTGTTGTTGAATTTTTTTCTTCTTTTCAGTCTCGTATATTTGCTTAAAATTAAAAACAAAACACAACAAAAATAAAATTTGTTTTGCTTTAAAAAGCGTTTTTCATTTGATAATTAAGTGATAAAAGTCAACAATATTTCTCTGCCTGTCGTTGCAGTTAAACATTAAAAAAGGAATTAAACGTTAACATTTCTATGCGTTTGATTATTTTGCAAACAACTAACAACAGTAAACTGATTAATTGATTGGCATTATGGATACAACAACAATTAAACGGCCATATACAAAACGTTTCATTATCGAAGATTCTAGTAAGTAGAAAAAATTTACAAAAATTTACAATAACAAAAGAACGAAATTAACAAATAATTTGATAAATAGTTTTATTTTTTTTTATTTAAGCAAAACTTTATTACAATCTTAGAAAACAGATGTTCTTTTCTATTCCAATTTGCACCCATTTAATGATTTCTGCTTCTGTTTCGTATTCTCCGTTTCTCTGAAAAAAAATCACATTTATATTTATTTATAAGTCTTTGAAATGAATATTCAATGAAAGTATTCAACGAGCAAAATTTGTAATTTGTAATAGACAAAAAATATTTTGTGAAATTGTTTCATTTATTTTTACTTAATAAATTTCGACGTATTTATTACACATTTGTCATCGGGAACATCGCAAATTTTATACTTACTTACTTACTTATATTTATCTCCATTAAATAAAATCTCATTCATTCAGCAAAAAAATGTGTTCAAGTTCTTCCTACACAAAAAACAAAATGTTCAAAAAAAAATTAAACGCGAAAACAAAACGATAAAAAAATATTTAACGAGATAATTAAAGAATACCTTTCACCAAAGGAAGTGCGTTAATGACAGTGATTTTTCAAGATTTATAGCACAAAAAAACCAAACTATATTTATTTCATGCAAATAATGCAACAGTATAAATATACACATATAAACGTATACATAAATATATATATAAAACAACTTTCATAAATCACGTAGGAAATGCATGTAAACAATTGAAAATAGCGTAAGAAATGCATGTAAACAATTGAAAGTAACTCAATTCAATGAGCTAATCATTGAAATTGAAATGAATAAGAAGAAGGTTATACATACTTTTACTTAGATCTGAAATTTTTGATAATTAACGCTCTACTTCTGAAATTTTTTTTGGGCAAGACAAAACGCAAGCTTTATGGATTAGTCGGTTTGCTTAATCCATAAACCAAAAAAAAAAAAAATGAGTAAGGAAATTTGCAAGAGAAAAAGTTTTATGATGAATTTGATGAGTATTAGTACCAGTACTTGTTTTTTTGGCGTGGCATACCACTTTTCATTTTCATTAGATACATAATTTTTAATTTGTAATTTGTAAAAAATATAGATGTGTGATTTTCTTTACACCGTGTCTAGCTCATCTGTTTTAATAAAATTTCTGCTAAATTTTTGTTTGTTTTATAAAAATAGTTTTTTATACCTGTAACTCAAACTTTAATAGCCATACAGTCTGTAGAAAATTGTTTAATAATGGCCATATTGAGAAATGTTGGTTCTTGAATTTATAATCTGAATTAGAAATAAATTGTTCACTTGTTTTTACTTGTCATTTCTTTAAGTACGTGAAGATTTACTATTTAAAATTTTTTAAGAATTATTTTTGTTCTTTTTGCTTTTGCAAAAAGAACAAAGAAAACTATACAGATGAGATTTTTATTACGTCTAATACATAAAACAACATTTCAGAAGATCTCACGTTAAGAAAACAAAAAAAATAAAAATTAATAAATTGAAATATTATCATCGTCTTCAAAATTGATCATTAAATACCCTGCATTGCTTTGCTGTAACATTAAATTTATTACAGATGACTTCATACTCAATTACTGAAGCAATTATTTTATTTTATTGTAAAAATTTGAATGTAACTTCAATAGAGATTATGGCAACTGAGAGCTAAAAATATAGAAAAAATAGTTTAGTCATTTGGCCATCAATTTTCTATCATAGAAATTTCCTGAAATCTATATAGATATGTCTAATTTTGAAATCGGCAAATGGCTTCTTGATGATAGAAGTGCTGCAATTCTATTGATATTCAATAAAATTTCTTCCACATAGATTTCTTAAGGAAATTAAATTGTGCATTCATTTTTTAATAAAGTATTCGATAGATAGACAGACAGCAAGACAAACAAACAAGCAGACATACAAGTAGACAAGTAGAGGATTATCGTAATAATTCAGAATAAAAAAATTCTATTATCATAAATTCTTATGATTTAGAAATCTTAACAATGTTAATGCAGAATTTAAATATCTGTCTGTGAAGTTACGTTAAGTAGTTTTAGCATGTGAAAAGTGAACGTGGTAATAAATTTTAAAACAAATCATCTTTATACAAATTAAGTTATTTTTTTCCTCTTTGCTTTTTTGTTTTGTTTTACAAATCAAAATGAATGCTCACAAAATGTCATAATAAATAATAATAATAATAATGTAAGAAACTTTATTCCATAAAATAATGGAAAAACGAAAAAGGAACTTTCATTATTGTTTCTGTTGATAAATTCAAATATATGACCCACCTTCAAATTTGTTTTTATTGTTATTTCTTTATTTTTTTTTTTTTTTTTTGTTAATGGGATTTTACAGTTTTACAGTTTATTGTTTTGGTTTCTTTTTTTTGTTTTTAGTTAATTTAGTTAGTTCGCCTTTGTCATCAAAACCGGATAATATTTAACAATTGTCACGTTTTTCTGTTTTCTTTTTTCTTTGTTTTTGTTTTGTTTTCGTTTATGTTTTTGCTTTTTCATCTGTTTCTCTTTTTAAGTCTTGCAAATGTTAAACCACAATTTGAATGCTTCCTTAAAACAAATATCTATTATCAAGTATCGATTAAAAAGCAATTACATACACAAAATATGTAAAGAGAGAAGCAAAGCAAATATAAACAATTCTCACTAATTGTGTGTAATTATAATAATTTTTTAAAATTACATATGATTATTTATGTGTGAAAACGAAGGATTTTCTTTAAGATAACTGACAAATCTCATTTTTATTTAATCATTAATATTCTTATATAACAAGAATATCAACAACATTTCATACTTCACTGAATGAATAAATGATACTTTATTTTCATATTTCTCTTGAGTAAGAATAGTTTTTAAGAAAAATATTCAAAAAAGAAGAAACACTTCATGTAAAAGTAGAGAATATATTCACTGATTCGTTATTTTACGAATTGCATTCATTTAATTAAATAGATAATATCTTTTTCTTCTTCTACTTCTCTCTACTCTCTTAGAGTATTTTCTAAATAACGGCTTAACAGTAGCGTCTATACAAAGTTCTGGATTTTAATTAATTAACTTTATTAGTATTTTCTTATTTTACAACAAATCCTATGGATTTGTTGTTCTTTTTTTTTGGATATTCGTATTCGGTATTTTGCTGAAGAATTTAACATTTTTAATTCTACCCATAATTTAACAACTCTAACGTCTGTCTGCCTGTTGGTCTGTCTCTTTTAAAATTTTGTACATCAAATTAATATATTTTATATTTTGAATCTTAATAATTAACATAATTTTACAATCAATCTTAACTAATTAACACATCAAAAAATAATTCTAATTTTGTAATATTTGCGTATACTTTTTCTTTTTTTACTTTGATATTAGAAACAAAAATTAACAATCGCTCTTTTGTAAAATGAATAATTTCTTTGTAAATTTAACTAAAAATAGCATGAGTTAATTAAATTATTATTAATTATATGTAAATATTATTTACAATTATGAACAACAATAACAAAAAAAAAACTAACTATTTATATTACTTTACTTTATCTGTACCTGTTGTTACTGCTGTTTTTGTTGTTTTTGTATAAGCATGCAGACTCATCATTATGGACTACTTCAATCATTATTTACTCAATTTATTCTGAATTAAATGGTTATGTCAGTAAAAATGTAAAGGTTAATTCATTCATGTTAAATAAGCAGAAAGAAACGACATTGTAAGATACAAATGCAATTAAAGTTGAATTACAAATTAATGAATTATCATTAAATAGTTATCGATGGTTGATTATGTAATACCATACATCATTATAGTTAATATAATTAAATTATTTAGAAAGCTACATAGAAAATACGTTAAAGAAATTATAAAATATCTCACAAAATGTTCAAAAGTTGTCCTTTTACCTCATTAGGAAGGCAAGAAAAAAAAGAAAAAGAAACTTTTCTTCAAATAATGCCTTATACAAATTCATCATAAGAAATATAGGTAGAAAAAGGGCGTGGCAATATCTTAAAATGTCATTAAAAGCTAGCAACACTTAATAATATATTTCTTTACAAATTGCGGCTTACAAATATAGTACAAATATGTGGACTTATAGACTGGGTAGACAAGTAAACAGTTAACCAGACTTTAATTTAATTCAATAAATTGTTCTTAATTTACAATTACAATAAAAGACAATTGTAGCTTAAATCTTGTAGCACAAGCTCTGGTTAACTTTAGGTCTCTCTCTACGTAGAGTGTAAAGATTTGTCAAGAATTCTTAATTATCAAGAATTCTTAATTATTTGCATGGATTACATTCAAAGAAAATTTACATAAAAATGTTTGATAAAATAATTCAAGAAAAATAATGGAATAATGTAACGCAATATAGGAAGACAATATTCTCATACACGTGCATATTATTTATATATTTTTACGAAATATATACATATATATATATCAAATGTATTTATTGTACGCATGCAATGCCAAGTTGAAGTTTACTTAATACTTAATGAGAACAATGAAAGGCAAATTACAAATGTGTACTTAAAATGAAACAGTAGTATTAATATTAAGTTCTACAATTATAATAAGCATAACACTTAAACAACTTTCGATTTAATTAGAAGGAAATTTAGAAAGCACGCGAAGTTTTAAAATGTTTAAAAATAGTTGATAATAACTTTTGAAATACCTTTAAAATTGATAGTTTATATCAAACTAAGTATAATAGAAATTTTTCTGATATCGTTTACTTCTTTCTAGGATTCTTCCTAGATTCGGAGTTAAATAACTGAGATATCAGACATGTATAAAATTTTAAGTTTTTCAAAATAAGTTTTGTAGTTTTAGGGTATGCAAATAAGTGAGTGAGGCATTGAATGCAGAAAGATTGTGTTATTTGCTTATGTAGATTTTATTAAGTACTAGATAAATTCTATTGAAAATGGATTAACTTTCTTTTTTCGCAACTTTAGTAACGAAGGTTACAACAGATGGAAAACCCCATGAATTGATGACAATAATTGCCGCTTTTTCAGGTCTAATAACAGCTTTAATTATATTAGGCATATTATTATTCTTCTTAACATCAAAACGATTTAACAGGTAGCGTATTAAATCATTATACTTTTATCTGTCCCTCTTTCAAAAATGCATATAAATTGAAGTTTATTACTATTAAAAATTACTTTCATATATATGTATACATAATTTGTAGTGTACATCAATGTCATCGATGTTCATTATCAAGTTCACTTATTAGTAACACACCATCGGGTTTCAGTGATGGCAGTTCGGGTACTGATGGTACACAAAGTAAACGTACATCCATTGAAACAATTTATGAAGATGGAGAAATTTATAATTCACGTTCAGCATCAGTTTCTACAATTTTTAATGGAAATTTACATACAAATTTGGCGACAGCATTTCATTCCAATGAATTAACATTACCCAGTTGTTTGAGTAAAAGTGGCCGAGAGAAAAAATTCAAAAGAACTCATTGGCCGGATGATGATAATAATGATACGATTGATAATAATAATCGTAATAAGAAAAAACAAACTACAATTCAATTAGAACGCTATTGATGTTAATGTCGATGTTTATAGTTATTATTACAGAATTATGGCTTTAGTTTACAAAGGGGTACAGTTACCTTAAAAACAAATAAAGACTGACTGAATAATTTAATTTTAAAAAATATATATTTATATAACACTTTGCTTCGTTTTTGTTTTTTTTTTTTGATTTTTCGTAAATATCCACAATTTGCTTGCTATACACATACACTCATATTGATATGGATCCAATAATTTTATAATTTTGTAATAGTACATATATATACAATATTAGTTAAGCATAATTATAGAATATTATTGGAAAGTTCTTTCTAAGTGTAGTATATAAAAAAGAAAAAAATGATATCAAATTAAAGTTTTAAAATTTAAGGATTATTAAAATGCTTTTATGTTGTAGTATTATTGTATTTTTTGTAAAAAATAAATGCATTTAATAATTTACAATTTATGTTATTTAGGTGCGAAAACCCACAACCATGGCTAATAAAGCCATGCGTACATACATGCCGTACTCGGCTTGACGAAAATAAGCAGCTCTCGGATCTGTATCAAATTCTTTACTTATTTCAAATACTCTAGGTAATGGATGCATTACAATCATTTTTCGATTGGCCCGTGTCATTAATTTCGGTGTTACTATAAATTTGCCACAGCACTACAGAAAAAAATATATATATAAGTATATATAAAATATGGGGCGGTAATAATTTCATAAGTAAAATAAACATTTAATTTATTTATTTTTATTACTTTTCTATATTCTTCTTCATTGGCAAAACGCTCTTTCTGAATGCGTGTCATGTATAAAACATCTGTTGTAGGTAAAGCTTCTTCCAAACTATTTAAGGTTTTCTGACTGATACCTTTCGATCTTAGATATTTTATGATATGTTCAGGCATACCCAAACCATCCGGATTAACGTATTGTATGGTAACGTTGTACAAAGTTAATAGACGTGCCAATGAATGTACAGTGCGGCCATGTTTTAGATCACCTACCATTGTAATGGTAAGGCCATTTACTGTACCAATTTCTTCACGTATAGTAAAGACATCTAGTAATGCTTGAGTCGGATGTTCACCTACTCCATCACCAGCGTTTATCAAAGGTTTGCGGGAATGTTGAGCTGCTCTTGCTACGGCACCGGGTTCGGGATGACGTAATACTATGACATCAGAATAGCCAGCCATAACTGAAATGCTATCTTCTAATGTTTCTCCTTTTTTAACCGATGAACTAACTTGATCCATACGAATTACTCCACCTCCTAATCTTTGCATAGCAGCTTCAAAACTGCATGAAGTTCGCGTACTTACTTCATAGAAAACCGATGCCATAATTTTACCTTTTAACAAATCATCTACTGGACGATCTTTAACTACACGACCTTTTAGCCATTGTGCTAAATTAAATATATTATTCAATTGTTCTTTGTTAAACATATTAGCTGTGAGAACATGCTGACCCATTAAACTATTATATGTGGGTGATATAGGTGCATTCAGTGAAGTGGTTGGTTTCTGTAAAAGATCTCGTAAAGTCATATTGCTCGAAGAATCACAGCGTACTCTTGGTAGTGGAGACATAGGTTTCGCTGATAGGGGATCTTCTAGGAAATGTACACTAGCCTTTGTTTGTACTGATTCGGATAATAATTTGGAAAATGACTCGACTGCATGGGGCTCATTAGAATAATCCACATTAAGATTTATGTCCAAATTATCACAGGATGTTTTGATTTCCAAGGACTCTAAAGACTTAAGTGCTTTTATGTTATAGTAGCTACGTACATTTTGACCAAAGCCAGCTGGTACTAACACCTCACCATCAACAAATGCCACCTCGCCGCGTAGTATAACCCGATGAACTTTACCTTTAACTTTCCGACCCTCAAAAGGTGTCCACTTAGCTTTACTGTGCATTGCTTCCTTTGTTATAACCCATTCCTCGTCCAAGTCTACTTCCACATAAGTGTTAACTTGTTCAGGAAGACTAAATATTCTTTTCGGATTACGATAGAATTTATTTTTTAAATCTTCTATAGATAAACGTCCTTCATCTATTGCTGTTAACAGTAAAGGTAAGATCGTTTCCAAACCGGGAAATCCTGGCGGTGGCTTTTTAGAACATTTTTCTTCCCATGTATGAGGTGCATGATCCGTAGCAAATATGTCTATATATTCTAAATTTTCCCACAAGGCTTTTTGATCTTCTAGTGAGCATAATCGTGGTTTTACTTTAGCAATTCCTTCACCTAAGGAAGATATATCGTCTGTAGATAAAAATAGATGATGTGGGCAAACCTCACAAGTCACTCGTACTCCCTTTTCTTTGGCTGCTTTAATGAGTAATATTTCCTCTTTCCTAGCTATATGGCATATATGGAGTGGCCGATCCATTAAATGAGCCCATAATATAGCAGCTCCCATTGTTTCGCGTTCGGCATGGCACACTATGGGAGCACGTTTTGGCCAATTTTGCATATGTTTCTGCCAAATAGTTGTATCTGTTATTTTCAGTTTACCAAATGTATCATTTAAATACATTTTCAAGCCAGCAGCCTGAGCAGCCAATTCGTAAATGTGAGACCAATTATTTTCACTAGCACCTACATATAAAGCATAATCGCATCGAGCTCCCACTTTCGCCAACTCTTGAAATTGAGCAAAACTGTTCCGATCAACTATTGGTGGAGTAGTATTGGGCATGGCACACACCATTGTAACTCCACCAGCCAATGCAGCTGCTGTGCCGCTGGAGAAATTTTCTTTGTACGTAGCACCTGGATCACGCAAATGGACGTGAACATCTATAAATCCAGGCAATGTTATCATACGCCTTGAGGTCATACAATCAGTATGGGTCTTCATCACGGGCTTGCCTCCTGTAAGTCTTATGGACTCCACTAACAATTTTGTACATTTTACATCGGTTACTAGAGGAATAGAATTATCAACGGCTAAACGTCGTGTACGATAACCACGTGTCATAAACGATGAAACTCTACGTGCTCCACCAACTCGGGTTGGCAAATTGATAACCAAGTCAAATTCTTTATTAGCTAAAAATTCACTCAAATGACGTAATTCACCATTCTCATCTTCAGGTATACTTTTATTAAAAGCCCACTGAACACACTCGACCTATACAAACGTATCAAAAGCAAATTGAAAATTTAACAATAACATTTTTTGACATACAAAAGACCTTACTTGGTTAATATTGTTTATTTTATGAATATTTGGTAAAAATGTAACTTACATCGATTCCATGTTCTGCATAATAATTTCCTGTGCCTTGAGTAGCATATAGTTTATAACCCATTTTGCCTAATTCTTTTATAGCCGGTAGTAATTCTTCTTTATGCGCCTTACTCATTCTTGACGTTCATGGCGCACCACTAACTCAGTACTATTGGTAGCTTTCGCAATTTGTTTATCAGAAAAACCAAGACGTTTTGCTTGAATAATTTCAATACTAGTCAAATTGTTACCAGTATCTTCCAAAGTCGTATAAAATTGTATGATATTTTGCATTTTATATAGAAACCATTTGTCGATTTTTGTCAACTCATGTAATTTTTCTATGGAGTAATTGTCCTTCAATGCAGCCGCTAAAACGAAGGGCCGTTTATCAGTTGGTTCTGTAAGTTCCTCATCATTAACTTTCTCGTGATATGGATCGAATCCAGTAATTGAACTATCAACCATCCGTAAAGCTTTTTGAAATGCTTCTTCAAAATTGCGACCAATAGCCATTACTTCACCAACACTTTTCATCGAACTACCAATATTTTTATTAACCCGTACAAATTTAGCTAAATCCCAGCGGGGTATTTTCACAACACAATAATCTAAACTGGGCTCAAAACATGCACTAGTTACTCCGGTTACCGAATTTTTTATATTAGGCAAAGCGATACCCAATGATAATTTAGCAGCCACATAAGCTAAAGGATAACCAGTGGCTTTACTAGCTAATGCAGAGCTTCTGGATAGTCGAGCATTTACTTCAATAATATAATAATCTTCAGAATAAGGATTCAGTGCGTATTGTATGTTACATTCACCCACTACACCAAAATGCCGTATGACTTTCAAAGCAGTCGTCCGCAACATATTATACTCGCGGTTTGAGAGTGTTTGAGATGGAGCCACAACTATACTTTCACCGGTGTGTATTCCCAATGGATCTAAATTTTCCATGTTGCATACAGTAATGCAATTATCAAAAGCATCACGCACCACCTCATATTCAACTTCCTTCCAACCCTTTAATGATTTATCGATAATTAATTGACTTGAGTGAGCTAATGCTTGTTGCGCCAGATGTTGCAATTCTTGTTCTGAATTCGCAAAGCCTGAACCTAAACCACCTAAAGAAAATGCAGCCCGTGCCATTACAGGATATCCAATACGTTTTGCTGCTTCCAATGCTTCTTCTACTGAATATACAGCTTCAGACGGTGCTACTTTTTCTCCAATTCTCCCAATGCGTTCAGCAAATATTTTTCGATCTTCCGTGTCAATTATTGAAGCAATTGGTGTGCCTAATATTTTAACATTATATTTAGCAAATACTCCAGAGCGTTCCAGTTGAACACCACAATTTATAGCAGTTTGTCCACCAAAAGTTAATAAAACTCCGTTAGGCCTTTCGGCTTTTATAACTTGTTCAACATATTCGGGAGTTAATGGTAAAAAGTAACATTTATCCGCTAATCCTTTTGACGTTTGAACTGTTGCTATATTGGGATTTATAAGTACTGTTTGAATTTTTTCCTCTTTGAGAGCTTTTATAGCCTGGGAGCCCGAATAATCAAATTCACCTGCTTGCCCAATAGATAAGCCACCAGAGCCTAATAGTAAAACTTTGCGCGGTGGTTTCGTTACTAATGATTCAGGTTTAATAATATACGATAAACGATGTATAATGTGTTCGCGTAAACTTGTACTTGATTCTGTTTTAATCGATTCCAAAAATACATCAAATAATAGTTCTAAATCTTCAGGACCTGCGCTATGTTCTGGATGAAATTGCACCGAAAAATATGGTTTATCTTTATGAATTATACCTGTAGATTACAAATAGATTAGATTACAATAGATTACAATAGATTACAAATAGAACATTATCTATATAGGTCGGGAAAAATAAAAAGTAAAAATCTACCTTCATTGCTGTTATCGTTGTTATTTGTAAATAAGGGTTCCCAGTCTGAAGGCAACGTATCAACATCAACAGCATAACCATGATTTTGAGAAGTCATAAAGCAACAACCGGTTCCATGATGAACGCACGGTATATTATGTCCACGATTACCATATTTCATTTTATATGTTTTACAACCAATGGCCGATGCCAACAATTGATGTCCCAAACATATGCCAAAAATGGGTTTATTCCCCTTACTTAAAACTTTCTGAATTTGTAAAATTGTTTTATCACACATTTCAGGATTACCAGGACCATTCGATATAAACAATCCATCAAAGTTAATTGAATCCAAATCGTAATCCCATGGTACCAGATCCACTCTTGCTCCCCGAGACAAAAAACATCTGATTTGATTTAATTTTAAACCACAATCAATTGCACAAATAATTGGTGAACCATTCTCATTAAAAACTCTTGGCTTTACCAGAGAACATTCTCCTACCAGATTACATTTATTTGGATCTGAAAAAGTCAAAGATTTCAAATTTCCCGGTTTCTCATATATTATGCGACCTAATATACTGCCACTTTGGCGAATTTTCTTCGTTAAAGCACGCGTATCAATACCACTGATACCGGGTACCCCATTTTCAGCCATCCATTGTGATAATGTTATTTTAGAACGCCAATGTGATGGTGTTTCACAAATTTCACCCACTACCAAAGCCGCAACAGATATGCCGTCAAACCATTCGAAATGTTGCGGCAAACCATATTTATCTTGCTCTTCAAAATTTGGTATACCGTAATTACCAATGAGTGGATATGTGAGTACCAATATTTGAGATCTATAGGAACGATCAGTCATAGATTCGGGATAACCAACCATGCCCGTTTGAAAGACAACTTCACCATCAACTGGTAATGTTGCACCAAATGCTACACCTTGTAATACCGTATAATCTTCGAGGATTAGAAAACAATCTGGATCATATGTTGTGGTAGACATTTCTCTCTTTGTCTTTGTTTTACACTTCACTTTAAGAAAATATTTAAATAATCTGAAAGATTTATACAAAAGGTGTCAAAATAATATATAAATATTTTAAGAAAATTTTGATATAAATTTTATACGAATAATCATTCTAATAATCAATATATTTTATATGGGTTATTCCCTCCAAGATAAAGCATTATAAATTCGTTGGTTTATATATAAATAATTCATAGGAAATTCAATTTAACGTAAGCCCGTCACCTAAAGTAATTTGTATTGAATTGTCGTAGGTCCGGTATATAAGTGCCGGAGAATATGATTCAAAACAAGAAAGCAATACAATACAATAGGAAATTAATAATATACACAAATGTGTTTATATTTTAAATTATTTCGCTGTAACAAATTACCGAATGTGAATTTGATTAAGAGATAATTATTCTATAATTAACATGTCGTGGCTGCAAAAAAACACGTCTCGGAACAAAAAAAAAAAGGGAAAAGTGTAAATATGTGTAATTTTTCCAGACATGATCGTAATCAAATTATTTAAATGCTTCAGTTGCATTAAATATTTCTATTTAATGTATTTAAAAGTTATCAAATACTTTTTGGAATGACAATAAAATTTACTATCGAAACTTTATGACCGTTATATATCGCACACAATATTTCATTCATTATTAAATGTAAAAATCTGAAGCTTTAAATTTTAAGCTTTCTATACAAAACTCATTGAATTTATAAAAATTATTATATATTATGTAAATAAATTGTATTTTCTTTAATCTACATTGAACTCACTCTTCTGTTAAGAGCATTTTCGCATTGTAAATAAGTGTAATTTATACGAACATTACATTTCCCTGTTCATTTAATCATTGTTATTTACATTTCATACTATAACTGATCCATACCATTCAGCTTGTAATTCAAATATTTAAATATTTAATATACTCATATTTATAATGAATTATTTATTTAATTTATATGTTTAAGTTTTTCTACAAATTGCATAAAACGAAAATGAATACAAAGCAAAATAAATCAATCGCATAATAACAGAATTCAATGTGTTAATGAGATTTTCACCCAGAGCTTGGTAATATATTCTTATTGTCATTATGTATGTAACACCCAAAGGCAGGCATCGCAAACTCTACGATTTATATATACATTCTTAATCAACATCATATCCTAAATCGATTTAGACATGCCTACCTACGCGTCCGTCTCTCGGTCACACTTATGCAAAATTATGCAATATTATTATAATTCTTCCTTTTTTACTGTTTACGTTACCTTTTTGCTACTGAAACATTAAAACAGTCTCTGAATGGTAATATCATGGTATTTGGGTGGTGCGTATCCAAGATTTGACTCCAGCCAAATATAATTTTCTTACCTGTTACTGCTATTGTTGTTGTTTCTATTACTCCTACTATTCCATTCATAAATTTTAGTAGTGTTAGTGTTAAAATGTTAATACATACAAGAAAATGTCGAAAATTTGTGTAACTTTGTTGTTTCAGGTAATTAAATCTTAAGAGTACTTAATAATGAGATCAAGAAACATACACAAGCCAGGACATATGTGTCTATATGAATAAGGTATAGTGGTAAAGTATTAGTGGATATACAAACATATATAGCGTATGTATACACTTAATATAACGCAAAAGTAAAAACAAAAAACAAGGAAAAATAAAGAAAAATATAAATCTGTATATTTTATATGCTGCATCTCTAATTTATTTTAATTTTTTTTATAATATTTTAGAATATAAATCATTAGCAGAAATATTGCAATATAATATTTGCTACATGTCAATTACATATAAAATAAAATTCACTTATTGACTCATTCACCTTTATATATTTATAATTAAATTTTTCTTGATTAATTGCCTTCGCTTATTTATTTTAATTCTTATTTTGTATAAATATGAAAATTTTTAAATCCACGTGGTTTTTATTATATTCTCAAATGTAACCGCGAAACAGTACACAACCACACTAAATGGCCGTTAGTGAACGACTAATAGAAATCACACTCTCCATAATGTGTTGCACTCTAGTACAGCATATTTCTGGTGTTACCATATCATAATAATTTAATAAGCTTCACTTAGCGTCACTGTGAAAAACTCGTAAAAATGTTTATGTATGCAGGAACGTCCTTAATGCAAATAAATTACTTGATATTTTCCATAAATTACTTTACACAATCCATTTGGAATATTTTAACTTGAAATAAGCATAGCTTCCACTCTTATAGATCTTGGGTCCCCTGTGATATATTAACAGCAATAAGTTAAAATTATTTTGATATAAACAGGCAATAGGAAAAACCGGTACACATTTAAAGCTTTCTATGATTTTTCTCAGTTTTATTTAATATTTTTTCATTAAAGTCATTTTTCCACTAATATATTTTATATATTTCAAACTTTAGTGATTTATTTTTTGGTGAGTTTTTATTTCAGTATTAATAAAATGTAAACAATAAAACGAAACGTAATAATGAATGAAAATTAAATAACGGTTAATTATTGTGATATTCAATTACCGTAAAGAATATTTACAATTCAATACAATAGAATTTCTTTTACACGTCGTTCTCTCTGTTACACTCATTTTACGTTAATATCAAAGAGGCAGAGGGCCAGAAAAGCAAACACAGACTTTACTCAGTTGAAAAAAATTACTTTCTTTCAATTCTCAACTTTCAAAAAGTAAAGAAAACAAGTGGGTTTTTGTGCTTTTAGTTTCCTTTGTGTTTTATTTATTGCTTTTTTTTGTTATATTTTATATATGTTATGTATTATAGTTGAGTGTGCGCTTGTGTTTGTATGTGTGCTATTCTAAACAATTTTCGAGTGCGTATATGTGTATGTGTGTATTAAGCGCAATATTTTGTTAATATATATAAAAAATATTAAAATATTAAAATTACAGTTTCTTTTTACTTTTTTTTCGTTTTTAAATTATTTACATTTTGTTAAAAGACTGAACATTTTAACAAAATTATTATTATTTTATGTCTTATGCCAGTTGTTGTTTTACAGAAATTTTCCTATAAAAGATTTAAATAAATAATAAAAGCACAAAAACAAAAACATAAACAAAAACGAACAATAAAAAAATAAATACGAATTTTAGTTAAATGCTTAAACAATTAAATTAAATGCCGATGTTTCAGTTTCAATTTCAGTTTCAATTTCATTTAAATGAAATGTTTCTATATTGAAATAATTTTAAACATTTGTCGGTGCATCCATGCCACATATAATCGATTTAACTACCGAAGCTGCTGCTAATGAGGCAAAATTTTGCCATTTTCGTGTTGTTGTGCCATCTTTATAATCCGAAATACCTAATTTATCAAAATATATAAATGATAATTAAATAATAAAATTACAGTAAAATGTTATATTTTTCTATATATATAAATTCTTTACCTTTCACTAATATAAAACTTTCTCGACAATTACCAATAATACTATCCAAAACTGAGCTCATTTCAACATCGGTCGCCAATAAATCATATTTTTTAGCAAATTCTAAACGTAAATTATCATTGCGCACAAAATCTCTGCCAGAACCGATTGGACCCAAATGTAAACGTATTCTGGGTATACCGCCAGCATCGACACTATCAGCTCCAATTGGATGTGATACTTCAATCACTTCATTATTACCAATATGCATAAAAAGTTTATCTGTATTGGCAGCTGGCCGATTAAAATCACTTTCAGTTTTTTGCATTAATAATTGTAGACCCTCTTTCAAATACGTCTCCCAAGGACGTTTCCCGATCATATTATTGTAGAGACCTTCAGCAATCTGTTGCAATGAATCATTTATGGGAAAATATTTTTTCACATCATCACCAGTCTTGTATATATAGATGTAAGGCTTCTGAGAACTACGCCCAATACAATACAATAGAAATTTTTTTTAATATTTTTGGAAATTAATTATTTACATAAGTAAAGTCAAATATAGCCATATAAATATATTTTACCTAACATTTAAAGCTTTCTGTTTGTCAACATATGAAATGACAACGTCCCCGAGACGTACATGCTTCTTATAATCAGTATAATGTGGTACACCACCAGCCACACCTACCACAAATACAAAATCAACCATTTGGAATGTACCCAATAGACGTGTCGTTGTATTGCCAGTCGCTGTCATCGCCTCACGTGTACTACCAACCGATGGCAATTTCGTGCTAACAATACGATGCGCCCCAATATTACCCAATGTATACACATTCGATTCACCTAAAATTTCATGGCAATATCAGTAACAAAAAAAAAAAAAAAAGGAAAAGAAAAAACAGTTACACAAGAGGTAAGTAAATAGATAATTTACAGAAAACTTAAAAATTTAAACCCATAAAAATTATATGAATTATGCAATGAATATGGCAGCCACAATCATAAATAAATTTCTTCCAACGACTTTAGCTTTTGTGATTGAAAACTCACTGAGAAAATATAACTTAAGAAAAAGATATGTATAAATTATTTAGAAAAATACATTAAGCAAAATTTATTCCCATAAATAGATCGATTTGATGCAAAGTTTGTATAAACTTTGAAAGAGTTTTTTCAACATCTCACATGCGCCAAAAAAAATTTGCTGTTGATTTAAAGGGAGTTTGTCGTTGATTCAGAAAGCATTCTATCAAATTAGAATAACACGTGAATTCCAATAATAAATTCTCATTAACAGTTATCAAATGAACTGACAGACGGAGAGAGAAGTTTAAATCAATACAGAAGAAAGTGCCTTCAATGCATTTAGTATAATAAATGTTGGAACTCTCTCAATTGAGATTGAAGTGTATTGAGTAAGATTTCTTACAGAGCATAATACAATTGTGTAGTGGTATGCATAAAAAATGCATAAAAATTTTGAAAAATATTGAGCCAACAAAAATGTGATGTAGTGAAAATGTAAATGTAAATGTAAATGTAAATGTAAAAGTAAATGTAAATGCAATTAATTCT
Organism: Melophagus ovinus; assembly: GCA_023089585.1. Lineage (NCBI taxonomy): Eukaryota > Metazoa > Arthropoda > Insecta > Diptera > Hippoboscidae > Melophagus > Melophagus ovinus. The sequence goes on from JAKKIB010000178.1 coordinate 14,270,783, forward strand.
TATTAAGACACACACATGAATTTAATAAATAAAACATTTAAATAATTTACAATTACATTTCAGATTTGTTAATTCGACTTTATAACATGCACATTCATAACGTATATGCACACCCACACACACACGCGCACACAATTAACACATGTACATACAAATTATAAACAAATTACATAAAAATTATGAAGAAATTTTAAGATTTTATTCAAGAGAATCTTACCAAAACGCTTCTTCTTTTTAGATAATTTTTTGCAATTCATTAAATTGGTATCAGAATCTAAATTTCATTGTACACGATTTCGTTTTGTTTTGTTTTATTTGTTTTTTTTTTTTGTTTTTGGTGATATTTTTTTATTTCGTTTGTTTGTTTGAGTTTTCACAAAATTTGCATTTAGTACCCATTAATAGCATACAACAATAAGAAGAAAAGCAAGAAGAAGAAGTATTATTAAATATATTAGAATAAATTGTAAGTAAAAAAAATACATAAATAGAAGAGAAAAAGAAGAAAGAAAAATGGAAATTTTTTTTGTAATGTTGCATTTAAAAAGTTCGAAAAAAATTAATAATTTCTATAGCATGCAATAATTACAATTAATTAAAAATTGATTTTTATAATGTCTTTTTAGAATTAAGCGATTGATTGAACTTACCAACTGTTGTATAACGTACAAATGTCTCCTTATTTTCCAACATGGCGTCCACAGCTAATTTCTCACAATATTGTGCAGTTATTATAGCAATAGTTGGTTGTTTATTGGAGGCAATTGTTGGCATTTGTTTTACCACCTACATATAAAAATTATTATAAATTGTTTTATACAAAAAATATTTACAATATTTGTATGATATATAAGAAATTAGGGACCATGACAGTCCATAGACAGTCCGTATTTCATATAAGCACTTCTATGAAAATTAAGCAAATTTATTTCGTATTTTACATAAATTTTTAACTTTAAATGGAATTCTTTAATAGATGCCCAAGATATTTTGAAGATGTATTGCCTAATGTCAAACATTTAACAAACAATTTGGTTGTAATTTAATTTACCTTGATTTCCTTGTCTTCGTGATGGATGCGTGTATATGAATTGAATTCCATGGGTTTAATTAAACCTCGTTCTTTAAGTGATATAAACACTAAAATAACATTTTTTTCATCCCAGCCATAATCTTTGGCTAAATCTTCTGGCGTTATTGGATTCGGATAGGCTTGTTCAATTAATTCGAGAACTTTTTCTTGTGTCAGTGGTGGTGATTCAAATTGCGAATCATCAATGGAAACTAAGTGTACAAAAGACGAAAAACTTTTTTAGAATACCAGCTTATTAATTAAAACTTTTATGGTTAATGCATTTTTTTTAAATTGTGTAATTGATTTACAAAAATTTCAAGAAAATCTAGGATGTATGAATAAATCGAAAGTGTAAGCTAAAAGAGTACTTTGGACTTTCAATGAGGCCCTTTCTGTACCGCTCTTCTTTTGCAACTAATTTCACATTTTGTGTGCGAACTTTCGCAACATCTATTCAATAAAATCTATTCCTAAAAGAAGAGAGAAAGAATCTTAGCTAAAACACCTTAGAATATTCATAAAGAGCCATTTCGAGCCATTTTGTAATGGATGAAGTTTCCAAAACTTCAACAAAATTGATAGACTTTTTTGAATATTTCAACAAATTACTCTCCAACGATTATTTTTAAATAGAATTGTAAATTTTTCTTCAGTCCGGAGGTAATTTGCCCTCAAATTTTAAGAAGTTACCCTTCAAGTGATTAGGTATATTTTTAGGACTAGTTAATTTCAGTACAATGCTTGGTTAAGCGGATCTCTATCAAAACACATATTAAGAATTGTATCTTGATATATGAATGAAATGCATCCATACTAAAATTTTTATAGGTGAATACAAAAAGTAAACGAAACGTGTGAAATGTAATCTATTTCATCAAGTGTATTTTACAATTGTTTAATTCCATGAAATTTCAGAACTGATAGTACTTTAAATATTTCCTGCCTTTTCCAATGTTGGGAACATTTTAACAATGACTGAATAGATAATTTGGCTACTTCCATATAATTTGATATTAAAAGTCTTAATCTAACGTTCATCATATATTTTGAATCAATTAATAAGAAAATTGTATTTATATATAATAATTTATTATTTGACAAAGTACATAATTAATTTTTCATTTTATATTTCTACAATTCTAAGAAAAGTTTTGCCAAATTGTGAAATATCAATTCTTTAAATTTCGGCATATACAAAACTCAAAGCAAACTCAAATCATAAAGCATGAAATAATCATATTACAAAATCAAACAGTCAACAGAAAATTGAAATGAAATGAATGAATGAAATGAAAAGCAATCAAAAGAAAAATTAACAAACAATAGAAATTAATGTGTGGGAGTTGAAGTGGCAGTTCTCATTTGTTAAAATACAATTTTCTTTTTCTTTAGATATGCATAACAAATACAATAACAATAACAATAACAGTAACATATACACAATGACAATTGTTACGATTATTATATAGAAAAAATAAATTTTCTGCCATTTCATTTAAATAATTATCTTTCTCAGAGTACTCGAAAACAGATTGTTATTCAAGCGACTGCCTTCATTTTTTTTTTGGCCCATTTTACATATAGGCCATTTTGAAATTAAAAATTACATTATTAAAATAATATTAATAATTAGGAGTTGTAGTCAAAAGTCAAAAAATTGAAAAAAGTAACAGTAAAGCATTTGTTAGAGAATTACAATAAATAAACTAAAGAAATCCAAGCAACACAAAATAAGTAAAAGAAGCACAATATTCCATTCCATTCCATAACACATAATCACAAACATTGCGATTATTATTTAAGATACTTTTAGTCGAATTTCATTTCTTTGTTAGTAGAAGTTGATCATTGTAGATATCAAGCCAAATGGCTTTCACTAAATCATCACCATCACCTGTTTGTTTTTTGTGATAATAAGGCTTCCTCATATTTGCGATCACAATCCCCATAGCAATAGATAATATAACCATCACGTGCTGTATATGTATGTGTAATCATTCATTCATATCATTTCATTTCCATTTTCATTTTTAGATTATTTATAGAAAAAAAAAAACAAACACAAATGCCATATCGATGAGCACAATTCAAAATTGACATTTGAGATACTTAGAATTATAAACAGTTCAAGAAATTTGAAATTTATTTGCAATGCCTTAGAAATGACTAAATCATGAATCAAATCATAAAATTATAAAATTATAAAATTTTTAAAAATATGATATAACTGCGAATTTTATAATCGAACTGGACCGATCTTTATAACTTTGCCTAATGTGATGAAATAGTCAATTAAATAAAGAAAAAGTCATGAAAATTGAAAAAAACTGTAATAGTTCAATTATTTGAAATTATTTTTTGTGTGGCAAGGACTTGTAAAAATAAACCGATCTGGACGAAATTTGACTTGCACATTTTTTATGCGAAAATGCAAAATAATGCAAAGCAGTGCCATACTTTTACCCATAAAAAGAGTTTTTTTTTTTGGAAAGTGATCGTAGAAATGATCCTATCTTAATCATTTTTATTAGGATCATCTTTGGACCTAAATATAAATATCAAATTTCATTAAAATATTTCTATAATCGTAACCTGGGGCTTGATAACATATGTACAGATTGTTAGATAGGCCCAAGACAATTTAGCAAAGTATTTTAAAGTCGATATCACAAGCGATGTAAAGTATAAGAATGGTAAAAGATGTTAACTTACGTGTCTGGCAGGGGGTTCTGTTGTTTCCTCTAATATACGCAATTCGATTTCCAAACTTTGAATTTCATCATAACTCTTTTGTAATAATTTCATGATTTTCTTTATGAAACCGACATAATCTGAAAGAAAACCAATTGAAGTGGCCACAATGAGTGCGTTAAAAATTTTATACCCAAAAAAAAAAAAAGAAAATTGCTTATTTCATATACCTCGTGGAAAATCTTTTGGACTAACTAATTCTTTGAAGAAATCTTGCGCTACATGTGCTTGACTTTCTTCACTTTTCTTCAACCAATCGCGAAACCAAAAGCGCAACGTACGAGATTCTTGCGAATGTTTACCCGTATTACCACTCACCAAATATACGCGAAATTCTAATGATAATTGTGCTGGTTCATTTTGCGATTTTTGCCCATAAACTGTATCTTTATTTATTATAATGCCAGTATGATCACCACCAGCCACATGAACTCGATCACCGATGCTCTCGATTAGTTTACGTTCAATTAAAATTACCGTACTATTGGCCGTTTTACCTTTCGGTGTCATCACAATTTGTTCACGTTCCGTAAACGTTGAACTTTGACAACTATTACGACCATTTAACTTATGACTACTGCTGCTATTGCTAGCATTTGAATTTACATTATATCGTTCGGTTGTATGTTGTTGCCATTCTGTTATTGCAATACGATTGTTACTATCATCATCATCATTATCATCATTATCATCATTATTATTATTATTCTTATTATTATTTATTTTATTTTTATTACTATTACTATTTTGATTGTGATAATTGCTGTTGCTGTTATTTTTGCTGTTGTTGTTGTATTTATTATTAGTACTCCTATTGCTGTCGTTGGTGGCAGTATCATTATTTGCCATTGTACCATTGGCACTGCCATTCGCATAGAATTTATGCGGTTTCGGTGGTGGCAGCGGTGCTGCCATAGACGATTGACTTCGATTTGACATGCTTAACTGTTTATTGTACTTCGAATTTACAATTTATATAATTTTATCTTTTATTGTAATGTTATATTGGCAGGAGCAATACTATTGATATTTGTTTGTATTTTATTTGGTTTTTTATTGTCTGTTCACCTTGACTTCTTTTGTTATGCTTAAAATTTTCTGAAATAAAATTGGAAACATGAAAATTTAGCTTTTGTTTATGCATTATATTATGAAATTATTGGATTATTGCATATTTCATTTATTCATCACCGAGAGATTGGAAGCATATTCAATTTAGCAAAACATTTACAAAACCCAAAAAATTTTATAAGAACAGAGACTCTATAAAATCAGCTTTAAACTCTCAATTGATGCAATTATAATTATTTGCCTAACTGTCTGTCTGTCTATCTATCTATTTTAAATATTCTTCTGGTCCACAAAAGTGAGATTTTGACTTTAACTATTTAGCAGAAATATCAAAAATTCTTGCCTGCAGGGTTTATTATTAAAATAACAACAAAATTGCATAGAAAATCCATTAAATCGAGAAATTAGAAAATCTCTTAAGTAAGTAACAATAAATTTTTAATTGTTACTTAAAAGATTTCAATTTTTCTCAATTTTTGCAAATAAATTCGTATCATTTGAGTTTTTTTTCTTAAACTCATCACTTCTTCCATTGTGGGTATTGCATGAAATCAGCAAAACGAAATTTTACTTTCATCAATAAATTATATAAATTGGTTTTGCTCTTATTTGCTTTCATTAACTCTTATTTAATGTTTAAAGGATTCACCTTAAATAAACAAAGTTTTAAAGGATAAATTTCACATTTACTTTTCCTGACATCGAACTACTCCCATCGGTATTAATTACTGAAATCATCCCTTCTCGTAAAATGAAAAGAGTATTATAAAAAAAAATTCTTCAAAATCTAAACATTGAAACAAAAAGTAAAACAAGATCATAAATCGAAAAAGTGATTTTTGTCTATCAATTGGAAGCATAGTCATACTTTCACACACGCATAAGGCACGCGTTTGAATTTCTGCCAAAGTTTCGTAAAAATATATTTATACGTAAAGTGTTAAGCAACATTTTGATTACTTTTTTATAGGCCTCTAAGACAAATATAAGGTAAATGAACTTAAGATTGCTCAAGAAGTTTAGGTTGCTCAAGAAGTATATTGGACAATTAGCAAAACATGTAAGTTATGTTTAATTTTCAGAATTTAAAAGTTAATTTTGCTTGATTGATTCATTTGTATCTTTCAGCAGCTAGCAATCCGAAGAGGCTCATTAGCAGGTTCGTATCATATGATATAAATAAACAATATGCTTTAATGTCCATTGGTGCTCTTAGAACTGGTTAAGCATATTACGTTCGATGCTCCTTTAAACACTTCTGTACTTTTATTGAATGAGGTTTCTTTCCTCTTATTGAATGGATGATAATCGACTTTATACTAAAAACGTGGCCTAGTGGCTCAACTATGAGCAGCAAACATAGATATCAATCCTTGCTCAAATTTTTTATTACATAGTTGTATGAAAATGAACGGAATGCAAGAAAACTGATAATTTTCTGAACGGAACTACCTACATTTGAAACTTTTATGGACAAAGTGTGAACTTTAACTTTTTAGCATAAAATTATTCAACGTAAACAATATGCAGAACATATTTAATTTGCCCATCTCTGATACGAGTGGTACACATCTGCTTAAGTGATAAATGTAAATGTATTTCCTGTGGGCTTTACAGAGCACTCGTTCCATAAAGAAACAAAGAAATAAAAGTTACTTTTAAATGAGTTTTATATACGTTTATTGTTTTGTGACAAAGTAGGCAGTTAATAGGCAGTCGACAGACAATATACAAATATTACATAATAGTCGAGTAGAAAATTATATTTACTTATACATGTATACACAACACTCACATCAAACAATAAAGCATAGAAAGCATTGAACCCAAGAACAAGCACAAGGGTTTTATTTAAAATACATTTAAATAAGAAAAATGTAAAGTTTTGTGAAGTTGCGTGAGCGAAAAGATGCTCACTTGTGGGTTGTTGACGAAAAATAAGAAAACCAAAAAAAAAAAAACCAATTAACAACAACAAAAGCAAAGCAATAACAGCATCAATGACAATATAGAAAATGGAAATTAAATCTATTGACTTTAATTACACCCGTAACTTTTTTTCATTTTTAACTTATTATTTATGAGATATTTTAAAGGGATAAAATTGAATAATTTATAACCCGTACATATAACATTTTTGATTATATTTCTTTCTAAATTAACGGATACATAAATTATATATTTAGATTTTCATTCATTTAAATCATTCAATTCATTAATCTAAAATTATTCACTTTTAATATAAAATTTCTTTACAATTGAATATGAGCAATCTCATTTATATTAAATAACTACTCAATTTATTTGTGTCGTTGAAATATTATTTTTATATAAATATGCCACGTAAATTTGCATTGTTTCTTATTTTTTTTAAGCTTACTTTTAAGAAGACCAATTTCAATTTTATGTAAATAATTTCCTTTTTTCTATTTCATGCCATTACAACTTTAATTTTCTACTTGTTTTGGAATTGAAATTGTTATTATTATTATTATCTAATTGTTATAAAATGATCATGTAATTTTATAACTTAATTAATTTGAAAAAAAATCATAATTTACTTGAAAAATGAGATATGACAAACATGTAATTTAATTCAATTTAGATTCATGTCAAAAGGGTAAAATTGGTCATCAAGAAATACTCATCAAGAAATTCCATAAATATCAATATTAAAAAGCAACAATTTCAATCTCCATAAAATGCATTTTATTTTCGTCTCTATCAATCTTTCAATTAATTGTCAATGTAATTGAAAAATTTTCCAATAAATATGCAAAAAATTGCACTAAAACATTTTTTATAATAAAATTATTCAATGATATTTGCCATCATGAAGGGATCTCTTTCTTTCTCTCTCACTCTCTCTCTCTGTATATATAAATATATATATTTCTCTTTCTCTCTCTCTCCCTCTCTCTCTCTTCATTGTTTACCTTCCCGTGATTATTGAAGTAAGCTAAGAAAATGATTTGAAGAAGTATAATTTTAAATATGTTTGCAGTTAATAAAATTGTTATCTCTACATAAAACACTTGCATTTTCATTAAAATTAATCAATAAACGCATTTCAATTAATACACTAAGTTAGCGTAGCATAGATGAAATTAACATGCATACAGTACGCACATGAAGGCGTTTTACAATTATCTTATTAAGGCAGAAAAAAAATGGAAAATTTTAATGTTACTTTAGAGATTGATTATAAAATCCAACTAAATTCCCTATCTTTATAAAATTGAAATTGAATCTTATGCACGATAAAATTATATTCGAAATTTCCGAAATTATTCTTTTTGCTTACGCTACATGACTCATAATTTTTAAGCTAAAACTCAAAGAGTTTTCAGTTTTAGCTGAAAATTTTTTAATCAATTCAATAACGATTGCACATCAGTTTTGCATAAAAAAAAATTAAAAAATGCGAATGATGAATAAAAATGGGGAAAGTTATATAAAGTAAAAAAAAAATTTCTACCCAAGTTTTTAACAAAATTGCTTAAATAATGCAAGCATTTTATATTTACGTACAATTTATGCCCCATAAATTATACATTGAATAATTTATAATTTGTTGTTGTTGCTGCTTCTGTTGTTTTTTTTTTTTATAATTTATACAATTGGGTCAAAGAATATTTGCTGCTTTTCCAAAGAAAGTTTGTTGAAGAAAACTTGACTATTTGCAAATTCATGCATTCAAGCGTTCATATTTAAAGTAATATGCATACCTTTAATATAAAAAGGTCGGCAAAAGGAGGAAAGGGGTATGGGAGAAATTTTATATAAATGGCAAAATTGCTTAACCATCATTATGCCATTAAGTTGTTTTGCAAATAAAATGCATTCTATCTTATTGTTAGCATTTTCTCTACCAATCTGTCACTCAGTCTGTCTATCTAATTGTCTGGCTGTCTGGCTGTCTGTCATTCTGTCTATTTGCCTTTTTATCTATCTAATAGTTTTTGTTTACTCAATATTGTATATACAACACTTAATCATTAATCATGTGTTGGGTTTTGTACTTGTAAAATGGTAAATGTAATTGTGTTAACAAAGTAGAAGTATCAATAAAAAAGGCGGAAGTATACTTTTATGCATCGCTGAAACTATTTCGCATTAAAATGCAACATGTGCATTTCAAATTGCACAGATTACATGTCCAACTAAAGTAAATAGTTTTTCCTTTTGTTCTCTTTTACTACTTCTGACTTCATTTACCATAAAAAACAAAAAACAAAAAAAAAATGAAAAATGAGTACTTTGAATTTATTTATATATAACGTTTATTATATCTTCTTTTCTGTGTCAACAACAGCAATCGGTTTAAATGTTTTTACAACAACAACAAAAAAAATACATATATAAATATATCATATTTCACATGGGGCATAGAAAAGGGGTCAAAGGTCATTTACATGTACTATGCTAACAATTTATCTGAAAAAGATTACACATTGAGAAGAAATCTAAGCATATAATTTACTTTAAACTTTTTAAAACATTTAATATCGAGTGATGAAGATTTTTTCAATGAATGCATCACTCGATTTAAGGGAGCTGTTAGATTCAATCAGTCACAAGATTCTTGAACAAACGATGAATATTTGAAATAGCTTTTTTTCAGTTCATGTTATTTCAGGATTTGAACACTTTCAAATATACAAAGATTTGCAATGATTTTGTAAAAGTTTTAGACCAAAATTTCTCTATTTTTTTTAGGTCACTAAACCCTTCAATTAAATAGGTAGATACTTTTACTTATTAATATACCTAAACTTTTAAAATTGCAATGTAAAATATTCAATTTAACCTAAGAAATTATTATTTGAAGTAATTCATTTGGACAAAATCGTTCAACTTGAAAGGAAAACTTTGATCATTTAAAGCAGAAACTTTTTTTCTCATTCATGATCATTTCTTAGATTTATTCAAAAGATTTGAGCTAAAAATGTTCATTTAATGAATACTCAGATCCACTAATCCATTGATCTAATGAACTAATGGCATTAATAACTTTTGTTGTACTAACTTATGTTCATGGAATTTCACATAGTGTAATAATTATATAATATAATTATCATGCATTATAAATGAATGAAATTATTCCATTTTATCATTTTTATATACATCTGTTTTCTTTCACTCATTCATTTATATTTACTTTTGAATATTTTTGTTATACATTTTCATAATTTCTTATTTTGGTATCATTGGAAAGATATTTCTTAGGCAAATTGAATAAAAATAAAACGTAAAAGAAAAATTATGTTATAAATAATAACAAAATAAGAAGAAGTGTAAACATTATAAAAAAAGCTCATCAGAAATGTTCATTAAAAATACTCTAAATATTTATTTAAAAAATTCAAACATAAAAATATGAAAGCATAGATCAAATGGCAAGCAGAATGGTTTTGGCTGAATTCTCTAAATTATAGCAAATCCATTGCCATGATAAAATGATGAGGTGCTTCACATTTTTGGCGAGAGATAATTTATATGCTTGCATAGTAAAAATGTTTAGTAAGGTGTCTATTCAGTCTACTTACACAATTATTGAATAATATTTTTTGATTTCTGTTTTATAAAATTACAATTGATTAAAATGTAACGTTCAATCAATACAATCAATTTATTGTCTGCACATTTCTTTATGGAAAATAAAAATTAACAAAAACAACATTTTGATGGCAATTGTTCAATCGACCAAATAAAATCAACTTACTAAACTTATATATTTATTTATTTATATTTATTTTTAGGCTTATAATATAATTTGTATGAAAGGAATATAAATTGGCAAATAAGTCAAGTAATTTCATATAAAAAAAAAACGCTCAAATATCATAAAGAATTTTGAATAAGTGCTTATTTGTTTTTATTTTAACATAAAAATAACTTATGCCATATAAATTTATAGACAATGACAAAATTAATAAAAATTAATTTTAAGAAAATATTATTAAATTTTCTTAAAAATTCTTTAAGAAAAACATAAAAGGTAATGCATGATTTTAAAGTAAATTTTAAAAGGGCAGCAATATTAATGCGAAATAATTTTTCCCAAATGTATGAACTTTTTGAACGCAAATGTGGCATATTATACAAGAAGCAATTGAATTCTTTAGAAGTGTTTTTTGTAAATACATTTGCATATATACAAATTAATGGACTCATATTACAGAAAACAGAATGTGGAGAATGGAGAACGGAGAATGGATTGACGACCAAAATGTCTATGTTTACGTTAATATTTGCACGCAATGTAAATTTATAAGCAGTAAGATTATGAAAAACTTTAAAAATAAGTATTATAATATTTTTATACATTTATAAAATGCTTATTTTGCAAAAATTACCATAAAATTTTTGCTGCTCTCTATTGAAAACTAAAATTTTTAAAATTGTTGATGATTCAAACAATTTTTTTTTATTTGCAATAATAACAGAAATTTTTTTTTTTGTAGTCTTTCTTAAACATTTTACTTTGTAATATGAAATAGAGAAGATAAGATCACAAATAAAAATCTATACCACTTTAACTTTCAATAAAAATTTTAAAAGAGCTTTTTTGAATTTTGCCCATTGAAGAAGGCATAATATATTTAATTGAATTGTTTGGATATTTTTTTGATTGTTATAAAAATGAAAAAGTGATGACAAGCCCGTAACAATTAAAAATTTTTCATGAAATGCATTGATTATAGAAATAAAACATTTCCAGACATAAAAATTCTATAATATACTTGTAAAGTTATACAAGAAAATTTTTTAATTAAATTAAATGCTTCAAAAAATTATTTAATTTTTGTTTTTGGACTTACAACAATTTCTAAATTCAATTTTTTTTACAAGCAACTTTACAATAAAGCCAGAATATCTAACTTAAGAGAATTTTATTTTGACCCAAAATGGTTCAATTTGATTAACACTAGATTTTGGTTGAGATTCTTTAAAGTATTAGAGATTAAATAGCAACATTTTCTATAGAAAATATTAACAAAATGCTGTTCTGCCAAGCAAAATTAACCACTATGATTGAAGGAAAATTCATAAATCGTGTAGGTCGCTTTAAAATTGGCTCTCATGCTAGAAATTTACTTGAACTAACAAATGTAAATCAGTAAAAAATGATTACTGATCATCTAAATTTGATAAGTTTGATGTAATAATTTTTCTAAATTAATTAAATGTTTTATAAAAAAAAAAAATTAAATTCAAAAGAAGTAGAACTTTTTATATAATATATATAATATATAAATATATGTACATCGACATACGCTTGTTACTTTCACTATAACGACTAACCACTAAATGAAACATTTTGCTTTACTTTTTATAAGTAATTTTTACATTTATAAATTAATTATAAATCATTTGTAAAAGTAAAGTGAGAAGAAAAATAATTTAATACCATTTTGCTTGATATTTATACCCTTTTACATCTTTTATAACATTCTAATGCAATTTGTTGTACAAAATACAAATGCACGTACACATGCAATACATATACATATATATATATATATATATACATGTGTATATGTGTGTATATGTGTATATATGTTTATTATAAAATTAAGGGAAGTCTGCTTGCTCTACTTTTACTTTTATATTCGCCTCTTGTTTTTTTTGTTTCCTTTTTTTTGTTTTTTTTTTTTTTTTGAAAAACACCAGCTTAATCAATCATTTAAAAGTTCATTGAACTTTATAATATTATTTTATAATGGTTACACTAAAATATTTATAAAAATATAAATGGCTTAAAGAATTTTAAGATATAAAAACAAATTTTATCAGCGCAAAGAAATTCTCATAAGTTTTTTTTTGCTTAATTTTTTTTAATTTAAAATATATATAAATAAATATCAAATAAAATTTAAGTTTAATATTACTTTTAAAATTAAGAAAATGAAGCAAAATTTTGTAGAGAAACAATAAAGAGCTGTTGAGAAAAGTACGTTTTGTATTCTTTCATGAGCAATTCATTGTAATCCTTGGAGAATCCTCAAACAATACCCTAAAAGGACATTTAGTTATAAAGTCATAATGGCATTAAAAAAAAAGCTAAAACATATTGAAATTGTACGTGACAAAACAATTGAACTTTTGACCCAGTTCTAATTTGATATATAACAAGAAGAAAAAGTATGAAAACGAAACTGAAATTTAAAATTAAAAAACTAAACATTTCTTTGGCTTTTGACTCCATAATTACTCGAAAATTGAAATTGAAATTTGAAAATTTTATCCAGGTCAATTTTTTAAAAATTTGATTAAGTAAAATGGAAAATGTTAATACTGACCAAAAGAGAAATGACTTATTGAATCCATGGCTGCTAACTCAATTCAATCAAATCTTCATTTAGGGCTAACTTTTATATTAGTTTAATGTTTAAAGGTAGCAAAATTGAATATTTTCTAAAAGTCAAAATCGAAAGAATCGCTTAAAAAGAAGCTTCAAACTCATTTACTTATTTTTTTTTTAAATATTTTATATAAATGAACCATCTCAAAATGAAAATAATTACTTTATACATTGTAAAGTTAGAATGTTTAAGGCTTGGTCTCAAATAGAGCGCAAAAAGACATAATCATTTAATAGAAATTTCAATTTTTTTTCTTTTTTTCATATATTTTAATACGGTCTTGTTATTATTGTTGTTATTGCAACAAATTGATTGTTCAATTTATCACGAAAGCTGTTTGTTTAATGGCAGCAATTTTGTAATCATTTACTTGATTTTCTAGACGTTTCATTATAAGTTCGCGCTAGCGTTCTCATTAACAAAATTATGGGAAATTTATACAAAAGAACAAAAATTCATTTTCTATATAAATTATTTGTGGCCCATCAATATTTTTTTTCTCATCTTAAAAGCAATGTCAAATATTTTCTATCACCTAATGGAAATTTTACTTTTCCTTCTTTCAATCAAAAGAAAAAGTGGAATTTTTCGCCTTCTTTAAGAAATTTTAGTTCAATGAATCAAAAGAAAATGCTTTCACAAAATCCCAATATTCTTCCTGGTTTTTGTTTTGTAAACAAGAAAAATTGCATACACCTGACTTTTATAACGTTGCATGTTAAATATCACTTTAGACTTTATAAAAAAAAATATAATATGTGTCAGTAGACCGCTACATTTTATTTACAATTGAATTATTGTTATTGTTGTTGCTGCTATTTTTTGGATTGAACACATACACATACATATAAGCATGTATGCATGTATGTTTAATATACGGCATAGTAAAATTAATTATTTATATTCATTTGTATTTATATTGGTTTCCGTTTAAATAATTATGAATCATTAGTTGCTTTTTCTGTCTATTTCTTTTTCCATTCGGCCCTTAAACTTTGGCAGCAAACTCATTTTGACAAAATTTTTGCAACATTTTGGAAGCAGATATCAGAGCCTTCTATAACTATAAATACACTTATAACTAATCAGCCTAAAATTGTGAATCGATGTAGCCATATGTGTCCATCAGTCTGTCTATCTATTTCAATATTTTTTTGAAAGCAAATATTAAAATATCGGCTTCAAATTTAGAATTTGTGTGCTTTAAAAATTAAAACACACAAATTGACATTGAAAATTCATCAAATCGGCCTGGGGATATCTCTACTACCGCCTAAATTGAGTGCATCGTTTTTAGTGTTTTTTTCCAAGGATCTTCTTGATTTGGTTTCTCATTGATGACAAAATATGAATTAAAGTGGCGATTTGAACTTGTGAATTGTTGTTGTAGGACTATCTGGGGAAATATCTATAGAGCAAATTACTGCACTTTCCCCTAAATAATTCAATTATTAAGAAAATATAGTGATAAAATTTTTTCGAAAAATTATCTGATCGTCTGAATGGGCCTTATGATTTAATTACTTTTTCTATTGCATGATGCAAAAATACTTTCTCGCTTCAGATTAAATTCAATTCGATTCAATTCAAGTTCCCATTTTTTTATTATTGTAATCTTTTTCTTTGTGATTTACTTTAAAATATTTATAAATAAATGACCTATATTTTGAATACGATATGTATTATATAAATGGCTTAATTAAAGTATTAATAATCGTGATCGTGTTATTGATTTTGATAACAATAAACATTTTATTTTTGTTCTTAGTCCGAACTAAATTTAGATGTGAGATCATTTCTCTTTTTTTTTTGCTCTTGAAAAACCACATTTTTTGATTGCTGTTGTTAGTATATTTATTTAGTGTAGTTATAGAAAGGAGGGGCCTCAATCATAAAATGAACGATAAAATATACAAAAATATAGAACGTGAGCGAAAAAGGTTTTATACGATATAACTTTGGAATCATTTTTCTTGTCATTTTAAACAGAATACACAAAATAACAAATTCCAAAGAATTGCAAAAGACAAATTATTTAAAAACAGCTTAATGTCAAATAATGAACGCAACTTCATACCTTTTGTTGCGTCCAAGAAGAAAGGCCAGATATTTCAGTTATATTTTCTTTTAAATATACACAGTAGAAGAATAAACAATTGAATTAAATTGTTATCAGGCAAATAAAAAACGGTTATATTGAATTTTCTATGTTGATTATTATTTCAATATTTCTTATCACCGAAATAAATTTACCATAAGGCATAATTAAATAACTCTTTTCCTTATCAGTCACTCCCTGTGTTCAATTTCTTAATCAATTTTCTCAGTCAATTCAAAGTAGAAATGGAGTCATTTATATTCAGATATCTGTATGTCTGTCCATATTTTAGAAAATACATCCTTTTATGGTAAAACTTAGAATGTACAAACGAACTTAATGAAAATTTCTGGAATCTGCTTTATTTAATAATAAAAAAAGCAATAACTGAAAATAACAGTGTAATTTATTCATTATTTTAATAAGATGAATTATAATAAAAATTTTTCAAGATTTTACAAAACAAAATTTAAGTTTTCATTTACCGACTTTTATTTGACTTGAACGAACATCTCGTCAGTACGAATCATTTGATGAAAACCTTTTTAATACTCGAAGGAAGAGCCTTTTTCTGCATTTATTTTATTACACAAATAAGCAAAAAGAAAAAAAAACTTAATCGCCGTTAGAGATACAAAAAAATTCAATTCAATATTTATTTAAGTGCAAATTTATTTATTTATTTAAATGCAAATGCAAATGTCCGTTTATAGAAATTAAAAAAAATAAATAAATAAATAAAATTCAATGTCAATGCAGTTGAAAATCAACAACACCAAATTAATAATAAATTTATGAGATTAAAATATAAAAATAAAAACAGAAAAGGACAAATTGATATATTTATTTTAATTCGAAAAACTTTCAATTGAAAAGTTGAATTACTCAAAGCGATTACGTGTTTCCTAAGTAATTACAAACGTTCACACGTTTATACACACACACACTCACACACACACAAACTCATATAAAACATTCATTCTCTTGTATATTCATTCACGTTTATGACATCAACATCATCACCATCATCATCATCATTATTATTATAATTATTATCATAATCATTATTACAATTGATTTTATTTTGCCAAGCCATCATTCTTTAAGACAATACTGTTTGTACTGTTATCCAATAAAAAAACAAATGAACAATAATAAAAAGTATTTTTCAAATATATATAAACATACACACATACACATGCATACACAAATATATTTATGCATTAAAACAAACTTATCTATACAATTTTATATTTATAGATAATTTCTTTCTGTTTTTCTTTCATTTCTCTCAACCCAACAAAATAACAGCAATAGTCAGCAACAATCAAGCAACAGCTAACAAATACGCACACACTTAAAAAAAAAAGAAAACACTAAAACAAATATAACAACAAAGCGACTAGTTCCTTTTTTTTGTTAATTTATTTTTATTGTTTTCATTCCATTCATTCACCACGAAAAATATCTGATTTGAATTTTCTGTTTCGCTTTTGATTTTTTTTAATTTTATCAAATGAGAAAATGGGTTTTCTTCTTCTTCTTTTTCTTCACTCTTATTTTAAAATTGTATACTTTTTCTTTAATTATTATTTTTATTATTATTATTATTATTATTATTATTATTATTATTATTATTATTATTATTATTACTGATTGTTGTTGTTATTATTGTTGTTGATTGAATTTATTATAAATGATCTGTTCAAATCTCAATTTGACCTTCAAAGTGGCTTTTTTTCCCTCATTTGGTTCATTACATTTCCATTTTAATGTAAAAATATATTTCAAAGGCAAAAGCAAAACAAAAAACGCAAAGAAGGGACAAGAAAAGGCAATAAATTAATATATTTTTATTTCTTGGCACTTGCTTTTATTACCTTAACTGAATTTGCTTAAAAGAAAAAACACACAAAAAATGACGTTTTATTTCATGTATGTATGAAATTTTTACACAATTTTTTATAAAATCACACGCATTTATACATATGTTTATATAGATAATTTATAAAAAAAAACAAAATGAAAGTAAAAAGAACAAACAATAAATAAATAACAATTTTTGGTAGGTGTAAAAAATTTCGCGTTGTTTTAATTGCGAACTGTTTTATTAACAAAATAATCACCATTAAACGTAAACGTTTGAAATTCAACTGAATTTACGTTTTAGTTGAATTTATCATCATTCTATCTGTCGACCTATCAGTCCATTTCTCACTCACTCTCTCTCTCTCTCTGTGTAATTCGCTTCACAGTCTGCCAGTCACTCTTTTAGCAGATTTTCATGCCACCACAAAACATCAGGCTCATTCTCTTCACAGCCACTTATATTTTTCTTTATATTAACCCAAAAAATTGTGAGATATTTTAATTTCATTTATTTTGCTTTTTATTAAGTTTTTTACTTGCCTTATAACCCCTGTGAACATATTGAAATTCTCTTGAAAAATCATTTGATTTGAATGATCAATAATTCTTTGGTTTCTACGGTCTAAAATTTATTTTAAATGGCATTTAATAGGGCTATTGAAAGTGTCCTACTTCTCGGGTTTTTTACTTTTAGTATAAGCATGTTTCTTACCATTTTGACTGAAGATTTCAAATGCACAAATATAAATTTAAAAAGAACACCAACAACAAAGAATATCATTCCATTTGGTACATCTTTTATATTGCAATTGTAGCAATTTTTATTGCTACAATTTATTTTTTTTTTTAATTAATATTAGACCATTAAACAGCCGGCATTTTATTATTCTATTACACTTTAGTTTACATTTCTTGCGCCACTATCAACAATTGTTATTACCTGTAAATTTTCTCTTTTTATTTTACTTAACACTTTATATTTACTTCTCTTACACACTCACATTTTCACTGAGTAGTTTTGCCGATTCAACTACTTCACCTAACAATTTGGCTAAAAAATAAGTGTTTAAATGAAATGCTCTTTCCCTTCTATAATTTGAAATTTTATAGTTTAAAAACTGCTCCTTCCTCTAACTCCAAACACTCATACAATTCGATTCAGACATTTTTAAGAGCTTTACATTTTCGAGCTTTAATTTAAAATTTCGAAAATATTATTTAATTTGAGATAATCTAAAAAAACGAGCTAATATGAAGTTTTATCTCTTTCGAAATTCCATTCGAATATAACAAATAAAACAGACGATCTTGAAAAAATTAATGAAATTGAAGTTTTATCTCTTTCAAAATCGAAATCAATCACGTTACATTTCAAACATGTGCTTTCAGCCTTTCGAACATTGTAAATTCATAGAGAGCAAAGCTTTTTCCTATTTTTCTTTTGCAACCAAAATACCCAAAAAAGGTAAAGATAGTCATTTCTTTGTAATCAATTTGTAATATAAGCATTTTTATGTAATGGATTTATCAAAAAAGCAACAATCTCTTACTTAAACTAATCAATGGATTGAAGTATGATATTAAGAATAAATGAAGAGACACAAACAAATTATTTTCAGTTTTAGATTTTTTTTTGCGTTTTTTCGTTTGTTTTTTTTGTTGTTTTGGTTGTTTTATTTATTTTTAATATCCATATGTGGATTGACAATAGTTGATTGAATTTGAAATTACATATCCAAAAATTCATTCTTATTTATATATATATATAAATAAATATATATGTTTATATATTTATGTATTTTTTATGTACTTGTTTTTATTTCATTTCATTTTATTTCGTTTCGATTCAATTTAATAGCTTTTAATAATAAGTTGTACAATGCTTTTCCATTATCATTTTCTGTGTTTTGTATTTCTTTTTGTTTTTCTTCTTCTTTTTTCCTTTTTCTTACTATTACCTTTTGTTTTTTCCCCCTCTTAATTCTTTTATTCTATAAATTTTTCTTCCTCTACTTCAACTTGATTCACATGGTTCACATGGCTTCACATTTTCCATAAATTATTCTCTAAAAATTATTTTCTAAAAACATATTACTATATGTTTTTTATATATAATTTTTAGTACATATAATACATAGATTGTTCAATAAGTTTATAGAACAAAAAACATTACATTATTTACTTCTATCATAATTTCCCTTCTAAATTTTTTTTTTATAATTGTTTCAAAATTCTTTAACTTTCATTTTCAATTGTTTGTTTTGTTTGTTAAAACTCAACTTATTGAACAATCTGTTTCATAAATTTAATGACTTATTATTTTAAATTTATTTTATCTCTATTTTCTATTGTGTAGATGTTTAATATTTCAATTTTCATTTTTACTAATTATTTATAATTTATTTGTTTTAATCAATTGCTAAACATTATTTTTCCAAATTATACCTCTAATTTTTAGTTGTCTTTATTGTGCATTGTGTTTTTCCCCTATTCCTTTTCTTATATCTGGGATTATTAGTTTTTTATTTTCTCTTTTATTGGATTTTCTATAATTTTACAATTTAGGAGCGTGAAAGTTTTGAAGTTTTCTCATTTTCAAAATAGTTCATGAGAACAAATAAAGAGTAAAAAATGACGAATAACAGCATAATACTTTTTTTTTCCTTTTCTCTTTTTTTGATGTCTTGAAAGAAATATATTCATAAATTTCTAAACATAAATTCAAAATTTAATACGTTTTCTTTGTGCCTTTCCATTTCCATTTTCATTTCATTTCATGCGTTCAATTTTCGCATATTTAACAAAAATGGCTGAAAATAAAGGCGAAGACAAAAAACCGTTATATTTACAGTATTCTCTTTTAAATACTCCTTTTACAATTTATTCTAAGAGAGACTTGATTTGGATATCATAGCAATTTTTTTTTGGAATTATTTTCACACTTTTTTGTTATTTTTATTGCAGTTGTTATTGTTTTGAAGTCACTTTTGTTTGTTTGTTCTTTGCTTACGCTTTTGTTTGCTTAATTCTCCTTAATTATTCTAAATTACTTTAATATCTCTCTACTGACGTTTTCGTTTACTCAAAATACATTTACAATCTGAATTGAAAATAAAATTATTTTAATTATTAACAGGATTCTGTGATAGTTGACAGTTATTATTATTATTATTATTATTATTATTATTATTATTATTATTATTGTTGTTTGCCACGCAACACTATTTCCTTCGATTGAGCTTTACTAAATTATTTACATCTTTTTTTTGATTGACTTTTTCGTGAAAATGTTAATAATGATGGTAATAATGAAGTTAATAATTATAATAATATGCAATTTTCATATGTTCTCCGTCCTTTATTAATTTTTTTTCATTACTTTTTACTTACAAAATAAAGCAGTCCAAAGTTCCAATTTTCTACAAGCCAACATTCCGTACAACAAATAAAGAACAAAAGTAAAAAATGAACAAAAATGGGCACTTTAATGCGTAATTATCTATCTATTCCTTTTCCTTTTTCTCTTTCCCTTTCTCTCACCTCTAACTCATTTAGCCTTTTTTCGTTTTCTATCTCCTTTTATTTGTATTAATTTGTCACTCTCTATGTCTGGCTTTCTCTGTCTTTAATTATGAAGGGATAAGGTTTCGAAGTTTTTCCACGTTAACGTAAGAAGTCCATATCAACATCAATAACATCCATACAAAACTACGGAAAAATAAAGCAAAAGAAAGAAACAAAATATAAAAACAAAAAGAAAACTATAAAAAACAGACAGGAAAAAACAAAAAACAAATGGAAACATATTGTGTGAGATAACTTTTACCGTTTCTTTACATTCATTTATTAAGAAACCAAAAAAAAAAAAAGTGCAAAAAAATTCACTCAAACTCAACTTTTATAGATCTGGCTTTTTAGCATTTTTAGCATTTTTAACATTTTTTGTATGTTCTCTTGCATGTTTCTTTTATTTTTCTTTCCACTTCATAATTTTTACTCCTTGAACTATTTGAACAACCTCGTTAACAGTGCATTAACAGTGTAATTCTGTGTGACTTTTGGGTTAAAGGAGATGATGATGTTGTTATCGTTATTGCTGCCACTTTAATTATTCTTATTTTTTTCAATGTGTTTAAGGCAACAATAATGAGGAGAACGAACAATGATGAAGATAAGTAAATATTTAATAAATAAAATTATTATGGCAGTTATTTTAAATATGCGGCACAAATACACACATATAAACAAAAAGTTTTGCAAGAATGATCAATAATATTACACATAATTTTTTCCGTTTTTACATTTGAAATATCAATATATATCTTCACTTATATCTTTATATACATTTGGTAAGAGTAATGCAAATGCGAAATAAAAAATTGGAAATAGAAATTTTTCGTTGTTGAAAATACTTTTTAAATAATTTCAATTTTTCTTTTTTTTATAGTTCATAATTTAAAAATATTGCGGATCGAACGATCCTTA